>JAYKKI010000115.1:2072500-2757592 GCA_039881145.1 Druceiella hillmani | reverse complement strand
AGTAATTTAAATAACTTGGGTAAAACTCTGATTTATAATAAAGTCAAATAGAAAAAGAATGGTATCTATAAACTTAAATGTAACGACGGTAATAGCGTACATATAGGTCAACCAGGAAGACATTTTACTAACAAATCAGACACACTTTGCAAGACACCTCATAGAAAATAAACATCACCCTCTTACCGACAATTCTCCCTATATATTACAAATAAATAAAAAAGGCAATAAACTCAACATCCTAGAAATATTGGAAACAGACATAAAAGAGATGATGACCGACCGACGTTAACATATTAAATGAACAACTAAATACAATATCATCACCAATACTTAATATCTTCTAGACCTAATATAGTTAGACAGCATTGATACTGCAGTACATTTCAAATTGTTGCAGCCCGGCTACGCTTCTAAATAAAAATGAAAAAAAAAATTAAATGGGAGATATGTATGATTAGTGGCATAACGTTGTTCTAAACATCAACTTGCCATTTTATAAATATATTATTGAGAATAATATCCATTTAATTTTATTATATACACTGTAACATTTGCATTGTATAACTTCATATAATAGCTTTAATTTAATTTATTACCCTCACTAAAATACTTATATATTGTACAACTTTTCAAAATATAATAAAAACTACACCGGTCCCCTACAATAAATTCACTAACGTAAGCGCTGGGAAAACCCACACAAGCCCGGAATCTGCTCTTGTTTTATGTAATAAATAAATGTTGTTGGAAGTTCCTAAGAGTTAATATTTGCTAATATTAACTCTTAGAATAGATCGTGGTAAAGAAATAATTTTACAAAATGAACTCCAAATATATTCAATAACAGAATGAAAATTTAAGCATAGCTGCAAGGTACCGACGCGGAAATATATAAGCAATATCTCAAACAAAAATGCAATTCATTTCATCTTTTGGGACACAAGAAAACCTATCGATATAAAGGAAGATAACATCATCCGTTTCCGAAACATTCTTACAATACTAAGAACTTTTCCGTAAATAACGGGATATTTGTTCGAGAAAATTTGTCGACCCGCATAATATTCTCCAAACGACCCTTTCCATCACGCTTTTTTATCCTCGAGCATTACGATAAACCGTAAAATTAAATAAAGTCCATTGATGTGAGTTTTTCGTCCTTTGAATGAAAGTTTTATATGATTTTTATGGTTCCGTAGGCAAACAAGGAACCCTTATATTTTTGTCATGAAATTGTGTGTTTATATCTGTCCATCATACCCGCTCATTTTTCAAGTATGTGCTTCACATAGAAGATTTCCCTTAACGGGTAGCAACCATTTTTTTTCCTACGTTGTTGCATAATCCGTCAAAACCTTGTAGTTTCTATAGTTTTAGACCCACTAACATGAAAATTTGCAGCTATTTGCTTGACAAAAATATTCAATTGATACGTAAACAAACGTAAACAAACGTTACATATTATTTCCTGATAAGCAAGAGAAGAACAAAATGTTTAGGTCATCCAGTTATGACCCCTGTAATATCTTTTGAAATGAGGAATGAATTTTTTTTTAAATGAAGATTAGATTCCATTTATCAATTTATATTTTTAGTTCCGTTCCAAAATTTTAAGTTTCTGATATCTTGTGGCCCCATTTTGTCATTTTAACAAGATAATGTGAAAATCTGGGGAAAATCCTGAAAATTAGGATTTATGATTACTTTTAAATGAAACTAACTGAAGAAATTCAATTTTATTACTTCGAAATCACAAAAAGAAATATTAAGCAAAACAACGCAGAAATAGTTCAGATTTATACATAGCATAACTATCTTTCCTCATTTAACGAACTTCATATGACTGCAACCAAAGTGGATTAGTATCGCAAGAACTTCTATTACGGTTTTACTTGTGTACCTTTTCTATTTCTTCTTTACATCGTAAACAGAGAAGTAGTAGCATTTGAACAATCGAAAGAGTAAATTTATATTCCAGCGGTCTTTATGTCCGAGTGGTGTTGGGAATGAGCTAAAGTCTAAATTTCACATCTTTGTTATACACAATTGTAGATACGATACGAGTAGCACAGAGAAAAATGTTTACGCAACTCACTTATTTACGGATGACGTGACTTTTTCTTTATTTGCTGGATATCCAGTGTACCATGAACAGATCGAGGTGAGTGACTTAAGATTTTACGTAGACTTAAAGTTAATTCCGAGCTAATCCGGTGCCTCCTCAGTTAGCAGTATTAACTGTACATTGACATATCAGTATAGAACTATCAAAGTCACAAATGTCTACGTAACGTGATATTGAAGTAAATTTTATTTGATTGTCTTGAAAATTGTGTATTTTATTCAAATTTATTGAAAGTACTCATAATTGAAAATGCATTTCAATTCAAGTCAATTGCAATTCCAATTCACGTAAATTTATGATAGTCACCTAAACTTATACAATAAGTGACGTAATGTTCCTTCTTTTTAAAATGTAGATCTAATGCAATTGTAAGCATAAACAACGAATACAATTTGTTCAATATTTACTCGTATCACGTACAGTGATTTGACAGAAATGTCAGTAATTATTAATTATACTTAAATAGTTATTATATTACGGATACTAATATATATAATAGAAATAATGACAATTACTATTTTTATTCATTCACTCAAAAACTTAAAACAAAGATAAAATTGATATTATGTCTTAGAGCAGGAATAAATTGTATTCTAAAAGTTTATTACAAAATTGAATACGTAATATCCGATGCCGAAGCAAATATTACTTGAAAATTTTTTGAATTGCGGAATATACCATGCAGGTTATCGATATGATACGTATATTATATGATATGATACGCATGATGTCATCTTAATGCATGATACGCATGATTATGTGATATGCATTTGTCCATACATCATGCGTATCGATATGATACGCACGATGTACGGACAAAATAAATCTACTCACAAGTTTAAACCTTCTAAAATTTATTCCATGGCCCTTAGCTATGTTTTTAAAATAATAAGACCCTCCTAATGCTTCAAGACAGAACTATATTTTGCTTAAATTATTTACTGTATATGCCATAACTGGATGGAATAAATTGAATATATAATTGTGCTCTTTATCCATTACCTCTTTATTCGTTATCTCCCTATCCCTAATTTGCCAAACTATTATTTTATTTAATCTCCCATTAACACCATTATTTCCTCTAATTTTCATTTACTTATACTTTCTTTCATACTTTTCGTTAATTTAACCTAATTTTCTTTGGTTGGCTATGATAGTCACCTAAACTTATACAACAAGTGATGTAACGTTCCTTCTTTTTAAAATGTAGACTTCTTGTCGTTAATCGATTTAAGTTCTCTTTTTAAACTTTTACGAAGAATACCAAAAATACCTACAGCTATTCGAACAGCCATATTGTCATTTTTCACAGCATTCATTGCCGAGCGCAGCTGCTTCACCGTCCATTTGCCTCAAAGATCAATGGAAATGCGTATGTATATGTTAGGTATCTAAAAATATTTAAAAAAACCTATTACAGCTGTAAAAAGACAAAATGTATATTTTCTAACTGAGACCATCAGAAAGTCATCACCATGAAGAAAGTTAGTCATTTCACTTGATTGTACGGGTGATTAATACCTAAGGATACATAGCGATGACGCAATTATTTCAAACAATTTTTTAAAAAATATTTGAAGCTGATTATTAGAATAGATTATAATATGATGTCAGAAATTAAAAGTTCTAATTAGTATTTTTTTCGTTATCCCTTAGCGACAAACCCGGCAATCGTTCTACCTTATCATCACAAGACTTCGTTCCAAAGTGTGTGTGATGCTATTTGTATTTAATATACGAAACTACGACTGTGGGTCATCTCTCTCGTATGGTCATCTATACAGGACTTACCCTAGGGTTTGTAATATTATTTTTCCTTACAATATTACCAAGACAGGTACATTATTTACCCCGATAAATTATTACATAAAAGTTAGAGCGCATGCTAAATCGCCAAAAATGGCAATAGTTTTTGTACGGCTATTTAAAAAAATAAATGAATATTAGTATTAGTAATTAATTTTCTAATTTTTACATTGATATGATATTGTAAGATAAAATGACAAAATTATTTTAATGCTGCCATTATCGTGCGATTTCTTTTGAATTTGGCACCTAACAATTACGATTATTTGTTACGATGACTGCCATAATCATTCTGTTCTATTGGGTAATTAATCTGCTCCTAATTAAGTAACAGATGCGTCGATAACCATCAGAGGCATACCGATAAAACCCGCTTAATTATATTACATCACTGTGGAATCATATATGATATTTCTTAATGCGAATAAGTACGTGAGTGGTAGAGCATATGTGAAGGGAGAACAATGTTAATGACAACCGTCGACTTACGTTTCGTTAATCTAATTATCGAATTTGTCAAGTATAATAACTGTTATTTATTACACACATACTCATAGGTACATTTTATAAATGATATAGAAGCAATAGAAGACCCGCTAAAAGTCATTGTTAGTCAGGTTTACTTGCAAATACGAACAGACAATTTTTATTAATTAATTTTTTAGTATTTCCTAACCTTGTAATCCAGATTTGGGAAGATATCTATAATTAATTACGATTTCAATACACTTAAAAAAACTATTTGATATGTAAGTTATATCATATTCAAGTAGTATTTTACGTAATGAGCGTTGTACTTGTAAAAAATCAGAAATATTTTATCCATTAAAAATCAATTAGCTATAAGCTTTTTGTCATATGGCAAATCTAAAGCTTTCTAGGAACTATTGTAAAAAATGACACTTTTTAAAAAAATTATTTTTGCGAACATTTTTGGTATAACAGGAGTTACAGATATGCCACAAATACCATTATGATAAAAAATTAACATTTCCGGGGTATACAAATCAATTCTATCCACTCTACTTTAAAAAATGGATCTATTTTTGATATAATATAAGAAATTATGTTAATAAAAAATGAGCATTTTTGGTGTACAAATCAATTCTGTCTGCTCTGCTCTAATGGGCTTATTTACGGTGGCGTTACTTATTTCATCAACAAATTTTGTACTTTACAAAATATAATAAATTGAGAAAATGTTTAATAAATGAAAGGAAAATACTTCATATAAATTCAATTTTTCCAAAAAATGGAACAACAATTTAAGTATTTGAAATGTATCTAACACAGGTTATATTTTTCTTTGAACATATCATTTAATAAGGCTTATTCCTCTCATCTTTCCCAACGTAGTATGTTTATGGTTTATGTGAAAACACGGCTACTTCGGAAAACATTTCCTAATACATTTGTATCATCAAATATTGTTATTACCAAAGAAAAACAATTTTAGATGCTTTTCGTACAACAGTCATATGAGCACTGCACCATATATGAGCACTGCAACACCAGACTAATTAGAGTTATTTATTCAAACATGGAACCCCTAAAATGTTATCAGATTCTGTGTATTCGTCACATGTATGTCACATACTTACAGTTTTTACAGTTTGGAACTACGGAAGGTATTAAAATTCCTCTTCTGAAAGAAGCGAAGATGAAATACAAAATTTTGCGTACCCTTTTGTATGGTTCAAATACCATTCTCCACGTTTAATTTTTAATCGGGTTTAAGAAATATTAAGCTGCAAAATAAATTGCATCGGGTGTATCGTGTCTCATTTCCAAACACGTAAACTATACAAACATTTGGACAAATCTTAATAATTGATTTTGATTAAATCCATAAACAAGTCATTAATTTAAATATAGTTACTTCCATTAATTCAACTTCATAAAATCTTAAATACGCTGAAATTATTGGACTGCTTAAGTCGATAATGCGTTACCTTAATATAAATTAATTTGAATTAATAAAACGTATTTTAGAATATTTGAAAAAAATACAGAATGGAATCTCAAGAACTGATCCAACTGTTTGAAAATAGAAATACCTTTTAAACTAATATGGATCTTTAGGGACACATATAAGCACGATAAAAAAATACATAAACCATATGTAGCTTAGTTTACGCAAAATTACTGGAATCTTAATTGATGCATTGTCCGAGAGGAAATATGTTGTTATTTTTATATTACTTGCCACCAAATTTTACTTTGAAACACCAATTTATAAGGAAGTCGAGCAAAATTGGATAAATTTGCTTTTTCATTGATGATCTGGAATTTACGTTTGTATTTTTTTTTAATTTTTGGAATAATAAATAAAAAACAAAATGGGAACTACAAAAATCTGAATATCGATGAAAGCAAATACTCGAGTAGTACATCTATTAGGTTATTAAACCATTGAATCACCACCAGATATTTTATTAAATCAATTGGTGTATTAGTGATTCTATCTACAAAACGAATGCAAGAACGTGTCGACATTAAAAACCATACCTGTCTATTCCAAAAAACAAAATTAAATCTTGTTTATAAAAATTGTATGACAAAATATGTATAAAAACCGAACAGATGCTTGTCGGACATGTATAAATTAAGGTTAGTATTCATTTTACAAAATAAAAAACTAATGCCAATACCAAGGATATTTGGTATTTTCTCCAGATTTTTACATAGCCGTATTTGTAAATGGGAGGGCATTGGAAAACATATTGCAAACGAATTGAATTGAATTTCTTAAACGAGGTAAAAAAATATAAAATAAAAGAATTTTTAAAAATACTTCACGAATTAGGATAATAATATATAAGGTTATCTGACGGTAAGAACAAGGTTAAACCACTAATTATAAATATATCCCATTTATTTTTTTTTATATTTTTACTTAGATTTGTATATGCCGGGTCGAAGCAACTTGAAGTGTACTGCAATATCAGTGTTGTCTAATTATATTATATCTAAAAGATATTAAGTATGTATGATGATATTGTATTTAGTTGCTCAATTAATACATTTCGTTGAGAAACACCTTTAGAAAGAGACACTTGTTTTGTGTCTACTTCTAATTTATGTTTATTTCTAACAATTCTAGGGTATTCAGTTTATTGAATTTTGCGTTTATTTTTAATATATAGGGAGCGTTGTTGTTAGGAGAGTGATGGTTATTTTCAATTAGTTGTTGTGCAAAGTGAGATGTGTCTGGTTTGTTATTTCGCCAGCTGGCAATGTGTTCTTTGTATCTGGTAGTAAAATCCCTTCTTGTTTGACCTATGTATACACTATTACAGTCGTTACATTTAAGTTTGTAGTTAGAATCTTTTTATATTTATCTATTTTTCTTTATTAATAACAAGAGATTTACCCGAGTTATTTAAATTACTATAGGTATATGTGGTATTACTTATATTTTTATTCTTTGCATTTAATTGCGAATAATGACTTTCTACAAAATTAACGCCAAATATATTCAATATTTTAAAACAGCCGATTTGGCTAAGTTAGCGATATTGTACCGTCGACTCCTAATGAAATTTTGGAAGACGGTGAAAAGCATGTGGTTCAACAAAACGTGCATAAAGTATAAATTTACACTAAGTGACGTGAACATCAAGACTAGTTGAACAACTCGAGCATCCCACAAAACAACAGCAACAGTCGTCACCATCTGGCTAAAGGAAGAAGTTCGAGAAGAATAAGTTCAATCAATAAGCAAAACAACATAAACCTTAGCCAAAAGTCTATTACACACTCTTCTTTAATATGATCCCTTTACCCTATAGAATGTTATATTATGTACTATACAATTAAAAATTATGTGCGTGTCATAATGAAAAACATAACACATAAATAATTAAACAAAATTAAAAAACTAAAAGCTAAAACCAAAAACCTGAAATTATACGCGAACAAACATTTTATTTTAGAACCGTACACTTTTCAAAATAACATTTAATAATAAAGAAATAGAACTTTTAAAAAAGGGGTTTAAATATAATAATCCTTCCGCACCCTCAGGAAAAAAATATGGAATCACTAGTAGAAAATATCACTATCGAATTTAGTAATCAGGACGTACTTTTAAACACAAAGCTTCTGATATAATATGTAAATAATGCACTAAAGCTAAAACATAAATTAATGAAAAAATTTTGACACAACATAATTCACAAAATAAAATGAATAAAGATAAACTCCTATTAATTTTATTTTGTGAATTATGTTGTGTCCTAATCCTAGCTAAAGCAGATAAAGGCAACATAAAAGCAGATAAAGCTATATTTATCCTAGACCAAAGTGAATATAAAAATAAAGCGTACGATTTCATCATATTAGAATATTTCATAAACTTCTGTGGTGGGGTCCCCACGACATTTGCAGATAACGTAAAACAAATAATCAAAACTTGTATTATCATATTTCCCAACGAATTAGCTAAACGCAAAGTTACAGAAATGGACCCTAAACCCCCGATACTCTATGCACAACTTAAAATTCATAAACAAAATATACATACAACCCGTAGTCTCATACTTTAACGCACCCTCAAAAAAGTTAGCTATTCACCTTAATAAGATCTTTCAAAATAAAACCGGATTTGCGCCTAAATATATCATTAAAAATTCCCTTGATCTATGCAATAAAAACCAAAATATACACCTAAAATCCAATGGTAAATTAGTATCACTAGACGTAGTAAACTTATTTTCTAATATACCACTAAAGATTGCCTAATTATTATTTTAGTTATCTTAGAAAAGAAACGTTTAAACCCCACTGAAGTATCGGAAATTATAGACCTGTTCCAATTATGCAATTTTGCAGAAATTCAATATTCAAAATTAAACATAAATAATAATAATATGAAATATATTACATGTGCCTGTAGTAATTTAAATACCTTGGGTAAAACTCTGATTTATAATAAATCTAAAAACTTAAATGTAACGACGGTAATAGCGTATCCATAGGTCAACCAAGAAGAGATTTTACTACCAGATACAAAGAAAACATCGCCAGCTGGCAAAACAACAAACCAGACACACTTTGCAAGACATCTCATAGAAAATAACCATCACCCTCATACCGACAATGCTCAATATTACAAATTCATAAAAAAGGCAATAAACTCAACATCCTAGAAACATTGACAACAGACAGACATAAAAGAGACGACGACCGACCAACGTTAACATATTAAATGAACAACTAAATACAATATCATCACCCATACTTAATATCTTCTAGGCCTAATATAGTTAGACAGAATTGATACTGCAGTACATTTCAAATTGTTTCAGTCCGGCTACGCTTCTAAATAAAAATGAAAAAAAAATTAAATAAGAGATATGTATGATTAGTGGTATAACCTTGTTCTAAACATCAACTTGCTATTTTATTAATATATTATTGAGAATAATATCTATTTAATTTTATAATATACACTGTAACATTTGCATTGTATAACCTCATATAATAGCTTTAATTTAATTTATTACCCTTACTAAAATACTTACATATTTTACAACTTTTCAAAATATAATAAAAACTACACCGGTCCCCTACCATAAATTCACTAACGTAAGCGGTGGGAAAACCCACACAAGCCCGGCTTTTGCTCTCGTTTTATGTAATAAATAAATATTGTTAGAAGTTCCTAATAGTTAATTTTAGCTAATAGCCCACCTGAAGATGTTGTAATACAACGAAACATGGATCGTGGTAAAGAAATAATTTTACAAAATGAACGCCAAATATATTCAATAACAGAATGAAAATTTAAACATAGCTGCAAGGTACCGACGCGGAAATATATAAGCAATATCTCAAACAAAAATGCAATTCATTTCATCTTTTGTGACAAGAAAACCTATCGATAAAAATGAAGATAACATCATCCGTTTCCGAAACATTCTTACAATAATACTAAGAACTTTTCCGTGAATAACGGGATATTCGTTCGAGAAAATTTGTAGACCCGCATAATATTCTCCAAACGACCCTTTCCATCACGCTTTTTTATCCTCGAGCATTACGATAAACCGTCAAATTAAATAAAGTCCATTGATGTGAGTTTTTCGTCCTTTGAATGAAAGTTTTATATGATTTTTATGGTTCCGTAGGCAAACAAGGAACCCTTATATTTTTGTCATGAAATTGTGTGTTTTATATCTGTCCCTCATACCCGCTCATTTTTCAAGTATGTGCTTCACATAGAAGATTTCTCTTAACGGGTAGCAACCATTTTTTTTCCTACGTGGTTGCATAATCCGTCAAAACCTTGTAGTTTCTATAGTTTTAGACCCACTAACATGAAAATTTGCAGCTATTTGCTTGACAAAAATATTCAATTGATACGTAAACAAACGTAAACAAACGTTACATATTATTTCCTGATAAGCAAGAGAAGAACAAAATGTTTAGGTCATCCAGTTATGACCCCTGTAATATCTTTTGAAATGAGGAATGATTTTTTTTTTTAAATGAAGATTAGATTCCATTTATCAATTTATATTTTTAGTTCCGTTCCAAAATTTTAAGTTTCCGATATCTTGGGGCCCCATTTTGCCATTTTAACAAGATAATGTGAAAATCTGGAGAAAATCCTGAAAATTAGGATTTATGATTACTTTTAAATGAAACTAACTGAAGAAATCCAATTTTATTACTTTGAAATCACAAAAAGAAATATTAAGCAAAACAACGCAGAAATAATTCAGATTTATACATAGCATAACTACCTTTCCTCATTTAACGAACTTCATATGACTACAAACAAAGTGGATCAGTATCGCAAGAACTTCTATTACGGTTTTACTCGTGTACCTTTTCTATTTCTTCTTTACATAGTAAACAGAGAAGTAGTAGCATTTGAACAATCGAAAGAGTAAATTTATATTCCAGCGGTCTTTATGTCCGAGTGGTGTTGGGAGTGAGCTAAAGTCTAAATTTCACATTTTTGTTATACACAATTGTAGATACGATACGAGTAGCACAGAGAAAAATGTTTGCGCAACTCACTTATTTACGGATGACGTGACTTTTTCTCTATTTGCTGGATATCCAGTGTACCATGAACAGAGCGAGGTGAATGACTTAAGATTTTACGTAGACTTAAAGTTAATTCCGAGCTAATCCGGTGCCTCCTCAGTTAGCAGTATTAACTGTACGTTGACATATCAGTATAGAACTATCAAAGTCACAAATGTCCACGTGACGTGATATTGAAGTAAATTTTATTTGATTGTCTTGAAAATTGTGTATTTTATTCAAATTTATTGAAAGTACTCATAATTGAAAATGCATTTCAATTCAAGTCAATTGCAATTCCAATTCACGTAAATTTATGATAGTCACCTAAACTTATACAATAAGTGATGTAACGTTCCTTCTTTTTAAAATGTAGACCTATTGCAATTATAAGCATAAACAGCGATTACAATTTGTTCAATATGTACCTGTATCACGTACAGTGATTTGAGAGAAATGTCAATAATTATTAATTATACTTAAACAGTTATTATATCACGGATATTAATATTTATAAAAGAATAAATGACAATTACTATTTTTATCCATTCACACAAAAACTTAAAACAGAGATAAAATTGATATTATGTCTTAGAGCAGGAATAAATTGTATTCTAAAACTTCGTTATAAAATTGAATACGTAATATCCGATGCCGAAGCAAATATTACTTGAAAATTTTTTGATTTCGGAATATACGATGCAGGTTATCGATAGGATACGTAAAATATATGATATGATACGCATGATGTCATCTTAATGCATGATACGTATGATTATGTGATATGCATTTATCCATACATCATGCGTATTGATATGATACGCACGATGTACGGACAAAATAAATCTACTCACAAGTTTAAACCTTCTAAAATTTATTCCATGGCCCTTAGCTACGTTTTTAAAATAATAAGACCCTCCTAATGCTTTAACACAGAACTATATTTTACCCAAATTATTTACTGTATATGCTATAACTGTATGGAATAAATTGAATATAATTGTAAAAAACGAAGTGTCTGTTTGTGCTCTTTATTCATTACCTCTTTATTCATTATCTCCCTATCCCTGATTTGCCAAACTATTATTTTATTTAATCTCCCAGTAACACCATTATTTCTTCTAATTTTCATTTACATATATTTTCTTTTCGTTAATTTAACCTAATTTTCTTTGGTTTTTATCATTGCCTGTATAAAGTATATGCCCTATTTACTACTGCACTGATATTTGTCACTTGTGTTTTTGAGATCCTCTACGAGAGATGTTCCTATTAAATAATTTTCTTATTTTTTCTTATGTATTCCATTCCTAATTTAGGAATTTATGTCCAAAAACATACATAACAATTTAATACTCTTATTTCTTTTTATTTTTAGATAGTTCTAGTAATTCGCAAATAACGATTAGCGCCGTATTATTATTAATTTATAGTGAAACGGAGAAACATAGAGCTGTGTACGAAGGCTGCTTAACAGATTATTGAGTGATAGTCATGAAAAAATAAAATACTCAAATATTTCTATTCTATTTTAGTTGAATGCAACATAATAAAAATTGGTAAATTGTTTGATTAGTTGTATATTTTATTCTGTATTGAAAATAAAAGTTTTTCATTAAAATATTATATTAAATGTTAAGTCGAATATCTACTAATATTTACGTTAAAAACTTTAAACGTAAATAATAGTAGATATTCGACAAGTAATTAAGTAATATTCTATATCACATACAATTTTACTGCTGGACGTTTTTCGTGACATAAACGCGAATTGAGGAAGTTTCTCTTTGAAAATACATAAACACGTAAATAATTTGAGAAGTGAATCAATGGCTCGTAATAACTAAGATGTACATACATATATAACTAGATTTTTCGGATATGTCTTGATGTGATATGGTCACTTGCTCCCCACGGCGACCAATCGTATTTTGACTGTTGGCAAAAATGGAGCGGCCACTTGCGGCTAGTTGGTTACAGCTTTTTCGTCTGTTGGTAGATTTGGACTTTGTGCATATTTCTGTTAATTCAAGGTATTTGTTTTGTTTTATTTACGTATGATAAATACATTTAATAATTTCAACTGTTAGTTTTGAGTTAAGTTTAGGAAGAGAAAGAGATACATTACATGTGTCGGTCTGTGGTTTCTTGTTATTTTCATTCAGTTTTACAATATTGTCATTTATTTTTATCGTGATTTTTTTTGTTTTTAAATTTGTAAATTCTTTATATTTTTTGAAATGAAAATGGAATAAAAACATCTGGAAAACAACATTAATAGGCACGTAGCACAAGATAGACAATGCTGGAACCGGTTGGGGTTGGTTATCACTATAAAAAGGAGCTTTTAATTGTTATAAAAATCCGCTACACATATTTATGTTGTTTTCTTAAAAAAAATTAAATATCATAAAAATTATTCTATGCTAAAATCATAATTTTTTTCTAATTTTAAATAAGAATGTATAAAATAATATAACGTAAAAAAAATTATAATTTTTAAAGAGAAATGTTTTATAAAGGTAAAGGCTTTAATTTTATTTATTTTCAAACTAATTAAGAATTTCCTTATTTCATCACGGAGTAGCAATATATAAAATGAATGGGTGTATATACATAGTATATTCATAAACAGCTTATGTCATATGGAAGCCTTGAAGGAAAGTAATCCATTAACGTAACACGTGTTATAAGATAGCGTCGAACTGACATAACATATTTTAAGAATGCTTTAAATTTCTGGTTCTCTACTCAAATGGAACAAGCTAAGTTTTAACATCAGCCATAAGTACAGTATTCTCGCATAAATGTTATCGTGGATATATGTTATGTATGATCTCGTATATCGTTAATATAATTTAATGCGCACATTCATGTCATTGGCTAGTACATATATAACGTATATATGGATTATTTATGTTACAGTGCGAAAATAATTAAATCGTTTAGTCCATGTATAAGATTAATTGTATTTAGAGTAAACATATTTGTTTATAACTTTAAAAACATAGATGCAATTATCGTATTCAAAATATTGTATTTTGTTTCAAATATAGTTTTCCAACCTCACAAATAAAAACCAAATCTGTATTTCCATTTGTTCATATTTTTGATAGTCATCTTATGATTAGAAACTCAACTGCGATTTTCAATTAGTTCTAAAATAAATTATTTTTAATTTTTCTATTGAGAATATATTTCAATTTTTACATTTTTTTATTCATTTTTTAGCTGCAAAATTGCAAAGTCTTTACTTTGTAATTTAGTTTTGACCTTTTTATTAATAACTTAATACATGTGATATATTGTTTTTTATGTCTTTTTTCTTAATTATGAAGAAATTTTGTTATAATCATGACAATTTGTGATCAAATTGTTTTTCAATTTGATTCAAATTTCACTGCTCATTGTTTGTTATAACCATTATACTATTCACAAATAAAGTTTTTCTTTAGGAATAAACAAAAATAATCTTAAACTTTTCAACCAAGACTTTTGTCAATTAAATATTGAAGAATTAGGAACCTACACATGAATCATTTTACGGAATATACTCTTATGTTATATTCGCAATTATTTTACAGAAGCAATATAACCTAAATGCAGACTTTTAATATTCAAGGAAAATTAGAGTGTACGTTATACATTCAAATGTTTTGAGGTATATAATTTAGGAAACATTTTGTCGATTATAATAAATGTATCATGCACATTATGTTTAAATTTTAGTTTTCTGCATTGCTTCTCCTTATAAACTTTAACTGGACCAAATCTCACTCTCCTCCGTATGCGCAATATGCTTAAAAAGGAAAAAGTTTTCTCTTCAAGTTTTATTATATATATAATGAAAGTGAAATTTTAGGATGTGTGTTTGTGCACTCACGATGCAACAAAAATCGACAGGTTGAAATTGCTCACTAAACAAGCGTATATTGCTGATACTATATTCATGATAGTTTTTAGTAATTAAAATTTAATAGGAGTTCAAATAAAAGACTATTATTTATTGTAAATATTCGATATGATCAAAATAGTTTTTATAAGCTTTTTGACATATAAGTGGTTCTCTAATACTATTTTATTGCTGTCTTTCCCTTGTAAGCCAATCATCTGCCAGACCGTTTTTGTATACACATGTTTATATTAAATTAAATGCTGAGTATTAATGAAATGTTTTGAAAAAATAAATTAAAATTTAATTTAATTATTTTATAAAATAATAATAATTATATTATATTATTCTAAAATATATTGATTATAATACTAGACGTAAATATTTTTTCCTACCCTTTAGAAAAATGTACAATTTCCCAAAATGTATTTATTCTTTGCATTAGTACATAATTCGTTTCGTCAACGAGAAAGTTTGGTAGAAATAAATTTATTCCTTATATACTTTAAATTACATAAACCAACAACAATGCTATCTCATATAAGTAGACTATTTTGCATTCCCCACTGACCAAACTAGTGTTTAAAATATATAATGAAAATTATAATACATATTCCAATATATAATGAAATGTATCCGTAGGCATCCATTAACTCTTTACTCTATGAATTATTATTAGAGGTAGGAAAATTGTTTTTCTTATAATGTATTTAATAAGAATAAATTAAGGAATAAAAATAAAAAAATTAAACATTTTTTTGGAATATTTTGAAAAATAAAATGAACAGTCAAAAAAAATTATTTGAAATAATTATCTTTTCATTAAGACATTAATAGACGTTTCACTTTTTGCATTTAAGCAAGAAAGATTAACACTATTATTCCGGCATAATTGATGATTTTTTCCTGAATGGGATAGGGGCTGATGTCCAAATGCACAGAATTCAGATGAAATACTTTGCGAATTCAATAATGCTTTTCATACTTTTACCATTAAAATATTCTTAGAGCCATGTCTTTCGCATTTTATTACATCTCAAAAACATTGAAATCGGTCGCCATAGAAGTCAGTCTCAAGGACATTAGGGTTGAGTGGATGTGCTTTTCGCTAAGTTTTACATTGCTTGCTCGAGAACGAACTCATCTTGACTTCGCTAAGAAAACCTGGAAAAACCGCCCTCAATAAAGTAACATATTCACAGTTTCTGAATTATAAAGAGTATCCGTTGGCTAATACCTGTCTATGGCATATTTCAACTGCAAAACACAAGAAGCTGTGAGTCTAAACCTTTATATAAACTATATTGAGATAATAAGCCATTTAAAACTTTCTGGCGTAGAATTGGCTTAATGGTTTGAAGTTCTACCAATAAGTGATAACAATTAGTTGCAAATTTCTCGTTCGGTCTAGGCGTCGTTAAGTTGGAAACAATAGCATTATATTAGTTTTAACTAAGTTTCTCATACCGGGCTATTGTGTAGAACTTGGTAGTTTAACGTCTTATTTAGCATCCATCTTTCTTCTGGTATAGATGACTTAGGGACTCGAATATGCGACGAAATTTTTTTCATTTAATAATTAGTTGTGTTTTGCGGTTTCTCAAAGTGTAAAATTACTTAATTATGCCTCATACACAAACGCGCTAAATGCTTCCGCTTTGTTTCCAAACGACATTCGTCTCAGTGTGGTTATATTCGGAGTGAGCCGCCATACTTCCTTGTACCATTTAAGCAGTATCCCTCAACTTCTGCCATATTTTTAATCACCGCTTTTCCCCTTTTGAACTGTAGTGTAATAACATATAGACTATAACGTCATAAAGTTACAAGATTTCTACTTTAAAAAAAATTAAAAATCAATGATATGATCGCAGGGACTAGCACGAACAAATAAACACACAATCTTTTCTTTTCTAGATAGCCTATCTATTTTATTCAGATGAATGTTTTTGGCGTAAATATCGATTGCAATATAATGCTACCTCCATTTTCAAGATTTCGTTTTCGTCACAAAGTTTTGTGACACTACCGGTATATGCACTTAATAGTTATGTACATAGTAATATGATAAATCGATTAAATATTTTATGAAAATTTTGTAGAGATAAAAGTTGCATCAATCATTATATTAAAAATGGACGTAATTAAACTGACTGCAGCAAAAACAGTAATAATAATATATTTTATATAACACGAAATAAACTTTAAAGTTAGCCGAAAATGAAATGATATATTTGTCTCCCAAAACAGTGGGCATGAATTTGTTTTCTCATATTTTTGTGCCGAATTATGTCATATGAATTTTAACGTTACAATTTCGTATAATATCCAAGAAATACACAGATAATGGATTATTGTCAGTCGATAGATTTTTTAATTTTATATCAAGAATCCTAAATTTTCCGAAGAAGATTTTTCCTCCTAAATTTGTTTACTGAACACTTAGAGCAGGTCCTATTCCTTTGCATATTTTTCACATTTATCTGCTAAACATTATCAAAATTAGTGTTGTACTTAAAAACTAATCTAGATAAGATGATCCTTGTCTCTATGAAGCAAATTGTTGCGAGGTTTTAGAGCTAGATCCTCTAATGCACTTTTTAGACACATGTGTTCAGTGTTACGCGAGTCGGTAAGGGCAAACGATGCTAAATTCCCTACAAAAATCCCAGACGGTTTTTTAATATTTTGGCCGACAAGTCACTGATAGCGTTAGATTTTCTACCACGAAGTTGGAATATATTTTGGCCGGCTAGCCACTGAGAGCGTTCAATGCTAGATAATCTAGAGCGAGCCGTTGATGTTTTTATATTTTGACTAGCAAGCCACTGCTAGCTTTCTATGCTTGAGCTAATTGATTCACTAGCGTAAGCTTAAGGTGTTCTAATATTTTAGTTGACAAATTGCTAAGAAATTTGTTGTTAGATATCCAAGCGCGAAAAGTGTAATTTTTTCGTATTGTGCCGACAACCAGCTGCAAGTATTTGTTGCTAAATTTCCTAACGCGAATAAGTGAAGTTTTTCATTTTGACTGACAAGACGATGAGAATGAGTGAAGCGGGATTCGTTAGCTCGAGCCTATGATGTTTTATATTTTGGCTAATGAGATGCCGCGAGCCTTCAGCATCGAACTGTTCAATTCAATTTATTCCAGTTACAAAAGGCTTAGTTGCATTTAAAGCAATTTGCAATTTTTGTTTTGGGCATAACGTTGAAAAAAATAAACAAAATGAAAATTCTATATCTTCACAACATATACGCGTATAGAAAAGTAATAACGAGAAACATGTCGTGGTATAAAATTGCTATATTTGCGATTTTTTGCCATTGGATCAGAAGTGCCCTAAATTACCACTAAAAACGAATAAAATATAAACAAACTCAGGAGTTTAAACTGTTTATTACTGTTGATATTCTTATTGTGAATAATCTACGCTCATTCAGAAAGTCAAGGCTTCTTTTTTTAAATCTCTGAGATTCTCTTATAGTCTCTGAGATTTACCTACTGAAACAAACAATATCGCAAATTTACGATCGATTTTGAAAATTTCTTGAAAAATGTTTTATCTTGCTGCCTAATATTGTTGCACCATCCTTTGCAATTCTTGTCTATCCACGTCCAAGGATACGCCTAGCAGAAATTAACGTAGCTCTATATCTATAACTTGAGTTTTTATGTATGAGTGTGTGTGTAAATTTTTTTGTGGATAATTGCTCTTATGACAGTGAAAATCCCATCCAAATCCACGAAGTGCAACTCAAGTTATGAGCGAACAGACCTAAAGAAAGACGAGTAGAGGTTGCGTTTTATACTTTTAGAGATAAGTATTTGTCTGCCGCTTTTTTAGGCAAGGGGCAGGTTTTTTTACGTTCAGTATTTGAGTTTTTGGGATATACAAACAAAAGTTGAATATACATGTTACGGCATTCATTGATGTGTCGAAATGTTAAATTTTTATTATTGAGTAAAAATATTCAGATTCATTTTTGAAGAATTATAACGATGTTAGCTGCTTATCAATTAAATCAAATTATTACTATATATATGTTTCTGTTTGAAATCTTATATTATCTGTTTAACCGTTTAAGCGTTGTAGAGTATCAAATACTAAAGTACTTTTCATTTTATAATAAATACGCATGTCAAAAATAATGTTCCTTTAATAAATATATATATATGTATATATATACATATATGTGTGTTTACATATAAATATATTTATATATATATATATATATATATATATATTTATATATATATGTATATATATATATATATATATATATATATATATATATATATATATATATTTAGACCTAGTTTCAGATTCACATCGTACTAAAGTCATGCATAATAAGGTTGACCGATTTAATACATCGAAAGTGGCTAACATTACGCAATACAAATCCGAGACTTCTAAATGACTTTCGTAGCTATATCCGCCAAATGACTGGGAAAAGTCAGCCATGAAGCGAAAAATATTACGAGATAAATAATCTCAAGAGGACGTCCCGCCAATAGTTTATTCATACTTGAGAGTAACTCGCACCCGACAATGGCTCATCATAAAGCCTTTGCTGGAATTGAGCCCCGGATCTCTTGAATTGCTTCACTTGAAAACAACATAGATACTACTCTGCAGCAAGTGGCGATCTACTATAATTCTACTAGCTTATAAAATCTTTGAGTGCTTGAAATACGTTCATGTACTTCACCTCACACCTAATACATTAACAGCTTTGCTAGCAGATTATGTTAAAAATGAAGATATAGGTAGGATATATCCTACCTATCATCGAAAAACTTACAATTAATGAGGATAAAACTCCCTTCAAAATTGGCATACTGGAGGATAAATTAGATATGTTTTCAACCTTACATTCTGGCCAAAAAATACATCAAAAAACATATTGGGGGCGCACCCGAAAGCCGCGCGCAACACTTAGCTAACCGGAATTTGCAGCGCAATATATAAACGCTGCAATTATATTCTCAAAATACTCATAGCCTTAAAGGAAAACTGACGAACTCCTTTTCAAAAGAATTGATTGATCGTGACGATATAATTGCTTTGACAGAGACATAGTTGGGTGAATCTCTGCATGACAGTGAATTTTTGGACACGGTTACCTGGTTCTGTTACACGACTGAGCAAAGCGCCGCGATGGCGTATTTCCGCCCGCACAGCAACCTGAGTATTAAATAGATGGCAGATATTTGTGGAATAAATTGACTATTGGACATATTATTATCCGTAATGTATTCGGCCATCTGTATGTAGTGGAAATTTTGTCATTTTCTTCTTACACATCCGTAACATTTGCGAACGTCTTGAAATAGTTTATGTAATCGGTTATTCGAATCTGTTTAGTTGTTCTAATAAATCGTTAAGTATTTTTTAATATACATTTTCCTACCGCTCGCTTATAAATGTTGATAATATCCGTCATAAGAAGTAGATAAAATGTAATGAAATTTAAATTGGGAATTATTCCAAAATAATGATTTTTCGATACGTTTAATGACTAAGTGGATTTATTTTCATATTAGCTTCATAATAATTTACTTCATACTAAAGTCAAGTAGGACAAATTAATTGGGCAAACCCATCATAAGTCTCTAGTATTGCAAAAAAATAGAAGTGAAAAGCCAAAATAATCTCGTTTATTTAAATAAAAATTGCCAGTTTTTGGAGCTAAAGGACACAATACAACCTTTTCATTATTAAACAATTTTTCCAGCAATATGCAAATCATACAATGTAATTTGTATTATGTTTCAAAACAATAACTCATACATGTCTTACAGAAACAATGCTATTCATGTATTCATGAAGTAATTTAATATTACCCTTATAGAAAATAACTCCCTTATAACAAAGGAATAATTAATATGTATTATCGTAGGTATACGAAATTCTCTTTAAGAAATTAAATACCGCTCATATTATTTTGCATTCGGGCCTACTAGTTAGAGGCAAATTATATGACTTCAAAAATCGTTTATAATTCATAATTTTGATGTGAAATATTCCATCGTCACTGAATATTGAATTGAGTTATAAGTGTTAACATGAAAAACAATCTACTCTAGGATCAAGTAAAAAATAATAATTGAAAAAAAACCATACGGTTATTTACGTATATTCTCCAACGCAATTATTTCCTTTCGTAACTTTTTGCCTTATTATTTCGTTTATTATAGAATATATTATATTTAAATATTCATAATATATTCAATAATTTACTAATGTAGTCGATTTTGTATAATTTTTGTGATTTTCTTAGTTACTACTTTATATTTCACAAACTTAAATTACATATGTTTTTAAATTTTCCCTTCGGGTAAATCCAATTTAGGAAATAAGATAAAACACTTTTCCAAATTCATGTAAAATATTTTCATTATATTATTTACGTATCGGTGACATTACAAACATAAAAATACATTCTTTTTTCTTGTCTCTAGACGAGAATATGTTACAATGATTCTGAAGAATTTCCCTAAGTATTATATATTTTTATATTTCCCTAAGTCTTATACACTATACATTATTATATATGTTCAATATATGTGGGTTCGCAATCGAATAACAAAAGAATAAAAATTGATTTACCTTTTGCTTGATCCACTGGGAGGTTTGTTGTTGAATAAGTGAAAAATTGCTGAGCAGTAAAGAAGTCAAGCTGCTGTTACGTACTTACGGTCAGAGCTTACGATTTTAACCATGCATGTCAGTAGATGACAGTAAGACATTAATACTCGTAGTTTTCTTGAGCTTTTGGTTGGCGATATCGATATAAAATTTTCGGAAAATAACAGAAAATATCAGGAAGTGGGGACCTGTTACATCCGCTGCTTCAAAAAAATTCAATTTTATTATATCTTATAAACAAAGAGGTTTACAGTAAAGAATGAGCTTTTTATGGAAAATTTACTTTCCAACAAAATTTTCTTCAAATATTTATTAAACAATTAACATTTTTAAAATTACATCGTGATAATGATTTTGCAAAAAATATTGCTACATTTTAATATATTGTAACTTTCGAAATATTAAAGGAATAAAAAAATGTTTAAAAAAATTGGTAGAGAATGAAATTTCAAAGAATTTCTTAAATTTTTTATTATATACTTCTCCGTTTAGGAATATAATAACATAAAACAATTTACCCTATTCAAAATGGCGGATTATACAAATATTTCTACTTCCCAACAATTACTGAAAATGTTATGTGGATTAATGTTCAAAGTTAACACCAAAAAGTAATGGAAGAATTACCATTTAATACTTATTTTTTGGCATTTTATGAATTTTTGAATTTTCTCTCATTCTTCATTATCAAAGTGATACTTTTTATCACTTTTAGTTTTAATAATTCCAAATTGAAATAATTCCATATACGATATCATATTAAAAGTCTAAGTTCAGTAAACAAGTGCAAACCCATGGAAATAATGATATTCTTAAGACAAGATTTATTTTTAAACTTTGTAAATGAATTCGACACATTTCCTTCAGGCCTTAGTTATAAAAAAAAATTTCATTCTTCATAATAATATCCATTGTTTGATATATAAGGCTACATTTATTATGATATTTCGAACTCGGAAATGAAATCTGTTTTTCTTATGGAATCTGTAGAATTTTTATCATTTGAGATTTCTTTTATACTGCAATGAAAAAAAATATTCCTTTTCTACTATTTAGTAAGTAGTTCAATATCTAACTCGATCAACAAAGATAGGGAACAAAGTTATTTATTTTACTCCTATGAAATATACATTTATATGTCGGCCTAGGATCCCGTGAATCGTGTTTTCACGAAAATACGAGGAGGACCACGAACAATTGGATTATAGGTTAAAGGCAATCATTTTACGTGATCTGACTGATTTTTGCGACAGTAATGTGGTGTTTTTGTGAAAACGTGAATTGAATTTCGCGTTTTCGTGAAATAGCCGTACTAGTTAAGTAGGATAAGTTGATGGGTTAAAACAATGACACGCGAGAAGGGTTGGCGGGATGGAGGACGGAAAACGACGGAAGATATACGTAAACGTGATTTTATCAAGCGAGTTATGACAAGTATGGAGGAAAAGATAAGCTACAGTGGAGTGCAAAAATAATTAAAGAGGTTTTCAAAATGGTCGAAAAGGAAAAATGTGCTCCTTCCAATCATGTAAATAGGAGCAAGAAACAATATTACTACAGAACTAAATACGACGTCATCTCGGCACGAGCAAAGCTTTGATATTTAAATCGTGTTTAAATTCTAGCAAGTTTTTAAAGATTATATCTGCTGAGGATCATCATTCAGTTTTGACCGAATACCATCGATGCCATAGGCATAAAGCCGAAATTTTGCTTCACCAAAAACTAAAAGTCTCTGTCCTTACCTGTCATAGAACAATTTTTAAAACTTAAAAAAAAACGCCATGTAAATATTTCGACCATAAAATAGGTCTCAGTAGACCAATATTTTATAAATATTTTTATGATAGAGGGCAAGTCGATCTCATGAATTTAAAGATAAGTGACTAATGTACTTTCAAAATCAAGAAACAAAATTTTCTTTTTTGTGGCTACTAAATTGTTGAAAATATTTTTAATATTGGCTGCCCAGCCATATATCAAAGCAATAACGCGCTAATTACAAACTTACCGCTGAAGTATTTAAGGAATTAACGTCATTCTGGCTATCTTCTAAAATTATCTATGGTCATTTGTGGCAACCAGAAAGTAAAGGATCTGTAGAAAGAGTAAAGCGACATACAGAAGCAATACTTTGCTCTTACCTGATGGATAACAAAGAAACTAACTAATTGGCCAATCAGTTATTATTTTGTCCAATATCAGAGAAATACATTATTTCACCGTATTATAAAATGAACACCGCACAAATCTTTATTCATTATAAATCTGAAAAATAAAACTGGGCTCGAAACAATCTGAAAGTCACCAAAGTTAAAGAAGAATATCTAGACAGAAGAATATCTAGAAAATTTAAGAGGAAACTTACAATGAATAAACAAATCAGTTCTTCAGTACCAATTAACGTAAATGACCAACGTCCTTCTCATCTATCATCGTTTGAACATTAAACTGATTATACATAAGAATATTTAGAGAATTATAGTAAAGAATATGTAGAAGGATAAATTCCCTCAACAAGTAAATTTATTACTCCCTACATGAATCACTGCCGCGACGCAATATAACAGATAAGAAGCTTCCTTTTACATTTTAATAAAATCTTAGAAATTCCAACTCGAATTATAGTCAAACATCTTTATCAATATACGAAGACTTCTCTGATATCCCGAATTTAATGCAAGGACACCAAGCAAAACTTTGTTACGTGTACTAAAAAGAATATGATGGTACATATTCTCGTTACACTTGTAAGCAACCTGTTCATGCTATTTGTAGACAATCAGTAGGGAAAGAAGGTTATGGTGCTTCATGTTTGCATTTCCTTTGCAACAAAGCTAATACCATTGAACCAGAAAGAGAAGTTGCAGTCGTAAATATAAAAAGAGTTCTGCGGAAATATGACATATACAGCTGCCAATAAGTTTGATGATTTCGACTTATGGTTTGCTATTTTAATACAAGTTCCAAAAGTTGATGAAATTGAAAACAATAATGTTATAACTGTGGACAAGTAAAACAGCCAATACTGAGTTGGGACGTCTTTTGGTATTATAAAAGATTGAATGCCTTGCAATACAATACAAATATCAGACGTGAAGTTCCATAAAACGAACGTTCTTTATGTAAAATCGTTAGGAAACATTGTCTATTTGCGGGACAAGGATTTAAAAAAATTTCTTGTTCATTGTCAAAAATACAATGAAAACCCAAAAAATGTGTGTGCAGAAAAAACAATGTTTTCTGCAATTCTCCATGCCATAAATCACTTTCTTGCTATAATAAATAGTTAAGGTATCTATAGTTCAAAATGTGGGTATTATTTCACAATTTCATGATTTTTTGTTTAACATTGTGTTAACTTTTGCTATGGTTAGTATTGATGTTTTTCATTAGATTGAAAATATACTACTTTCAACAAATTTAATCTTGTACCTGCCTTTAACTAAAAATGTAAGGGTTATGTAACAGTAATATAAATTTTTATTAAACATCTAATTTATAATTTTTAAAGAAAATTTTATTAATTGTTCAAAAAACAATAAGAATAATTTAGGGCTTTCTTATTTTGCAACGAAATAAAACCTTACTTGATCAGGATAAAAACGTTTTTTTGTTTATTTTATGAATAGACCTCGTAACTTGTTCACTTGTGCCCAGAGAGTTATTATTTAATAGAGGGAGATATTTTATCCGCTCAACGTCAAATTATTTAGTAATTTCCCTATTCGATCAACATTCAGAAAAAAATACCATGGTTACAAAAAAAACAAACAATAAGGCTTAAAGTATTTTGCTATCCTACTACACTTAATTCGCGAGATTCAATTCGCATTTTCACCAAAATATTAAATTTGTGTCGCAAAAATCAATCAGATCAAGTAAAGCGACGGTCCTTTCACGATAATCCCATTTTTCGCGAAATCCTTCGTATTTTGGTGAAAACACGATTTACGGGATCCGATGCGAACATATATATATATATATGTATATATATATATATATGTATATATATATATATATATGTATATATATATATATATATATACACATACGTATATGTATATATGTGTGTGTGTGTGTGTGTATTTATACATATATTACACAATAGTGTGCAGGAATAAATTTTGACCTACACTGGGCATACACGAACCATTTCAAGTCACAATTGCACCACTCTAGATTAAATTCTATTTAAAGAAATATTAAACCTACATCCCTATTGTTACATACAATATATACATACACTTTAGTTTTTTATTTCACAAGTGTAATTGATATGGACATGGTCGAAAATTGGGGTTATAATGCTAAACAAATTGAAATTCAATGTATAATAATCTGCTCAGTAACTATAATGTAAAAGTCATGATTTCCTTTATTAAATGACGTTAAATTTTTGTGACCAGTTAAGGTTTTTGTGATAAGCAAGTCTTGTTTTAAAATTTAGATTAAAACAATACCTAAATATCAAAAATAAAACTAACAATAATTAAATATTTAATGTTCAGCGCGCCTACTTCCCTAAACCCCATCATCATTTTGAACAGTGCCATGTTAATAATCCTACATCCTCCTATTAAC
The DNA here is from genome assembly GCA_039881145.1 of Druceiella hillmani. Taxonomy (NCBI): domain Eukaryota; kingdom Metazoa; phylum Arthropoda; class Insecta; order Lepidoptera; family Hepialidae; genus Druceiella; species Druceiella hillmani. The sequence goes on along the minus strand of JAYKKI010000115.1, from coordinate 2,731,488 downwards.
ACATCCTCCTTAATATGTTCATGATTTAGAAAGTATTATTGTACTCTCAAAATCTACAATTTCAGTGTTCAACTTCTAGATATTATAACATCTTCTCTAGTTCTTTTGTATTTTCTTATATTTAATTGGAACTTCTCCTAGAGATAGGATTGCCCCAATTGTAATAAATTACTGGAAAATTCAAACACAGAAAAATATTAGGAAAAAAAGGATCTAAGTAAACATTTTCCTCTTCGCTAGATGACAAGGAAGCATTTTCCGTAAAATAACTGATTTATTACCGTAGAAATACCACGTGGAATATCATAGCCATTGTCTTCTCTCTTTCCTCAATAAACTGGTTAGGGTTGGAGTTAGTATGAATGAAACACCGAAAGGGCAATTTTATACCATTTCGCCGATACATGATGTATACTAACGCTATCTCCAGATAAATTTTAGAAGCTATCTGTAATAGAAAAAATGGGCGTTGAATGCAAATCACAGATAGCACTGTTCATTATATTTCGAAAAACAATTTTACTTATTCTGATATAATATAATTTTTGTTTATCTAGAAGAAGAATATAACTGGTATAAATATCATATCAAAATAATCTAAATTTTTACTCTCCGTTTAAGTAATCTGTGGCAAATTTCTAGAAATTACAAAGATTCAGGATTATAAAACGATTGTTTGTTATGTGAAAATTTGTATTACAAACTAAGTCTACAAAAATATTACAACTGCCGTCAACAGGACTTGATAAAACGTTGTGTTTCCATCAACAGGCTATTGACATCGCACGAAGTCACTTCCCGCAAATCTGTGATAATGCTAATTCTCGTCGTAAGTCTACGACGTAGAAAGTGAATTAATTACACCGTTTATGCGTTGATGCCTGGCTCGTTAAGGCTATAACTTGCTGTTATTATCTACAAATAGCCTGGAATTATACGTGAAGTTAATATCTACCAATTCTGGTCACGTAAACGAAATAGGCAATATATTAATTTATGAGGTTTTCTTCGCAGGGTCAGTGCTCGTTTAATCATATTTTATTTTAATGAGCGTATGCTTAGCTAAATTGATGGGGATATTGATATCAGTAGTTGATATAGCGGTCAGAATTAAGAAATATTGCGTTTATTGGACTTTTTATTACTTAATTTAATATATCATCGGCATACATTTAATCTCTAATGGAAGCACATGAAATGTGCAATGAAATTTGATAAGATGAATTTCGAATAATCGCTCTGAAATTAAACTGGTTTCGTTTTTATGGCTAAAAGTCATATATTCATGCGTGAATAACATAATATCAACTTTTTCAGGGTTTCATACCGCACACTGTAAAACGATACCCTTACCACTTGCGTGTCTTTCTGTTTGTCTATTACTTCCGATTTTCTCAAAAATCATGCGACGTAGAAATTTTAAGCTTGGCATAGTAATACGTAATCGTTAATCCACAATATTTGCACTAGCTTCATTTTCAAAAATATTCAATTTTTTTTGCATGGAGTGTTTTGCGACTATTATATGAAAAACTTTGTTACACGGAATAGAATAGTACTTTTTCATATTTTGTACTGAACATTTAAAAATATACTCCAATAAAACATACGAAATTAGAGAATCACACTTCCCTGTTATTTCCGAAATTTCTGAAGAAAAAAAGGTGGTAAAAAACAGATTTGGTAAAGTCGGACTAGAACATTGCAGGAAACTATAGCGATTGCTCTGATCTTGAAACTTTTGAAACAATAAACCATAAAATCTTGAAAGTTTTGAACGATGAAAAAATATGGTAAACCATATTTTTACTCTTGTGAAAGATATAGAAATATTACTAAGTTCATGGAATGTTCATAGTTACGAATAGTTTAATAAATATACTACGTTCTTTCAAAGGTTTGCAAGTACCTAAATATATACAAAGCCCTTTTAATCCATGCATTCTTCATGGCTATCTTCATGGATATAGCTCAAACTCGTAAATATCCAAAAGTTTGATAATAATTCTTGAAAACGGCTTTACATAAATATTTATGAAATTGTCTAGAGCTATAAAATTTTTCAGGTTTTTGATTAATTACTACATTTTTTAATACTTTTATTTGACTACTTATATAGGAGACACAAAAATACTGGGTAGATCAAGATAAAATAAAATTAATACATGTTTATATTTTTTTCCCCTTATTACTATAAATACCATTTTAATTAATTAGGACTCGAAATTAATTTTAACAATAATTTTTTATTTCTATTAAATTATAAATTTCTTCTAAGGTGGTGGCATTTATAATTTTAAATAATTAAATAATGCCACCTCCCGCTCACTAAGACGTCTACATTAACTATCTCACGTTTTTTTCACGTATGGAAATTATTATAAGTTTCTATTATTAAGAAGAAGAGGCAAATATAAAATTGAAATGGATAAAATTTGTGAAAGTATTTAAAAAAAATTATAAAGATACATATTTTTGGATGTCTAATTTAATCTCATATACTCGTAGCATTTTCTCTATTCGGTTTTGTCCCAAGCCTTCCCATATAAAAAAAACATTGCGGTTGTAAAATGTTACATTCTTTTATAATTTGATTTATTTTGAGCAAAGTGCAGGAAATCAAATTGGTTTAAAACGTTAACTATTGCCCGCAATAAATTAACTTTTATTACTAGATGACATATAGTCATTTTCAATAATTATTAATATTCTTGACTATTTGACTATCTTAATTACTTCATACTTTATTGGAACCTTACTAATAAACTCCATTGAAATATTTTAGAATCTATAAATCTATATACACAAACACGTACACACCATATATATATATATATATATATATATATATATATATATATATATATATATATATATATATAGAGAGAGAGAGAGAGAGAGAGAGAGATAGAGAGAGATAATTTATTTGAAATAATTTCATAATCGTGTCACATATATTTTATATATGATATTATGCGGTTTTTTGTTTGTTTTTTCTTTTTATTCTAGAGATGGGTTATTATAAATTATATGAAAACTTTGTTTTATACTCATTAGATTGTATATCATGTTATACTAATTAGTTGTCATTAGGTGTATCCACAAATTTTATTAAATATATGTTTTTTAAATTTTAAACAAAAACATAGTCAATACTCTGTGTAGTAGTTCTGTGTAAATAAAAACCGATTCGTACTTATACAAGTTTAATTTTTATATATTTTCGTGCATTCACAGCTATATATTACATTTAAATACAAGTAGCAAATATTTCTAATATATATTGTAGTTTACGTGTATGACACAACTACTACGCCCTCAAGAAAAATAATTTAAATGTATGAAATTCTTAAAATATAATAACGACGTTTCGTAAAATCCGTAATATCTTCAAAATTAACAAAGCTTTAAAATACAATTTAGCCTTTTGAAACATCAGCTTCACAAAGGGACCATTTTTTGTGACTAAAAATTTTATCTGTATACTGACTGCCTATTATTGAAAATGAAAAACCTAAATAATAATCAAATAAAAATTCTTAAATTTATATTCTATTTTGATGCATAAATAGTTTTATCTATAAGCAAATAAAGCAGGGAAAATAAAACTAAAGGGAAAACTCATAAATTCCGCAAGAAGCAGGACCATCACTAAATAATAAGATCCCAAATTTCTTAGTAGATATACCTTTGAAATATCCCATGATTTTAGAAGACATAAGGCAAATACCGAATAATTTACCTTCATTTTTTGCTTCCCCGTAATACTACAATTGGCGGTTGTACCACAATTGAGAAGTCACTAATAATGGATAAGATCTCAGTGTCCCTTAAGAGAGGGTTGTAGCATAAATCATCATTACGGTAGAAACAAAGACGTATTTTGTTTCTGATTCAAATGGATCGATATAGCATTACCGCTCAACACTAGCTTCTCTTTAAGATATCTTACTAATATAATCTATAACACCTTTTGATGATTTTTTTAATATAATTACTTTTTCAACATGAATGAAAACAAACATTTATGTTACAAACATGAATAAAAACATTTATGTTAGTATGTGCAAAAGATACTATCGTAATAATCTATGTAAAAATATACTTATATTTTAAGTTATAATATTCCACTAGCAGGCGAAAAAACAATGCAACACAGCCCAACCCCAATAATTTTTTCCTGGTAGTTTTATTAAACATTTAATCTGTCATATATCTTTTTCTGAAATGTTTGCTTGTGCATCACGCATTTTACCGAATGTTCCTTCTTTATTTTCTCAATTAATTTCTCCCTATAAATCGTAAATATTTCCAAATAATCCAGAAAGAGTCTCTTTCAACATAATAAATTATTATTTTTCTCCCATTACTGCCAAACTTGGAAGAAGTATTGTTGACAACGAAACGAAATTCAGTCTCGATCGTGGTAATCATTGCCATTCCGCAAAGCAATCACGCTACCAGTTTTGTCACGACCTACTTTGGTAGCTGAATTATTTAGTATAAATTGTACAATGTAAGCTGTACCAAATTCGTCATGACTCAATATGATATTACACTGTGAATCTACGCCGTAGTTTTGTATTATATCTCTAGATACTACATCGTAATTCTACGCCGTAGTCCTGTGTAATATCTCTACACGTAGTGTAACGTTCTAAGCTTGCGGCACAATTTTTCAAAATTAGATGCTAAATTATTCAGACTGCTTGTTTAACCTGAGCCGTTTTAAAAAGAAAACTTTTTTTCTACACCACCTGCGAAATACCGTAAGATATTTTTTTTACCTTTGAACTTTAAAATTTTTTTATATCATTACCTGAGTGAAAATAATTACTTGCATTGAATTTGGTTTGTCCCACGATTATTACACACCTAATAATATATTTTTAAAAGAAATCAAAGTGAAAATTTTGTTTAGAATGTAATACGGCATGAACAAAATGGAATATTTGGTTTTTGTTAAAGATAAATCTCGATAATTTTTCCATCTGAATAAATAAACTAAATAAATCTGGATACATATACCTATAAGCAAACTTCTTATCAGACTTGAGTCGTTATATTAAATAGAACTAAATATTGAGTAGAAGCGATGCTAAAAGTTCACTGTTTAAGGCTAAGATCCTCGAACCATTATAAGATTATTTGGTTGTCCATCCGTTCGTCCGTCTGCCTATCAAAGCCCCGTTTCTCAGGAACAGTTTGAGATATCAAATTGAAATTAATAGTTTATGCTAAACCCAATAGGGTCCCATTGGTGTAAAAATGACAAGTATCATTGTTCGCATAAAAAAAAATTCTTTGAAGCGTATTTCTTTTATTCTTATAATGGCCTTAGTCACATATAGCCTACAATTTTGAAAGCCAACTCAATTGGAGGTCTTATAGTATAGGTAAAGGGAAAAATCCAAAAATCAAAATATTTCTAATTCTATAAAGAATTATATATAAATATAATAAAATTGTAACATAAAGAATTATCTATCATAAAAAGAGCGATTGATTTAATAGTACGAGAGACAGCAGCATCCAGAAAATCTAACTCAAGAATTTTTTCCGTCTCTGTAAATTTGTTCTTCAATCACGCAAAATATACAGCACTATTTTTAATAAAATTTGGTGTGATTATAGTTTCTGTCCTTGAGCAATATATAAGATACTTTTTATTTGGATTTTCTTGATATAAAAAAAAACCCAGACTTGATGAATATTTGTACTGCCAATGCCATTCATTAACGTTATCAGTAAGCTTTATGCTTATAAAGTTCTGAGAGAACAGTAAAATTAAAAAGCACAAAGAAAATATTAAAAACCGCTCTTATACTGTGAAAGATATGTCTGTGAAAGATATAATAATATATTTATTTTGTAAAAAATTAATATTTATATAATTATTAAATATTTAGAAGTAATTTAATGTGTACGAAACACACGGAGTTCGAGTTTTCTTCGTGCTAATTTATTGCACTACATATTGTTTTTTGAGAACAAACGAATTCCATTTCTTTAAAAAAGAATAATTGTTCAAACGCAATTTTTGAACACCCTCAATCCGTGTTTATATGTTTCCGTGTTTATAATTATAAATGCATGTTGTAAAAACATCACATTACACCAACATTAGTAGAGGCTGACACAATTTATATTAGAATCCATAAAATAACAAATCTAATTAATTCATAACGTTCTGAATATTGAGAAGATCTAATGTTTTGACAGTAATACGAATTATATACCAGAATGTAACTAAGCAAATACACAAACACTTAAACGTTAAATTCGTGGGTGAGTAAACGACTGTGACTGGTTAGTATTTATAACGAAGGGATATTTCTAATATTAACAGACAAATTTCGTAAAAATGCGAATCGTCTAGAAATTAAACTATAAGAAGGAAGTACTCTGAAATAGGTCATGGCAATTGCAGTTAGTTATTTACCTGTAAAAAGAAATGTTTACTCAAAATATTTCTTTGTGAAAAATTTATTCACTTAGTTTAATATTTTGGTGCTTCAGGTTATTCTCCACTGTAAAAGCTTTATATTACAGTAGGAGTGTTATAAACCTTCAAGACATAAAAATGTTTATATCTTGACTTAAATTGTTTCCAGCGATAGAGTACAGTCGAACGAAGAATGCGAATAATATGATTTTTATGTCGTTAAAGCTTACTCAAGAGAAGTTATTTTTTCCTTCAATAAAAGTTTCAATATCAGTTCGAACTTTGAAGAAAATCTAAATGTATTAAAAGTTTTTCAATAAATTATCGATGATTTATCAGATGCTTTAATTAAAGCCTCAAAAATATCTAGTTACTTTTTATTTATTTGTTTTCTAAATATCAAATAATGAAATTAATTTTTTCACAATTAAATGACACTACGTGACGTACTATTATTTCTACTTTTTTAAGTTCTTTATCACGAGCTAAGTTACGCTGTATAACAACAACTTCAGGTAGACAATTTATAAAACAATCTTTACAAATTCGCCTACCCGAAGATGTTTCATTACGCTACCGACTATATATATATATATATATATATATATATATATATATATATATATATATATATACATACTTTTATTTTTTTACTATCTGGATATATGCGAGTTAATAAACTTTATTACGCGTGTTAATAAACTTCAAGTTTCTACGTCAAAGGGTCTCTGAAAAATACGACACGTGAGTTATTTTATGACTTTCCAGTTTTTTTTTAAATTTTAGATCTATTAAAAAAGATCAAATGTCAGTCAAACTTACATAGGTTTTTATATCTAGGTATTAACACTAATATTAACACAATTAAATTTTTTTAGAAATGTAAATAATTATTTTACTGATGACATCGTTGAATAAGGAATCATTTATGAAATAGAACCAAGATAATAATTTATAACACACAGACACACTTATAGTTCATAATAAATCGTTCGAAAACCCAGCAAAAAGAAATCAGTTTTACTTTATCAAGATTCAAAATTCACTTCATTTAGAAAAATTCTTCAAACTTTCAAATTACATTGAATTTTAAATTAATACTACTCTAGCAAAAACACTTTTGTTAATTTTATGCGTAACTTAAGGGCTTTTAGAATTTAAAGCAATCTTAACATCTCTTTTTTAATCACAGGTCGTTTACAACAACGTTTAGAAACTTCAGGTGTCAAATTTATCAACATAAAGATAGTAATATAACAAAATTAAAAACATAAATTTTTACAATCCCGTACGTGTTTACTTTAAAACGAATTTCCTTAATCTTATCACTCTTCTAAAAGAACTCGGTTAAAAAAATTTCATATTTAATTAAGTATTAGTTACTCGGACCTATTTCTAAGCTTTCAGCTCATTACAACTTTATCTTGTGAGGTTTTTGTATCTAGTTATTAGAATCCTATTTCCAAATGATTCCAACATTTCCAGAACAAAATGGTAAAATATATTAGGAATGCGCCTTACTACGTTCGCAACAGTGCTCGACACCGCAAACTTGAGATCGAGATAATTGCAGAGAATTCAATTTCAATTCAATTCACATCAAAATAGACTTCTAAACCACATTAAAATCTCCTCAATATATGTAATATCACTAAACGACTCAAACGGAAGGAACCATTTGAACTTGTTAGTAGAATCCAAAATTATTATGGAAACACCTTAATTATCTAGAGAGTCCATCAGGATAGAAGTAAATTATCGTTAATTTTCTAAACTAGTTTCAATTCGGTTTAAGATCTGGCAAATGATTTTTTTTCGTAAAAAAATATATTTGAAATAAAAAATACTAGTCCGCCTCCATTTTCCATCCTTTATGTGCCCCTTTCAAATGAAATGAAAAACAATTTCATATACGTTGAAAAATGTCACTAGTGTAACGTTTTATTCTTTAGCTTAATCCGTTTTTATCTTAAAAGCTTTTGATAGATGGAGTAAAAGACAAAAATTTATTGACGTTTGCAAACCCGTAAAACGAGAGCATTATTTTCAGATTAACGTATCTCAATTATTTCTTGGATAAAAGAAATGAAAAGAACTTTCACATTTTATTAATTCAGTAACGTTATTATTCTATACGCTTAGATATCTAAAAAAATATTTTGAATTGAATCTTTACCTTTATATATTGGAATGTTCACAACTAAATAAAACTATTCAAATAGTCATAACTAAGTGAAACTCATGTAGCCTTCATTCATGTAGCCTTATTTCTACTTTATTTAAATTCTTGTAAAAGAATTTGAATAAAGTAGAAATAATATACATCACGTAATTTCATTTAGTTGTGAATAATGAATTTCTAAAAAATTAACGCCAATTATATTCAATATGGGAATGTTTTTAGTTACGTGTGATACAAAATTTATTACGTAGTTCAGTTCATTCCGCTTTCAAAGGTCTTATGAATAAAAAAAAGCAGGCATCAAAGCGCTTCTTCAAATTTATGCACTAACAGTATCCTTCTGCTTGAATCAGAAGACACTTCGAAAAAATTATTAAGCAATAAAATGTTTTCGTTCAAGTAATGGTGTAAAGTAACTCCTAAAACCATTTGTGAAATTATTTATGAAATATCCTGAAAAATTACTTAAATAAATATTACAAAAAACTTCAGAGTCTAATTTTAATCATTCTATGTCATACGAAAATGTCGTTTGATAGATAAGTTTGCCTTTTTGTTTATTGAAAAAAAACGAATTTGAAAAAAACGCACAACAATTTTAGGAATCTTATTCACCGTCATTTCTTATATAACAGTTTCTATTTTAATTTTTATTCACCTCTATTCATAAATATAAACGATTTGTATTAAACTTGAAGTAAAGTTGGTTTTAAAAAATCTTTTAAAATTGGCGAAATTAATAAGAATGTACGAACCCTTGCACGATTATTTTTAATTATTATGTCGTTCATCATGTTCAAGGGTTGCATGATCATGTGAAGGGCGTAATCATCATGTTCTAGGGTTGCATGATTATTTTTAATCATAATTTAATCTTGTTCCATCCAAATATTTCAAAATGAAATTAAAGTAAAGTGTGGGATTATGCACGCATTTTATAAACAAAAAACATTTCTTTCAGTGTTAGCTAGTAAGCTGGCTGTCCTCTACTGTTTATAAAACGCAATAACATGTGTGGCTATATGCAATATGTAAGTGACATAATATGTTTGATACAAGCATTTTTTGAACATCGAATATGATACGTATATGTCAAATATATTTAAAAACATTAGCCGTGTACGCATCGAGATTTTCTTTGCCTACAGTTCATTCTAAAAATATTTATAATTTATAATTATGACTTTACAGACACAATTTAAAACCAATTTTGCAAACGTAAAAGAAAAGAAATCACTTTCTCTAAAAATGTATTTAATACTATCTTTAATATTATTTTTTGCTTCCTTTTTTCATGGATGATCACTAATAACGTTCACTTAAGTTTTTTTTTGGTAGACACGCTTGTAACCTGATAAAATTTTGAATACACGTAATCTGAAAAATTAATTTTCTAATATATTCCACTGACATATATAAAATTGCATGATTAAAAATGAACAAGGGAAAATTTAGTGAATTTTTAAAATTTCATTATTTATCCATTAGAAGCAATTTTAATTTTTTTCTCAAATTCATGTCGATAAAAATATACAAGCTCACAAGGTAATAAAAATTCTTATTTTCACTTAACTTTGTATCTAATAGAATTATCTCGATGTGTTATTTATATTCAAATCGATATATTTAAATAGACTAAAAATACTAGAATCAAAATTGAAACATACTGAAAATAATATTTTATAAGCTTGACACTTTTGTTTACAGAATTAAAATAAATTCCTTATAAAAACTTTATCGCTTTTCCTGGATTTATAAGATTTAAAAAAAAACTAAATTAAATTGCTATAACAAAACATAGGTTTTGAGGAATTTTGAGGTTTTAAATTCTGCACAAGCATAAATAGTTATTCATGTTTATAAATTTTTTACACAATTATGCAATACTCGACAACTACGAAACCTCTTTGGTAAAACGGACATAAAATTACTTTCCATTATTAAATATGTTTGACTTCACCGTAAATTAGTCATTCTCCACCTTGTAAATGAATATTTTTTTCATTTGTATTCAGTAAAAATTTAAACTTTCCGCCTCAAAAACTTTCCAGTTAATGTTTTAGCATAAAAACTTTTCATCACAGACATATCGTGAATTCAGACAACATTAAAATTGATCAATTTTAAGTCCATTTTTCAAGAAACATTTACATGATAAAGTTTCAATAAAGATTACGACTGAGATACTTCATTAAGTTTTAGAACTTTCTTTACGGCCACAAATGTATAAAATACCTAACGGAAAATTTATTTACATAATGTGATAATCAAATCCAATATTTACTCACCCAGTAATCCTATAACATTTCACATATATATATCCTTCAGATACGATTTGTTTGTCTGTAGCACACGAGCTTTCAAAAACGGTTGAACTTCACCTCCGTAGCAGCGCCGCAGTCGCACGCGTTCGGCGCTGCAGCTGGGCGCGTACTGACGGCCCGGGCCTTTCCTCTCGCCCCAACGCGCTGGAGCTCCCTAACCCCACGCCATCCCCTCAGTGGCACCCCGAACATGTCTTATTGACATACTTAGCACGGACTGATTTTGCACGCCTATTGTTTTGCGGTACGTGCGATAACTTAACATACACAAATAGGTAGGGAGACGAAAATCTATTTTTTGTAGATTTGTGCATTTTATAAACGATTTTTTTTCAGAACTTTATTTAATATTTTATTATTTCAATCTCTGTAAAAATATTTTTCCTCTTGAATTTTTTACTCTATTTTCAGTACAAACAATTTTAAGGGAACAAAATACATACCAAACAACATGTACTCTACTTGCCCAAATTTGAGTTCAGTGTGAAATACACTAGAAAATATTATAAACTGCAATATTTTTATACAACTGTATAATCAAAATATTACGCAAAATTTCCTTCAAACAAATAATTTATTGTCCACTCATTTACTTTCTTTAGAAGTTTGGGCATCTCTGCTGTAAGTTTCTTATATCTTCTGTAGAGGTATCGTTTTGGCTACTCTAACATTTTTTCTGTAATGAAGGAGGACAATATCGTCCAATGGAGCTCTTTCTTCCAATTTGTTGACTGAATAAGTAATTTTATGATAGCAATGGGTTCAATCAATTTAAAGTCCCCCAACGTATGGGTCCTGTAATTAGATAAAAATGTTTTAAACTAGTTAAATTAGAAATGTATTGCTAGTGCCGCCACATGTAAATTTTTTTTAATTATAAAATGATTAGCACTTTTACTCTTCCGATCGATATCCATCAACAGCATGTTAACATTTACAAAGTTTATACAGAGGAACTACAGCTGAATGTGACTCAACATTAATTTTGTGAACTTTTTCGATTTAGTCTGAAGATTTCTCATGCTCATTCCAAAGATATCGATTGAAGCTGAAACAAGTTGATTTATCCAAAATGCATTTAGATCGAAAATTTTTTTTAAAACGTACGAAAGAAAATTTTTGGATAAGTTGTTTTGATCTGAGGTCTTAATATTTACTTTGAGAAATTGAGATAATTATGAGGACTGAATAGTACGTTTCAATCATTAGTCTTTTCGTGATATGAACTTTTGATTGACTTGTTTATATTATATTCGTTCTTTTTCTTGCTAGTTATCTTACATGCCAATATACCCAGTTTCGCTTTTTTAAATTTAATCCATGATAGCAACACCAGTATGGATGTAGTTAATTATTTATATTACCATATTTTAATGAAATTTTACTCAAACTTGCCTATTTTTTAATTCTCTTTCGCATATAAGGATGTGTGAAAGAACAATTAATTTCCGAGAATGTTTATGAATAACCTCTAAGAAAACCAAAATTAAAAATATCGCGTGAAATTATTTACGAATAAACTAATATTTATAAAAAATACGAAAGTGCGCATTTGAAGAACGTAGCTAAATATAATCAATTCTAATTAGACTACCTACCAGTCAACAAACGTAAATTACTCGAGCTAGCAACAAGTTATAACTAATTCAGAAAAATAGGTCACGCATTAAAAAATATTAATTACACAGTATCTAGAGAAACAAAATTTACAGTTTAGTTACAAAGATATGGGCAAAAGTGGGTTAAAAGATAAAATCACATAAAAAATATCAGTTAGTAAACTTGTTAGGTAAACGATAAAAAATGGTAGTAATTTTAAAAAATTATTTCAGAACCTTCAAGCATTCCTTTATTACTACCATATATGTGCATCCATATGTGCATGACTATCCACATATGTACTCGTACGTACTACAGACGTAGTATTTACTACATGAATAGTTTGTCCTTCTTGTTTACAATCTGACTGCTGGCTTATCGACATCTAGAAATTTAAGTAACCTGTTATTGATTTTTCGAGATACATTGAACTATTTGAAATTTTTGATAAAAAAGATTGGAAAACAATACGGTAGGTAGCGATGAGTCAGTTATGAAACGATTGTATATTGAGACTGCGGACGACGAAAAGTCTGGTCTGCTGAGTGATACACGCACTTTAAGGTTTGAAAAATGGATTTTAGGGCAAAGGATGTTACTCGAAAATGTATGTTTTTTACCTATTGAATTACAAAATTAATTTTTCCATAGATATATCTTTTATACCTGACTTTTTTCCTTTTTTTTGTATATCTGCTTTTATCTCAACCACTAGAAGAATGTCATAGATTATAAAACAGTTTAATTTTTTATTATAATATCTAGTATATATCGCACCAGATAACTTAAACAAATAGACTCTAGTGCAAATTCGGAAGAGAAAACCGACTGGACTCTATACTCTTCCTAGTTTTAGAAATAGTCACAATTAAATAAAACTACATGATGTAGTATTATTTATACTTTCCTTAAGTTCTTTGTCACGACCGAGGTTTCGTTGTATTATAACATCTTCAGGTGGGCTATTAGCAAAGATTATTGCTAATAGCCTACTTGAAGATGTTGTAATACAACGAAATCTGATCGTGGTAAAGAACTTAAAGAAAGTAGAAATAATACTACATCACGTAGTTTCATTTAATTGAGAATAATGAATTTCTATAAAATTAATGCCAAATATAGTCAATATCTTAGAAATAGAACGAATTAATGATTTTTCTATCTATTCAGTGTGAATTTAGAATAAACATATTAAAATATGTTCTAACAAAATATATTTTCTTCACGAGAACCACTTACAATTTTGCTAATATTTTATGGAAAATCCTTTTTTTCAGCTTTGATCGTAACTAAAAATATTTTGCATTTTGGATATCAGAGTCAGAATTATTCTAGAGTTTGGTAATATATACACTAAAGTGAAGAAGTTATCATTCTGTTTGGATATAAAGAAAATGAGGAAAAATTTGGGACGTAATGCCAAGCAAGGTCATGCGCGAGCAAGGCTTTGAATATAAAATTAAGCTATAAGGGAGTGCCGGCATTCTCACAAAGAAGAAATAGAATATGTAATTGTGCCGGTTACGTACGTGACTTAAATTCAGGAAGATATTAATATTTTTGAGGCCATAAATAGGGTGAATATCGAAATTTTAGAGACGTTCTAATTTCTCTAACCGTTCTTCATTGAAGTAAAGATTAAACCCTCCTCTTTTATTATGCAAGCATAGCAAGAGTTTTTGACAAATGTGGAAGTAGGTTTTTTTAAATATTGGTTTATATTCCTGAGTACGTTTTGCAGGTAGTAGTTAAAAGAAACAAATGTTTGGTGAAATTTCATAAATTAACTCCAGTCGGGCAAGAGAGATTTGAAAAGATCTTACCTACACTGAAAGTGGTAATAAATTTCCAAATATCCATTGATGGGGTATTATTGAAATTTATTTGCATTTGAGGACATTTTTTTCTTAAAGTTGTATAAGAATTCTAACGGTCTCTCAAACGATCAGAGTTTTGGTTCGTCTCAATTACTTGGATTGTCTCTTTTAACTACGAATCGTTGAACCTGTGACAAGATATTCTTTGAATCTTACAAATTTCATTAGCGCTTAGTTATCATAGGTTACCATAATTTGCCCGTTGAACTAAAGAATTTTTTTCATTAGCTTAATTTAAATATTAAATATCTATTCGTTTATGAAATAACGGTTTAGGATATGAATTTAAGACTTTAAATACAACCACATACAGTAGTTAAAATAAAGTTATTTATAAATAATATGGAAAATGGCACGCCAACGAATGAAGCGAAATAAGATAATTGAGTAAATATTACTTCACAGCATTACCTTTACAAAAGTAAGTGTTGAAATCCTTGATTACCATGATATTGAAAGCAAGGATACGATTATAAAGGATTTTAGGTGACTGTATAATTTATCAGTAATCAAAATTGTTGTAATATTTAAGTGGACTAAATATTATTTCTACAAAATGTTAAATAACTTATTGGCTCCAACTTTTTTTAAAATAAAGCTTAACAATTAGTAATATTAAAGAAAATATTGGTCTGTACCTAGACACAACGTATATTATCTATCTGTTTATTAGATCTAAATTGTTACAAATTTTGAATTAATTTCTTTCCCAACAAGTTCTTTGCTTTCAAGATATTACACAGTGGATAATATGTCACAGGACTATTATAATTTACATAATATAAATTGTGGTTAATTTTTGCTGACAAAAATTTTAACATTACTTTACCATAAGTCTAGTTTTTACCTTTTAATATAAGATTGAAAGCTGATATATTAAGTTTTATTTTTATTCAATAGATTTAAAATGGGAATGAAGTCAAAAAAGAAAATGTAAAAAAAAATTATAACGAAAACAAGAACATATTATAATTCCATGTACTATCGAAGATCCCTGTAAAATAAAAAAAATATTTCAGGTAAAACTAAAACAATGAAATAAATTCTCTAATATTAAGACTTACAGATAATATTTTCTTATCCTGTGAGCATAACCGTAATAAAAACTTTCCACGCTTTCCATTACTTAAAATAAATTTTCCTTTTAGACATTTTTCTAATGAGGTGTTATTGTAGATGAACTTGACAATGAAATAAACTGCTGAAAAAACATTCGCCTTATTTCCCTAACCGCGGTCGTGGAAGAAAATTATTGTCTATCGTAACGAAAATATGAACTGAAGGTAGAAATTATCCTCTGTTAATTTTGCTTCTAGTTAGATGATTGAAATAATAATTTTCAGTTTTAGGTTCTATTAAAACGATAACTACGTATGTACGTAAGTACAACTACGTATTATTTGTTTTAAGTACTATTCAGATAATGAGCTGAATGTGATGTAACTTTCATTTGAAATATATATTTTGAAAAATAAAAGTGAAAATGCGAATAAAATCGGTTTAGATGTTTTCGCATCAAGTCGCAACAGTGTATTAGAAACATATGATAAGTAGTATAATTTATCCTTGGTTAGTTATAAAAACGGGGTTATAGTAAAAGTTTTCTGTCAAAATTATCACTACATTTACTCCACAGTTAAACGTTAACTAGTTTTGTGATACCCTTTTGGGTATACTTGCTGTTGGGTTTACTGTTGGTTATAATTTATTCACTGAACTTGGTCATAACTGCTAAATTTTAATCTAATTCATCTAGTTTCATGATACATGTATAATTATAGTTTTATTTTGATTTCCGTATACAAATTTGCGCTGTACTCCCACTGTATATCTAAATAAAAGGAAAATATTTGAAATTGGAAACTACGTGAAATGTTCTTTTTAGTTATAGTTAACAATTTTTAAATTACTTTGCAAAAAAAATAAATGCCAAGTAAATATAACTTTATAAATAAAGAATGGCTAAGGGGAAAGTAAAACTTCTGCGCAAACAGCTAGAAAATAGATGCTAGGGAGAAAATCTTTGTGCGTAATGTAAAATAATTAGATTACAGACTGCGTCCAATTTGAAATAGCATCCAAAAAAAAAATTAGATGCAAAGCGTAAAGAATTTTTGTTTCTGTACGATTTGGTAAATTCTGGTGATATTTGGGATTTTGTATTTAGGTTTTGTTATAAAATTTTTTAAAAAATTATTTTGTTTGATTTTTTGTTATTAAATATCGACAAAGTCAAAAGAATTGGTATGGTATTGATATAGTGTTTAAGATATTTTGTATATGAATAAGTTATCTGATATATTTTATTAAACACTCCTATGGCATAGTTTGACCAAAATTTAGATTTCGGAATCACATCGAGAGTAACACAAAAACAGAAACAATTTCGATTCCTCAAATTCTCCAAAAACTTCATAAAACACTTTTATATGACTCACAATCTGATAATAGGAAAATCCTACAGTTTTCGGAAATATTCTATAGGCTATTATAACTACATTATCACTTTATTCAATAAAAAAATTTTGTTAATATCTATATATTAATTTTTTTGTACGGGATCGTTATGACATCAGAAAGCGATTTAATATTTTCCAAAACAATAATAGCATAATTATTCAAAAATAATATTTAGTAACAAAAATTTGCATATTAGTTAGGAAATAGAGGAAGTATATATATGCCGCAATGGCGTAAAAAAAGGCTCAGTGCAAGACTCGCTCGCTTATAGAAGATTCCGTATCTCGTTTAAAGTGAAATTGATTTATTTATCATGTCATCTTATTAACGATTTACAAGAGCACTAAATATTTTATAGTATCTATTATAATTAAGTAGGGGAACACATTTATTTACGACAATATCTCAATAACTATGACATTTAGAACCATCGTAATTAATTACCTCCGACTTTTATTTAGATTTCTAAGGACACTGTCTTTATTTCTTAATTTTAGGTTGGGAAATAAGGAGCAAGCACCTATTTCTCATTAATTTTTTTTCAATTTGATTTGCATCTTCACAAATACATTTGAAGAGATGCTACCTAAAATTAGGAAAATTTTTGAAACCCTTGTAACTATTCCTTTATAATGATAGAACAAACTATATAGAGAATTTGAAATCGAAAATATTATGTACTTAATTTACTTCAACACTTTTCAAATAAATATTTTTAAGTGTGAGCTATTGAGATACGTGCAGATTAATATACTTTACAATAGCGCCATATTTAAAGTTTCTAAATCAAGCAGAATTTGAGGAGAGAGAGCTATACCCACCATACCACCCGGGTAGTCTCAGGGTCCCTTCTGGGACCCGTAACGACCCGCCTCATACAAAAAGGGGACCTTCGAAAGTCCCCTAATAGCGTCCCGTATCTACCATCGCAGCGCTTCCACTCAACAGGGTTAGAGTCTGCTCCTGCTCAATGTGTCATTTAGGATCTCCATTTTTTCAAGGACGCACTTGGCGAACGCTCTAAATGACTCAAAAATTGGACCATTCCCAACCAAGTCTCGGTGACTGAAGATACCATGTTCTAAGTTTTTGCGTGATTCTACGTTAATATTTTGATGCATGCTCTCAACCAAAACTCTACGCGCATCATCGTGCTCACTGCAGTGGAATAAAACATGACTCATGTCCTGCGTCTCAAATTCGCAGGTACACGCCGGGCTATCTTTCAATGCAAATCTAAATAAGCTGGCACGGAATGCGCCATGCCCCGTTAGGAATTGGAGAAAGAATAGGAGAAAGAGCTGTAAGAAATGGATAGACGGATATATGTGTGATCTTACGAGGATCCTATTTTCCCTTTGATTTGCGGAAGGTAGTTTTAGGGTGTCGCCCTCGTGCATGGCTGTGAGCTGGGCGGAACTACTCTCAAAAGAAATTCATCTGTCCAGGATCTCGGTGTAATTATGGGCAATCATCTCACATATCATAGTTATAGCTTTAGAAGTCGTAGTTATATGTTAGAAAACCTACAAGATATTAGAGTTTGTAATGTGGAATTCTCATTATATAAATGATATTGAATGTAATGTTGCTTATATGACAAAATATGCCGTTTAAGATTATAAAGTAATATTTTTATTTTAATTAATTCGGAAACAAATATTTTTCGGTAATAGAGTTTGTTTATGCGTCCTCGAATTCAAAGTATGTAAAAAACATGATTATTTTGACATGAAATTATATATATATATATATATATATATATATATATATATATATATATATATATATATATTGGAAATATTTAATTGTTCCATTCCAGTTCCAACAGAAATCCTACGAAACATACCACACAATTCACGAAAACTCCTCAATTGATATAAATTATTTATTTCACACAAAATAAATAATTTATATCAATTGATACATTGTAACATAAAACATATTCTTTCATTATTTTATCACAAAATGCATGGAATATTATATCTAGGAAAAAATATTTTTAGCTGTGACTATGTAATATTATAATTATAATTAATTCGGAAACGAAACGAATACTTTCGTGTACTCAAATTTGTGTACGCGTCCCCGATATGAAGATATGTAAATAGTATTAATTGTTAGGTATTAAAAAAACACAGTCGACTGATTTTCATTTTTCATGTCGGCCCATTACCAAAATAATAATGTTGCCGAGCCGCTTAATATGAGCCAATATTTATTTCAGAATCGCATAATAAAGTTACAAGTACTTTTTCATTTATATTTATTGAATAAATTCATTCAAAACTTTAGTGCGCGTTACCTTTAATTTTTACTTCGACCCAGAGCCGGGCACGCGGACCACCTATTAATTTTTATATTTATAATTGTACCTGTTTTTGTATTTTAAAATATATGTTGAATATATTTGGCATTAATTTTGTTGAAATCCATTATTCATAATGAAATGAAAATACGTGTTGTAGTATTATTTCTACTTTCTTTAAGTTCTATACCACGACCTAGGTTTTGTTGTATTACAAAATGTTCAGGTAGGTAATTAGCAAAGATTTCTAATTGCCCATCTGAAGGTTTTGGAATACAATGATCTTTGCTAATTGCCCTCCTGAAGATGTTGTAATACAACGAAACCTACATCGTTATAAAGAACTTAAATAAAGTAGAAGTAGTGCTACATTACGTAGTTTCATTTAATTATGAATTGTTAAAATTTTGGACTTTATAAGCTTTTATTCTTTTCTGAATTTATAATGACCGGATTTAATTTCCTTCAACTCTAACAGAAATTGCTTTTATCGTGTATTTTTTTAAATAATTAAATTACAACATTGAGGATATCTCGATCTTGAGTTTAGTAGCGCTTAATGTACTTAATTTCTACATGAGAGGATGATGTCATAATATATTTTATCTGTCTAGAGTGCGCACCAATATTTCACAGTGTTCACCTATTTTTTGTGCACTCATAATGTCTAACGTAGAGTAACATACATCCTATATTTTTTTTCTCCTCCACTAACTTCTTCAAGCGTGTGGTTAGGGATTTACTTGGTGGTTCACGGTCAACCACTATTTAGAATTATATTTATTCAAATTGCTGTATATGCCTGTCTTACTTGTTATTGTTATTACTTCTGTTTTCTCTTAGTCGTTGTTCTTATTATTATATTGAACCATTTGTTATTATATATTTCCAAATGGACTTTGTTTTGGTTAAATGTGTGAGTTGGGCGTGGAGTTTTCAATAAATAAGTTAGGATACAAAGATTATAAATAAACAATCAAATGAAGAGTTAAGGAAATAACCAACTTTATACAAAAAAACTCTAACTATATATCATCCAAAAAAATGTAGTCATGTTTACATTTCATTACATTTCATTAATTTTTTGATATGATTCATTGTTACAGATATTTTCAAACAAAATCTGCCATTATCGAGGAAAAGAAACGAAGAAAAAAAATAATAACATCAAATGCACAGTAAATAGTTTCGATACAGCTACATCTTAGAACAAAAAAAAACGATACCCCTAACGAATAAGTACTTCAAAAAATTTTATGAATATACAATTTCCGCTTTGTGTCATATGGAATTATCTTAAAGAATTGCGAAGAAATTTATTACTAGTATTAAAAATATTCAATTAAAATGCATTAATACTTCATAAATCGGAAAAATGGGAAGTAGTTACAGATTCACAATTAAATGAAACTATGTGATGTAATTATTTATATTTTCGTTAAGATCTTAGTTACAGGTTATTAAAATTAAACAGATGTGTTTTTTTATCCGTTATATTTAGTTTGATACTGATATAAGTACATTACAAGTTATTTCAAAGATTAAATTTTTAACACGTTTTTAAAATAAATTTTGCATTGCAATACTGCATTACATTACTTCTACGAGACTATCTAAAGATGTGACATATTATCACTGACTTCATTAATATTAGTCAAGGGTACTGTTTCTAAATATTAGCACTTGCCTTTTATAAAACCTAGTCCATTATTTAATGATTTACTTCAATAAAATTTAATTGTCTTACAGTTCATAAGTTAAAATGTCCATCAACGAGTTACAATTTTAAACAAATAATATAAAATTCAGAAATAAATGTTGGAAAGTAATAACAGAAGCTTTTGATAGTAAAACTAAAATAATTTGTTCATTTAAAAATGAAATTTCAGAAACCACTGTCAATCAGGTAAGAAAATATTGCCAGTCAAATTTATAATCTAAAGTTTTTAATAAAGAAATACTATTTGTTTCACCACGTTTTATTATACTGGACGACACCCCTTCGCCCTGCATATTTTCATACCAAATTAAAATTTTACTGTGGTTTATGATCAATATTCTTTATTGACAAAAATATAATATTATAATAAATTGAGTTTCAATCAAGTAACGTGTTACTTAATTAAACAGGAGAGAAATGAAAACGCTCGGATATGAACATTATTGAAAATTTCTTCAGTCAAAATTAAATTACGCTCTCATTAAAATATGAACCAGTTTTCGTTAACTGGTGCTTAAAGCTTCTGATCAGATGGTTAATTTGTTTGAAACTTTATGTACAAAAGGCTTTCAAAACGCTTTTATTATATTTGAATCAATTTAGCCTTTGCCGAAGTTAAAATTGTTATATACAAATATGTACAATATAGTATTGGGTATAATTCATTAATGAAAAAACGATACGAAAGAATAAGATGAAGAGCAAAGCATAACTAAACATAGTGTTTTCGATCAACTTTAAATTAAATTTAGTGGGAGATTTTAATTTTTTTTAATACTTTTATTTAAAAGGTTACGTTAAATTTAGAAAAGTAGATCTAAAAAATAAAAGTCACTATTTTATTAATGCCTACTTCCTTTTTCTCCCTTGATCAAAAAATGTGCAAAAATTTGTGTTTTGGATCAAAAATAAGAATTATATGAAAGACGAAACTGCTGATCATATACTTCTCCTCATCAGCTATTAAAAACTAAAATGTTTTATTATAAGATTCAAGTTTTTAATTTATTGTTAAATGTAAACTTCAGATATTTTAACATAAGAATAATTAGATGTTCATTTATTTTTTCGTAATTTTATTTATCGAATTACCTGAATAAAAAAGTGTTCTGTAGACTTTGATTAAAAAAAGTTCATGCAATTTTCTTTGAATAAAATTCTACAGAATAATCCTAGGCATCTGGAAAAGTAGTAGGTACACAAAATTAAATAAATTTGATTTCATTAATACAAATACCCCAAGAAACCCTATAAAAAGAAGAATATGGAATACACATTTGAATGAGCTTAAATATGACGAAATATAATGGTAGAATAAAATTGTTCACTTAAATTCACTTAATAATTATAATAAACATATCGTAATGGATACATAAATATTAAAAAAAAGGTATACGACTAAATATTTAATTACACATTTTTAAATTTTTATAAGTATATTCCAAAGTAACAATAGTAGTTACCTATTCAGGGACAAGTAATTTTTAAACAAATATACTATTGGAATAGGAAGAATGATCAACTTTATTGTAATTGTGATCGTTTTATAAATAATATGCAAAGAGCTACGTAATCACAATTATTGTCAGGCAACTAAATAAAGCATTTGATTAAAATAAACAATAATTAGAGCTCTAATTAAAATTTTTTGAGAGTAATAAAACTTGTTACAAAAAACCTAACCTCTTCAATCAACAATATAAAAATCTAAAAGTTTTATGTTTAGTGCTTACTTCTAGCCATTATTCAACATGTTCAATTGCCGATACTAAGATAGTTCCAGCAAAGGCTGAATAATATTAACATAATATACAGTATTCATTGTACAGATAAATGTGGATATACAAAATCATAATTGCTTGGTATTACAACATTAAATTCAGATGTGAAGTTTGTTTCTGTATTATTTATTAAATAAAATTATTGAAAACACTTAAAGATAAAAGAAAGTTAAGAACAAGGGAGAGGAAGTAGAAAGAAGGTACGAGAAAATTTACATAAAATAGTTGTCACATATGTGTCAAAAAATTGAAAAATGGTATAATTTTTATAGATTTCCTCTTGACAAGAACCATATTGAAAGTATTTGTAACATTATCCAATTTGTAACTACTTACATTATCAAAACTCGAGTCTGCCATGATAATCAATAATAAAATATGGATAATAAAATTAAATAAATAAAACATGGAAAATGTGGAGTGAATAATAAAATATTTTGATGTCGTGATTATGAAAAACTAACAGTAAGTTGACTTTTGTTTATGCCCTGGGATTTCCTTTTTTTTATTCTTACTACAAGCGTCATTGCAACTAATTATTCAATATTTTCCGTGATTATATTACATTCGATTAATTTCATTCGTTTCTATAAATAATATATAGATAGTTGATTATTAACTACATATATCCGTAGTTCAAAGAGATTGGCGAACAAGAGGCAAAGTTCAACTTATTAACGCCATAAATCAATAAAAATATATATAACTTAATAAAGATTAAAACTGATCAGAAATATGCAGGCTGATATATAACTGACCCTGCAGTGCACCTACGAATTGAATTTGCAGTTGCCAATTTATATTTTACCATAAATGTTCGCCGAACGAATGAAATGAAACGTTAACATGAAAATTTTAGTAAAACCATATGAGAAACAGATTCTAGGAATCGATTTAGAATAACACAGTAATCGAAATAATATTTATATCTTCAGAATAAATCAAATTTTCCGAATTTTTGTACCGGATTATCTTCAAATACTCGAGATTGCTAGAAGGCAACGCTGAAACTGCTCCTTATTCTGAATGAATCTATACATTTCATTCAAAAAGTTCCCCTATTGGAGATACAGAATGGAAACAGGGAACATTAAAGATGTATTCTGAACGGAATTGTTTATCTTCATTCTCTCTCAGCCCATTAAAATATGATACAACCATATACATTGATTAATTGTGTTAAGTTTGAATTTTGTGCTTTTATCTTTTTTATAGCCACAATTCGTAAAATGGAGCAGTGGGAAGGAACTATATTTTATTTTTGATGCGATACAATTGCAAATTTTTTTTTACGATAAATGTGGTATATGATGACACATAAAATTGTAGCAATGTTTTTAAGATCTGTGCTCGTTTTAAAAAGGGCGAGTGTCACTAGAAAAAGATTAATGGGAGGCACGTTCTTCACAAGCACGATGAGAAAAATGTCGGCAGGCTTACATTGTACCGACCGGCAATCGTAATCTAAACATCAAATATTACAAATAATTACCGATATGAGAGTTGGTAATTTTTACACTGCCATAAAGTAATAAAATTGTTTTATACAAAAATAATTTTTGAAAGGACTGTATGTTCTTCATATGGGAAATTGTTAAGTAAATGCAAGGCAAAATGGGTCAAATTGACAAAAAGGTTGCTATGGGCTTATAGTTTGTATGTAATGATTGACTCTTTTCTGATTATCGGAATACTTTTAAATGCTATAATTAAATGCATGTGATGATAAATTTCTTTAACATAATGGTGACAATTCAAAATAACATTAGTGTTATACTTGATAACTTCTAATGCTTTTAATAAATATAATTGTTTGTACATAAATATTTGTACTCGATATGTAATAGTTATATAAACATGTATTATATTTATGTATATTAATAGATGGCGTATATGTAACTTAAATAGCGCAGTGAAATTTTCCAACCTGACGTATTTAGCCGAAACCGGCGTGATCAGAGGTGAAATGGGAAGTGGTGTGGGAGGAGTGATGTTTAAGTAGCCAATTTGAATTCGGGCAGACAAATAAGAGCGCACGTCATTGCTGGTCATCCTATGCATCCAACAATTTTTAATGACGTATGTATTCGTCATATGTTAGCTATATTTCCTCAATTTCTTTTAAAATTTTAGTTATTTACTATTTCATTATTAAGAAAAGATTAGTATTCGTTTATGTAAAATAGAACTCTAAAATTAGTGCACCTGTACATGGAAGAAGTTTGGAAAAATATTATTTAGGGTTACAAAAGAAAAGTAATAGAAAATGGAAAGATCGTTTTGGGATTTTTGTCTCTGTCTGTGAGCTTATCTAAATAGGCGCCTATAATGCAAGAACAGCTGAAATTATTTTGATAACACCTTTACTGATTTCTGATAACGTTTATAAGTAAATTCCAAGTGTACTTATTTAAAAACAGTATATTTTAACCTTGAGTTTAATTTAAAAATAATAGGACTCCAAGATAATGATATTGTGTACATAATTTATTTACAAATATAATAGAATCTACAGGAATTTATAATATATAGGATATCTTTCCTGCAAAATTGTTATTTAATATTTAGGACTAACATTTCTACATTTTTTGTATATCTACAACATGAAAATAAACAGATTATTGAAAGTTTTGCTGGGTAAATTGGAATATAACCTAATTTAATATCAATCGTGGTACTGTGATGTTAAAACCTAATTACATATTGTATATTTCAGAGGTTAGCAGGGTTTTCGGGAATATATGTTTGAAAAAGTAACACGCTTGTAAGAATCTTCCGTTGATAATAATCTTTTAATTATATTTTATGAAAATCTTTTAGCAATGGAAGTAGAAATATTTAAAATACTCATGTCGGATTTCATTAGTCAGAAACTAATATTTTAACATATTTATTTGCGTAATTATGTATTTTAATTTAGAATGGATTTGGAGACAGAAACAAAGTATTTTCAACATTTTCAGGTTCTAATTAAAAAATAACACATTTTCCCTAAATATTGTATCCTAAAACAGATTGATTATGGAAATAAACAATTATGAACGGAAGAACAAAATAAAAAACGGGGAAATGCATGTTGCAACACTTATAAAAGGGGTTACAAAATTGCCTAATTCCATCTCTTGCAATTGTTTATACGAGTTAGTCAAAATGTTTGTATTGAAAGTTCTAATTAATTGACCCTAATTCAATTTTATAAATCTTTAAAATTTTTCAAAAAAATTTGCCTTTTATAACATATTTGGTAGGGGTATAAAACATTTTTTATAGTTTGAGAATTCAAACCAAAAGTTTTCTCTAAAAAAATCCCGCGTATTCATTGAAAACTGTAGAAAGGGTGAGACTATACACATTATGGACGAACTGGAAAGAAAATCTGTGGTTATTTTCTAGTTCAAGAAATGTTATGTAGTGTAATTTAGTAATTTTTTTAATTATACTTCAAACTTGGAAAATTTTGATGTAATCTGAAAAGATGTTTAATTCTGATCAAAAGAACTTATTTCAATATATTAATCACATTGACAATGGGAAAAAAATTTACATTTCTCAAAATAGCGTAGGGAAATTCTCACATGACTAATAAAGCAAGGGTTGCTCAATTTAATAGAAGAGTAATAATCAATGAACTTTGTTAACAGGCGCGCGGAATAAAATATGTTTCCTTTATTCTGACGAAGCAAAGTAATATTAATTGAAATTTTTCATCAGAATAAAATAGCGATACCAGGAAAATAGACTTCACATTTCATAACAACGATCAGAGGTTCGAGAAACGTGAAGTCTGTAAAGAGGAAGTTTCCTTGAAAATGTCCAATCAATCAACGAAGCGGAAAGACCTTGTGTTCATTAGTTTGTTTTACATAACTAACGGTCTACTCAAAACTTCCGCCGAATTCGTTATGATTAACCTTCTTGCCACTGACAGGTACGCAGATAACGAGATGGGGAGTAAAGCTGAATTATGTGGTGCTTCTGTCTGTAAGATTAACGAGACCAAAAGAGAAAGGTTGAAAGTAGAAAGAAAGAGAAAGGGAGTAGTTACAGGTTCAAAAGTAGTAATATTATTATACGTACAAGTTGAATATATATATATATATATATATATATATATATATATATATATATATATTAATATGGATCTTCACCGTGAAGAATCGTATACTATATTGTCGTCTTAAAATAAAACCAGTTTTATAAAACATAACGGCAGGTTTATTAAAGATTATGATCTGAATTTTCCATATTGAAAAAATAAAAAATGTGGTCTGACTTGTAAAGTTTTTCTTTGCTTTAAAAAAAAATATTTTAGTTAATAGTTTAAAACATTTTAAAATTTTTTGACATAAAAATAATAAAAATATAATATTCGTTAATATATATCTTCACCAAAAAGGATCTCTCCGGAAAATCGTTGATAAACATTTTCATCATAAAATAAAATATCACAAAATATGACTGGGATTTTCAATTTGGAAGGACAACCATTTTTATTAATTTCGTACCTATATAAAATTACGCTGAAATAGTATTTTTCTGCAGAAAAGATTTGAAATTATTGAAATTTTGAAAAAAAAAAGTAATAAAATGCAAAATGTTATTTTGGCATATGCAAATTATATGGATGGAGTTGATACCGCATTTTAATAACGTAGGTCCTAATTTTGTAACGCGATTTTTAGGTTTTTCCTTTAGCCTAAATTTACTTATTTTGCCTTCTTATCTCAATGGCTCCTGAGAAAAGTTAGACCAGTCTCACGTTGTATAATAATTGTAGCCTGGGGATTAGAAGAACATAAGTTCATATTATGTTTTTGGCTTAAAATACATGACGATACAGAAATCTAGATCGGGCTTAATTTAAAATTGGGCACACTTACTTGAATGATTTAGTAAGAGAATTTAAATAAAGAAACTACTTGTTGGATAATTCACATTTAAATATTAGATTACACATAAGGTTGAGTGTTTATAATATATTTATGCTTAATTACCTCATGAATTGGCTTATATCTAGATCCAATTAAACTTTGCCACTGACATAAAATGATTAGTATTAATTAAAATTGTATGTATAAGTTAAAATGGAGTTGCCTTTTATAATTAAATGACACACCGTGAATATTGTGGTGAGAAAACATAGGTACAAAAAAGCCTTCAAATTGCAACTTTAAGCTTAAAAACAATTTGGAAAAATATTTGACCGTAATAGTTATATTTTATTTATGGACTTTGATAATATTCTCGTCGAACAGATTTTAATCAAACATCTGATAGAGATGGATTTAGCGATGTAAAACAAAAATTAACACAGATCCTTGTTTACAACAACTGTCAACATCTTACCTTTCCGCAAAAATCCCGAGGGACCTCTGCTTTGATTTTCTTCGGGTAGAAACATTTCTACAGGATGTGTATACATATTCTATTTTTTTGCCAGGTGCATATACCAGTAAGTACTTTTTTTATAGGAATCTATATTTATTTTAGAAAACGCGTGTTAAGACTAAACACTCTTGTGTCCAGAACTAATCTATGCCGTGTATTTTGTTATCCTCATTAAAAAAAGAGCATTGTGTTCTTTAAAAACTTGTTCGCAAAACTCGTTTAACCGATTTAATTTTTAAAAATTTATTTCTTTAGTATCGTTCCTCAATTTTCATTCCACTAATTTTGTTCCTCCAAATTTTATTCCTCCATTTCTATTCCTGAAAACTTGTTTCTTATTCTTTAGTTTGGTTGTTCAAAATTGATTTCCTGCAATTTCGTTACTTAACATTCTATTCCTCTAGTTTCATTCCTCAAAATTTATTTCCTGCAATTTCGATCTTCAAAATTAAATTCCTTAAGTTTTTTCCTCAGAACAAATAAAGGATACACTTAGGAAATCACGAAATTTCGTTAGTTTGTCGAATAATTATTTGAGGGAAATTTAGATAGTTTTAATGTATAACTTCGTGACTGGTAACAGTATAAGCTTGTATAACAAAATTGTACCAATAAAATTTAACCGTTACCATTTACAAGTAAAGTTATTTGAGAAGCAGATAATCATGGACCATTCTTTATGTGCTTCCAATTTAAGTAAACGTGCGCATTTTCATTAATCAAATATGGAATTAGGGTGTTAAGAAACCTAATCACAGAGCATTTAATATAAATATGTATATATATATATATATATATATATATATATATATATATATACATATATATATATATATATATATATATATATATGAAATGCACTGTGATTAGGCTTCTGTACAAGGAAAATATTTTTATTTTATAATAGAAGCCAGAAAATCTGTTTTTAGTATTTTTTTGTCTACCTATATGTTAATTTGTTCATTAATCACACGAAATTCACTGGACGGATTTTAATAAAATGTGGAATTGTAACAATTTATACCCAAGATAGAGAAAACATTCTAAAAAAATTTCTTATTCCAAATTTCACCCGAACAAAGTCTTAGGCACAGCTAGTATTTCTGTAAATAGAGTTGGGAATATAATTACATTAAACCGTGGTAACTGTTATTTTGCCATGAGGTTCCCCGTCATTCTTGAAATTACATGCACTAGCATCAAGGGAAAATGTTTTTCATCTGTTTAATAATGGGGTTTTATATTCCTCTTTGATGTACACATATATTGATCAAAATTATCGTTATAAAAGGAATATGTACCAAGGACAAGAAGCCTAATCACCGTGCATTTCATTACGTATATGATAAGATTTGGCAATTGTTTGGGAACATATGATAATAAAAAACATATATATGAAAATAATATACCGATAGGTATATTATTAATAACACTGGGATTAATAATATTAGGTATGGTAATAGCTTATACCCAACAGCAACATATGGAATTCTAATACCATAACTTGCGAACCAAGTCTTAGGTACCACTAGTAACTGACGTTTTTGTGTTGCATATCGTATTGTTTTTTTATTATATCATCTTCCTCTATATTCATCCTTAACATATATTTTCACAGTTTGATTCATTTTATAATTATGAATTTAAAATATTTAAAAAAAATGTGAAAACCTAGCCATTTACAAAATAATCGTATTTAACAAAACAGATATTACTGCTCACTATATTTATTTAAAAAAATGGAAGTCAAAAAATTTACTCACGTAAGATGTCTTCTGAATTTGTTGGTCCGTAATTGTTTTCTCCAATTTCACAACGAATTTACCATTAGACATTACACACTTAATATACACAAAAGTGTAAACGCAAATAAATGCAAATAAATAAGATAAAAATATAATTTTTTTAAACTGAATCGAATAGATAACAAATTATGGCACCTTTTTTATGTCAAATATAAAAAAAAATAAATTATAACATAAAGTCTAAAATTTAAAAAATGTTTAGCACCTCTAAGTTTTCTATATATGGCATTTTTTTATGAAAAAGAAAATTGTCTCTTTTTGATTCATGATACGCTATAATGAACTGCAAGTAACACTCTTATTGTAATTTGTTCTTATGATATGAACTCAAAAATTGCTTGTGGTTAATTTTGTTTTGAATTCATTTTTTTATAATAAATATTTGCGAGCTAACATTTAATTTTAAATATGTAGTTTCCAATGTCTATTCATAGGACCATAGTGCCAGTGTCATTTCAAAAATTTGCTGGCTAGTGTCATATAAAATAATTGTTATGGTTCACTGGTGCTAAACTGCATTTGTTTTGTTTGTGTCATATCTGTATCTAAACTTTGACACACAATAATCAAAATTATATCAAGCAATTTATTCAAAGAGTAACAGTGAATGTACAATTGTTTCCGACAAAATTTTATAAAAAATAAATTATAACCATTAAGACATTGTTGTGGATAAATTAATTTGAACTATTAAATAAAACAATAAACCAAAATATAAACAATAAGTTATTTTGGAAGTAAATTATTTTGGCAATTTTTAAACGCGTTTAATAAAAAAATCACTGCAGTGATTCACTTCCTGACACAAGGTTAGGAACTGGCGGTGTGCTTAAATCGCTTTTATGACCTCTGCATCAGTCAGTTTATTCCGTTTAGTGGAACATAAACCGATAGTTCGTGCAGGACCTTTCAACGAGAATGTAGGTTAAGTGTTACTTGACTGTCCATTTGGGAACAATTTTCTGTGTTGAAAATACTATGCTAGATATACAAATAAAATACTTCCAATACCTTTGTATAAAACACTATGAGTCATAGTATTATATACAAAAATGTATAAAAGTCAACCTTTAACTACCAGTACAAGCTCAATGCTCAGGCACTTGCCGAACACATTTAATATGACGGAAGAACTGAAGACCTTTGTTAAAAAATAAAAGCACTTAATACAAAAAAAAGGATTGGCAAATTGGTGAAACGTAATTCCAATTAAATTATTTTAATGAACATTTTTTTATCACTGGTAACTCTAAAGGTGATTCTGTGTATCAAAATAAATAGAAAATATAAAGAAACTATGTAGAACGCTCAACAGTTTTTTTTTAAAATAGCAAAAATAAAAAAAATATGTTTACAGAAAACGGCCTCATATATACCCAGTTTAGTGCATAGAATCACCTAAATGAAAAATATTTTGAAATAGAATACCTGTATCGTTTGGAGAACAGTTTACAGAAACAGAATCATATTATGCACAGAACCAACTTTATGAATAATTTACTTTTTCCTCTTCACGTGTTGTGTACGTGTATACAAATTGCAACAAAAACGTGTGTTTTATTCAAATAGGTGATTTTATGTATCAAATTGGGAAAAAATATAAAGAAACTATATAACAATTGCCAACCGTTTCTGAAAAATATTACTCTCAAATTATTTTTCTAAAAAAAAACTAGAGGTAACACGTTTTATATATACTTAGTTTCATACATAGAATCCCATGTATTAAATAATATACACATTCTTTGTTAAATCTCTATATTAAATTTTTGTGATTTCTTATAAATCTGTTCTGAAATGTTATTTTACCAATAACAATATTTATGTATTAATTTTATTTAGTTTTATGAACTGTTATTTTGAAAGTTTTTAAACAGGGTATCATTTATGAGAGCATGATCCGTCAGAGGCGGGGACGTTTTATTAACCAATTATTTTGTGTCAGTTATTTTCACTGACATTTCTGAAGTTCTTTCTTCATTTCTCTCAGATAAATTCTATTCATACCTTATCATTTGTAAATTTATTTACCTAAATATTTAGGTGTCCCTTTGTTGATCCAATATATTTTATACCGTTTGTGAAAGGGGTGCACTATATACAAGTATAGGCCGCGAACGACCTATGATTGAAAGTATTTGACAAATTTAAAAATTTACGTCTTTTTGAATAAATCGTATAAATTTATGAACTTGGATCTTTTTTACCTATTTCTACTGTAATGCAAGGGTTGACATTGAAATATGTTGTAAAAGCTTTTACCTAAAAGCTTTATTTCTACCGTTTAATAATACATTGCATTCTATTCGAGACAAAAAGAAATTTATTATGTTCGATTGTTCGGATTTGTTATTGGTACATGCAACGAAGAAATACGTGAATTCAAAACGAATGCAAATATAAATGTGTATATATATATATATATATATATATATATATATATATATATATATATATATATATATATATATAGACAATGTTAAAGAAACATGAAATCGTCAATTAATTTAAGTAATGTCAATTCCACCTTATAATGGAAAGAACATATAAAAAAATGGTATGGACAGTAATGTACATAAATACATTATTTGACTTGGTGGAAAGATTTTAAAAGTATGATTCACCCAGGTTGAATCGATGGGTAGAATTATTTACATTATTTATATTATTCACATTTTACTACATTACAAAGAGACCGACCTAGAATAAACCGACTAGCGACTTTTATCTAATTTTTTTAATTATCGTCTGCATAGCACCTTTGCCATAAGATAAGTTGCATATTGAGTACCTCTTCCATCTCTGAGTTTTTGTGATTCTATGGCATGATGAGGTTTGTTGCATATTTTATATCGGTTTTGTAATAGATTCAATGGCAT
The DNA here is from genome assembly GCA_039881145.1 of Druceiella hillmani. NCBI lineage: Eukaryota > Metazoa > Arthropoda > Insecta > Lepidoptera > Hepialidae > Druceiella > Druceiella hillmani. Next base: position 2,698,720 of record JAYKKI010000115.1, on the reverse strand, counting down.
TGTCATGAAGAACGTACCATGGGTAATTAACAATTTTCCGCAGGATATTGGCAATTTTTTATTATCACTATCCGATCCTATGGTGGCCTTTTTCTTTCAAAGAGAAACTACTGTATAAATGCCTTTGGTATCGTACAATAACAATACATCTTCCTATCGTACAATAATAATACATCTGCCGTTGGTATCGTACAATAATAATGTATAGATGTATTTTCTAAATTTTGTGATAATAGGGGAAAGGGTCAAAACAAAGAAAATTTTAGTTTTTATTGGCATGTTTCATAACCTATTTCAAAATGTATCGTAATTAATTAATTACCTATTATAAATGTTCGTAAGTCTAACTACCTACCGGCTAATTTTGGTTAACGTATTTTATTGATAGACGATCAGGCTTAGTCGATCGAGGTCCTATAGAACATAAATATCTTAATAATAAACTTATGTTACGTTCGCAGTGATGGGGAGTTAGAATGTAAAAATTGTCTGGATATTGCTTTGATTTTATTTAAAGTACAAAACAAAATTACCTTAGGTGGCATAACACATCGAAAAATGACACCATGACTGTCTTTGTTACGTACAAAATTGGTGTCTAAGTTTAATATGAAAATTTAATATGAAAATAAAAGAATTAAATACATTTGTCGATGGATCTAAATGCCACATAGCAATGATAAGCACTTTATAATAGGTCATCAGCAAAGTTCTAAAAATACATGTTTAAAAAATATTTGGAGTGTTTGTGGTCAGAATGAGATATTTTCCAATATAATATTAAATAAAATTAAAACACACATTTAATTAAACAAATCTAATTTATAAATATTTAAGAAAATAAAAAGCAATAAAATTACAATCGAAGATATTTACATGTTATTTATGTAACATGAAAACACATGGATACAACCAGAAATTGCTTCGCAATTATTCAGTTGAAAAAATCTGTACGGCTATTTACAGCTGAAGTTTATTACAAATAGCTGAAGCTATTACAAATTAACCAAAGTGAAAAATGGACTGAAAATTTATCTGTTCATATTACATGAAATAAATAATTCAGATATTTGACAAAATAAATATAAAGGTATTGCAAAAGCTTATTTCACATATTTATTAATTATATTTCGTATACCCTCGAACGCACGTAAGCACTCAAGCACGCACACGCACCCGTCGATGCGCCCGCTCGCATGGACACACCCGCATAGGCACCCATGTACACACAATTGAAACGAATGAGGACAGGAAATTTTAATCATTTAAAAAGACGTCATTGAACCAATTTGAGAGATTGATATTGATAATCCCTTTACTACCCTACAAATCCTTATATAAAGATGAATGATATGAAAGAAATATGTCAGGATAGAAATTATAGAGTCCAATTATGGCTACTTATTTAACTTTTTAAAACTTTTAAGGTAAGAGTCTAATAAGTTGTACGTTCTTTTGAATACCATAAATAAAAAATTAAATAGAGGGAGCATGTCAGAATTGAGTAGTGTGATGTTTCTTGATATCTCTTTATTCTCTCTTGATATAAACTGACTATCTTGCAAATAGATTTACTATATTTTAAATTCATACACATTAATCTCATCAGTTACACATTTCCTCAAAATCATAATCACAATAAAGTTACATAAAAGTACGTGAAAGTATAAAAAAACTAATTTAATATTATATTGATTATATAACTATTAAAATAGAAGGAACGAAGTACTCTCTGCAATGACCCTCGACGAAGTTTAATTTAACAATAATTTTACATTGATTAACAAGTATGGTTGGAGATAACTAATGTTTATACCCATGTTAAATCCAAAACAAATAATAACGGAAATTATTGCTAATAGCGACTATTAGCGGTGACGGCAAATGTAAAATATGATGTTGACATTACTAGTGGCTGTGTTGGTTTGTTACTTTGCATGAATATATACAGTTCTCTAACTCAGAACTATATAAACACAATGTACCACATGCTTGGATGTATGTGTGAGATCAATTGTTAATTAAAGCTTTGGAGTCGATCCTAGAAATTATCAGCCGGTCACGATCTCTTAGATACTATTACGTCGATATAATAGTAATTCTATGTAATAGTAATCCTATAAATTATCAGCGGTTAACGATCTCATAGATACAATTGTGCCGAATGGTAATTTTCTCTTCAGTAAACAAGGTAATCTGATAGTTTATAAATACTTGAAAATGTGCGTTCTTTCCAACAATATCGTAGACTAAAAACCAGGCTACTTTTATATAAATTTGCTTTATATTTGTAAGTTTATATTCCTGAAGACTCAGTTGTATAGTGTGTAGTTGTTTTTAATCGAATATCGTATATATGCTGAAAGCATGGACTAGTCTTTTTTTCAAATTATCCTATTGTATCTCTCCATTGGCATGTGATGAGGCAAAACATTCATAGCCGTTCAATTAGAATGAAACCCAAATGAAGATTTTCGATAAATTGTCCTATAATATATCCAGAGATTTGCTCATTGGTATCAGGCTTCCTTGATATATTTGTTCCCCAAATACTACACACACATATATATATACATATATATATATATATATATATATATATATATATATATATACTGATACTGCAACAATAGTGAAGAAACTGTTTTTTTTTATATCGAAACTATATTAAATGTACGATTTCTCCACATGGTTTTTATTTTTTATTTACTATCTCTCCACGTGCAAATAAAGTTTAAAAGTTTAGTAGTTAAAAGTGTTTGTATTCAAATGTTTTTAAACTTTATGTTATTTTTTACCATATATAACTTACCTACCGTATATATTTTACCTAATATAGTTTTCACATGGGTAAAATATCGGTAAATTATAATTGGTAAAATATCCAAAACTTATAATTCCTATAAATTGGAATTTCGCAAAAATTATAATAGGTAGAATAATTGCTATAATTTTACCGTATACTTTAAATCAAATCCTGCAAAGCCAATTCTTTTAAAATTTTCAGTTCTGTAGTTTCGGAAATGTGAGGCAAGGAGGGGCACTTTTTTGTACATTTTGGCGGATATCTCTCTGGGTATATCGCTTAAAATTCAGAAAAATACGGTTTATATTTTAGATATTATTTTAGAAGGTATGTAAAATTAAATAGAAAATTTGGACGGTATAATTTATCCGTATCTGTACGCGACGTACAAATATTTTAGTGTTAGCTACTATAAAATATGCGGGTAATTGGAGAATTTATGTTTTAGCGTCAAATGATTTCTGAGAAAATTGACTGGACTTTCCAGCTACGAACCCAAAAATTGGACAAGTGTTGGATATTTATTGGTATACTATTTTAAAAGTCTTGTTCTTTTTCAAAAAAGATACCATTTATTGAATAAATTAGAAAAATTTTATGGTTTCTCGTATTTTTATTGCTTATTGTGTTACAAACAAAAAAAGTCGTTCAGCAATTCCTACATAATTCAAAAATTAATTAAAATCCTATCAATTATAACAATTCCTTCGTTGATTCTTTTTTTTAGTTTCCGTTGTAAAACACGTTTTGTTATAATTGTTATACATGATCTTTTATGTCATAAAAATATAAGAACACAGAAGAATAAAAATAAATAGCAATACATTCTAATAGCAAACAGGAAGAAAATATGTGACTCGGTTTAAATAAACAGGACGTGACATCAATACCAAACTCATGTTGTTTACTCGCGATATAAGTGGCTTACCCACTTACAGTTTGTCGTAACCTATAATGGATATAGTGACGCAATATGTGTAAAGCACTTTACGCAACATACATATATATATATATATATATATATACATATATATATATATATGTATATATATATATATATATATATATATATATATATATATATATATAGCATTTCTAGTAGAGGGAGTGGGGAGATAGACAAACTGGTATTTCTGTTTCCATTTTTTTTCATGGACTGACCTCTCTCTGCTGGTCGTGCACGATGTATAGTGCGTAAAGGTTTTAAAAAGTGAAATTGTTATGCTTTTGTGAACATGTTTGGAGTCATGTGAAAACTTTACACTTAATATAATATTTATGTTGTATTTCTGCATTTTCAACTACTTTATACAAAACAATATTCGATTTCATAACTTTATAGGTTACAAGTAAAATCTGTTGGAATTATACTTGTTAAGAGTTAAACACATTTCTGAAAATTTTGATTTTTTTAACGATGATACGGGTACTGTGTACCTAATTTATTCAATGTTGACCCTACAAGACGAAATACATGGGATAAGATTTTGTTAAATTTTATAATGTGAACCAAAACTAATACACAAAAATCATATCTCAGTTATATTAGGCCTGATTAAAATACTAAATTTCACGCCTTCTATCACTTCTTCCTTTCACTTCTTCTTTCATAACAGTATGAAGTATTTATTATTATCTTCATTAAATGAAAATCTTAAACAATCTTATTATCGACATATTTTATAAAGCGCTAATGGAGTATTATAACAAGCGAGTAGATGTTAACTACAATATATAAGATATTTATAAAAGCGTTAATTTTTTAATCTAAAGTAATAATTACAGAAAATATAATCTGCAGGGAAAAATAAATAACAATTAAATTGTAACTGTGACTGTGAAAGGATTTACAGACTTTTACGAGCAGTGAATTTTATTTCAAAAGCGTTAAACAAAATAGACTTTGTAATCAAGAAGATTTCTACAGACAAAAAATAACACAAATAGAGTACTGTCAAGAAAAATATCATACTCCCGATAAATACAAAGTGGGGTGATTTTCGTTCCTCCTTCGAGAGGGATGTTATTGAACATGTCTCTAATAAACCCGTTAAGTTCGAGCAGAAGTCGCATTACTCAAGGGTTCGGTACATATTTAGACGTAAATAAACTCATAAGAGTTTTATTACTACTGAACTATTTACACGTCTTAACATTATTTTTACCGACTAAAAATATTGATATGTATTTTTTCACAGCTGTGCATATGTAGTGACTACGAACAAAAGGGAAAGAAAATAGAGGGTGAAGACCTATTTTTTGTGGACTTGTTGAACAATGTACCTATAACTAACTTACGTAAAAATTTAATTGAAATCTTATTAGCCTTGAAATCTACAAGGATTCCTCTTGGCTTTTTTATTGTTATACTACACGATAAAATAAATGAAAATATATAATTTTCAATTTTTTTTAACCCATCATAAATTTCCACATAAAGAAGTCTGATTTTTTTGGATACATTAAACCGGCTTATATCGGCACTGTTTTATAATATACAATGTGTTTTATTGATACGCCAAATTTTCAATTTATATGTTAAACGTTTTCGAGCAAAATTTGTTGACATTTTTAGTAATATCCATGGAATTGTCTCATATTTATATATAATAAGGATATTAAAAAAAAATCGGATAACTAATATACCTTCTTTAAAATTTCCAAACGAATAATTTTGAGTATATTGATTTACACGTACATTTTATTACTTTGCTGCGACTTTACATGCTATATGATTACACCAAATTTCTACGCCAAACGGTGTTTGAGAAGAAAGGTTTTGAGAGATGAGCGGATGAACGGACTCGTTAGCGATATTATAAAAAAAAGGAGATTTTCTCTATACGGCGTTGCAAAAACAATAAAATACCAAGACATATCTTATACGGAAATAAAAGGTAAGAAATAAATTTAAAATACATATTTATCATCGTCGTATCTCATAAAAAAATACTTTTAACCAGATTGAATTTGAAAAAATTAATGCTCTTTAGTGGTTCCTTTTTGGTGAATTGCTAACAAATTTCCAGAGTTTAAAATAACAGAACCACCTTAGGTTCGACTTGTCAGAAACAAAAAACGATTCTGTAGAACTACTTAGCATAGGGCGAATCTATAAAAATGTGGTTAATTACCTATGAGCTGAGAGTATAAATAACAGACTCACGTAGTAAATGAATACGTTTCTTGCTTGGATAAAAATATATTGAGATTATTCGCATCGTTTAGTCGTATTACGAGTTTTTTATTGAGAGTTGAAGCAGCTGTTTTTGTTTTTATTAAAAAAAATAAGTTTCCAGCCCAGCCGGGTTAGTGAACAGAAAAGTATTTATTTGGACTGAAAATACATCAACCACGTTTACGTAATCAGGTCGAATTTTACAAATGCCAATTTTTACTTACTCTCAAATTTAATTTAAATTTATGAAGTTTGTCAGCATACAGTAAAGAACTATATAAGATTGTCCATTTATCGAAATGTAAATAAGGTAATATTAATAAAAGGTTTTCACAGAGTGAATATATTAGGCTAAAAATCAACTAGCTTAGTCAGATGATATAGATGGCTTCAGAAGCTTGTATCCCTGTGAATACAAATACATAAATTTTATGTCAAAATATATTTAAAGAAAAACCATTGTGCTCTTCATATATTTAATTAATCTATCTATGACATCATTTACTGGATATATTAGGCATATAAATTTTGTCTGGCTATGGCAAAAATAGGGTTTACCCTGGACGTTGTTTACCTATTATTAGTCGAAGCTTACAAATATTCCTAGAAAAGCCCCTTTTTGACAAGATAATAAGGCTTAAATGTTCAACAAAGGAATGAAAAAAATTAAGATTAGTGGAAGATGAATTAATAGACTAAGCTTCATGGAAAAAAGACGTGAATATTTAAAATTAAAAGAAATGTAAATATTAATACATAAATATTTCGAAATATATGATCGCTCTTTTTTCCGCAAAAAAAATATTTTAACTCATATTTTAATTTGTCATTTATTTTATTACAATATCATTTGTTATAGATTTATCCTCTGGAATGAATTACAAAATATTGTTTATAATTATCCATATATTTTAAAATTTTAATGAATATAAAAATTTGTTATACGCTCGACGTATTACTATAGAAGCGATGACAGTTATCAGATTTTTATATAAATAAAAGTAACAATACAAAAAAAAATTATACAATTCAAAATAAAAATCGGTACAGTACAATATGAAGCTCTACTATCACACAGATACCATTACATAATCCGTTCTCCCACACTCATTTCTCCACACGTGTGCTAACTACCGAGCAAATGCGTCCCCATAGTACACAATGCGTGCGCTCAAGATGACAAAAATACTTCCCGTGAAAATTTTTATCAAAAACGAGTTTCCATTATTTGAATCTCAAAAATCACGAAGCTTTTCGACTATTTTTAGAAGAAAAAGGTTAAACTTGATCTTGAAGGAGTGAATACGTTTTAAATGCTGCGAATTAATTAACAGACTACATATAGTTTAAAATAATAAAAAGAATAAAAAAGAGAGCGTCAACAGTTTAAAGATAGCATCGACAATTTTCAACGTGACGTATAAATATTTTCATATTAAACGAAATCTAACAAGAATGTCCAATTAAGTAGAACTTTTGTTTATTGTAGATCAAAACCTTGATTAATAAAGTTTACTTCTTATTTTCGATTAATATCTTATTGATAATTAGGCCTAGTGGAGTGGGCGCCTATACGATCACCGTCTTATGTGGTACGTGGCTGAGAGAAATGAGATAAGTCAATTGTATAAAACAGCTGATCACTGACTACTGGCGACTTATTGCTTACTTATTTGATTAATAAATATACCCTTTTTATGAGCCCGCTAACTAATCCTTTGAAATCACATTTCCATTAAAAGTATCGACCGAAGATCTTATGAAATAAAGTTGATATTACTCATGGATATTCTTATTAATACCACAAAATAACTCGTAATTGAGATAAATAACTTATTATATCGATTTAGTTAGTATCAGAAACTGAATATTTGCCTGTACCCGTACAGACATGAACTAAGTTTCAGGTTATTGATTCAAATGAAAATGAAAGCGATGCTGAAATGAGCAAATATGAGTACGGTGATCAGAACGTTATTCATAGCTATGGGGTAAATGACTTAGATAGTTGCTATTAAAATCAATTGGGGTAATTATAACTTTTAGAAAGTAACTAAGGAATTTGAATACGCTGTTGAACTTGAGAAATATTAGAACGGTGACCAAAGTACTGTTAATACATAACATGAAGCCCTAAATTAATGCTATTAAAATATAGTGTATATTTTAAGAAGATATAGTATTATATTTTATGAAGTTCGAAAGAAATAAATATAGTTACGTCGGTTAAAAGATAACTAAATAAACATTGGCCAAACAAATTAATGCACCCGAGTGTTAGTGGAGCTATGCGTTTACGACTTAAATAGCAGAACATTGACAAAGAATAAGACATTTGAATTAAAATCAAATAAGAAATTTATGAGTGTTAAGAAACGTAACTAATGGTAAAAGGTAACTAAATAATCATAGATGTAGGAAAGTACAAAATTGGATTCAAGGTCTTACGTGAGAAAATAGACTTTTGGGAAAGAGAATAATATATAATTTTCTTGATTCATTTAAATACGAAGTAATGGTGGCCAGAGGAGCGTTGGAAATGCACTTTAAAACAGGAATTATTGTTTAACTTTTAAAAATGTTCATAAAATTTAAGGAATTCTCTTCTAAAACCCACATTTTAATTGACACTAAAAATATTCTTATAATTAATAAACCACCCAGTTTGGAACTAGAAGTATAAAGTCACCCAGTTTGAAATTAAAATCGACTGAAACACGAACATACTATTTAACATGAAATAATATAATAATTTTCATAATTTTAAAGTTTTTTAGTCTGAACTACAAAAAACAAAACTGACAAAACCGCTCAAGTTCTCATACCATATTAGTAAAAAAGTGAAAAAATGTCATTGAACGCGGGCAGCATTGAACATTCTTAGAACTGGTCATTTGTAAAAATAGTAATAAAAAATATCCCTTGAGGTACTTTGCTGAAAAGTGTTTTTTCTTTTTACATATTGGCGGTTTAAGTAACGCATAAATTTTTAATAAACGGAACAATAAACACATTTCTTGATATTTTAACTGAAAAATTCAAATATTTGTTTCTCTATCAAGTTTATTTTCTACATTTTAACTAAGAATACAAATATGAAATTAATTACATTGCACTACAATAAAAAAAACACATGTTTCTTTGAAATGAAATCTGAAAAAATATTAAGACAATATTTGAGACGAAAAGATGTAATGATTTTTAAAAATTTAGAACTACAAAAAATTACACCGATAAACCGCGTTCACATGCTATAAAGAGTAACAGAAAATGCCATATTATAATCTTTGACATTGGCATAGGCACCAACATGACAAGGTTTTTTTTATATACATAAAGATAATAAAATTCAAAGTACAGAAATCCTTGCGAAAAATATTTCGCTAAAAATAATTCTTGCCTTATAAAGTGAAAGGCTGTGAAATTCTATCAACCCGGAAAATTTAATCAATCTCTTTTTCGACTGAATGCCTTACGTTACTTTTTTCGACATAGTCTATCTACGTTGAACTCAACGCAAATTAAACGAGTGAAAAGAAAAAAACATTTCTAGAAGAATGACGGAGCTTTCGTTTTTCTTTTATCTTCAATTTTCCAATTAGTGTTGCTGTAACTGAAACAAAATATCGGTCTTTATTATTAAAGAATTGTTCGTAAGATAAATACGTAAAATAGATAATTGGAAGATGGGCGCAAGCCGGTATAATAAGTTTGTGTCATTTCGACTTCTTAATTAAAATAAATATTTTTATCAGATGTTAGGCGATGATGAGAAATGTTTGAATAAAATATATTTTATAATGAATATATTAATATCCACATGCGTATCATGAAAAAAGTTTATGGGTAAGGTCAGAATCAATTAAGATGATATCAATCCATTCATATTTCTTTTCGTCTTGTTTTTACATAAAATTTAATTAGCAAGTGCCAACTAAAATGGCTTGCTTTTTATATTTGACAACAAAAATTTAATATACGCTTCATCGATTTTATTAAGGTTAATTATCAAAGTAGCTCAAACTTGAAATAGCGACAAGTTTCATGAAAGTAATTTAAAAATTCTAAAGTTTATCGAATACATTGTAATGTATAACAGTAAAAATTAATTATTGTGTTTATTTTGTAGCGCATTTATGCCTTTAGAGCGCTTTATTTATTCTTAGTCTGCTTTACGCCCACTGCTAGCATTAATTAAGAAAATGACTTTCATACAACATTGAGTATATTTAGTATAAAAAATAATACATAATAAAATACTTATTTATTGGCCACACTTTTTCTGTTAATCAGAAGATGATACGTCATAACGACTAGGAAAATACATAGAAAAAAGTTATTACAAAATACAATGGTCTATTGCAATATAAACCGAGGTTATTCCAAAAGCAGACTGTAATTTATGGCTTTGCTTTCCTTATAAATCACGTTGAGTGGAATAGAAAAGTAATCAAAAGTTATTCCAGTACGTTATAAATGAAATTACTCTTACTTTTCACGTGCTATTAAAAATACACAAAATTTAAATTTACAGCCATTAAGTGGATAAATAGCAGAATTTTTGCAGTACAGATTTCAAAAAAATTCAAAATTTTATCTGGCTTCAAATTCTTTGATAATATAAATTCAACCATTAATTGTACGACACTCATCAGGGCCACCTAAATCTTGATACTTGAAATATTTATTTTTAAGTAGTATGACGACTGAGTATTTTGCTTTATTTTATTGTTAGAAAGCATAAAAAACCTTTAAACTGATTTCAACTTGTCATTTTCAATTAACTCTAGAAGTAAATTGTTTCTTTCTGTATGTTCGGTTTTAAAAATTGTTCATCGTAAATCATTTAACATAACTTTTTTGTATTTACCTCATGGGGATGTGTTTTAAGTTTTAAGTATTTTTATTTACGTTATAACGTTACGACCTGCGCATTTTCAATCGTCTTGGTGTCTCAATTCTCACTCGTAATTATTTTCACGACTAAAAATTAGGCGTATAAGAAATATGAAATGATCATAAAGACTATGATTTAAAAAAAATTTGTAAATGGTAATAAAAAAGTCCATTGAATATATTTGGCGTTAATTTTGTAGAAATTCATTATTCACAATTAAATGAAACTGCGTGATGTAGTATTATTTCTACTTTCTTTAAATTCTTTACCACGACCTAGGTTTCGTTGTATTACAACATCTTCAGGTAGGCTATTAGCAAAGAAGATCTTTGCTAATATCCCACCTGAAGATGTTGTAATACAACGAAACTTAGATTGTGGTAAAGAACTTAAAGAAAGTAGGAATAATACTACATCACCTAGTTTCATTTAATTGTGAGAAAAGTCCATACTTGAATTTCTTTAATTCTCACTTACTTATTGAAAATATTAGGGATCATGTTTCAAGAAACTCACAAGCAAATCCAATGAATTATAAGCTGATTACCATTATATTTATTCAGTTCTTAATAAATACCCTTTTGCATAAATAAATTGTCGCATCATTGACTTAACATATCCTTTGGAATCAATTTATTAGACAAGATGGATGGCAAAATAAAATAAACAAATATTTGCAGAAATCCTTTGAGCAAGATAACCACTTTAAATTCAATAATTAGCCATATCCATATACAAAATGTCCATTCAAGCAACATTTCTATTTAATCATCAGCTGATATGAATACGGCAAAGTTGCTTGTTATTGATACTTAGAGTAATCTACGAAGCCGGTTATGAAATAAACCTGTTTACCTTTCGTGATGAAATATAATATATTATTATTTAAAACAAAAATGGCGGTATTTAGACCCTGCAGGTAATAGAGCATTAAAATGAGTGCAGTAAAATTTTCCATCGAAAAATCAGCCAGAAAATGGTGCATTCCGATTATGCAGATAGAGAGAAACGGTCAAAATGTACAAAAAGTGAATGTATATTATCTGACTTCATTACAGATAACGTATATATGATGCTAGTTTCATGGTATCAAATACCCGCAAAAATTGGCGATGCATAGACTGTACTGACCTTATTTGTTGGACATTTGACCTAAGAGGGTAGCGTGATGTTCATTGAAGATTGTCGATAAAGGCATATAATCCGCAGGGCGATCCAAAGAGAAATTTGTTAATGTTATCATATTATTTTTTAATGGTTGTTGAGAGAAATAGCTTCTTTGCTTTGGTTCTGCATAAATTTAAATCTTAATTAATCTAATTATTTGGCCCAAAATTGAAAATTATTGCTTTTGGAGAGGCTAGTGAGATAACGCAGATTTTTTTCTTTGTTGAAATTTTTGACATAATATCAGACAATTCTTAATAAATATCGATGTAATAAATGACAAATTCTTGGTGGAATCAAAAGTGCAAATTTATTTATTTACATTTTTGATTTTCCAAATACCCTTCGAATTTCTTTATAGTTTGAAAAGAAGTGGTAATAATGTAAAAGAAATTAAAAGACACTACTAATTTTGTATATGTTTCAGTTATTTTAATTTACAGCGAAAAGTTACATATTATTTTAATAGATATTATTAAATATATTCATCTTAATTAACTGAAAAATTCAATGAAATTATAATTCCTACCAATTTTTCCACATGCGCCAATGTTTATAGTGTATAACGATGTTTCCATCAAGAAACATTTTTAGAATTGGGCAACTACGGAGTTTGTCTCCGACCTGCATACATGTAAGTCGTTCTTTGATAGTATACTCAATAAAGCTTCATTACCGTTGTGATGCATTGCCAGACGCTGGATGCGAATTTCAATTTAATTTTACAGCTGTATAAGATTAACCTTCTCCTATGTAATTTACGGATCTCTGGCGAATCTCATGAACGAGAAATTTTGTAATAATATGGCAGCTTCGGACATTGACATTTGAACTTTAAATCTAGTAAAGTAAAATACATATAAGTGAATAGTTATATAAACTTCTTTGTAAATTTATATTTGGAATCGCCTGTCTAACAAAAAAACCACGCATCTACATAAATTTAATTTAGATACAATAGAGAGTGGGTTAAGCCCATTTGAAGGAAGGAGTCAAATGTTTCTTATACTGCTTAGTTTAGTAATGATCATGCAGCAGACGAGATAAGGGCGCGCGTTAGTCGTGGTATTTAAATTTTTCGACAGTCGTTTGATCCTTGCAACCCAGTGTGCATTCAGGAAATAATTTAACACCAAACCTGCAGGTCGTGTTCCTAATTAAAAATATATTGTTCAATAAGTAGACACGTATATAGATACTAGTATTATATAGAAAAAAGAAAATAGAACTTAACCTAACAATCAGGACAACCTAAAACTTTAACAGAGTAAGGCTGGCAACGTTGAAATACCATAAGTCATATGTATGAAAACCTGACACTGCATTTTTTGATTTCCGACACAATGAAAGTATTTTATGAGGACCTAAAATTTCATCAATACAAACTAGAAATCGTTTAAAAACTTAATCCACATGATTTTGTTTCACGAAAAAATGTATGTGAAACTTTGATAGAAAACCCGCTACATGACGCCTTTGTGTTATTCAGCGACGAGGTACATTTTCATAATTCAATAAACTAAACATACGATATTAGAGTAGCATGAACTCTCGAAGACTCCATAAGCAGTGTAACTTGTGACTGTTTGGTGTGCATTATCTAAAATTTGCATTATTGGCTCATGTTTTTCGAAAATAACGATAAGACAATTACAGTTACTTCTGAACTTTATATCCAGATAATTGAAAAGTTTTTTTTTCCAAACTTGAAAAAATGGATATGAGTGATAATGGTTCCAACAATATTTTACCATAGCTCACACAGCACGAACGTCAATGACTCTTGCGCGAACACTTCCCCGAACGTATGATACGTATTCTTTGAGAGGCGATCTTCAGTGGGCAACACCCTCGCTAGGTTTAGAACCCTGAAATTATTTCATATGGGAATATCTTAAATCCTTGGTATATTACTGAAGGACAATATTCGTTTTTCTTTTGCCAATATAAACACAGATATGCTGGACAAAGTGGACCGTAATTTCTGATTTCGACTCCCCACATTTTTTCACAAGAATTAAAGCCACCTTCAAGACATTAGTTTCAAAATCTAATTATGTATAAGTTTGAATACACGCCGATGTACACAAGAAAAAATTAAATTAGTATCCCTAATACTTTTTGTTTAATAATTTTTTTAAGTAAGGAATTTCCCGGAGACACATGTATTTATGTTAATCAGAATTTACCAAATTTATTTATGTATTCAAAATTTATAACGTTAACGGCATTATATACGCTTAATATTATTATATTTAATTAAATCATTATTTCCTATTGAGGTGCTACAGTTAATACTTAATTCACTTTCTCTTTTATTTTTATGTAGATTACTCTGAGTATATATTATTTTAAATTATTTACATGGGTTTAGGACGTGGTAGCAGTTATAAATATATACTATCAGATTTCAAGTCGATAATGTGTATACCAAACTAAAAAGAAAGCATTTGATCAAGCGGACAATGACATCCTACGGTTTCCTCTTCGTGCGAGTTAGAGTATGGAATTAGAGTTTTTAGATTTTATTCACTCCCAATTTCTATATTGAAATATCTTTTAGAAGACTTAGATTTGTACTAAGGTTTTTTAATATATTTTAAGTATTGATTTATTATCCAAATAAATTAGCACTAATGAGGGGTTAACATCAAGAAAATATGGACGACGTTAAATCCTAAGTGGGTCACTGTTTGTTACGTGAATTTTAACTTGATCATTCTGCAGCTGAAGGCTCACGCAGCATGTGTCAAATAGTGGTTATTGCCATGCTTTCTCTGAAGTATTTCTAATGACGTAAAAAATTGTAATTGACGAATGCAGGCCTACTGATTGATTTTGATATCAATAAATTAAACTTACTAATAGAAGAAGAACCCAGGCTTTTCACACGGGCTTTGAATTCTAAACTTCAATGCACTTACTGTAGAGTATAGAAATATTTCTGTTTTTAAGGCAAAATCCACAGATACAATGTTTGACTTATCTATAAGTAGAGCCAGGACCATTTAAATTATGGTGCAAATATGTAGCTAGAACTTTTATTTTTTGGTGTATCTTCAACTGATTCAACGATATTATCTCTATGGTAAGTTTGTATACGTGAATCATACTTGTAATCATCAGATGTTCTAATAAAAGGAATTGTAAAAACCCATACCATAGAACTTATATTGTGTACTCGAAAAGAGTATGGTGTAGTCGGCTCAAAAATTTGTAAACATTGACTCCATTGGAAAGGTTCATAACATGCGAAATATTTTTTCTACATGGATAATATCTGCCGGCACATTATAAGAATTACTCGATTAAAATTATTTAATCTGGGATAGAAAATCATTGCACATTTCTCGTATTTAATAGAGCTAACGCGGCCCAAATTTTTGTGCTTACGTCATAAAGTTAATATTTTGCGTGAAAAGAAGGATGATGAAAATATTCATAGAGAGATAGGGAATTAATTTTTATAATAAAAACTGCATTTTCTGTTTTGATGCTTTCCATTTTTTGCCCAAGAATTGTAATAATCAATAATGATGATGCATATATCACTTACAATTAATTAAAATAAATTGATACATACTTTTTTGTCATATTTCCTGAGAGATTTCCCCGCCTACCCAAGAAATCAGGAACAGAAAGTACAAGGGCTGTAGAAGAAGAACGTGGACGGAGAGCTTATAAATAATTCTGAAGCAGAAAGAAATTAACTGCTCACACCAGAACAAGACAATATGGTACCAGCTAACTTCCGCAGCTACCAGAGAAAAGGCACGGATTGAAAAGAAGAAAAATATGTTGACTAAAACTGTGTTCACGTAAATCTACAATTTCATAAAAACTGTGTTTAGAAAATAGTTTCTAAAAGCCCATTTTAAAGCCGCTAATGAAATTACCCATAATACAGAAAATGGCAGCTCTTTTTCCCTCTTACCATTCCTATATTCTAGTATTCGTCGTAAACTTTTGGTTATTTCTTAATCCTCTACATTATAATAAACTGAATATAAAAAGATGTCAATATTTGAAAAAAAACTGTATGGCAAAAATTTTTTTTTTCCAAATATAACCTCATATCACTTAAGATAACCATCAAAGGCATAAAAAAAATAATTACTTGCCTAAAACTCGTTTACTTATTAATGCAAGTTCACCCAAATTTTTCTGAACTGATGTACTTACTAAATCTCCTTATTTTAATTTATTTTATCGATTTTTACATACGTGGTGAAAAAGTTAGCGAGGTTTATTACAAGTCGTTTCCCAGACTCATCTTGAAAGGAAGTGGTCATATTAAAAAATGACTAGAAATTTTCAAATGCATTTTATAATATATCATTTGAGG
The DNA here is from genome assembly GCA_039881145.1 of Druceiella hillmani. Lineage (NCBI taxonomy): Eukaryota > Metazoa > Arthropoda > Insecta > Lepidoptera > Hepialidae > Druceiella > Druceiella hillmani. The sequence continues at coordinate 2,682,327 of JAYKKI010000115.1, read as the reverse complement.
GATACCGAAAAGAATCATTTTCATTCCCGAGTTCAATGCATGGAAAGATATTTAAAAACAAATTAAAGTTGTTTTTATTACGTTCATGTAATTTAACTAGATCTTTCTGAAAATTTCTATCACAACCGGTCTGGAATTCAAAGACCTGCGATGCCGTAACCTGACAAATGGACAGATTATCATAATAAAATCATAAAAGTTCTTTTTTTGCTACAGGGCTGCGGAATCATAAAAAAATCATAGTCAGGTAAATACTGGTATAAACACCAAATTATTGTAAAAGAGCTTTATTTAGAGCAACATTAAATTTAATAAAATGGCGAAATAGAAATACTAAACATATCTACCAAAAATAATTAATATCCTTTTAAATGTATATATTATTCAATAATTTCCTCGAAATCGATATCAGAAAAGCAGTAAAACTGCGTGCTGTTTGCTATTCATGGATGTCTAATAGTTTTTTTTCCTACTGTCAGAAGAATAAAATACTGAAAGTTGCCATAGTGTATTGCAACAATGAAATGTTGTAGTCGGATGCAGCGTAAACGCGTAACCAATGTCCAGGGATATGCCACTGCACTGCTAGTAGTCCTTTTGTGCACGAATATACTGTCACCGCGCTGCCACAAGAGACTTAATGAAATCGTTGACCTGGAAGTCGGAATCGATTTGCATCTAATTTTCTCTAGTACCCTCATTGGATTTATGCAACATTTATTCGAAAGGTTTAACTTACTGATACAAAAAGGTAGTGGTCTCGAATTGGTAATTCAACCTACTTACTGGAAACGTCATTAGTGTGAAGTGAGTAGAATTCAGCTCACTATTTAAAATTGTGGGCTTCAATCAATTATATTCTTGTGATAAAAGATGATCAATGTACACATATATATATATATATATATACATACATATATACATATATATATATATATATATATATATATATATATATATATACATACATATATATATATATATATATATACATACATATATACATATATATATATATATATATATATATATATATATATATATATATATATATATATATATACATTAATTTATATCTACACTATATGTCAACTTTCCTTATCTGTTTGTAACCGATTTTTTTCTGAATTGTATCTTTTCAATTTCTGTTATTTGCAAATTAGAGGACATATTTTTCTTACGTAATTGTTTTTTCCATAGTAAAATGGGAATATTTTATCTCCATGTTGTTGACATTAGTCTTTTTTGTTCAGAAGAGATTTCTGCGCTTGCTTCATTATCGTTTATTATTTTCTTTGAAATATCAATGTTGATAATGTATCGGGACAATTGACCAATCCAAAATTAGCTATTTCAGTAAACTGTCTTGATAATTTTACGTTAATTAAAAACTTATATATATATTTTTATATATTTGGCGATTATTTTATAGAAATTAATTTTTCACAATTATATGAAAAAACGAAACCTAGGTCGTGGTAAAGAAATTAAAGATAGTAGAAATAATACTACATCACGTAGTTTCATTTTCTTGTAAAAACCAGTAGTAAAACACTATTACAATGGATTAAAAATAAATTGCGAGTTCTAAAGTATATCAAAAATAAAGGGTCCACTTTTTACAACAAAGCGGAAACAATTGATTTATGTACTAAAAAATGCTCATTTTTTATTATATCTAAAATATTTGTCATATATAATCTCTAAAACATAAGAGACACTGAATACATTAAAAAAAGTAATTTATTAAAAAAGTTGTGTGATACACTTCAGGATTGGGATATGAAAATGGACCCATCCTTAATAGACTTCTAAACGATATTGTATTAGTTGGTTTATTGTAACACCCATTACACGAAAATACAATTATTAACATCATTTATATTATATCGAAAGTAATTTTTTTGCATAAATCGTAATTTTTTGCAGGTATGGTCAAACGTTTGTAATAATTCAATATTGAGAATCATAAAAGACTAATTATTTTGTAATAATTGGACATCTCGTTATTAGTATAAGTAAAATATAAAAACCTATGCTTATTTGCTTATGAGTATTTTTTAGGTTTTGAAAATAACCTCAAAATCTGCTCGGGTTCAAGAAGTGTAATATCAATAATAATGGTGATTTATGAATAGCTAGATGATCAATAACTGAAATAAGATTTATTTTAAAACGTGTTGTTTGAGATGCTCTACTACACGAGATAAATAGCTAATTATCAATAATAATAATTCTGATGTGGAAACGATCGTTCTCGAGATTCGGAGTTGGATAAAGGAACAATGTTTGAAATCATTTAAGGAACATTAACTAGATCAATACACGTACACACACGTTAGAAAGCTTAAATGAAATGGGTGAGATATCAAATTTTTAACTGACTAACATCAATAATGCTAATATCATTTGGTAACTGTTTCTATAGTAAATGTCTCTAATTAATTATTGAATATATTTGGCGTTAATTTTGTAGAAATTCATTATTCACAATTAAATAAAACTACGTGATGTAGTATTATTTCCAATTTCTTTAATTTCTTTACCACGACCTAGGTTTCGTTGTATTATAACATCTTCAGGTGGGATATAAGCAAAGATTATTTCGTCTTGATATTTTTGCTAATATCCCACCTGAAGATGTTGTAATACAACGAAACCTAGGTCGTGTTAAAGAAATTAAAGAAAGTAGAAATAATACTACATCACGTAGTTTCCTTTCATTGTCTCTAATTAAATAATACAAAGTACTTGATATGGAAAAGCCTTGTCCAAAATATAAAAGGAATAGCAAAAATTGATATTGTAGAAATGATTTGCTTTTATTAGTTATCCTTCGTTACCCATAGTTCGTCTTTATTTGGCCCATTAAATGCAATTTTATCCATTGTTGGCCGTAAACGACAAAATTTCTTAACCAATTAAAAGTTTTAGTCAGATAAAATATTCATGATCCTCTAATAATAATTATGCCTAATGTGTTATAACATTTTATAAATGCCTTTGCAAGAGTTACCGTATCTATTTCCACTAATAAATAACCAGTTAATTATTAGTATATTTGTTTATTTTTCTATTAAGTCGTATATATATATATATATATATATATATATATATATATTTATATATATATATATAAATATATATATATATATATATATATATATATATATATATATATATATATATATGATTTTGTGAATATTTTGCTATGTTAGTAAAAATATTTTTCTCAACTCTACAAAAATAAATTTGTTTGTAATTATGACTAATTATTACGCATAAAACTTAATTAGTTGTCATAAAAGTATTTAATCAACTTTTGTCGTTATGATGATTAATATATGACGACCACTGCTTCTATCACTTTATTGATATGCGGAAAATGATAGAAATTTATTACAAATTAAAGAAACAAAAGGATAGTCCCTTTTAAATTATGCCATTTCAATACTATGTGTAGTCAAAGAGTTATGAAAAAATATTATTAGCACTTCTAAATTACTAATTTATTTTAACAGGCTTTTGTTTGCTAATAGGGTCTAAATAACTCCAATGTACTTCAAATACAATTTCTCTGGAAGATTCAAAGAGTCTCCGCCTGTGACCATCTTATCAACGACACTACCTAATTTCGCTGTTAGAAAAGAGGCAACATCGAGCATCAACTCAACAACGTCATCTTAGTCAGTGTAGACACATGGTTGTACTGCAGAGACGGGTTCCTTATTAGCTTAGTGACTCTGACCAGGTCAGCGGAAATTCTAATAGGGGAAATTCTAACAGAAAACAGGGTTGAAACAAATCCATATATATTCGAGAAATAAAGTCGTTGTATTTAGTCAAATCAAAAATAGCGGCTACTGATTAGAAGAAACGGTACAGCAGAAGAACTAGCGGTGCTTGCAGCAGCTTAATCGCTTCGAGGTTGCCCATTAAATGCCATCAAAAGAACCATTCATTCAACATTCTATTGACTTATTCTATTTACTTATTCTTATTCTATTTACTTAACTGCCAATCCCATGAAATTTCCACCCAAATACTTCTGGGAGTAGCCATTGAGTTAAGTGTCTCATCAGTGTACCATATTGCTGTACTCAAGTGGATTTTGAGAAAAAGTTTGTTGGATTATAATACAGGGATTTCGTTTTTGTTCTTTTGAGGTATGGAGCTCTAAAAATAAAAAAAAACGCAACTACGTAAAAAGAAAATTAAAAAGATGGAAACAAGCTAGACCATATTTATTTTCAAGTTGCATTTAATCATGTAAACAATTCGTACAACTATGTTGCAATGCACCGTTTGTGTAAAATTATATTTAACATAATTTCAGCAGAAGTGTAAACATACATCAAATTTAATTACTTCGAATCATACTGCCATGGTTTTTTGGTGATTTTATGGAATCCTATACTTCTAGTTCAGGAAAATATTTTACTTATATATTTATAAAATTTTGCTGCAAGCTTAGAAAACTGAGTTTACAGTGGCGGATTTGCTTCGAGAGCAATCTTCTAACGAAACGACAAACAGCAAAACGGTGTATTGTGCGTAGAGGCAGGATAAGGACGGATCACAGAAAGGATTTTGATCTAGCCATTAATATAGGTAATGTAATTTCAGATGTCTTCTGAACGTATATAACGAGGGCGCATTTTGTACATTAAACTTTTTGCATTAATCACTTGATTCTATAATTTTATGGTGTATATGGTAAAAAAATCAGTTTCGTTCTGAGCTGTAGGTGGGTGTACTTGGTTTTGGAATGTAATTCAGGGTAGCGAAATGTCTATAGGAAGTATAAAGTTATAACGGAATTATTACGATTATTCTATACGATACACAGACAATAAAGTTCGTGTCGTTCATGGATCATTAACGATTTAAATAGTAACCGATGCCCAGATATACGGACAATTTTTTTTTCGCCGAAAACATGTCGTATGCAGACTGAAATAAAATATACCTGCACAAAAGTCTAGAAGAAATAGGGCAAAGGGAAAAGCTTCCTGCGTAATATGTATAAAGTTACCCATACTTTGTGTCTTATCTAGATAGAGGTTGTAATTGTTCAGCAGCACTCAAAACATTAAAAAGTTAATTTTTTGTACTATTATAGCAAGATTAAAAAGTAATTTAAGGCATATTATATCGAAGTTTTGTTTTCGTATTATTTTTTTTAGAATTGTTTGTGTTTTCTTCGTTGTTACTAAATACCAGGAAAATTAAAACTATTAACAATATGAAGTATTTGAAGTAATATAGGACGGTATACATGTAGTCTCGGGTTGTTTTAATTTAGTTTCTTTAAATTTCTTTGATGTATTTGGGGCACAATTTATCTCGAAACAAAGAATGTATTTCAGAATCAGGACGACAGTACTGACAGCACGATGCAAGGTAGCTATTTAATTTACAACAATAAATTTTGAAAAGTCACAATTATTATAATTTTCCTTGGATAAAATTTTACAAAACATCACTAACGAATTTTTTTAAATTGTACGGTAACGAAATACCTAATGCTAACGGTACCAAAATACCAAATAGCTACCATATTGTTTTCATAGGTATTTCATACAAAGCCGGTACACAATAATGCAAAATACTGTCCTGCGAATAAAGAAATCGCAGTAATAATTAATTCAATTCGTCGTGTAACAAAGGTAAGGATTCTTAAATTTAAATTTGCTAGTGTAATAAATATTTAATAACACTTCATACAATTAAGTAGAGGGGGACCATAAATATTAACCTGGAAATCAACCTTTGTGTAGGTTTCAAAAAACCCTATATATTCATAATTTTAAGTTCAGTAGTTATAGAAATATTGAAAATAGGTGTGGGTAAAGGAATATATTTATTGCATCTCTTTTACTATAACTCAAAACATGTTTTACCTTAAGTCAAAAAATGTATTTATACCCTTAAATAATCCTTTTAGATGATACTTTGCATATTCAATTTAAAAAAAAATATTTTCAGGCGTCAAATTTATAGTGCGTTTAAGAAATTTCACAACTTCATTCATTGCTTTTAACTATACTACGTACAGATCATCATCATATCATCATCATATATATTAATACGCTAAGGTTAAGATGTTACTCTCCCTTTTTAGAAAAAACCTCACAACTAATCCACATAAATTATATATCATTTTATAGATAATTGCTTGCTCTACCGGCATCCACAACTAAAAAATTTATTATTGCTATTGTTTTTGCAAATTAATTAATTATTAAAATTATATACACAAAACAGCAATGCTGCCATCTAACGGCTCAACATCAATATGATTGACGGTCGGTAAAATTTTTGTTTAATTTCAAATCCACTCACGTGTAAATAAAGTGGCGCTTTAGCTCAATGCTTTTGATACTTGCGCCTCCATATGTCAATTTTAGTAAAATATTTGTTTGATCTGTCATCTGAGCTTCATAATGGAATAAATAATGCGAAGACTTTGCACGGGTCACGCTAGTAAAGTTATATTAACCCTAACAGTTGCAGATAATTTTATAAATGTTACAGTTGTCGTCCATACATATAAGACAAGGTCATTATTCATTTATTTATTGCAATAAAGTGTTATGGTCTTACAGTTTAAAGACCAAAATATTTGTTAATTCAATACCAATACAAATTATAAACAAATAACCGAACCTTCTATACTCAAAAGAACAACACATAAATAAAAATAAACTCTGACCAAAAATAGATAGCAAATTCTAACGACGTATGACAGGTACATTCACATTAGATATTGTTTGGCTTTACTTTTGCCTACATCTTATAACTTGGTGCTAAATTTAAATTCGGCCCATATTTCGAAACTACTACTTTACATAAACTCAAGATTTGTTTTCATATATCATTATTAATTCAAGTGCGGTAACAGAAAGACGGACCGATAGATGTGCTAGAACATTAGGAAATCGCTCAAACTCTTCGTGTACAGAAACCCCAAAAATGATAAATTATAACTTTCTGTAATGGAAAGAATATAATATTATAATGAGTTTTCTTAAAAATAAATAAAAGAGTACTTAACTAGGAGCACGTAAAATAAAGTCTTTGGTATGAACATCGTTGAAAACTTTCTCAATCAAAACTTACTCATCACCTCATTAAAGCATGGACCAGTTTTCGTATCTGGAATCTACATACAAATGAGCGTAATGAGTTAGAAATTGTGTAGGAAGATTGTGATGGACATGATAATTTCTTTGTATGTTTATTTACAAAAAGCTCAACGAATGTTTTTATTATATGTGAAGTTTATCCTTTGTCAAAATTAAAGTAATTATAAAGAAGGTATAGAAAATAAAGGCATATTGGTTCGTATAATTTAATATGGTTTAGTTTTATATGCACTGGAAAATATTTTAAGTAAAATTCATCACTGAAAGTAACTTGATATAATTAATATTTTACCGTGCTTACGAAAAAGTTTGAACTTCGCCTTTTGGATCAAGTATTATAAATTCTGTTAAATTTTTATTTCATTGATAAAATCCTGAAACATGAAGCAAAGATCTAATTAAATAAGAGTCATTATTAGTTTAGACTTATTTCTTATTAAGTAGAAAGAAATGATTCTGTTTTCCTTTTTCTGTCCTGACATTAAAGTTTACAATTTCACACTTATTTATATATGCAAAAGCTTGTGTGTTTTGGGTCACAACTAGGAATTTGGTGAAAGTCAAAATAGCTGGACAAACATTCTAATTATGACTTTATACGACATATTTACGACATATTTTATTTATTTCGACATATTTCATTACTAAAAAGCTATCATTTTTTTAAAATTTAAATTTACTTTTGAATTCAAATAAAATAACTTTGGATGATGTAACTGATACGGCTGTTGAGGATAATTAAGTAAGATTATCTATCTGACCAACGCTAGTTGCAGCAGGCGACCAGAAGATTTTAGAACGAGGAAACATTTACGCCAATTATAACCTTTGTAACATAGGCGACTATAAATTTTCAGATGCACGCGCGACGAAGTCCAAAGACCAACTGGAGGTATGTAACGCCGTACGTGGAAATCATCGGAACGTTGGCAATAAACAAGATATAATCCGTTTTTTTATATTCCACTTTTAGGAAAATATCTAAATTTTAGGATAAATACCTAAATCTAAACCAGTTTCGATCAAAAACTGAGTCTTAATCCTACGGTCTGTAACAAGGAGGCAGCTTGTAGGAGCACAGTCTTGCACGCTACTAGGGACTGCTCTTGAAGTTTTCCAGTTAAAACTTTCACGTGCTGACGCACTTCACGGCTTTGTGTTGGAAGTTCAGATGATACCAGTAAAGTTTTTTGCTAAAATTGTTTGTCAATGAATTTTATCTAAAGGAAAATTATGAAAAAAAAAAACTTAAAAAACGGGCGAAGTACATATCAAAATACGTATAAAGTAGTCTTACAAGATTGCTACATTCCTTTACTTGTTAATACCGATTAACCAGAATAATTACAGGGAAAATTCTAATGAATTGCTAATAACAAATTAATTTAAAAACTATATGTTTCTACTATACTGTGAGTTGTTTTAAAATGTAATATTTGAACCAAATAGATTTGGGAATGAAAAAAAATTATAGACAGAAACTCGACTTAATTTTGAAAGATTATATAATACATTACAAGATGGTACGGCCTAAAAAATTTGCACTCTTTTCATTTACGAGGAGAAGTGACAATTTTATTTTTTTTATACTATTTTTTTTTATATATGTGTAATGAGATTTTCATCACAAGTTTCTACTCAAAAAAATCATACATGTAAATTTAAAATTCTAGCAATTGCAAAGCTGTTAAAAGCGGATGGACTTTAATTGAGTTTTCAGTTTCTGACTTTTAAAACTATGTGTATGATTTTTTGAGAAACAAAGGAATTTCCTGATTATTCACAAAGGTGTTGTCTAATAAAATTTTACTCATTTTTATAAATATATTTTTAATTGTAGGTCATCGGATCAACGATAAAAATGAGTAAAACATGTAAAGGAATAATATACCTCTCAAAAAATAATAAGAAAGTTATGTGACGTCTATATCATTGAAAAAGCTATTGTCTTTAAATTTGTTAGGAAAATATTATCAACGAACTTTGTCACCGTAAACGTGGAGTAAAAGATATAGGTCAAAATAAAATTATTGTGCACAAAAAATATATCAAAGTGGTCTTAAAAGTATCTAATCGATCAACGAAATGAGAAAGACCTCGTTAGTTTGTCTTATATGTCTCGCGGTCTACTGAAAATTTGTCTTATATATCTTGTAGTTTACTGTATTCGTTATGATTAAACTTCTTGCCGCTAAAAGGTATAAAGATAATTAGATTGGGAGTAGAACGGAATAATGTGATGTTTATGTCTATAGGATTCACATAGAGATAGAAAGAAAAAGCGATTAGAAATAGAGAAAAAGAGAAAAGAAAGGATGAAAAGGGCATGAGGCAACCGTATATGCTTTGATTGAAAACATACGTTCATATTAATATTTTAAATACATAAATCATAATTTAACACTTGTTAATATGGATATCCACCGTGGAAATTCTTGGTAAAATATTCGAATCGTAAAATAAAATAACAGTTTTCTAAAAAATTAAGCCTTCACTTTTTTTATTTAAAAAAATTAAAATTTTTACATGTCACAAACTTCCGTAACAAATAACGTATTAACTTTTTTATGAAAGTGTAGGATAAATTTAATATATGTTAATAAAATATGCATCTTTTCTATATAAGATGATTTTCATGTTAAAAAATAAAAATTCTGTAAAATAAAACAGTTCGGCGTTTCCATTTTCAAAACATGGCATAAATCAAGTCATAATGTGGACACATTTTTTACTTAGTAAAATAAATCATGTTAAAATTTTCACTTTTAATACAAATTTAACTTATATTAATATATATTAAAAAGTAAAATAAGAATGTTTATAAAACCTGAAAATTTTACTTTGTTAAATAGGGAAAGAAACACTTTCTACCAATCTCGTAAAATCGATTGTTTTTGTTTATAGACAAAGTAAACATTTGTGAAACTTTGACCAAAGATTATATGTAATCATTTAGAAATTTTGCTATGTTATATTGTGCATTAAATGAACGGAGTAGACATCATATAATAATATAGATCTTAATTTATACCATAATTTTTAGGTGTTGCGCTTAGCTTAATTATATTTATTTTGTCAACATATTTCAACAGTTTCCGAGGGAAATTGAGTTAGGCTTAGGTTCTGTAATATCTATGACATGGGGATTCGGAGAGTATGGGCCAACAGCAATTTTTTTATAAAATACGTGACAATAAACATACCTAGATGGCGTTTCATATAAAACTGGGGACATGTATTTTTTAAATTTAGTTAGAGTGTTTTATTACATAAAATACTAATGTCTATGTACAATTTTGGGTTTGAAGAAATTCTTTCAAATTAGGTTAGAGTAATCTATGAAAAGATATATGATTAAATGTTAATAATTATTGAAAAGATCATATAGAAAGTAAGTTATTTTACCAAGTAACTTGTATTACAGTTAAGATCATTCACACAAATTTACAAATTCAATAGAATATCATAAAGGAATGTTTTAAATATATTTCTCTTGTTGATATCCGACAATATATTATTTCATTAGTTGATACTCTGAGAGAAGCGAAAAGCGACAGTTTTCTTTAATTGATATTATCAATACTCTCATATAAAATTTTTCAAAGAAATGAATTTATGCACCAAATATTTTTTTTAAATATGTACCAAATACCTGCGTGGGACTGAATAGGAATCAAAATATCTTTTTTTGAGAATATATGTTTTAGCTTGTCCTTTTGTCCCTATTTTAAAGTCACACAAAAATGTAAATTTAATTTTTACAATACTTGAAAGTACTTGAGAGTCAAAATAAAATTAATTGTACCTTTCTGCCTTTCATGCTGAAAAAATATTCTTTAAAGGAATTTAAAATAAATTCGTGTGCGCTTTTGCAGAAAAAATCTGTCAAACGCGAGTGGAACTCGTACTACGGATTTCCGTAGACATTTGGGCATTTCTAAAAAGTCAATCGTACATAATATTCCTATTAAATTATTTAGAGAATTTTATTTTGGTATATATTTTTCAAAGGGGCATATTTAAAAAAAAATTTTTTATATGATATAACTTCAAGTTAAATTCAAGTTTTTATGTGATATAAATTCACGATTTTCGGATTTTATCCTTTACTGTGCTGTGAGACCTTGCTTCTTTCTATATGTCATGATTAACGGAAAATATCTTATAGGCTTTGATTTATTCGCGAGTGTCAAAATATGGGGCATAAATGGGCATACTTTTTGATTGTCTTGAAACGAGGTGACAACGATGTAATTCTACGAGGGTTTTTTTTCCTTTTGTATTACATAACTCTACAAATAGTCGTGAAATCGTCGAGATTATTACGATAATTTAATTTAAGGTTAAAATTTAGATACAAATGTTACTGTTATCCAATTAGAACTATTTTTAGATACCAACATAATCACTGTAACAATAACTGCACCGCATTCTATGTAAGCAAAGCCAAGGACAAAAGTAAATAATAATAAATTTCTAGTAAACAAAATTGGTCAAGTGCGACTCTAGCTTGAGCAAAGAGAGTTTCGTATTTGGGTTCAAGTGAAGTTATTTTATTTGTCATAAGTTATTAAAACTTAAAATTTCAGTGCCTTAAATATTTAATTAAGTTTGATAATAATATGCTGAACAGTGTGACAAACTTTGATCTAGTCCAAAAATAGGATAACTAAATTCCCTGTGTTATGGGTAATAGACAACGATATAAATGTTTACATATAAAAACAAACACACATAAATATTCTTTTTTTTATTTATTAATTAGACTCGAGTACAAAAATTCGTGCCTATCCCACAAAGTCTACCCCGAGCGAGACTCGAACCCGCAACGGTCGGCACAGCAAGCACCGTCACCACCCCTGAGCCATCAATGAAGTTTGCCATTAGGGTTTGGTCTTGTTTAAATTTCTTTCGCTGGCTTTCCACAATTATTATCTTTTTGATTTTCTTTCGGTCCTTTTAGTTGACTTCTCCACCTTGTCTTTATACGCAAGTCGATTTTCTGATTCTTTTTATTTACGTCTTATTAGTTATGGTCATTATAAATTACGTAAACGGTCTAACTCTTTAAAAGAATTTTGATCATGTGGTTGATTGAATAATTAACGTAACATAAATAAGTACTGATATACATATTTCCGTGAAAATCTCCAAACCTATGACATTTAGAGTCATTGCTCTATATTTCCTACAGCCCTTAAATAGGCTTTTAAAAACCCTATTTTTTCATAATATAAGCTCAATAACTTCGAAAAGGGGGAAGGGCGGGAAACAAATAAAAATGCAAATTAAAAAAAAAAAATTTTGCCCAATTTTCAATATTTCTCTGAAGGTATACTCCCTAAACTTATGAAAAACTAAAAACCCTTTGCTAGATTCTCCAAACTGTATGTGGAATTTAAATAAACAATTTCGAGTACTTTATATGTTCGACGCCCTTTTCCTCACAACCAATGCAGGGCAATGGATTGGCTTGGTTTTTGGGGTAAGGGTAGTTGGTGTGCTAGAAAATGACAAAGTTATTTTTTATCCCGGGAAAATTTTAGATGCAAAAGTAGGTTTATTCTTTTTCTCGTCTCAGTTAGACAACAGATCGACGTGAGTTGGCGGGGCCGTAAATATAAGCCTACATATTTCTATTTCTATCCCACGTCTTTTTATTCTTCTGAGGAACTTTTTATTTGATAATGAAACGGTACGCAAACTATACAATATCGCTACGAAAAAACAAATCTATGCGATATTTTGAATATTTTGGGAATATACCGTGATATTTACGTGGCCAACATTCGGAATATCATGGTTCTCACATTGAGCACTCTGCCGCATGTACGCGTGTGTCCAATACACAAAATCCCCACGTCTATAGCATCGTTTAAATTTGATATTTAACTAATGATAATATTATTTACCCTAGAAGTTTGAAAGTAAAACCGCACGAGCGAAGTCGTGAGTAAAAGTTAGTATTCACAAAAATATTTGTGTGTGTTAGCTTTTATGCTATCCCAAATTTTTATTTCACGTGCTTTTTGAAAAAAAAACGACTGTGACAGAAAACAGACGGGCAAGGGAGTTATAAAGGTCTCGAGTTATAAAGCGAGTTATAAACTCTTTTTGAGTTAGTGTTCATAATTATTACTGGAAAATTCTTTTTTATTCCCCATACGATATTTGTTTTTTCTAGGTGTAATATTATTTAAATTATTTGACTAATTTCTTTGCAATATTAAAAAAATATATTTGTTTTGAAAATTCACGTTTCACATATTATATAAGTAAATTATATATTATTTTCCATGTTTATAATACATATGTTTAAAGTTTATTTAGTTAAATAGCTTATATCAAAGAGCAATTACATTTTACATTTAAAAGAAAAATTTTCTCTTCAGCTTGAGTCCTTAAAATCTCATTCCTTTTGTTTAATTCCTTGAAATTTATATATATATATATATATATATATATATATATATATATATATATATATATATTCCTAACGCATGAAATCGTAATGTGTTTAAACAGAATATAATAAAAACAACAATGTATATTTCATAAAGTAGCAAATTAAATATTTACATGAATCAGGAGCGTGTATTTAATTGAAAAAAAGCGACTTTGTTTCCAAATATTTCCAGTGATTTCAGCATTTTTGGCAGTACCTCGTAATTAATTAAAGCAAAAATATCAAAAATAAATACATTTAATTGCGAATAATGAATTTCTACAAAATTAACCCTAAATATATTCAATAAAAGTAAAATACATTAAAGTGATCATTTATTCATAAAAAATTTAATTCGTCAAAACAGCGATTTTTCTACTTGCAATAAATCTTAAAGCCATCTTCTCAGGTTGGTAAAAGATATACGTGTGCCGAATTTTACGCAGTTTTCAACCACATCATTCAAGAAAAAAATGGGTGATATTGATTTCATAAAGAAAATAAATCAGTTTGGTACACAAAATTTGAAATTTGATACATCTCTACATTTGGTCCAATAGATATTAATTGTGGGTTTTATTAACATAGCAAGAGAGTGATACCTGTTTAAATGAGTCATTGGATCACTATCGTTCACTTCCAAAGATATGGTTAGGGTGCGGTGTACTTTTACGATCACCGCATCGGTTAGTTAATTCCGTTTTGTGGCACATTAACTCACCGTTCATATATTAGCATGCCGATGAAAATTTGAGATAAGTATGACCTACCTGTGTACATCTGAATAATATTTATGGATATAAAAATAAAATATATATAATAGTATGTAGAAAATTGTATCACAGTTGATATTTTAATATAAGTATACGTTCAATATTTAGGCAATCAGCAAATTAATTTAATATGACGGGAACTTGTAACAAATTTACCTGATCTAGTTCTGTACATTAATTTTGGCAGTTTGGTTTGCTATTTATAACATCGTAATCAATAAATTTCAGGTCAATTATTTTTACATCGGTTAACCTAAAGTTTACATTTATAACCTAAGTTATTTGTATATTTATTAACCTTAAGTTTGACTTCGCAATCTACCTTTTTCAACATAAATGTGTCCCAAAAATGTTGTCATATAGCGGTAAAGAATCTCAAGGTGTATCCGAAACCTCCCCATATATTTTCAGCCATATTTTTTAATTTCTAAGCTATACATTTTTTTGTTTTTTCCCAAACTTATAGATTACAGACTAAATGTTTCTTTATTTAACGAATAATTATGATAGAATTTTGTTAATCAATTTGTTGACTAACTGGCCTACTTGAAATAAAAACACACATGACGCTAAAAATTAACAGAAATTCGAGATGTTCGTAACGGAATATTTTAAATTTAATTTTAAATGTCCTTTTATAAAGTACACATAATTTTTATTTCCCAAACCAAGATTTTTTAACGAAAAAATTAGCAATGTTACCTCTATGGATATTCCCAAAAAGGAACAAAAAGTTTTTTAAGTGACATCTTACAGTTATTGGTAGTGACTAAAAAATTAGGAAAGGATATATTCAAGCTTGAGTGGTATTCATCCTGAAGAGTAATTGTGTGATGTAATCGTAACTTCTTTTTAGGGTATAACCACTTGTGCTGTCTGAAATACTTGGGGAAATTATTCAATCGTTTGCCTACTCTTGCATTTTTGATTTATTTGTATTATGGTTTCTTCTTTTCTCATTTATTTTTTCATCCTTAACTGAATTCGTCTCTCACTCTATTATCGGTTCTAGGAAAAGTGTGATTAGCCCATTGTCATTTTATCTTGGTTCTAAAAACTCATAGAAACACGTAAATCAGATCGCTTCATAGTCATCTCAATGCTGAAACCTGAATAAAGATTCGGCTCAGTAACCTTTTCAGTACGTCAAACATTCTAGAAATTACTTAACATATTAACAATTTAAATTTTTTAGAATTAATGAATAATTTTTACATTTTTGCTTGCACAGAATAATAATTAATCAAATGTAACTAAAATATGCACGGATTTTCATAAACTTTCCAATAATAATATTATTATTCGACTCTCGTTTTCTAATTCATAAGCGGTAGTTTTACAATTCATGAACAGGTCACATTTACAACTTGTCAATATCGGAAGACGGGCTGAAGGCGGATATAAATAATTCGAAATGGTTATTGAGGTTTGAACGACAATAACCGTTGGTGCGTCCAGTGACTACTGAAATTGACAAGTTTTTGGCCATTTTAACCATTTTCTTTTAATTTCTTTCCTTCATGAATTCGACCGTCTCTTTAAAATGATATTTTCCCAATTTAGTCTTCCATTGATATCTCTAGATTATGCGAGACATTTTTGGAAATAATAAATAAAGCGAAATAAATATGTTAACAAGGATAGTGTCCCATAGTGGCTACTTCTTCTGGTTGTGTTTAAAATAGGATAAAGATAATGTAGAAATATATAGAAATTATTCATTTGTATAATATAAATTGAAAGTAAAGTAAAAGAAATATATCATGATTGAAGAATTTATCATTTTCTAACGTTTTTATTTCCATTCATGTTGGAAATTTACGTAAAAATTTATAATCGTATTCAGAGATTGATGATATTTTAGTACATTACATAAAATCCCCTGAAAGTAGGAAATAGAACCAACGTAACAGAATGGTGATGATTTAATTAATAATACAGAAGAAACATAGTATCAACTAAAATGTTTCTCTCTCGTAGAGGTAAGAAAATACCAAACTACAGTTTAATATTAATTTAACAATAATTAGCAATTATTTAATAGTCAGCATAGTTGCTGTTAACAATAACTTATGTTTTTAAATTTAGGGTGTAAAAGAATGTGAAATATAATGTTGACATTGCTAGTTGCTGTATCGGTAACACAAACGGATGCCATATTTCATCCAATTGTCCTATATAAATATTTATCTCCGTTAATTCGGAAAATAACCAAGTATTCAAAGTCTATAAACACATAACGTTGCCTGCTGAAATATATTTATGGGAATAAACTATCATAAGTCGATTACGATTTTAGATGATTTAAGAAAATAGTTCATCAAAAATATTTGGAAGAAAAATTACCTTCCATCCACTTAGCGAGCATGCCTTTTGGGTTTCTATTTATTTTTTCTAGTCTGTAATGTAAAATTGACTAAGTATTCATGGTTGAAGGTAAAATAAAATTATTTATTAATTTCATCGCTAATATTTTTAATATTAGTCCTGTTAATACCATAATTCCCAGTATTAATTATATTCAGGTCTTCACTTTTAGTTCATGGTTTTTAGAATTTAAAATTAATACTCAACATCTGAAATTAAAAAGCAACTTACGATTAGAAATATTCGAGGAGGTGAAATATTCATAAGGCTGGATGAAATACATATGAAAAGGAAATAAAACGATAATATAATGCTTTTAATAAAAATCTTCAAAAATTTACGTCTCCCTATTTGGTAAACGCAAGCAGCGTCTTTTTAAAGCTCACTTTTATATTCAACTTTCAGATCAATCAAACAACTTTAAGCTTTTAAGAATTTTGAAATTAGTTTCTAAAAAAATAAAGAAATCCAATGAGTATTAAACCGATTACAATCATGTTTACGAGATTCACAATTTTTAATAAATACCATTTTTTATATTTAAAATTGTTACATAATTTACATTACATATTATTCTTTCTCGATGTAAATAAATTAAATGAAATCCGAAATGAAAAAGTAAACATAAATAGTATGCGCAAGAGTCCATTGAGTAAGAGTAAGCACGACAATCAGATAAAACTTGATAGTTCCTTATATCAAGATATAAATTGCATATACAAATAATATTTCAATTTTATCTTAGAGAACTACTTTTTATTGCTTGATATTAATGGTGATCTAATGACAATCTGCATAGTCGCTTTTTAAAATAAAACTATGTTTAACTTTGGCCATGACATAAAATACAATAACATCTCAATTAAAAATTATAATGTCATCACCCAGCAGGTAAAGTCAAAAAAACGAATTACGTACATTCGTTTTCATTATTCCTTTAAAATAACTCTGGGCGAGGAGACTTCAATAACTGCTGAAGTGAAACATATAGGGTAAGGTTGCTTAAGTCGTACCCCCTAAGGGAATACCGCTGTAATATTTACTGTAATTTAAATAGAACAAATTATTTTGCATTTATTAAATCTTTATTCAGTTGCCTTTTAATCAACATCTATATAAACTTGAAAATCTTTTATTGAAATAGGTATTTTTGCATTTTTCGAAAATGTAGCTTAGGTACGACTTAGGCGCGTAATCGCCTAAATCGTACCGGGTATAGCCTAAGTCGTACTTAGAAAATAGACTTCAGTAAAGCCTTAACAATAAACTATGTAAAATAATAGTTCAAAACAAGAGATCACATGATCGACTATAAAACTAAAAGTAATTAATTCTGAAATAAACATAACTTTTTTGGTTACTAAATTAAACCTAATAGCTAAAATAAAATTATGATCTCCAAAAACTTAAGTAATTCTTAGAAAATTAACGAGACTGAACACAAATGTCACAAACATATTTCTTAATTTTACTCTCAACACCAGCACATAGGTCATGAATCCAATATTTACATTTTAAGCATTGGACCATATTTTCTTCGCGATCTTCTTCACATAGTTGGCATAACCACGATTCTTTATCTTTCATTTTTTTGTTTTTCTTCTTCTTGCACGTTTCATCTGTATTTTTTCTTTTGGTACTTTTAATTATTATTTTTTCTATTTTGATACTATTCAAATCGAATACAGGCTTCTTTCTTTTATTTTTGTTTTCCTTCGTTTCCATTTCATTTTTATAAGGAGTTGAAGTTAATTCCATTGTTGGGTTAGTAGCTTTTGTAATTTTCTTAATTACTGTTTTTATACAAAACACAGGAGATATTAACTGAGAAATATTAATATCTCCTGTGTTTTGTATAAAAACAGAAATATTCAACTGAGACTTTATTTGTTGATTATCTGTTAAAATATTATTATCATGTGATGTATCTTGTGATATCGTAGAAAGTTCAGGTTGAATGATAGGTGGTGTTGAATTCCTGTGTGCTGAGGGTAGTGTTGTAATTTTTGGTGGTGTTGAAACTATTGGAGGGCATACATTCCTTACTAATGGTGATACATTACTGATGTTGTTAATATAGATGGTGATGTAATTCTGTCTGGTGTTTCCGCAGTTGGTTGACTTGAATGACCAACTTCTTCTTTTGATAGATCAGAGACGTAGACAGAAGCTACAAAATCCTCTTCTTTTATAATATTTCTGTCACAAGGCCATAATCCAGTTCCTTTAAAACCATTTAAGCCAATATCCATGCGAACCGACCTAGGATATGTTTTTCCAAGCAGCTCTGCAACATTAGCTTATTTTGTGACACCGCCAGGATTTGAGCGTAGCCACGTTGATGCGGCTTCATTGTAAGAACTTTTCAACGATTTAAAAAACGATCTGTCTAGCGGCTGTAGGCGATGTGTTGCGTGAGCTGGAAAAGAAAGCATTACTATGCCATAGTCGCGAGCTATCTGAATCGCTTCTAGATTTTTGGTATGTGTGCTATGACCATCTAGCAGAAGCAGTATTTGTTTTTGGTCGCCTTTTTTAACTTCGTGCACTTGATAAAATGTTGAAGCCAATTAACAAAAATTTCTGACGTTATCCAACCATTCTTTGAACAACCAAATGCTGTGTTTGGCGGAGCTCCATTTTTTAAGGCATCATTTAGTCTACTGCGCTTAAATATCATCATCGGTGGTATAAATTCTCCTTCTGCATTTATCGCGCATACGCATGTTGTGGTCAGGCCCCTTTCTCCGCTTGTGACTGCACCTACTTGGTGTTTACCCTTTTGAGCAATCATTTTGGAAGGCTTACGAACTTACGAATGCAGTTTCGTCCATATTATATATTTCATGTGCAGCAAACTTGTATTTATCTAATATTGCTTCGTACTTGTCAAAAAATTCATTAACGCGTTCTTTGTTGAACCCTTTACTTCTGGCCATCGATGTTGATTCCGGAACACTCAAGGACAAATCAGGATGCTCTTTCATAAATCTATAATACCACTTTTTGCCTGCTATTTTCTTTTCTTTCTTAAAACGACGAGGTAATTTAAATGTTTCAGCAAGCTCGAAGTCAAATTTCCTGAACTCAGTAGGGGTTAGTCCAAAGAAACACGACTCTAAGTTAATTAAATTCTGTGCTAATGTTTCTTCCATTTCTGGAGTCATATCGTTAGGTCTTCCAATTTTTTTTGTTTTATTTAATCCTTTCAAATGCCGTCGCAGAGTAGGCTTTGGTATATTATACCTTCTACATGCTTCATTAAACCCAATTTCTCCATTCCGATGTTTTTCCAAAGCTTCATTCATATCCTCATCCTTCCAAGTATTATACTTTCTCTTCGCCATATTTATTACCTGATAAAATGATAAGAAATTTATAAAATAATTTTCTTAATACCTAAATCGTACCGGTACGAGTAAGGGAATTTGCAAAGGTACGACTTAAGCAACGGAGAATATAAATCAAAGTAACCGATATAACCTTCAAAAGTACTTAAATTTGAATATGCCTAAACGATTGTCTAAAAAGTATTACAAATACATGTTATCACAAAAAAATATAAACATCATGTTCCTGCCATAGATAGCTTACAAATAAGACATAAATTTTAATGAAAACAGTGAAAAAAACTTACTTTTTAATTATTTTTGCTTCACGCAGCCGGCTGGCCCTCCGCTTGTTTTCGTGTATTTGCCCGACTAAATGGTTCTGGCTAATGGCACTAGATGGTGCATTTGATAAGTAACAACCGAGATATTAGCGCGGTACGACTTAAGCGGTGGTACGACTAAAGCAACCTTACCCTACTTGTTTGATATGAATTGTGTGCTTATCATCAACAATGAAATGGTTGGCCACCATTCACTTTATCTCGTGAAAAGGGATCCCGCAAAATACCAGGATATGGTATCAATCTACAATTTTTCATGAATTACTTTATTGACATATTTCTAACCGGCTTTGAGTGTTGGATTCCAATCGAAGTAAAAGGTGCAATCAGTAAATCTGGATAATTTAACTTACGTTTTTGTAGATTGCGTATATGCGATGCACCTTTCAAGTTTATTAGAAACGTTAGAAAAACGGAAAAAGCAAGTTTATTTGCGTTGTCTTTGCAAGTTCTGACGTTTATTATTTTCCCCATATCCTTCAAACTTTGTTAAAACAACGACAGAAGATTGAAATAAAAATAAAACACTGGTTACTTTTTACAGCTTTCAATAGTTTTGTCCGCCAATAATTTATATATTGTTTACATTAATATTATTAAAAATGTTAATATTACTCAAAAAAGGGTGTATATTTAAATGGTAATATACAAAAATTTACTGTACCTCTATAAAACTGCGACAAATATGCTACGCGGAAAGGAATGAGAAATACAAAAAAAGAGATTTTCCTTAAATATTTTTGAAAAAATCTGAAAAGGAAGCTTGTTTATAGAGGTACTTTTGCTTTCATAGAGGTAAGTCTTGCTATGTACGTTAGCTATCAATAATGCACTTTGGCCGTAGTATTTTTCAATGTAAAAACGAATTTAATTTAATATTTACATAACACATAATAGACAAATCAAAATTAACTTACAGACACTAAAGCTACTGAACATTATTAACATCACAAACTTTTCACAGTGTATATAAAAACCTCTGTGCCAAACGCGATTTCTAGAAGGCGGTACCTATAAGTATTTCTCTAACCTACAGAAGGTGATTCTACGAGAGTTTACTTTGCAACCCTCCATCACCGCTGAGGTACAATGGTGGACACTGAATACGATTCTAAATTCAATTTTACGGCTGTCTGAGATTGGCCTTTTGCGAATGTCTGGCGAACTTTCTGAAGGAAAAACTTACGGGAGGCAACGACATGGCATCTACACACATTCACATTTTCACTGTAAACCTAATCACACATATTTAAGTAAATATACTCATAAATGTGTTTTTAAATTTATGGATCGGATGGAATCGGATATACGAGTAAATGCTGATTTTAATACATACGTAATATATCAATTGAAGATACTAACCGTAAGGACTCCTAATTCACTGAATTGGTGCTAGTTATTAGCATCTGTGGTAAATATAATTAGTCAAGTTGGTAAGTGTTTTTAAATATATATATATATGTGTGTGTATATATATATACACACATACTACAGATAACGCCTTCAAAGGACACTTTCTTTGATTTCATTTTCACCTCAAATATAAATATTTTCCGTTACGTTAGGTAAACTTTATAAATAATCCATATTAGAATTCGTTTCAGTTTTATATTATATAAAATTATTCCCAGCCCTACTTTACATAAAATTATTAGTTTCAGTTTAATTTTATATAAAATAATTCCTTAAGGAAGTTTTTTTTCAAGCTTCCAAATTGCCTCCAATTGCTTTTTTATTATATGAAATAGTGTTCAATTATATTTAATTTAAACTATTAAATTTTTTAAATAAATAAAATGCTTTTAAATGGGCCACATTTCCACTAACAGTATAGAGAATGTGATTTTTCTCGTGTTTTTTAATATAAAAAGTAAATGTAACTCGAAAATTAATTGAATGTAACATAAAAAATTGTGTGCCATTTGAAATTTGCAATGTTTAAAATAAATATGGACTCTACTATATTGAACATATTTGGTGTTAATTTTGTAGAAATTCATTATTCACAATTAAATGAAACTACGTGATGTAGTATTATTTCTACTTTAGGCCTAGGTTTCGTTGTATTACAACATCTTCAGGTGGGATATTAGTAAAGATTAACTCTTAGGAACAACCAACAGCATTTATATGTTTCAAACACAATAGCGGAAGCCTGATTTGTGCGGATTTTTCCATCGCTTATGTTAGTGAGTTTATTGCAGGGGCGCAGTGTAGGTTTTATTACATTACCGAGAGTGTGAGGGTAATCAATTCAATTGTTGTTATTATGTGAGATTATATAATGCAAACTTTACGGTGTATGTAATAAAATTAAATGGAAGTTATTATCGGTAATATATTTATACAAAAGCAAGGGTATTTTCAAGTAAGGGTATTTTCAAGGTTATACACTAATTCTACATATCTCCGGTTTTGTGTATTCATATATTTATTTATTTATTTCTTTTAATTTTTTGTTTTTATTATATATATATATATACTTATATTTATATGTGTATTAGTGTGGAAACTATTTCCAGGGTACTGTAGTATCAATGTTGTATATTTATATTATATCTAGAAGATATTAAGAATGGGTGATGATATTATATTTAGTTGTTCATTTAATATATCAACCTTGGTGTCTTTTTTATGTCTGTTTATTTCTAATCTTTCTAGGATGTTAAGTATAACCTGTTGTATTTATTTGTATTATATAGGGGGCATTATCAGTATGGGGGTGATGGTTATTTTCAATGAGATGTTTAGCAAAGTGAGATGTGTCCGGTTTATTATTTCACCAGCTGGCGATGTGCTCTTTATATCTTGTATTAAAATCTTCCTGTTTGACCTATATATACACTATTACAGTCGTTACATTTAAGTTTATAGATACCACTTTTTTTATGTTTATCTATTTTTTCTTTATTAATAATAAGGGTTTTACCTAAGTTATTTAAAGTACTATGCGTACATGTTATATTATTTAAATTTTTATTTTTAGTTAAGAGTTTTCCTAATTTGAGTGATACATTACCTAGGGATAGATTTATAGTAAATATTATTATTATTTGGTACGACCGGGTATATTTCTTGTATTAGTATTTTTCTTAATTTATTATGGTACAGTTTTGTGACAATTGAAGGGTCAAAATTATTAGTTATTGCGATTTTTTTTATAGTTTTTATTTCTTTACGTAGATTGGGTTTTTCTAGAGGGATGGTTAAAACTCTGTGAATCATGGAATGGAAGGCTGCTAACTTATGGGACCAAGGTTGTTGAGATTGACTATTAATTATGGAGTCTGTAAATGTGTCTTTTATAAATATACTAAATGTATGTTTATTATTTTTGCGTTCTATTGTTATATCTAAAAAGTTAAGTTTATTATCGGATTCTACTTCTAAAGTGAATTTGATATTATTGTGTAGGGAGTTAGCAAAGCTAACAAACTGGTCTAACTGTTGCTGTGTATCTTTCCAGCAGATAAGGATGTCATCAAAGTATCTATAATAGTATAATATATTGGTGGCTAATTTACTGTTTAAGAGGCTGGTTTTATAAAACACATAACACAAAAACCATTAAATAAAATTAAAAAACTAAAAGCCATAACCCAGAAACCAAAAGTCACACCCAAACAAACGTTTTATCCCAGAATAGTAAACCTTTCAAAATCAACATTTAATAATAAAGAACTAGAACTTTTAAATAAAGGATTCAAATATAATATTCCTACCGCACCATCAAGAAGAAACATAGAGTCACTAGTAGTAGATACCATCATTGCATTCAGTAACCAGGACGCACTTACTAAACACAAAGCTGCTGATATAATATGTAAAGAATACTCTAAAACCAAGACACACATTAATGACGAAATTTTATCTAAAGCAGATAAAGGCAACACTATATTTATTCTAGACCAAAGTGAATATAAAAATAAAGTGTACGATTTCCTTAAACCAGATGACTTCACAAAACTACAAAGGAACCCCACCACGACATTTGAAGATAACAAAAAACAATTAATTAAAACCTGTAACATCATATTTCCTAATGAATTCGCAAAACATAAAGTTATAGAAATGAACCCCAGACCTCCAATACTATATGGACAATCTAAAATTCATAAACCAAATATACCCATACGACCTGTTGTCTCATACACAAACGCACCCACAAAAAAAAATAGCTTTTCACCTCAATAAGATCTTCCGAAATAAAACCGGATTTGCGCCTAAATAAACCGTTGAAAACTCTGTTGATCTCTGTAATAAAATTAAAAATATACATCTAACACCCAATTATAAATTAGTATCACTCGACGTAGTAAACTTATTTCCTAATATACCACTAAAAGATTGCCTAAATATCATTTCAGATATCATCGATATTTCAGACCTCTTTAAATTATGCATAGACCAAAATTATTTCCTATTCGATAAAAATTTTTTCCAACAAGTCAATGGCCTTGCAATGCGCTCCCCCCCCAGTCCCCTTTTAGCCGAGTTATTTATGAACAATATAAAAACCAGCCTCTTAGACAGTAAATTAGCGACCAATATATTATACTACTATAGATACGTTGACGACATCCTTATCTGCTGGAAAGGTACACAGCGACAGTTAGATCAGTTTGTTAACTTTGATAACTCCCTTCACAATAATATCAAATTCACTTTAGAAGTAGAATCCGATAATAAACTTAACTTTTTAGATATAACAATAGAACGCAAAAATAATAAACATAAATTTAGTATATTTAGAAAAGACACATTTACAGACTCCATAATTAATGGTCAATCTCAACACCCTTGGTCACATAAGTTAGCAGCCTTCCATTCCATGATTCACAGAGCTTTAACCATCACTCTAGAAAAACCCAATCTACGTAAAGAAATAAAAACTATAAAACAAATCGCAATAAATAATAATTATGACCCTTCAATTGTCACAAAACTGTACCGAAATAAATTAAGAAAAATACTAATACAAGAAATATACCCGGTCGTACCAAATAATAATAGTATTTACTATAAATCTATCCCAAACATAGGTAATGTATCACTCAAATTAGGAAAACTCTTAACTAAAAATAAAAATATAAATGTTATGACATGTACGTATAGTACTTTAAATAACTTAGGTAAAACCCTTATTAATAATAAATAAAAAATAGATAAACATAAAAAAGTGGTATCTATAAACTTAAATGTAACGACTGTAATAGTGTATACATAGGGCAAACAGGAAGAAATTTTAATACAAGATATAAAAAACACATTGCCAGCTGGCGAAATAATAAACCAGACACATCTCACTTTGCTAAACATCTCATTGAAAATAACCATCACCCCCATACTGATAATGCCCCCTATATATTACAAATAAATACAAAAGGTAATAAACATAATATCCTAGAAACATTAGAAATAAACAGATGTAAAAAAGATACCAAGTTTAATATATTAAATGAACAACTAAATATAATATCATCACCCATTCTTAATATCTTCTAGATGTAATATAAATACACAACATTGATACTACAGTACCCTGGAAATTGTTTCCTCACTAATACACATATAAATATAAGTATATATATAATAAAAACAAAAAATTAAAAGAAATAAATAAATAAATATATGAATACACAAAACCGGAGAGATGTAGAATTAGTGTATTACCTTGTCCTTACTTTTAAATACCCTTGCTTTAGTATAAATATATTACCGATAATAACTTCCATTTAATTTTATTACATGCACCGTAAAGTTTGCATTGTATAACCTCACATAATAACAACAATTGAATTTATTACCCTCACTAAAATATGGGTATATTTTATAACTCTCGGTAATATAATAAAACCTACACTGCGCCCCTGCAATAAACTCACTAACATAAGCGATGGAAAAATCCGCACAAACCAGGCTTCCGCTATTGTGTTGAAACATATAAATGCCTTTGGTTGTTCCTGAGAGTTAATCTTTGCTAATATCCCACCTGAAGATGTTGTAATACAACGAAACCTAGATCGTGGTAAAGAAATTAAAGAAAGTAGAAATAATACTACATCACGTAGTTTCATTTAACATTACTTTTTAATATTCTCAAAAGTTTAGGGTTTTGTAAGCCATGGCAATATTAGTAACTCAAACCACAGTAACTACAAAATTTAATATTTTCTTAGCTTACGTGCGATAAATGATTGCAGATATTATTTTTTAATAGAAAATATTGTAAGACAGAAGTATAAATCTAGACGAAATCTACGAAAAAATAAAGATAATATAAATATATATTTGAAGGAAATTGTGTTTTGTCAAATTAAACATTATTATTATTAAAATAATCTACCTTGTGAATAGATATTTGTCACCAATGAATTGCAATCACCTCTTGTGCATAGATACTTGTGCATAACAATTTTATCTTATATTAGTAGTTCGTTCAAAATATATAACAATGTTTTAAATATTCAAAAATAAATTGCAGCGGTACGGTGGCGTTATAAGTAGTTGGCGGGAACAACTGTGGAATTTAGTGTCATTTGCAAATTATGGGTTAATGAAAGCGCAAGGGAATGCTAGTTAGTTATATTCACGCTTAATATTTTGTATAAATAAAGTAACAGGTACTAAATGCAATTAGAATATGATGAATGACCAAGCATTTACTAACCGTAGTCGATAAGGATTCGAAAATAAGGAAGATTCAGAAAAGCATATAACTTACGTAACTTTTACACATAAACACATAACGAGCCGTCTTTGAATTTTTTTTGGCTTGAGAGGTATTGACTTGAGACTTAGGAGGACATTTCCTCTTAAGTCTCAAGTCAATACCTTTTTGTCGTATCAATGACTTTTTATTCAATGGTCATTTCCATCTTATAAAATAAAATTGACAAAAATATTTTACCACTTAATTACCGCCATCACTTGAAAAATTCATGCCCTTTGGATGCCTCGTGGTAAATCTGAAGGTTGCAGGAGAACGACTGAAGTGGAGACCGTCTAGGAAAAGCTGAGGGAGACGATGATGTACTAAACTTAGTATAGGTAGTTCGTTCAAAAGACAAGAGTATGGCGTTAGATAAACTTTACACGTACTATGTATAGAAGAGGCAACAATTAAGAAGGAGAATAACTTATATAAGGGCCTTTAAAAACGCTGCTTCAGTTACAGATAACAAAGAAAATAGTATAATTGTATTACGCTAAATTGAATATACCGTGTTAATACATAGCAAATTATGAATTCAGATATACTGGCTAGTATAACACCCATAGAATAAGAAAAATAATTTTTTGTTTAAATCTCTTTAGGTTGTTCATGTAAGTTGATTGAAATTATTTATATACTAAAGCACTTACTAAATTCCGTTATCCTGATTAACTTAATTTTTTTTACTTAGGTGGTCAAAAAATTAGGTGGAGTACTTGGATCCCTTTTGACCTAAAAAAGTCAGGTGGCAGATTTGGAATATTTCCCTGCCTTATTCGATCTATCATCGATATCTATAAATCATTTCAATATTAAGTTTAAAAATAACAGCTTAAATTAAAATTTAAGAAAATAACAATATATATAATAGTAAATAAATAAAAAAAATTGCCTGTATTTGATATGTGTAGAAACAAATGAACTTTTATAGGGTGTGAAAGAAATTTTACGTAAACGCAGAAATGACAGCGGGTCAAAGTTGGCGGCAGTTAAATTTTCATTGCATATACTGGTGGTGTTTTTTGATGTTAATATCTAAACGACCGCGCTATATTTAAGAACAGAAAATGATTGTATTTTGGGGTCAAACCTATATAAGAGACTTAATATAAGATCCAGAGCACATATCTTTATCGTCAATGTAGTATAATAATAGTAGCAATGTAGTATCTTTCCTTATATTTTTTTAAATACATCATATATATATATATATATATATATATATATATATATATATATATATACATATGTATATACATGTGTGTGTGTACAATCAGTGAATAAATATAATAAATGAATTAACTTTTTATGGTTAAAATTTTACAAAAAAGCTTTTAGTGACGTAGTTTTCATTTTTTTTGTTTGAAAAACAGCTTGAAATCAATTTGAATTGTTGATTTTAACAAATCTTCATTAAAAATGAATAGCAAATTTATGAAAATATGACATCATTAAAATGAGATATGTCACCTGTGATATTACACTAGAAACCGACAATTTTGAGTTTTGTAGTTTTTCTTAAATCTTCGGGATAATACTTAGAAACTGGTTTCTATTTTTATAGACAAGGTTTGAAACAAGTTTGTATTTTTATGGTGATTAATAACGAGTTATATCATCATCATATATATTAATACGCTAAGGTTAAGATGTTACTCTCCCTTTTTAGAAAAAACCTCACAACTAATCCACATAAATTATATATCATTTTATAGATAATTGCTTGCTCTACCGGCATCCACAACTAAAAAATTTATTATTGCTATTGTTTTGCAAATTAATTAATTATTAAAATTATATACACAAAACAGCAATGCTGCCATCTAACGGCTCAACGTGAATATGATTGACGGTCGGTAAAATTTTTGTTTAATTTCAAATCCACTCACGTATAAATAAAGTGGCGCTTTAGCTCAATGTTTTTGATACTTGCGCCTCTATATGTCAATTTTAGTAAAATATTTGTTTGATCTGTCATCTGAGCTTCATAATGGAATAAATAATGCGAAGACTTCGCACGGGTCACGCTAGTATTTAATTATTATGTAACCTACATATTTATAGTTCTATTGAATTCTTATATACCTAGCTTTATATTTAAATGAATGGAAATTCACGTAGTAAACTCTTTTTACAAGAAAAATTTATCCATGGTCCAATTAGAAAAATTTATCCACCCATACCTTAAAAGAAAAAAAACGATACCTTTGTAAGGTCAACCACATATCTGATCGTGGGCCCAGTTGTTCATTTGTCAATCGGTTACAATTATTTTCCTCGGAAATCTTTTGATGTAGAAACTTCGAATTTTTCATCACAAAGCATATTTGCACCACAATAGTTAGCACTTAAATATATTTATAGGGAAAGAAATTTTAAATGAGAATTATAAAGTTTAAATTTTTTTCATTTTTGATATTATAATAATAATAATAATAATAATATAGTTTATTTGTGGATATAAAATACAACAGGTAAAGTAATAGACATGTACAGAAGTTTTCTTAGGGCTAATGACAAAATTAGAGTTAAAAATTAAGTTACACGCCTTAACCTAAATTTTATTCAATATTTTATCCACAAAAAGGTTACTATCTCGGCTTGTGCAGTTATGCTATAAGCAAAACCGACACGGCCGGTTTACAGCTAGCACCTGTTGATATACATACATATACAAACAAATACTCATATATATATATATATATACACACATAAACGTATACAGTTTACACGCATACACGCACAGATACACAATATATAATATTATTAATAATTATTTTTAATACAGGTATTATATACAGACATATAACTACATACACATTATTACCCAAAGAGAAAATATAGCACAAAGAAAATATAATTTAGATGAAATGATTTCGAAGATAGAAGCCGATATTTTCCGTTTATTCCGTTTGCATTTGCTGGGTCAAAAGCCACTTACGGATTGACCTTTTAAAAGTAGTCATGGATACAGCAGTTTTCAGGGGCGGAGGGAGGTCATTCCAAATTTTAGTTGCGGCAAATTTGAAACTACCCCGATAACCGGTTGTGCGATGTTCCGGGACTAAGAGAAGTCGGTCTCTGACGCGCGTCATGTGGCTATGAGCATTGCCGGACCAGTTTAATATGTCGTAGAGATATTTCGGCTCTTTTGCTGTGAAAAGTCTACGCAAATAACAAAGAGTGTGATATTATATGGGACATTAATTGAAAAAAAACGGGTTATAAGAATTTCATCGTTAATTTTTTTTAGAATTATATGACGACTGACGACTTTTTAAAAGTTATCTTAAGAAGAATATGACACTGTAATGAATTTTTTTAAAACTAAATAACGCTTTACTTAATTAGGGGGGCTTAAAACCAAAAGCCTTCGATACAGATATTGTTGAAAACTTTCTACATGAAAATTAAATTATGCCCTCGTTAAAGTATGGCCCAGTTTCCGTAATTGTGAGTCTAAATACGAATCAGCCTAATGAGTTGAAATTAGCGTAGGAAGTTTGTGATTGACGAGTTAATTTATTTATATGTTTATTTCCAAAAGGCTTACGAAATGCCTTTGTAATAATTGTTGAATTATAATAAATGTTCCTTTGTTTCCAAAGTTTGTAATAAATTTTCCCGGAAATAAAACGAGTAACAAACTCTACAAGGAGTTACTGAACAAATTTTCGATTGAGACAAAAAATAAGCTTGGCATAATGTTCATTGCTAATAATTTTACAAAGATCAACATATATTACAAAGCCATTTATGTAATAAGTTTTATATACGTAACGGAATGTTTTAAGACATATTATTTACTGAAAATAATATGATGTGGAAGAATATAAAGAACAGCAAAAAAATTCATGTTTCATCGAATTATAAAAGACGTAAAATTTGCATTTTGGGTTATATTTTCGCCATTTTACCATTTCATTTCGTTTCGCCACTTCCGATTAAATAAGGCATAACTCCAAAACTTATTTTTTTCTTGTATTGGTTTTTATCAAATATAAAGAAAAAAAAGCGTAGTTATGAAATTATATAATCATTTCCATATTATTTATATATTTATGGGTTCAAAAAATATTGGAAACATTCACTTCTCTTTATTTTCCCGTTGTTGGAAGCAGAAGGACCATGAGACAGAAGTGTTTACAAAATATAAATATTTTTCTTACACTAAGTAATATGAAGAATATACAAGTGTAAAAATAAATAAAGTCAAAGTACATCTCAATAAAAAATATAATCTATCTATCTGGATTTTTGAGCCATCTCCAATATATCTACAAAATATGAATTTCAAAAGCACAAAACATAAAAGCTCACTGTAATCAAACACAATACTGCAAAGTGACGATATTACTTTCATGCAATCGAGAATCCTTAATGCAATTTGGATTGAATAAAATAATCCTAAACTTACTGAAAATACTCAAAAAAATGCAACGCCAAAGTTTAGAAAAAGTGGGCAAAATAAGTTTTTACAATTACTCGTATTGTTTACATAAAAACGTCACAAATAAAAAATCGTTATATATCTTTGTAAACTAAATAAAATGTTTCGAACAGTATACGTTGAAAAAATAGTGACACAGCGAAAAATTGGACATAAGACATATGAAACTATTTAATTTTGGTATGTTTCGTATATTGGCACATAATTTATGTTTAGTGCCACTTTTGGTCTGCGCCTTTCTAATTAGTGTTGTACAATAAATCGGTAATTTCGATTTTTTACACTATCCATTATTTATAATTTCGTTTTGCATCAATAAAACTGTTTTCTAGACTACAATATGATCATTGATTTCTCTATAATATTTCACCACATGAACGGGTTAAACTATAATTTATTTATTTACAAACTTCAGTACTTATGATGTACATTTTTACACATTCTAGAAAAGTCCGATGAATTAGTTATGCGCAGGTGGAAATCCCAAATACAAAATTATTTTTACTATCGATAATTATAATTTATTTATTCTATTTATATTACCATAAGGAAATAAATTTACTAAACTTAAGTGACTTCAGACAGATTAGCAATGTAAATTGAAAAAAACCTGGGTGTACGTACAAAGTCTCTGAAAAAGATATCGCTTAGAAAAATTTATTCCTATAACCAATTGTTATAATAAGTGGTGTATTAGATAAGGCTGTTCCAGATGGGTTCCAGCCAGGATTTCTTAATTTTGCCGTAAAATCAGATTTAGATACCGATCGATACCGTACGTATTTGTGTTGTATTAAATATGCAGAATTATAACTAAAATGTGAAAATGTTTACGCGGCTCCCTATTTTCATAAAAAGTAACAAAACTGGTCATTTTTAAATACTTACATTGACTTCGTAACAATAAACGGGACTTGCATAATAAAAAAATGTCCTCTTGTTTCGGGAAGTATATTTCAAATAAATCATCGTTGACAAAATTACGCCAAGTTCAGAACGTTCATCCGATTTTGTATCTTTATTTTTCAATAGACCTACGTATATATTTATATCGTGTTTCTTTACATATTTACGTTTAATTGCCGCTAGCATTGGAACCGCAAACCACACTGCTGTTTAAAAACAATGCGGCTACTCTAAAGGCAAGTTATTTTATAATTTAAATTTTTTATAAATAATTTATTAAAATTTATTCATACAAAAAGCAAATTATGAATGAAGTATATAGGAGTGAAGACCAAGTCCAATATACGTCAATATTCGATTAAATTTCATACTTATTAAATTCTAATTTCTTTCTCTCGCTTGACTTAAAAATTTAAAATTTTTCACGTATTATATGTGAATATTCCTCTGAATTAGCTCAAAACAAGAATTTGATGAAAATCGAAATAATTAATGAGAAAGTTCTATGCATTCTAATTATAGTAGTATCTAACGAAATCTAAAATGCTTTATTACAAAATTAAAATCTATATTTCTTTGCTAAATGTAAGCTTATAACAAAAATATATAAAATTAAATAGTTATAAATTTACTAATAATTTGATATAAAGGACAGGCGACAAATGACAATTTTCAACACATTTTTATTAACTTACTTGTATGCATGCATGAATGTAACAAAATTGTTCAATTAAATTTTCTCGCACTTCCAATCTATTAAAATTTCGCACATGTATCAAGAAGTAATGACAATAAAATACTAAATTAATTGGAAAAAATACTAAAAAATAAAATTATGACTATTAGAATTTTTCAATTAAATTTTTATCCTCTTCCAGGTGTCTGGACTATTTAAAATTTTACACACGAAATATGAACCGATGAGAATACAGTAATAAAGAAAATTCTAAAAATATTACTAAAAAAAATTAAATTACAGTTTGAAGAGACTAAGAAACATGAATTTGTAACAATATTACTTAGAAAATAAAAAAAAATGTCCATGCACTTAAGTGTGCGCGTTAGAAGTTATACTTTTTGGCACAATGCAAGACAAACTTTATTTAGTACACAAATAATTAATGGAAATAAAATAATAAAAGGACTAGAGCTTGAATATAAACACGGTTGATAAAATCTAAATTCAATCAAATAATTTTCTAAAATTTATTTCCTTATACAGAGTGTTATATAATTTTATATTTTTATACAGAATTACAATCATTATTATTTAATAATTAAATATTATTACTGTTAGTATTTTTATTTCATTTATAATAACATTAATTATCATTATTATATAATTAAAAATTTTTATTTTTTATTTCACTTTATCATGATTTTTATTAAAATAATTATATGAAATTTAATAAACATTTCATAAAGTAATAATTTATAATGTAAATAAATACGTACGAAACTTTATCTCAGTTAGAGAAAAACACTCAAAATATATTTTAAAAAGCTTATAAGCACTACTTCTGTCACAAATAATTACAATATATAATTGTTTTTGATATCTAAAATTATTAAATTTCTATTACAATTAAATGAAACAACGTGATGTATTATTATTTCTACTTTCTTTAATTTCTTTACCACGACCTAGGTTTCGTTGTATTACAACTTCTTCAGGTGGGATATTAGCAAAGATTCTTATAATACAACGAAACCTAGGTCGTGGTAAAGAACTTAAAGAAAGTAGAAATAATACTACATCACGTAGTTTCACTTAATTGTGAATAATGAATTTCTACAAAATTAACGCCAAATATATTAAAAATTTATTATACCAAAAAATATTATTTAGAAGCACAGATGTAACTTAGATTTGTATGAATGTAGAACACATGTTTGTATTTATAAATATTTAAATAACTATCATGACTATCAGTAACTACCCGCATATAAATATATGTTTATTGAGCAACTTAATCCTGCCGATTTTTGCCTCGTTGTATCGTGCGTACGTATTGTAAAATTTCACGGTCGTCATATTTTTACAACGCGCATGCAGAAGTATAACTTCGAAAATAATCTTTATATGTAAAGGTTTAGATCAAGAAAGAAAGGATCTCTTCGATGACCAAAAAATGAATGAAGAAAGAGCGTGGAGTGCGTGTGGTTTATATTTTCCTAATAACTCTATCTTAACAAATAGCTAGCGATAAAAAGAAATGAGAAAACTGGTAACAACACCCCACGTTATTTGTATATTAAAGTTAATTCATTAAAAAAACATAGGAGAAAAAAACATCATGTCATTTTCTTCAAAATAGGCCCTTAAAAATATTTCAAAAATTCTGGAAAGACACTGATTGTCTCTAAGATTGTCGATAAGTAAATAAAATAATTTTTGTATTATTAATGCAACGACTTCGGGAAAAATTTTGAACAAAAGGAGAATGTCAAATGCACGTCAAATATCGCTAGTGACTTTCAGGATAATACTGAAGAAAAAGGTTAGTTATCTAAAAAATATTTGTCATAAGGAGTATATAGATATAGAAACGAAGTACACCCGACGTAAAATTGAATTGCATAATTATTAATTAGTTATTAATATATTCGGGAGTACCAGTGTGAAATATATATCTGGGTACTGTAATAATGAAGTGATATTTTTGCTAATAAAATTACAATACCAGGAATGATCGTCACACCAGCATACATTTATATTGTATTGACACGGTAGTCCTCTTACGAATATCTATTTGTTTTGGAAAGTTTTCATGTGACTGCATACATATATATGATAATTATTTTTGTTAGGTATGAAAAGAAAGCAATTGTTTTACGCATATAAACTTTTTATCAAACAATTTAAACTTACCACCTATTTTATTGTACTTTAACCGATCACTTTCAACCTTTGCAGCGACCGTCAGGTGAACAGTTAATAAAATTACCTTCATAAAATTGTATTTATTGTACTGATAAATATTATTATATACAAATATAAATAAAATATTTCAATGATGTGCTTATGGAAAGATAACGATATACTTACGTACAAGTCGATTATTTCCATTATTCATTCCACTGCACATCATGTCGATTATATACTATAGGATTTCAAGGGTCAACATTTCTTATCACTGAACATTTTCCCGGATTAAGCTTCGTTCAATTTATATCAGTCCCAGCATCCACATCGTTCCATAAAAAGACAGTCAACTATTTGTGACATTTGTGAATATAGCTTAGTCATAGGATGAAAGAGGAAAATCTCTTCCTATTCACGGAGGTAAATCTATTTACAGAAATAGTGAATAAAACTGATCACAAATTTAAACTCTGGCATACTGCCAACCATGCAATATATCTATGACTTTTAGTGACAATTTCTAAACATTGTTTGTGGCGTTTCTCGTACAATGAAGAAGAATTGGATATCAATGTGAAAATTGTGGCATAAAAATAACTCTTACTGGTTTTAAAATAACCACATGTAAGCCATGTAATATTTATGTATTATGTTATCCTTTCTTACGTAGCATATAATTCTTTCCAAAGTATAAGTTTTCTAATGCAAAATATTTTTATATTAGGCGTTTGGTGCAAGGAATTAGCCCTAACCAACTATTAAACAGGTAAATTAGTAACAGGTAATTAACTCCTAATCCACAATTGAAAAACATTGCCCATAACGACTATTTGACCAATTTACTTAAATGAAATATAAAAAAAACAGAAACACGATTTAATTTTAAAAGATCCACCTAATATGTCACCCAACGATATGCGCGAAAAAAATATATTAGGTACCTATTTAAGAGATCGAAATAGGAACCTTCTACTTCGAAAATCACGTAGAAGATTCTAAATAGTCCAAAGATATAGTCTAAAGATAAGTCTAAAGATATAGTCTAAAGATAAGTCTAAAGATAAGTCTAAAGATAAGTCTAAAGATAGAGCAGTGAGGATATAAACTAAGGATGTACGTATAATGAAGAAACTTCTTGACTACCTTCTCATTTTTGAGGCTGTGTAATAAAACGTAAATAAATTTTTGTATTTACGCCTGAAGTTTTGAATCCAATCATCGATCGATATTAGTTCGAAAATCGAATGAAAAAAAATTTCAAGATAAAATTTACATCTCAAAACAACAGAAGGAAAATCATACAAAATTTGCGTAATTAATAAAGCTAGGAAGTTATTTTCAATTTAGTAGGATGGTATAATCGATGAACTTTGATATTCTGAGCGCGGAAAAAAGTTTTCGATCAAAATCGAATTATTGTGTGCAGAAAATACATCTTATATTTCAAAAGAGCCACCTCTATAAGTTAAAGTTTTCTTGATAGTTTCTAATTAATCAGCGATGCGAGGAAAAGCTCGAATTCGTTAGTTTACAAAACTTGCGGCTTACTCAAAACTTCCACCAAATTCGTTATTATAAATCTCCTTACCACTGAAAGGTATGGATATAATTAGATTGGGAGTTAAGCAGAATTACGTGATGGTTCTTTTTATAGAATTCACCCAAAAAGAAAGTAAGAGAGAACGATTGGTATTAGAGAGAAAGCGAAAGGAAGGGTGAAAGAGGCATGTGGCAATGACAGATCTTTTTTATTGATTACCGTACGTTTTGTTAATATTTTTAATTAAATACATCAAAAATTTAGTATCGCTGATATGGGGTTCGCCTGAAGAGTCGTTGTTATTCACGTCACAAAACAAAATGAAATTTTTATCCGCCTTCTAAAATCCAATCTTGATAGTGATTTATTCTATTCACATATAATCATAAAAAAATTTATTTTTTTCTAGAACTTCAAACTTATTTACTATATAACTTTATAACGCATGCTACTAATACCTACTAGAAAATTCTCGAAGAAAATTCTAGAATTACGAAATTAGTCTAAATAACAGTGTCTACGCGAGTTAGTTTTACTTCAAGCGTCCAAACCGATACTCGGAATCAATACTCCAGTTGACTTCTTGTTCATTATTTGGTGACCTTCTTGATCCACTGTGTTTACCTGCATATAGCTTAGAGGATAATCAATAATCTATTTCAGTGAGTCTCGTCTTCATCTTTTGGTGACCTGGTTGATATTTCTATCTTTATCTACATACAATTTAAGGGTAATAATTCATCTATTTCAGTAAACCTTCGTTTCATCATTTAGTGACCTCCACAATCGACGTTCGTCCATCGACAAATATCATATTGTCTCACACAAATATTCGAACCTATCGTTTGTTTCAATATAATTTACACCGTTTTTTATATAACGTGTAACACATTTAATATCTCCGCTTTAGATTATCGTTTTCATTGTAAAACAAGAAATCAGATTTATAAAATATGATGGCCTGATTTTTCAGTTTTAAAAAACATCAAAATTAACAATATTTTAAAATAACATTTTATTATGATTCTTCTTCTTCTAAGCGTGCTTCTCCGACAAGTAAAATACGCACCAGCAAGCTTTGCACATATAGTCTTGACCCTGGCAAGGCGAAAAGATCGACGGCTCTAGTATTCCTTGTTCATTTCCAATACTGCGCAATCATGACTTGCTTCTAGGATTTGCGTTCGTTTTTCTGGCAAGTTTTCCAATTATTATTAATTGCATAAGTTTCTATCTGTTATGCTTGAGCATATGTCCCAGGTATGCAACTTTACGTTGTCTGATGCAGAAGCTTGCATTTCTAGCCCGCTCTTTGTAGAACCTCCTCATAAGTAAGTTATAAGCTATAAGCTCACATTTCGAATTTCTTTATACTTTTCCTGAGGTATTCCTTAATAATCCAAGTCTTAGCCATAAAGAAGCATTAGCTAGATGTAACACTGGAAAATTCGAAATTAAAACGAGACTCTAAGGCCACGATTACAGAGTACCTTTTCATTCATATTTTATCACAGAAATAATTTATTTATATAGCAGAAAAAATCATAATAATACTTTTACTTACAATTATGGTGAATTTGTTATAAACGTATGTTAATATGAATCATATAGGTGCAATATATCCCAATAACCTTCAGCCGCATTTAGTCGTGTTTTAGCACTGGCATCGCGGCTATTTTTTTAAAATCTATATGTTAACATCCATTGGTAATGGTATTTTACTAATTTTTCTGAATGTATAGTATTAAAATCTTCTCATATTGAGTTAGTACCGTGCACAGATTTACCCTTAATGTATTCTTTTAATATTTAACTGAAGGTATTTATGCTTCCTATAAGCATGTTTGCAAATTTGGAATGTATGCATGTGCTGTGTATAATTCAGTAATGAGAAATATGTATAATTAATTAATGTTTACGTATTAATTCTCACTTTGTACTCACAAACACAATTTTAGATAGCCAAAGAGTTTTTGCTTCTGTCATGTGAACTGAGTTGCACGCAATTTTTTTTTATAATTTTCATGTAAGTAGTTTCAGAAATAAGTGGCTGGGACACATTTTCTGCTTATTGTTTGTGTAGCCCTAGAGATAATTGCCTATAATTATGATAAAAAAATTTCATCCCTTTTAAATCAGCTTTTTTACGTAATATACCACAATATATATATACATATATATATATATATATATATATATATATATATACATATGTATTTATATATATATATATATATATATATATATGAAATTAAAAAAGTTCTAGTGTTTCATTGTCCCCAAATAAAAATTTCCTATATATGTATTTTATTGTTAGCTATTTAGGTATATGCGATTATTTTATTTATGTTTCAGGAAATTGTGTTTATTTATGTAATTTCTGTTTTCTTAAACAAGTATTTTGCTATATCAAGTATAGAATTTGGGTGCAATTATATTTTTGTTCTATACATTAATTCTTTAATTATTATGCAAACAGCAGATTTGACATGTTTTTAAAACACGGGTCCCTTCCAACATATTATATGTGATATGGATGTAAAAAAACTTTGTGAAAAACTCAGTCTTTGAGATAATAATAATTTTATACTTTCGAGATTTAAAAAAATACTATTTTTGGAACAAAATAAGTTCATTAAAAGGTTAATATGAGGTTCTTTACTTTTCTTCTAAACGTGAATAATATTATTGTCAGTAAGAAAAATTAAAAGTTGTGAGAATATACATTTTTTTCATTAAATTTAAATTTTTTTTTACAGGATTATAATAAATAATATAATCTCTGAGTATGTGTAGGTGTAATCAGAAATACAATTACCGTTTTACACAAGAAATCACCATTACCTGACTGTACATTTATTTAAAAAGAAATGATTAAAAACTTTCGTGATTAGGAGGAAATCGGGTTAAATTAGAAAAAAAAAACGTTACACTCATGTCGCCTAATCTATCCTGTATTAGAATCGTTTCTGTCTATTGAAATTGTTAATGCAACTCAGTCGAAATACTTTTAATTCTAATTTTTAATCGAAAGCTGGAGTCTTAACTAAAGAATTTTTAAACTCCTCAAACGGTAAGTGGCCCAAAAGTTATGTAATATAATGTTTAAACTTTTAAAAAAGAAGGCAAAAAATTATTACTCCTCCACTGGAAGTTTAATGTTCCGCTAGGGGATTTAAAATTTAAATAACTAGCCAAGCCTAAGTAGTACTCGCACAACGAAGGTTCCCTATACATCTCGGCGCTTATAAATATTTAATTCTACATAGTATTTACGTTACACTTTTTACAAGATTTTATTTTTCATAACGTAAATATATAATAAACTTTCAAGCATAAAATTTAATAAAAATAAATAAAAATTGGTCGAATTGATAAGCCTTGAAATTTTGTTTTTTCTTCTTATGTTAGTAATCAAAATTCCCCGTTTTCCATGTAAAAATAAATAAAACCAAATAAACCCTTCATCACAGAAAAGTTTTGTTTCACTTCTTTCTTGGTTAATAATTATGTTGATATATACTTGACATTTTAATTACTTTACACAGTGCAATTTCACCGTTACAGAATTTATTAAGCTATTAAAAATATGTTTCAAAAATTGCATGACAATTAAAAGTGGACCAAAATAATTTGACCGTAATGATGTTATGATTAATATAGAAGAAACGAAGTATTGACCTTAATATTTTTATCCAAACTTTAGGAAAACTATAATTTAAGATTGATTAACAATTATCGTTTGAGATAACAAGTGTTCTCGATCCATGTCTAATACTAAGTAATTATTTATAATGGAAATTATTGTTATCGCCAAATATTACGTTTTCGACAATTGTGAAATATGATGGTGACATTGCTAGCGGCTATGGCTCTCTTATCGGTTCTGAATAAATATTTACTGTTCGCTAATTCAGGCAATAATAGTGTTTACAGAGTATACAGACACGCACCAAGATCGTATATTTGAAGATATGCCTGAGAACAGACAATTGGTAATTAAGATTTGTAAGTAGATAAAACCACACTACATTATATACCGAATAATATATCAAATAGTAATTTTGTCTAAAATAAACAAGGTGATCTGGTAGGTTATAAATAAATAACGACATGCCTTCCTTTCGACAATATTGTTAGTTGAAAA
Organism: Druceiella hillmani; assembly: GCA_039881145.1. Lineage (NCBI taxonomy): Eukaryota > Metazoa > Arthropoda > Insecta > Lepidoptera > Hepialidae > Druceiella > Druceiella hillmani. The sequence goes on along the minus strand of JAYKKI010000115.1, from coordinate 2,641,297 downwards.
AAAGAAATAATAATAATATCTCTCTTTATATTAAGAAGGTATGCATTCCTGAAGAGGCCGATTTCTTAAAGCAGCCGCTTGAAAATCATATAAATGTTGAAAACAATGAACTGGACTCCTTAAAATTGTTCCAATCTGTTTTCGAAAAGACACATCATGAATTGATAAGGTTTAAGTAACTAGGAGGGTTATTAATGATGTATCCCAATATGGCATCCAGCCATTAAACCATTGATGCAAGATTTCTTGATACACTTTTTTCTATCACCTTCAAACTGTATTTATTTTGCTATTTGTTCATATGCTTTTGGACTTTTAAAGGTACAAAGTATAGCTATTTAACTATTTTTAAATGATTTTTTTTCACCGTATTGATACACTGGCTAATTTATCTTCCGTTAGTAAAAAACAATGAAAATTTTTGAAAAACTGTAACGCGTCGTGTAATTCATGCTTCACTTTTCATGTTTTTTGGTCCAGTAGTTTTGAAAATTAGGCAACGCACTTTTTCGTATATTTTTAGGGATTACAATAGTGCGTCTAAAATTGTCATATTAATATGCTACAATGTAATCTATCTATGATTATGCCAAGTTTCATATATGCACATGTGTGTAAATATATATATATATATATATATATATATATATACATATATATATATATATATATATATATATATATATATATATATATATATATTTGTGCATAGGGGAGCGAGTACTGGTGCTTACAAACGGGAGTATGTTTTGCGCCTTGCCGATATAAAAAAATATTTTTCGTGATTAAGATTAGTAATTAATGTTTTCTTATTTAGTTATATTTTTGGTTCATACGGCAGCTTAGTTTACATGCTTTGGTATATAAATATAGGTAGCGATATAAATTGTATTATTGTTAAGAATTAATAACGCTTTCCTTTAGAGAAATGAGAGCCAGAGTGGCTCCCATTACCCCGCTTTGGCTCTCATTAGTCTAATTCTAATTTCAATGTTTTTAATGAAAAATTTTTGTATATACCGAAAAGTAGAACATTAACGACATCAAATCTAGATACAGATTGGCTTTAATAGAAAGTGCAATAAATTTTATACGAATCGATGAAAATCCTGTATAAAGTGTAACAGGAAACAAATGTTCCGTACAGCATTCTGAAGAAGCAATACAAGTTAGTAGTTTTCAATACTTCTACATATAAGCGTTCACCTCATCGTTCACATCGTCATCGTTCACGTTCACGTTCGTTCGTGTCAGAAAACCTGTGTTTTTTAATAAACAAGAACATTTCAATCACGTAATCGAAATATATGTTTTATGGTCTGAACGTCAACCAATTACAAATGATATACTGTACAATATTCAAGAAATTTGGTGAAGCCCTTAATTTAGAATAAGAAAGCCGGAGACTATTAGCATCAATGGCGTGCTCAAATTTAACATAATGAAAGTAACTCGATCGATAATCTGGAGTCATGAAAATCGAGTTCAAACCTGTGCATGTGTACAACATGGACAAAACAAGGTTCTCCACTGTCCATAAACCACAAAAAATAATAGCCCCTAGAGAACAAAAGCGTGTCAGTGCAATCATCTCATAGGGAAAAGAAAAAAAAGTGAGAGTAATCTATGCTATGAGTGCAACTGGCACCTTTGTACCCTCTTATATTTTATCCAAGCAGCGACTTTCATCAATTCGAACGTAGTGAATCTCCAGGAGCTCTTTATACTTCTTTACGTGATGGATAGAAAAATGAACACATATTATTCACATGGTTACAAGGTTTTATTAAATTTAAAGGTCCCTCAGCAGAAAAAGGGATCTTGTTAATAATGGACAATCACAATAGTCATGCTACACTAGAATCATATGAAGAGTCCAAGAATAACGACAAAAATATATTAAGCATTCCTTACACTGGTCGTATTATTTATAATCCTTAGATATGCCTTTTTTGTCCACTTAAAAATGTCTATAATTATAATTGCGACACGTTTATATATTTTTAAAAATTGGGTCAAAATAACAGCTTATGGAATAGTTGGAAAGTCGCGTCTTTGGATTAGAAAATTTCTGGCTTTAAAACGAGAGGAATATTTCCCATTGACTCAGTTATTTTTTTCAGACAAAGTTTTTATTGGGACCAAGAATGAGCCAGATAGCATCACTATTGTGCCCAGTTGATGAGTTGTAAATCTTGTTTCACATTAAACCGCTATCACTTGATCATATTTTCTTCAATTTATGCTCACAGCTATTGATTTAACAAAGATCTTTGCTAATAACCAACCTGAAGGAGTTATAATATATCGAAACCGAGGTCGTGGAAAATAAATTAAAGTATGTAGAAATAATAAAACATCATGAAGTTTTATTTGCCTGTGAAAAGAGGTAATTAATTGATAATCGACAAGTTGTGGATAGATGTTGTTAAGTAGAAAAATATATCAAAAGTCCTACATTAGATCGCAAAATGTTAGTAAAGGAGATAATGTGTACTTTTCACGATTCTTTTTACATAGAAAGTAACAATTTCCAGAGAAGGGTTGGACATGTCCTTTATCACGAAGTTGCTATTAAAAGTTTTAAAAATTTTTAAAAATACAAAGAATATTTTATAAGATTAAATTGATCTCTCAAATCGAATTAATAATAAAGGTACCCATATATATAGCCGGGTTTTGAACTACGAGCAATGGGACCGTTAAAACCGCACAAGTTTATATGTTATATGAGTAAACAATTGTTCATCTTCATCTTTAACACCGATGTAGGCTCTTATTTTGGAGTATTTTGATAGAGATAGAGCTAAAAAATAAAACAGTAGTTGTAAAAAATTATTCGCTAAAAATGACTCTTACTTTATATACTACGTTAAATAAGAGGTTGTGTGAATTAGATGAATCCGGAAAATTTGTTCAATTTGACTGTTTATTAAATGCATTTCATTATCTTGTATTTTCAGCATTTTTTCAGCGTGAAGAGACAACTAAACGAGTTAAAAATAATAAATTTTTCATATCGATAGGATTTTTCCTTTTTATTTTTCTTCAGTTTGTTTTTCAGTTTGTTGTACATTTATTGTACATTTAAATGCAGAATCGACACCGTGCTAGGACTCCCAGATGGATACAAACATCGTAAAGGTAAGCTGAAGTATTAAGTGGTTAATTGAAAATTCCTCTTAGTTTATACCATAATATATTATGATATCAATTCTTGCCGTGTTCTAATTAGAGTAATTAGTTTTATAATATATGAAAATACGACTTTTCATTTAATACGAACGTTAGGAGAAAATAAATTCGTAAAACATTCAGCTGCTGACCCGTGAAAAAGATCAGTTCCAATAAAAATTCAGAAATATCACAAACTTGTTTGGTTTTCAGTCATTTATGAAGGCTTCCTAAAGCCTGTTATTTAAATATGTTGGTAAATAATTTGTTACTTTTCTGGTGTCCGTTTTTTTTATTGGAAAGTTAAAAAAAAAGTTACTTTGATTTAAACTTTTAAAACACCAGTGATATTCAATGTCTTCAGAAATAGATTGAAAATTTTAACTTCTGTAAAAATGTTGAAAATAATTCACCACAAAACTTTCACGTGATTTAATTCTCATCCACCAGCAGTCACACCTCTTTTCTTTAAATTCAATTCCTTTATTTTATAATGCATAAAAGTGTTAATAACCATGATTATTTGCTAGATATAAATGCCACGTCATCATGTAGTAACTCCTTCACTGACATTTTCAACGTTAATCATTTCGGTGCCTGAATTCTCAGTACTAATTATTTTTACATTTTAATTAGTAGTTCGTGGTCGTCAGATTAAAAATATTTCAGCTATATTATTCTCATTTTATTTATTTATTTATTTATATATTCATCTCATTTTAGTAGGGAGTTTTACCTAATCTATAATTAAAACTATTAAACGTAAAGATCAAAATACATTGGATTCTGATTAAGAAGATGCAGAAAGAATGTGATGGCTATAAGGTGCAATAAGCAAATGTGTTAGACTCAACTCACCCCATTGTAGATAACGTACGTACGATGCAAGCTTCATTACCTCTACAGTTTGCTGAAGGTATTGACATGTGATTCGTATTTACCTTATTTATCGAACCTGTCACGTAAGCTGATCATAGGATGCAGTTTGAGGGTTTTCGATAACGACTTTTTTGATATTCATAGAGGGATGTTCCATGTTAAGGTTATTAACCGATACTGTCTTCACATAAAACTGACAAGGGTTCCTCTCGGGGAGGGTAGTAAAATAACTATGGCCTTTTCTTTATCGAAATGTTTAATATAATCTGATATAACTCCTAAAAAATATCTTTATAATCAATTGGAAGTCAACTTTTACGAATTGTTAGTAAAATAAAAGAAAATATATGTATGCACGTGTGCAAGCTATTGCCTCCCACAATATACTTCGAACTTTGGGAAAACATTAATAAAATATTGAGGTAAAAATAAAGGAAATAGAAATTTTCTTTTGTTATCATGTATTATTGTTTATCATTATATCACAGATTGGTTAAAAGTCATGTTCAATTTTCGCCAAAAAATTTTTCTCGAAAATAAAGGAGAATGAAATTAGACATTAGTAATATATTAAACTAGAAAAAGTACTTGTATTTTCGTAACAAAATATGTCACTGTATATAATATATGCAATATTCTATATAGATATTTTATTTTAAAATTAAATATAAATTTCTGAAAATTATATCTAAAATAAAATATGGTTTTGTTAAATTAGCTTAAATCCTGCTTCTATTGTTACCCAAGTACGAAATGAGGTGATTGTAACCAATAATTATTTTTCGTAACTTATCCCGTTCTCACGACACCTTATTTCAACCTTTACGCTTTTTTTAAATATTTTATCATGCATGGACACTAAGGGTCATGTGACATCATCAAAGCAACACAGTGAATCTTATTCGGCTATGATACTTATAATATTTCTCACAGAAAAAAAATTATTTTACTATTATTTCAGTATTCTTTTCTCATAGAGATTCTCTTTGCAATCATAAACAATTTAAACATAATTATATTTCACAGGATAATTATTAACATTAATTATTAACATCATTATAATGGTAAATCTTTTGTTTCGAACAAAACTAATTATTGCTCAGAAAAAAGGCCAAATAAAATTATATACTTATTATTTTTCATTTATATTTTTGAGAGGAATCTGAAAAAAAATCTTTCTCCATTAAAAAAAACAGCATAAATAGGAAGTCTGACAAGCTTTTTTCGTAGAGCATATTTATTTATGCGTACTAAATAATAATAACGAATTTAATTCAATCTCCAAATATAAGAAAATAAAGAGATCCAAATAAGACCATGAATACTAAAGCTTCCATATCAGTAAATATTCACAGTGTATTAACTTCTTCACCAAGCTAAATCTCTAGAAAACAATCACTATAGTGTTTTTCTCTGATACGTAGTCCAATGAGAGTTTATTTCAAAACTACTTTATTGCCGCTAAGATGCATCGCTAGACACTGGATACGGTTTACGGCTGTCTGAGGTTAGCTTTTTCCATTTGATTTACGGCTGTCTGGCGAATTTTCAACGAGACATGCTGCATTTGACATGAGAGCTACGGACATTGACATTTGAACTTAAATCTGAAAAATGTTTGTATTTTAGCAAACGCGTTCGTAACTTTTTAGATCTAATCAAATCAGACACGACCCGTGATTGTAAACTAAATAAACAATCCACAATGAAATGAAACTACGTGATGTAGTATTATTTCTACTTTCTTTAATTTCTTTACCACGACCAGGTTTCGTTGTACTACAACATCTTCAGGTGGGTTATTAGCAATATCTTTGCTAATATCCCACCTGAAGATGTTGTAGTACAACGAAACCTGGTCGTGGTAAAGAAATTAAAGAAAGTAGAAATAATACTACATCACGTAGTTTCATTTCATTATGAACAATGAATTTCTACAAAATTAACGCCAAATATATTCAATAAATAAACAATGTCCAATTGAAAACGTAAATCGCACAATTACAACATTACGTCCGTTTCATTGCATTACCATTAGTCATGTAAATTAACTTTTTGTGCTAATAACAATTAACTTAGATTGTGTTTTTAAAATTATCAATATTAACAGCGAATAATACGGTTATTACATTTATATAGGTCATTATTTTCCACTGTGAACTTTTTATAATTATTTTTTTTATTTTTTCACTAAAATACAAATTACAATATTATTATAAGGATTTATTTTCGAATATACGAATATATAAGTTTTAAGATACTATGGAAAAAAAGGAATATTGTGATGCAAGACGATATCTAATTACAAAGCTCAGTTATATTACGGTTTTACCTATAAACGTGTAAAGAAATATTGTTGGCGTATGAGAAATTGGTGAATTTTTTTAACAATGTCAGTTTGAATATGTGTGAATTAAACACACATATATTTGTTGCTTAACTGTAGTATTAAACAATCGCACAAAAATTAAAGACAATTTTGCCTCCTTCTGAATAGGGAGGAAACGAAAGGAATCTAGATATTACATAATTTAGTTGCAAATTTTTTCACTAGCTTGATTTATATTCATATTTTAAAGTAAGTTGTCAAATCAATGTTAAGTGATCGATGAGTTCAGGTTATTTTATTAGTTTCGCTAATAAAACGCGAAACAATGAGAAAGCTTTTTTACGCAATGATTGTATTTAACATTAATAATAAACAAAGGAATATAAAAGGCAAAGCTTAAATTTTAGAAACATAAAATTAGAAAAACCGTAGCCTATTTCCAAATATTTAATCAGATGTAACATGAAACAATTACTAAGTTGTAACACTAAATCTAACATCACAAATTTTAGTGCGATTTACAATAATATTAATATCTTTGGTAGCATAAGAATTAGTAATCTGTAAAAAATTAATATTTTTCTGCCTTGTCTCATATTTAGCTGGATATTATATATATTACTATTATCTTGAAATAATTATTTGTCGATAGTCTTATCCATTGCTATCATGAAAATGCCAAACTTCGTATCCCCTGTTTATTATTCACCGGACTTTAACTTGTCCGACTTTAGTCTACTTATGTCATTAAATAATGCTTTACGCGAAAGGAACTTTGATGATTTACGAAAGCTCTTCTACAAATATTTAAATTCCAAACTGTGGTTTTCTATTTTGATGTTATCATTTCTTTGCTAAAGAGAAGAAAATGAGTACTCAATAATCATGATGTATATGTCACTTACGTGTTCATACAATGAACTAGACATAGTTATATATTTTTTTCTTCTTCACGCGTCTAGAAAAATTCCTCCATCTACTCTAGAAATTAGAGGCGGAAAGTCCAGAGGCCGCAAAAGAATTATATGGATGTTAACAGCCCAGAAAATACTGTGGGAGAGAGGGATGAACTGAACAGGCAACTCACACCAGGCAACTCACACAGAACAGGATAGTATGGTACCAGCTATTCTTTGCATTAACTAGGGTTTGAAGAGGTACCGATTACGTACAAAGAGAAGTTTTTAAATATCGAGGTAAAAGAATTATACTATTATAACAATTTTTAAAAAGCGATTCTACAAACATAAAAAAACTCTGTTCAGGTTTGCGTTAATATGTAAAATGGCATATTTTTTACTTGTTATTTTTTTAAATTCAGTATTTGCCATAGACTGCGGTAGTCCACTACATTATATCGATGGCGATGGTCCGCTACATTATATCAGATGAAATATAACATGAGAGCAGCGCATAATAAATTGTCAATTAAATTAGCACAATTTTTTTTTCTTTAATTATCTAAATAAATTGACTGGTGTACTTGTGCTCAAATTTATTTCACTTATTAACATAAGTTGACTAAAATTATTTTACATTAAATTACTTACTAAATTTCGGTATTTAAATTTTTTTTTAGATTTTTGGCATAGGTCTTGAAAAAGCCAGAGGGAGGTTTTATTCCTCTATTAAACATTTTAGATCGTTTCCTTTAATGATAATCTTCACTTGATATGTCATCCAAAACTTTACGCATGGAAAGATATTTTAGGTAAAAAAATTATAAATGGTTTACTGTAACACTTCAACTATCGATATTAAACTGAAAAAGCTACAATGCTGGAATATACAGATGAACCGGGCGCACAAAATATTGACTGCCTTAATATTGAAATATTAACTAACATTTTTTTGGTCTACTTTTTTAGGCCCTTTTATCATTTTATGCCATTAAATCGTCAGCTCACTTAACGGAATGTGGGGTGAGGGGAAGGAAAAGTGTTAAGGCTCATAACAATTTTTCATTATTGCTCTAACTAATTATAATAAAACCATGTACATTAAATTAAAACACCATAGTATAGTTTTCCAAAACATATTACCACTAAGTTCACGAGGCTCGAACTTTTGAACGTAACATGTATTTACGTCAATACTTTTATTATGCACAATTAAATGAAACTACGTGATGTAGTATTATTTCTACTTTCTTTAATTTCTTTGCCACGACCTAGGTTTCGTTGTATTACAACATCTTCAGGTGGGCTATTAGCAAAGATCTTTGCTAATAGCCCACCTGAAGATGTTGCAATACAACGAAACCTAGGTCGTGGTAAAGAAATTAAAGAAAGTCGAAATAATACTATATCACGTATTTTCATTTAATTGTGAATAATGAATTTCTACAAACTTAAGGCCAAATATATTCAACTTTTATTATGAGTTCTAAAAAAATTCTAGAACACAAAATTTTTTGAGAACATTAAAATAAATTTTTAGAAATTACAATCGCAACACATTACACATCACTTTGAAATTAAATATCTCAAAACTGATTTAAAAAAATGGTAAATGATTCTCGGTTTTGTTGCAATAAATCGGTCCGTGACATATTCTTTGAAAAATGAATTGTCTATTTTCGGAAAATTTTTTACATAAATTTTATTACAAATTAAATTTATTTACTTCTTTGCTTTTTAGGAAATAATTCCTTAAAATATTAGTAATTATTAAAAAATATATTAAAATATTTGGTTGTAACAAAACAGCATCAAGGATAAATATATACATTTGCAACCAGTTATAACATTTGTAAAACAATACTTTCAAAGTCAAGTATCTTACTGCGAGTTTTTAATTTTTTTACAAGTAATTAAAGTGCTATCCTATTTGGGAACACTAAACTCGTAACTAAGAATTCTTGAAAGTAACGCATGTTGTGTCGGCCTGGCAGTAAACTTTTACTTGATTTCCCATGAGAGTTAAAGCAGAAAATATTTGCTGGCTTATAGTTATTACGTTATCTTTTTTTAAGTGTTGTTTCATAATTATGACAGTATCATAAAGGAACATATAATTTTAATGCTTAATAAATAAATATGGTAAGGTAACATATATTATTTGTTATATAATAAAGGATAAAGGTATTCCAATGAGAATGAATATAAAATATATATATATATATATATATATATATATATATATATATGCAAAAAATTATGTATTTATAATAAGTTAAAGTAAAATGAAATATGATCAACTATTTTCTAAGCCTGCCCAAGTATTTCGATTTTAGATAGAGACACAGGAATTTCAAGATAAGTAACTAGATAAACGTGCCGTTATACCCCTAACTTACCAGCTATACTGCTTATGCAGCATTGCCCCCAAGCATATCGTGTTAACAAAATAATGCCAATCTCATCCCCAACGTCTAAATATCTTGAGATAAAAGTTCTTTTCGCAGAAGCCTCAGCAAATAACACTCCCAGATACATTAGCATTCCTAGTCACTATAAACCCTAGATTTGAAACCAGCGTAGCTCAGAAGTTCGTAACCCCAGTTCAAGCCAGTCATAATTATTAGAAATTATAGATTTATAACAAAGTGTTTTTAATATTTACATTTAAAAGTGTTTGTAATTTTGAAATAAGTCTTAATTAACTAAAAATTAACTAAAAATGTACTCTAACGAATCTTTTATAATAGTGCGCTATAACCTACGGGTACAAATATATGACAAAATTTTGAGATAACAGAAAGAAGATAAACATTTCTTACTTAGAAACACAGTTTGTCTTTTGTCAATTAAAGAAATTTCCGCACATCCCTAATATCATTTGTTAACTATTTGTACACCATTTTAAGGATAATATAGTTTTCGGAATCATTAGACGATACAAAATACTATAGATAAAAAAGCCCTGCCCGAAACATAACAGGCATAGAATTTACCCAAACTCTATCATTCTCTGGTTGTTTTCATTAAAGAAAAAGTTTATGATTGAGTACTATATTACAGAAATTTATTTGATTTAAAAGAAAAGGAATGTGAGTTCTTTCATCGAATACCACTTTATTATTGGATTTAGTTATATGGTGATGATAAATATTTTAAGGTAATGATAATATTTTAAGGTATTTTTTTTGTCCCCACATTCTAATTAGTTATTTAGTTCCTTGAATTATTTTGTGTGCAAATCGGATCTTAACAAACTGGAAATCCTCCGATACAATATTTCCGGCAGATTGTTCAAGTTTTATTTAGCATCCATTTCACCAATATATACCATTCAATCTTGTTCCTATAATCGACCAATCCTAGAGCATTAAATTCTATCATGTGTCCCAACAATGGCTTTGATACGTGTTCCATATAAGCGAGTACGAATTTCCATTCTTTCTTCTTTGGATATATTAACATGAAGTAAAAAGTCAAGCGATGCGCAACAAAAAGACAACGGGTAAAACAAATCGAAGTATATATGAGAAACCAACGGCTTGATTAATATAAAGCAGTCATTATGGCCACTGACTCTAAAAAATGATGTGAAATCACAAAGAGTACTTGCGCAATAGCGGAACTTGGAGCGGCGTAGTAGTTTTATAGTTGTCCTCAACGGGATGCCAACTGAGGATGATTCATTCAATAAAATTTTATTCCTCTTTTTTTCTGAAATATTTATACTAAATTAAATTAATGAACTATAATAAAATAGGAAAGAGACCTACAAGTACTTATCAAGTTACAAGTTTTAGCTACTCAAACTTAACTTTTACTTATTAAGTTACAAAGTTTACTACGCTGCTTGTGATTAGTTAGTTTAATACATTAATTGTAATAATTACCTGATCTCTATTCCGATTCAGTATCACTATACAGAATAGTGGCTAGTATGCTCAATCACTGGGAAATCAACTGATCTGTCTGTATGTAATTTATCGTTCTTTGTAATGTTCTATGTATACAACTACATGTAGGCTTACTTATATACCCTAGTATTACGAGGACTTAACGGGTACTCTCTATTATTAGCACCTGCACGTACCGTTTATTAATCGTTTGAAGTAAAACTGTTAAACTAACCGAAGAAAAAGATATACCATTTTCAATTAAATGAACGAGTAACTAAATTAATTCTACAATTGCTTAGACTGTTTGGATATATATGTAATGACAAAAATCTAGAATTCATTAGATAATAAACTTTCTTTCATTTTCATTATCCAATTTTACATTGAAAATATTCAGAATGGCGTTTGGATATCAGATCTTACAAAATTTGCAGATGGTGATTAAAATTATAAAACATTTGTTTATAAATATTGCAGCTCTCTCCAATAATAGACATCGGTGTCATTAGGTCACGTAATTTATTGTACAGTGGGTCTTTTGTCTTCTACGTATGTTATGTTATTCTCAATTTAATTGAGGAATATTTATCAAAACTAATAAATAAGTTTTCACTCAATACTTTGTCTTGTTTTGTAATTATTAAGACAGAATTTATTTTAGATTTGAATAATCCAAAAATATTAATATGAACGGAATTTATTACACAACTTTGAAAAAACTGCATTTTCAAAAATCTAAAAGATTTTTTATATTATGAAAAATGTCCAGGTTACCAAAATCGATTATTCCTTTTTTAAATTTCATATGCAGAAACTTTAAATTTTTATATAACTGGTTTAATATTATGTTTTAATAAATATTTTTACATTCATTTTGAACTCAACAACAAAACCTTAACAAGAAATGGAACACGTGATATTTTTTCATATATAACATCTAAATTTTCAAGTAAACTTTCATGTAGAGAGTAAAATATTTTGACAATGGGGCGTGTCTATATAATTTAGTACGTAAGTAAACTGACATTTCCAAAATTGCACACAATACTGGTGAATCGATTTTTTTAAATTATTGGGTTCTAAAGTAAAATGGTCTGAAATAGATCCGAGTGTACGAGAATAAAAGGTTAATATACCAGCAAAGTGATAATTAAAGGCTATGTGTCTAAACGAACATACAACTTTCACCTAACGATATATCAAATCAGAACCGACAACATAATTCTTGCTAATAGGATTGTGAGTACAAATATAGCACTTCACTAAGAATTTATTGGGATTGACCGTAATCCACTTCTCCACCTAACCACAGAGCTTGTAGGCTCCGACAGTCGATGACACGCGATACTTCGGTGTAAAGCTTAAGCTTCAGTTTAAGCAATTATTTTGTCGTGTCAGCGTATCTTACACAAGTATTGGTAATATAGTGGAGCCTATTTGTTGAGAAAGTGAAGGGAAGTGTACTGTGATTAAAATAAATTGATGTTCATTAATCAAATAAAAAGAACAAGCTTAAATATATCAATGCTTACATGTAAATTAAGCAGAAGAAATTCATACATAATGAAGTTTACCTGTCAAATTAAGAGAACGAATTAGGAAATATTGATGTTCATTTGTCAAATAAGAAGAGCTAATTACGATATACTGATGTTTACCCGTCAAATAAGAAGGAAAAATTCAAAATATCTTGTCCGTCAAATACGTAAAAATAACATTAAGGGTAAAAAACCCGCACTAAAATTGATTACACGATTCGAAACTTAAAACATTTTTTTGTTTTTCACAAAAGAAATATATTTTAAGACGATAGAGTATTTTATCTACTAATAAATATATAAAGCCGCTGGCTACCGCACTACGATGATAGATGGCGTAAAGATGTTTGTGATAAATTTTGAATCTGTTTATTTTATTTTCTTTTCGATCAATTCGTCCAAAGTATACACACAGATAATAGTATAAATGGATTGCTTCCTATTACAAGATGTACATTATTTAGCATCCTGCCATTCAAAAAAGACGCGAGTTTTTTTATTCAAGTGGGCCTCATTAATGCCTCTTTTAACACGTTATGATTAAACTTCTAACCATTATGATTAAATAGACTTTTTTAAACTTTCGCGATTCGAACACATATTTTATTTGATTTGAATCGGGTTTTTTCGCGGTAATTATATATTTATTTATTTAATGATAATTAAATATATAATTACCGCGAAAAAACCCGATTCAAATCAAATAAAATATTATGATTAAACATCCTCATAGTCTACATATCCATGAATAAATCAAGTAATTCCCCTCAATGAGGGCAGAATGTGAATAATATACTATATTTTTCAATATAATGTTAGGACCGGTAGACCTTAGCACATAAATAAAAAAATGTCAAATATTATTTATAACTTTAAAGCCACTGTCTGGTGTCAATCTGTCACTTGACTAAAGCAAACAATTCAAACAGATGTGTGGCTCCCTGTATCAAATATGCATCCCTTTTAAATCAATGTTTTAAAGTCCACTAGAATTTCACTAAAGTACATAATTAGATTTAAGTTGAAAATAATATTATTAAACAGGGTCGCCAATGATTGTAAGTGTTAACTTATGTTATCGGGAACACTCGAGGCTGTTAGGTAATGAGAACGAAGTTTTTACAAACAAATGGGTACTTAAGGTATTAATTTATTGCATTAAACATATTTCACTACGGGTCTGATTGTAATGCTTTTGCCCGAGTTGTTAGTAACATGCTCTTCTCCGTAAAAGATTATTGTGTCCGTATTTATCTAGTGAAACAAGCTTACAGAGGAAAAAAATTAATTGACCTATCATTAGACGGAGAACATGATATCTCCAAAGTTTTAAATGATGAGTCATAATTGATTATGAAAATAATTTGTGATTAAAATCTATCAACATCTCAAGTGAAACACAAAATATTTTTAGCATGTCTTTGTAATTTTCAACGAAATGATCAATTCCTTTTAAGATAACGATATCTAATTAATTCATAGATAACTTACACCGTTTATCTACTGGCTATTTTACACCATTTACATTTGCTGGACATTTTAAAAATACTATAGCATTAAAAGAGCGAGACTTTTCTAGCCATGACTCTATGCAGCATCCTCATTTTCAGCTATCGGATTTCAAAAGTAGGTTTTTTCTAATTAAAATGAAGAAATTTCTCAGATGCTGGAAGTCATTTACATATAATATCACCGGTAAAAGGTTGCCGGTAAAAATGGAGAAGAAAGTCAAGAGTAACCTAGAAAATCATATAACATTTTAAAAGGTAAATTGATTCCAACCAGGTAAATGAAAGAGTTACGTATATGCAGGATCAAATGTGAAGAATATATATAATCAAATGACAGCCGAACTATTTTAACTGAATACTGGGGTTTAGGCTTACATTCCAAAAGAACAGCTTGTATGGCACCTTTAGTGGAAATTGAAGATAAAGCTACTATGAGATTGTGGATATCTGACCCTGGTAAACAAATTTTAGGACAAAAACTTTCAAGTATTATTTAACGATGCATGGTAAACGCGAGCCTGTTTATTAATAAAAGTATTTTTAATAATATTACGATTATTTTATTAAAACTGTGGTTTTAAAGTAAAGATCGTTTACAGGCGTTACACAGACAAATATGTAAAGAAAAACATTGTGCCGAAGGACAAGATCTCTCTTGGTATCGGTGAAGTGATAAAAATTCTCATTCTATCCTTTCTGTCCTAGGAAAGCCACTATAAAGGGAAGAGCACTTCGAAAAAATATTTACATTTTCAATTATTCATTACAAGAAATGTATAACATATACCTTGCAGTCGTGAGAAACCTCCCTATGTAAAAATTTACAACCAAGAATTCCATAAATTAAATCTCTCTTTTAAAAACCCCTGTACTGACCCATATTTCATTTAAGACAAACTGAAAATGAAAATATAGTGTACTGAATAAAAAAATACTAAGGCCATGATTGTAAGTGGATATGAAAAATATAAGATGTTAGGAGATCAATTTATTAAATTATCAAATAAGGAGATTAAATTATCAAATTATCAAATTAGGAGATCAAAATTATAGAAAGTTTTAAATACTAGCTTATGCAAAAGTGGTGAAAAGGTGCAAGTGTATACGTTTGTTTTGTAACGGTATCTACCGATGGCAGCACTAATTTCTTCAATCGCCTTTTATAAACATTGGTTGTGGATCTTTAGTCTAAATGTACATGACAGTAAGGCAGGTAAAGATGTGTGTTATATATGATATAAAATCGATGCAGCGCGGGGTGCAAATCCATCGCATCCTACATTTTGAAATACTTGCAAATTAGTGCACTCAGCAATGCGAGATATATATGGTAATATTTTATTCTGACAATATGCCGGTCAAAATCACGGTTCTCATATCTGTTTTATATATACATGGGCTTTTCAGAATATAGGAATTTAAAAAATTGCCATACATTTAAATTTAGTGGGCATAGTCATTTAGAAGTGAATGCTGGTCATGGTATAATAGAAAAAAAGGAAAACAAAACCAAATTGCAAATTTACCACTCGCATGATTGGACTCATTTTATTTAATCCAGTACTGTTAAATTCGAGGAATGTGAAATAAAATCTCATAACTTTTTGAACTTTTCTTCCTTTTTGAAAGGGCTATTAGCTTTAAGGAATAAATATATAGAGAAGAGCAAGACAAGTGGCTTGAAAAAAGATGGTTACGTTACGAGAATGATTTTATCATAATGAAATAAAATATGAAATAACTTTAGTGCATGTGACATAAGTCATCTAAAACCCTTGTCAGATGATATGAAGGAAAAAATAAAACTTTTTTAAACTTTAAATTTTAGTAACGTGATTATTTAAAATAAAAATGAAATTTACACTTGTACCCAAACTTTTATCAAGTTTTTTGTTATTTCTGTAAAGTTTACTATTTTACCTAATGTGCTTAGGTCTGCCGACCCGGATGACTTCCACATATCTTTGTCTTCGACATAATTCCTTATGCCATGATAAGCCTTTACATAAATATGCGCTTGATATGCGTTTTAAATGTGGCTACGCGAAGTGTAATTTATCCTATGTTACATTAGTTTTGGTTAATTATGTAAATAAAAATACGGAAATCATTATCCAGGAAATACTTATAAATTATTTGTAATCCGATTTAAGGATTATGAATTTTATTATTATTTCTTCTTTTAAGGGATTGATATGAGATAATTTAACAAAAGAATTTAAATTTTATTTAAGTAAAATAGATTTCATGTATATATAGCGCAGTCCCATTTGGAATATTTATCACTTTAAAAAGATCTTGTAGTAATCCTCAAAATTTCATATTATACATGACTCGAACTGCTCTCTTCTGCGGAATAAAAATAGTTTTAATATCAGAAGCACTACTCTAGAGCTTAATAATATACGGCATGATGCTGCAGAAATAAACGAAATAAAATAACCTGGCCGTCGCTGCATCTGTAACCTGCTTAATTTTTCCACCTGCAAATGCAGCTGAGCTAAATCTATTAGCTAGTGCAAGTATATGAACATATCATTGTAACTTCATATTTAGATTTATACACAAGAAAGTAACTTTAGTTACTAATTCTTGCACATGGTTAATCAGAATTACACTGCTCTCTCTCTGGAATATATTAGGGAGCAAAAATTTAATGCTATTTTCTTAGCATTTGAAGAAAATATATTAGCTGAGAATCTTTTATTAATATTATTTAATGTTTCAATAAGCTTCTAAGGTCTTTTCTTTTAACTCCAATTTGAAAATCCATCGAAAATCCAAGAGATGTCTCAGCAAATGAATATTATCGTATTTATCTCTTATCATAAATGGTAAGTCATTAATATTGACAAAGTACAAAAATGAACCCAGTAGAGAACCCTGAAGAATTTCCAATTTCATAATAGATTCTTTCGAATTAATATCATTAATTTCGAATCGTTGTACCTGATTAGAAAAATTGGACTTTATAAGACCGATTGTCACTTCCTTAATACTGTAATAGTTAAGCATGGATATTCGTCTGGTAAATCTAAATTCTAAATCGTGTAATATACTAGTTTAACAATTAGTTTTAAGAGTCCAGCCGCCAATAAGAGGATATAAGGTGAGACATCTAATCGTTAAGGTAGGATTAGAGAAAAAGTTCTCAAATTTAGGAGCTACCGACTTTTGATATGAATAATTCTTCTTATCTACAATGAATTTTTATAGTTTCAGAATGGATATTTTTGAACGTAATTTTAGTTTTGTTATCAGAAAATTTATTTTGATTACTTATGTAATAAGATTTTTCTTAAAATCTCTAGTTATTCGTATTTTTCTCATCGCCCGGATACTATAACATAAATTAGTTTGTACGGTGTTTTTTCTTTTTTGTAGTTACTGGTACTCGTATTTAATTCGTTACTCACTCTTTAAAAAAATAGTCACAAGCAATATTTAGGTCTTAGGAAACAATATTGAAGAAGTTTAGTTTAGTTTCAGTTTTGGAACTAAATTTATATAAATTTAATTTAGGCAAAGGTCTGTACACATCCGTTTTAATTTTTATTTTTTATGGTCAAATCTAACACCACTAACATTTTACAATTTGTCATTATATGGGCCATAAAGGTTGCAGATATTAAGTAACTCTGGTTAATATAATTAAATACATCATCAAAATTAAATAATGAGAACAATTTAATTGACTTTTGTTTCTCAATAAAATCTAATAAAACATCAATAGTAAAATCATCACATATTTTAAGAGGTTCATTACTTTTTCGTTTACTTAAGGTATTTTCTATAATATGGTGAAAAGTACATGAAGTTGGATGACGGTGGCCTGCATGCACATAAAATAATATATTTATCCGTTTCGGCACAGACAATCTTGCACACACGTTCGCGCACACCGACACACTATTTCAATGTGACGTTGCGTGACATCTTTACTTTTTTTAAATTTTAGGTAACTTTTTGTAATATTAATGGGTCTACTCATTTACACGACATCTTACTAAACATACTAGCTACTGAAAAATTGTCTTTATTAAAGGGAAGCGATTTATGTTTTGACGAAAATCAGATTTGTGTAATATTTCTTCTCTCATTTAATAGTGTAAATTAGTATCCACAATATTATTCCTACTAAATTTTGTGCCGTTATTATGCACTTGCGTTATAATATTTATAACTGTACTAATACGAACAACAACTAGTAATCTAGCACACATAACAAAAATATTTTAGATATATACACAATATCCTTAGTTGATTTAAAATCAACAATAGAATTATTAATGTCAAAACATGGAAAATGTATAAATGGATATATTTTTTTATTATTTACCTGTAAATTGCACCAAGAAAATAGCAATTTTTAACTGAACCATATATCGAGCCCTTACCTATTTAGTCTGAATAAATAACAGTGTTTACTTTAGATACCGTGCATAATCTATGATCCCGTTTTTACACAAGGAAAACATATCTATAACGCAGAATTAACAGGGCACCTTTGGTTTCCTCTAATTGCACCGTACCAAGGACATAAGATCTTATCAATAAGCCTCATATATATCTAATCTTTCTCGTACGGTCAGATAAAAATGATTATTCGTCACATAGAGGAGAGTCAAATAATGTATAATGCGACTTTTGAGAATTAGTATTGATTATGTGGTTATATCGCTTGTTCGATTATTGGTTACATCCGTTGTTTCCCGTCAAATGGTGATTGTCGAATAAATTTCAGTGAAATGTTCCCTTACTGGTAATAGCTCATATCGTAGAGTGGCAGAAAAGGTTAGTAAATTCAAGGATAAATGCTAACAATCCAGATATCTTAAACTCTGTGCCAAGTTTCAAGTTTCTACGTGAAGAAGTTTCTGAGAAAATGCCTTTGGTAAGCAGACATACAAATACGTAAGTGATCTTATGGGGTTTCCCTTTTTCTTTCCCAGATATATAATTCCAGAAGAAATATTTTCAAAAGAAAATGATTGCTGCACACAAAGAGATATAAATAAAATTAAATAAGATCACGGAACGATGGAACGAAAGTAATGCGACGGTGCTGGGGAAAGTGCATGCCGCTACATTCGGCTTTGGTGTGAGAACTTGTCAAGCGTCAATCTTTAGAGATAAGTGAATATTAAAAGATAGAATATCTTATGCATAATATTTGTGCAGGTAATATGCTAACCATTTCTAGAGTATTATAATACATGTATACTATTGGAGAAAGTGCCATCACCATATTTATAAGTTACATAACTGATGGAAAGAGTAGTGCTTTCGCCAAGTCGGATCCTAATAAAGTGATGTATCCTCAAATTAATTCAGCATATCCATAAACTTATATTCTGGTTCTAGCCATTATACGATACGGAGAAATGTTACTGAATTCCAATAAGTCTCATGTTTAATTTTTATACACGTTTTAATATGGATGTTCTTAATATGCAAAAGATACGGATTTTCTGAAATTATAGAAAGCTGAAGTTTCTTGCACGAACGGTTCTTAGAACAAAAAGAACGGGAAAAGTCTATACCTGTGATATGTCATTTCATAACCAGAAAGGAATTTTTCAATTAGTATAAGTGAAGAAATATGGTAAAAATTTTAGATAATAGGATGATTTTAATTTTGTAAATAAATAAAGAAAAGAAATCATTGTAAAAACAAAAAGAAATTGCAATAAGTTGATGAGTATTTCAGCTCATGTAAAATAGAACAATTTCACATTTTTGCCTAAAATCTAATTGTTGATAACTAACTGTTTATGGAGCATCATATTTTCAAAGTTTTTTTTTATAGGAACAAAATAATTAAATCGATTTATCTGAATCACGATAATATTAACGGAACGAGTATATCATGGCATTGTTATGAATATATAAAATTTATTTTTAATGCAAAAAAAATTTAGTGTATTTGGAATAATTTGATTTCTTAATGCTGAAGAGTAGGTACACTGAATTTGAATTCATTTGATTTGTATCGGCAAACCCTTTTGTCTTAAGAATTAGCTAGGATTTCGGGAATGAAGCTGGGTTAAGATGAATGGAGATGTTAGGAAATTCTCAATTGTGAGTAGAAAATTTATCGATTTCAGACTCTGCTGAGTTGTATCAAGAGTTATTTGGTCACATATAATGGCCAGAGACTAATGATGATAGCAAAGGAAGGTGGAGACAAGAATTAATCGAGTTGGGACTGGTTTAACTTGTTTTGAGGTAAGCAAAGTAAATAAAGTAAATAAATTAAATTAACTGCAGATAGGTACGTACATATACATATGGGATGTTAAACCTGAAGAATATAAGACACGTGGAAAATAGGAGACAAGTAAGTGGGTAAGTCTACAGGTATATGCAAGGGTATAGCGCAACTAATATATTAGTAGATATTTGAGAAGGTTGACTTAGCTACTTAACTGTCTATTAGTATATTGATATACCTTTCAGCTCCATCATCACACCTGGCCGTCATCGTAAGTAAGTAGTTAAGTTAGATAAGTGTGTACAGGGTTCTACAAAGATATGAAGCAATAAGGATATTAAGTAGCTAAGAACATTTTTCAAATATATTTATACTCGGAAATAATATTATACCATAAAAGTTGAAATCAAGTAATCTTATTTTACACAATTAAATGAAACTACGTGATGTAGTATTATTTCTAATTTCTTTAATTTCTTTAACACGACCTAGGTTTCGTTGTATTACAACACTTCAGGTGGGATATTAGCAAAGATAGCTTATATCTTTGCTAATATCCCAACTGAAGATGTTGTAATACAACGATACCTAGGTCGTGGTAAAGAAATTAAAGAAAGTTAGAAATAATACTATATCACGTAGTTTCATTTAATTGTAAATAATGAATTTCTACAAATTTAACGCCAAATATATTCGATAATCTTATTTTAATTATTTTCTACTTTTCAGGGCATTGCTTATTTAATGGCCATTTGATGTTGGTTAAATCTTTTTTATTTTATTTTACATATATAATTATCATCAGGAAAAATTTAATTAAAAACTAGTCTTTTATTTGTTAGTTCTAAATATGAATATGTATATAATATGCATAAAAACTCAATTTGGATAGGATAAACTGGCTTAACTTGTCTATATGGCTACCGGAGAGACATACCCTATAGCGGCGTAGAGGCAACACAAGACGTAGATGTCAATGATCGAGTTAGTGAGCAAACCTGGGTTTGTGATATGAATTCCATAGCTTCAGTTACTAGTATTAAAAAGTAACTGTCCGGGTTTTAAATTCATTCTTAAGGTGTTTGGGCGTGTGAGTAATATTTTCAGATATAATTTACATAAGTAAATAATTTGTGTAAATCAATCGATCAGAACAAGATACTTAATGAAAATACAGGATAATTAATGATTATCCTAGATATTAATCACCGCCTTCTTTTGCGTGCACTTATCTTAAACGTTATAATTAATCTGCAAAATTATCACCATTTAAAGAATTAAATCCCCACATAAGCATTTCCTTTAAAAAAAGGGTTAGGTCTGTAATTGCTGACATTTATATAAAGCATGATATATGTTTAGACTTATGCACATTTCTCAGTAAATATTCTTTACTCTATATGGAAAAAAATGTAGTTGCTCTGGTGTGTTGATTAATTACAAAGTACAAGGCCTTTGACTGCGCGACGCATTGCGAGAACCCTGGTTCGATTCGCGGTTGCTCCTCAAACGGGGCTGGACTGATTTCTTTTTTTGGCTGTAAGAGATTGCTATCTTAGCAATAAGTCAACCTTATGTATCAATTAGATACATTGTCATTTCATTGTAGATTAGAATTTGCTTAATTTTTAGCTTTGTTTATTTATAAGCTAGCTAATACTTATTATAAGAAAAAAGGAGCTTTAGATGACTGTGATATGGAAAAATATAACATGCAAGAAAAATAGTTGCAAAGTTATGTTTTGCAATACAATCATATAAGATATAAATTTTGGTACCCCCACTGTTATACTCTCGGTATACACTTTACACGTTAAATCTAATCATTTGTGATTTGAGCTTTGGAGCTTTCAAAGTAATTTCAAATTATAAAGGTGCCCTCTTAATATTAGTCCGAATTAAAATTTGGGTCATGTCATGACATTTCAGAACATGATATTTATATTAAATGAAGAACGTACAGTTCCCAGATTGGGAGATTTCAAAAAATTTTGTAAATAGGTTTATCCAAAATTTGAATGCCATTACTACATATCAATACTTATCTTCATTAATTTTTTGGAAAGATACTGATGTTTGAACTATCTCACATGTGTAAGCACCTGAAATGCAATTGGTTTAATAGGTAATATTAACTATAATGTTTGAAACTTAAAAACACACAAATTAAAATGAAGCAATAAGCTATTTATCAATTATGGACTGTAAACAACTGAATACTTGCATTCTTATAGTAGTCAATAAATTGGAGAAGGCAGAAAAAAATACATGTCAAGACAATGCAAATGGGCGCAAAATAAATGAGTGCTGCAGGATATTTGTGCACTCTCTAGGCAGGCACAAAAAACTATTAATTCATTCTCTAATGTATCAATCAAGAGTATAAATTATTATCAAACTCAAGACCGAGGGATTGTCTATGCCTATATATAATTAATCATTTAAAAAAAACGCATGAATGAAAGTAATTGCAATCGACGTTAGGAGGAAAGTATGTTATAAGCGAAGGTCATAAAATCAGGATGAGAAAATTTATTTAACTTTTCACGTTTTCTCCAAGACAAGGATAAGATATATAAAATATATAAATATTTCTTCATAAGAAACCAGGTTACTGCATTCATTTCAAAATTACTATGGACTAGAGAGCTGAACAACTCAAAACATACTCGATGAATATTATGGGTTTGTCGCATGACAAATCTTAACAGCAGAGTGTGCCTCTCAAAGATTTCGATGCGTGATTGTAAAATGTGGGATAGCAGTGCATAATCATATCGTGTTTTTCCACGAATTGAGGGCAATTTAGTTTTGTTAATAACTTTGTATAAAGGTATAAGTATGCTGCTCTATGTTAACCTGTGTGTCACCTTTTGTGATATTAAAATGTAGCTTATTGATCAATGTCCATTAGAATATTGAATCGAAATCATTCTGGAAATGCTCACAATCACTATTTTCTACCCTAAAAATAATTTCAAATCCATTTCTTGTAAATTATCTTGTATTAGTGCAAGAATGCAATAGAAAAAATGCAAATCACCTGGTATTAGAGCGATTGATAACTAAGCAAACATCCGTGCTGTGAGTAATTCTTGGTATTTTTCACTTTCAGCTCTGAACTTGGGCTATGTTTGTTTTGTTGTGTACATCATAAGAGTACGCAAAGAGGCATACAATTTTTCCATTTTATAATGTTAGGAATTTTTCTACAACAGGTACAACAGGACAGTAAGGAGTTAAGATGCCAAATCGGTAGCCCGAGAGAGAGCCATGATGAAAAACTACATATCTCAATATCAGTTATTAAATTATTGTTAAATAATATACACTTTTAGTTCAAAAATAGTATTCTGCTTTGTTCCATTGTATTTATCCTCATATTAGATTAAGATATTAAGGATTATTTTAAAATAGTATTGCACAAATTTGGCAAATTGACACTAGTGGTTTAAGATATAAATGTCTATACTTAGATATTTAGATAAATATTATTGATATTTAGTTTTGACTAGTTTTCTCCTAAAAATAAGAATGAAAGGTTTACACAATTTTAAATTTTTTATTAAATAAATAGTTTTTTAAATACTTTTCCCCCACAGTGCAATAGTTTGTATTTTCTACGATATAACAAAACAATCACAATATTTTCAAAACAAAAATATGGAATGATATTTTATTAAAATTGCACCGAAAACATTAAAAACTGCCTGTAACTAAAGAACCAAGAGATGTTTGATAAATATAAAAATATCGAATTTTGATAGTTTAAAGTCTTAAAGTCAGTTTTAATTTGGATTAATGTTTATAACGTAGAATACGTTATAAACATTAATCCACATTAAAACTGACTTTATGTTATAACACAGTTTTATAACACAGAATATTATAAAACTAAAAATAATATTAAAAACATTAATAAATTAATTAAGGTTTATAATTTCCAAAGTAAACTCAAATTGTGCAGATGGTTATATAGCCTAACGAAAAGTATATAGAATCACAAATTTAGCTACATTTTAGCATTACAGCAAACAATTTAATCTTTTAATATCAACAATGAAGTAATACAAAATATTATTTTAAATTCTTAACAGGTCAAGTTAAAACTGTTCTAGAGGGTCTCCTGTTTTACTAAAGATTTTCACAGAGAAATTAACGAGCGAAATAACAAACATCTCCTTATAAATCTTAACAGGTCAAGTTAAAACTGTTCTAGAGGATCTCCTGTTTTATTAAAAATCTTCACAGAGAAATTAACGAGCGAAATAACAAATATCTCCTTATAATATACATACGCAGTTAAAATAAATATGGCATTTTCAATACTGACAAACAGAAAACTACTTAAATTCAACTAAGTTTTTTGTAATAATGGTACCGAAAAAGAAAGAAAAAACATTTTTACAATAATCAAAAATTGGCGAAGAACATTTAGGGTTTTATGATTGTTATAATACATGAAGTATTTAATAATTTCTAAGTTCGACACAGGAAGTTAAATATTCGTTTAATATTAATGTTATTACATCACCAATATAATTTCTAAGAGTGTTTGAATTATCCTTTGAATATTGTACTTAAAATTTCACTTCATTATTATTTTACCAATAAAAGTCTCAACGATGAATCACCTGGTTACAATTTTTCTTCAAATAAAACAGATAAATAATTTTTTAAATAATATGGTTTTATCTATGATCTTGAATTTGAGGAGTTAGTTATGCCTAATAAGCCGTTTTTCTATAAATTGTCATGAGAAGTTAGGTCAATCAAAGATTGGAAAAGTGTTGGAAAATTACTTTGTAGTAGAGTAGAAATTTCTGTATTAATTTTATAAAATTCAAGTTTAAACTTTTGTAACTTACTTTTTCATATTTGCCAAAAATTTCTTGACTTCTCATAATTTTTTGTATTTAAATGTTGATTTGAGAAATAAATTAATGAAAGTAGTGATTTCGGTACTTGGCGTACCGAAATCTACTACTTTCATTAATTTTGAAGTCTCTATAGTTTCATTCTTTTATATTAGAATTTAATTATATAATTATAATAAGATGTATTCAAATTTAATTGCATAATGCTTAACTAGATATCAGTATTTATTTTGTTTCTCACAAATAATTTTAATTTAACGACGTATTTACATTTACATATTTTATTAACTATAGTATCGTAACTTAATTTTAGATTCTAGGGCAACCTCTTCAACGAACTCTACATGAAAAACTTTGAAGATCTAAAAATGTGTCTTTTGCGATTCAAAAAGAGAGTAGAATTGCCTGACATTTATTAAAAAAAGCTTAAAGAAAAAGAAAAAGCTTAAAAAGCTTAAAGTATACACCATATTATTTACTGTGGTCACTATATGATGATTAGTTAGGAAAATGGATGAAAATTAACAAAAATAAATGCAGTTATTTTTTGATAGAAAACTATATGCAATATTGAATGGGGATACAATAATATAGAGTGATACTAGCATCGGACTACGAAGGATCCACAAAATAAAGTTATCATTATAAAAAATTTAATACGGGAGGTATTTGGAACGTGACCAGTGTTAGATATTAGAGCTTAAAAATATGTGCCATCGATATATAAAAAACAAGGGGTTCGTATAGTATAAACCGTAAAATATTTAAGTCAGAGTCATATGAGCTTTAAATCAAGTAAAATGATGGTAATGATATTTGCTGTTCCTTATCTGAGCTATAAAGGTTGTTCACGAAACTACGGTGAAACATTTTATTTACTATAGAAATAAATAATTCTTCAAATTTGTTTCCCACTAAACTGTACCTATATGAAATATAAAATTAGCTTAACGAAAAATTTATTAAACCTACGAAAGCTTTTAAAAAAAAGACCATGGCTCAATAATTATTTTCAATATTATAAAATAAAAAAAAAATAGTTTGTCGTCACATTATAAAATAGAATAAATATATAGAGAAGTTCGCCACGGTGAGTTCAAAATTCCTTTTTTAAATCTTATATCCTAAAATTTATTTATTCTTTTTTTTTCCCGGTTTCTCAAATTTTAGTACACCTTAAAAATAAATTTATTTCAAAGAGTTTATATGAGTATACTCATGAAGAAAAAATTATTTTTAAGCAGCTTTATTGCAATTGAAATCATACTGTAATTTCATTTTATTATTCTCTTTTTTTAATTTTTGTTTTACTCGGAGGCTTTTAATTTAAACTACTGGATTTATCCCTGAATCAGTGGGAGGGTTGAAACACTTCTAATAAATGACCAGATGATAACCCATGATTTTGTTCGTACTAAAATGGTTTATTGACGAATTTAATATTCCGAAAATTGCAAAGATTATTAGTTATTATAGAAGATTAAAAATTTTTATTAAAAATATATAAAATTTGTAATAAAATACAAAAAAACCCGCTCTTATCGTCATAAAAGGGCCTATGGAAGAAAATTAAACGAGTCGAAACTTTATGAATTGAATGTTAGCCATTGAGAAGTTCTTATGATCTCCTCCTTCCTCCGTTATCAAATTTAAGTGCACCTTAAAAATAAATTTATTTCAAAGTATACTCATGAACAAAAAATTATTTTTAAGCAGCTTCACTGCAATTGAAATCATACTGTTATTTTATTTAAATCTTATGTTTTTTTAAATTTCGTTTTACTCGGAGGCTTTTAATTGAAACTACTGGATATATCCCTGAATCAGTGGGAGGGTTGGGACACTTCTAATAAATGGCTAAATGATAACCCATGATTTTGTTCGTACTAGAATGGTTTATAGATAAATTTTATATTCCGAAAAGTGCAAAGATTATAAGTTTTTACAGAAGATTAAAAATTTATATTAAAAAAATAAAAAATTTGGAATAAAATACAGAAAAAACCCGCTCCTATCGTCATAAAAGGGCCTATGGAAGAAAATTAAACGAGTCCAAACTTTATGAATTGAATGTTAGCCATTGAGAAGTTCTTATGATCTCCTCCTTCCTCCGTTATCAAATTTAAGTGCACCTTAAAAATAAATTTATTTCAAAGTATACTCATGAAAAAAAAATTATTTTTAAGCAGCTTCATTGCAATCGAAATCATACTGTTATTTTATTTTAATCTTATGGTTTTTTAAATTTCGTTTTACTCGGAGGCTTTTAATTGAAACTACTGGATTTATCCCTGAATCAGTGGGAGGGTTGGGACACTTCTAATAAATGGCTAAATGATGACCCATGATTTTGTTCGTACTAAAATGGTTTATAGACGAATTTTATATTCCGAAAAGTGCAAAGATTATAAGTTATTACAGAAGATTAAAAATTTATATTAAACAAATTAAAAATTTGTAATAAAATACAGAAAAAACCCGCTCTTATCGTCATATCGTATATTTTTATCTTATCGTATAAAAGGACCTATGGAAGAAAATTAAACGAGTCAAAACTTTATGAATTGAATGTTAGTCATTGAGAAGTTCTTATGATCTCCTCCTTCCTTCGTTATCAGATATTCCCTGTCAAAATGGGCAGCCAAAAGATTTATTTAGACAAGTCAAATGTGCACTTTCCCCCACAAGTATACTCCTACATCAGCTCAATTGCACCACATTATTATATTGTTATTATAATTGTTTAAATTTCCAGTTTTAAATGAATAGGTAATAACAAGGGGAGTGAAAATTGACTTAATATATTTGTTTACACAGACAGTTACATACATAGTTTTACAAAATTTAAGCTATTAAAAGCTTATAGATTATAAAAAAGACTGATTGAAAATTTAGGACTTTGTAGATAAAAGCTATTATTTAGTTTTTCCACGTATACGCATAATAAAACTTATCAACTGTGGTTACTCGTAGTTCATGACCAAACACTTTAAAACTAGGCCGCAAGGTTTTTGTAAAACACTATTGGTCTTTACTCACGTAATCCACTTTACAGAATATTTATTAGATGAGAGTCCACGAACAAATTATATAGGGCGTTTGGGCTACACGGGTTCAGGTTTCATTTAAATTTACCTATTATTATGAGGGACTTCAGAGGGAAAGTGGTTCGTAAATTATATATTTGGCCTTTTATACAAAACACTTCTTCAGGCTAAGCTAAATTGAAAATTCCATAGAGATTTAAAGGCTCCGATGAAACTTAAACCTCAAAACATTTACTTTGAAAATATTATTTTATGTTTACGTTTGGGATGGGTTTACTATTACTATCATTATCAAATGTTTTATAGATTTTACGGGATTTTTGCTTTTCCTTCATATAATATCGGAGAATTTAAAAAAATAAAATTTTCAAAAACTTAATCATGCAATAATGTTATATATTGAAATTATAATGGGTTTCTCTTGTATTTTCCACACATTAATTATATTAATTGCTGTGGTATCGGCGTCACATTTTTTTGTAAAAACAATTAATTTTTTTTTCTATATTATTAGAAAGTGTACCCAAAAATTACTATTTAAAGTCGTATAAAAATTGGTTACATAGCGGAAAATCTTTGCTAATATCCCACCTGAAAATATTGTAATATAACGAAACCTAGATCGTGGTAAAGAAGTTAAAGAAAGTAGAAATAATACTACATCACGTAGTTTCATTTTATTATGAATAATGAATTTCTACAAAAGTAACGACAAATATATTTAATACAAGTTTTTTTTTATTTAAACGTTTTTTAGTAACGAATAATGTATTTTCCGTAAAAAAATATTTTTAATTTACAAAATTTTTCCGAAAATAATTACACATATATATGTTCAATTTTCATGAACAGAACCTCCGTGAAAAAAATCAGTATATTGTAATTATTCTAGAATTTTGTTTTTGCAAGATTATGCAACATATAATCAAAGACGAATGAGGTGTTTGCAGCGATGTTTCATGATGCTGCATGGCATCCGGCATACATACATTACAGGACTCTCGACGCTTGCATTAAGGTTAAAATAGAGTATCTCAAAAAATAATATTCATTGTATCATATTGTTTTGCAATAAGAAACCCATAGATGTTAGCTTGCTATACCACTTTAATTGCACTCTGCATATATAATAAAAGCTTCATTTTTTACATTCTTTCGTTTTTGTCAAAAAAAATAAATTTATTAATACAAGGAAGAAAGAAAAATCTCTAAATCTACAATACAATTTAAAATAAACTGAAATATTTCTTAATGTGTAAGTAATACATTTTTACGTACTTAAGGGGAAGTTTTCTTAATAAATATCTAATTATTGTTCGGACAAGTTAACCCTCTATAATTAAGGTCGACCTTTAGCCATCTGCAACAAAGCATGTCAACAACTTGTCAAATTCTCGATTCAACTACAGGTTACTAACAGTGAAACGAAACTAAGTTTAATGTTCACACATTATATGCCCAATTTGATAAAGGAGCAGGCTCCATGTCGTAAAAGCCTTATTTAAACTGTCGAGACTAATTAATTTAGGAGCAGTTAATCGTAGAAAATTATCCCGAAATACCGTTGCCATGATCTTTTACTAACATACTTAATAGGTCCGATACCTATTAAACTAGATAATATTCTTCAGAAATTGGAAATTATTACCGTCTTTATATCCATAATAGGCCTAATTCTACCTATCCTACCTAGGTCTCTTTTCCTAAAAGGATTTATTCAATGCTATAATTATTACCCAATACATTTTATTTACATTCAGTACTACCGATAACTGTAATTAACGTTATTAAAGATGTAAGTTAATGATGATAAATTGAGATAATATTTGGCGTACCTTTTTAATATAATATTCAATAATGGAGACCAATAAAATACTAAATAACATGCAGTTGATGTACTACCAGGTAAAATATTCCATCAGGTAATTAATTGATTGTAGCGAGGTGAGTTTCTGATCGAATCGAAATATCATTTTTAAAACTTTAGTGTTTATTTCATTTTTACAAAAAATTGGTATTTTATATATATGTTGTTTCTTTTTTAAGGTTCACGTAATTTTTATTTATTTAGGGTTTTCTCATAAAGAAAAACTTAAACCACATAAGGTGTTCTAGATCCATCAGTAGTAGCCCTTGTGGTAGTAATGAAATATAATGCACTCCATAGGTAACGCCTAAAAATATTTACGAATGAGTACCATTAAATATTTATTACTGATGACTTGAATAAATAAATCCGGCTCCATTATTTGAAGCCCACACGAAGCAACAACAGCTTGATGATTGAATGTATGCAGAAGACGTTCCTTTCATATGTATATATGAGAAAATAACGTTACTTTCCTTTTTCATTTTCTGACAATTTTCTCTTGGGTATGCTAGTTTTCCATTCTTCGCAACTCAGAAGAGATGTTGCACTAATGAAATTTATCCTCCAGCTATTAAAAGGAGAAATTCTATGCCCGGTATCGTTGAGTAAAATTTCATTATTCGTGCCTGCCTTCGTGCTGCCAATTTCCTGCGTTCACGCAATAATCACCTGTTTGTTATACCACACTCTAGAACCCAACTATGTTGGAACTCTCCAATTCCTTGCGGTGTAGTCTTCAATTTAAAAAAAAATCATCTTGAACTTGTAAGATTTGGTACAGAAAGAGGTTAAGCTAATATAATTTTTAACATACAACATTTATAACATTATTTAAAATTAACACATAAACGAAGCTCAAATTTAAAGGAATTTGAAAATTCACAATTAAATGAAACTTTTAAAAAGAAGAACTTTAACACGATTTCCCTCGGTTCTTCGTCTGTTTGTGTCTACAAAGTCTTCAATTTAAAAGGTTGCCATCTCGCAATGTCGTTTCATGACATATGACGTTGTAGGAAATTAGTCTCTTGTTAATAAAAATATGTGTCAGGTATACTAGTTTATTTAATATATTCGTACATCAGTGACCGTAGTTTCATGATAAGCAGACTTATCATAATAAAGAATTAAGATAATTTATTTAACATTAAAATTTCCCAACATTTTATGTACCAGTACTATACTACGCTGAATTTTTGCTGTAAGTTTTTTCATTAAGCCTATGTTAAAGTCAACGTACGATTTGAGATATAATATTAATATACACTTAAAAGCAGTTACACGTAAGACGTTTAGTGATTAAAATTTAACTTCTGCATGAAGAAAATAAATGAGAACGTTCCATAACTCAGTTAAGCAAATTGAGTTCGGTCAAACTAAATTAGGTAACTTATAAAGAATGTTTCTTTTTTTTGGATGCGCAGAAGTTTATAAAGAGGTTAGTCACATAAATACTCGACAGCGCCATCTATTTTTTTATTTCTTTCAAATATCTGCAAAGTAATATTGCGATACCAACATTTAATTTTTCTCGTCACACTTAATCTATGTAAACAAGTGTGACAATCTCGAATTCTATTCTATCATTTTGGGATGATACCACCGTTATCACGAAAATTGGGTTAATCCGATTGAATTACCGTTTTGCTATCTCATTCACACCTACATCGTAAGCGCTCATCTTATAATTATAACTATTTCTTTTTATACGTTCTTTTTTGACTTGAAGGATCAACCTATGAAATTATATCTGTCGTTTCCTCTTATATGGGTATAACGGGTCCATATAGTAAAACGTCCTAAAAAAATCAAAAGTATAATAATTAAAAATGTAACAAATAAGACAACGTGGTAATAAATGATTGATATAAATCATTACGTCACAATTAAATTAACGACAATAATAATTTAAACATCCCAATAAGTTAAACCAAAATGTTGCTCCTACAGCAATAATTAATATAAATTAGCAAAAATAAACGAGTATTGTGAATCGTTTAGTTACAATTCAATTAACGAGACTAATAATTTCAACATCCTTGTGAGTTAAATTAAGACATTGCTCGCATAGCTATAATTAATATGAATTTGGATAAAATATAATTTTCATTGAAATATCTCAGAATCGACATTAATTTAAAATTCATATTAAAAGCAAATATAAGTAGAATAGTTACCATTTTGACGCAATATTTTTCGAGTTCCCATTGATTGATGTAATTAATGACTTTATACATCGATATAGATATTGACCGGATGGTCAATGCCGCAGGCCCTTATTTTATATATTTAATACGCTAGAAGAATATCCATTTAATAGAGTATTTCAAATACTTGCCGCAGGCACATATTCTGTAAATATTCTGCAAATTTCTGATGGTTCTGCAATTTTTTATAGACATATTAAATATGTTCATCAAAAATTTGCAGAAATATGTTTATTACGGAAATCTCGACTTTGATTTCGAAATAATTTTATATTCGACTCGACGAACATAAGATATGAATGACATCGTGTGCATTAACGAATCGTGTGCGCCAGGAAATGTATTTTTTTTTTAATAAAATGTCTTAAGTACTTAATTATCCTATTTTTATGGTATTTACTGGTAGGTAACACTAAAGAAAATATTTATCAACTTTGATATTAGTATAAGAAGTACCGTCAAAGACAAGAAACCATTTCATGTTTGACGTACTAGGTTAATTAAAAGTAAGTTTAATTATACCAAAAAGGGCTTTATTAATTCCGTAAAAAGTACCATTTCATTCAAATAATTATTATAAAATTGTTGACCTAAACATATATTAAAATAATTTAGTAATTAGAGATAAATTATTTTAATCCGCTTACGAAATACTATTTAATAAATGAATAATATCAATCTAGTTTTACAAATCTACTTAAATCAGAAACATTTTCTCTGTGTCTAAAATTGTTTTCTTTATGCATAATTTTTTATAAATTATTAAATAGGAATTGTAAACTAATCACAAAATGGAAACAGTACTGATATTGGAAGTTCTGCAAATATTATCGCTTTTCTATTAAAGAAAGAAGCTACGATTTAGGCATTTGGGTATCTCTCAGTATATTTGTTATAGACCATCTTGTACTCTCAATCAGAATTAGTAAAGTTTCATATAGGTTAATGAAAAAAAAATCTAACCTAATTTCAGCACAGAAACTTTTCATCGAACTAAACATCGTTCAAAATTTTAATATGTGTAAAATACCTTATTTTACGAAATGATTACCTCGTTGAATCTTAAAAGGAGAACTGGTACCTGTAATCGAAAATCTAAGAGAGTATGGAGTGTGGGAGTTTGTCAGGGGTGGAATATATCAAACTTTCATAATTAAACTAAATTTTTCAGATACGAAAAAGTTCGTCCCGCTAGAACTAAATTTGACTATTGTTAGTTTCGTGCGCCTCATAAAAATACGCTACTAGTAAGACCACTCATATGGCTATCTATCCGTTTTTATTTTACTTATATAATATTTTATAATCGCTAATAATAGTATCTCAGCGATAAATCTTACGGTAACCATCAGATACATTTAAAATAAAGACGGTACTAAATATATACGCGGCACACCTCATGGTACAAGGTCAACCTATAATTCATACGAAATATTAATGATAATCTCCTTTAAGTTAGAACATTACGTGAATAAGGGATTCGACAAAATTGGAAGTTATTTATTAAAAGATACAACAATTATATGTTGTAAAAATATGTGTAAAACGAATTCCACTCCTTGGTGTTATTTAAGAAAATTCCTAAGTTTTATGAGGTTTAAAACCAATTTCCTTATTTACTTGTCGCAATATTTCCTAAAAGAATTTTTATTTCACAACTTAATTGTTTTAAAATTATACAATAATTTGTTATTTTTTTGTATTAATTGAGGTTGTTCCTTTTTGTTTTTAATATTGTCCTATTTTATTATAAATTATGGTCCGATCACATGTTTCTTTACTCTCCATAATCTTTTTTGTTTAAAACATGACTGAAATAATTATTTTTATTTGATTTTATGAAATCATAATTTAATTATTAAAATTTTACATAGAAAATGTAATTATATTAAAGATAATCTGAACAAAAATCCAATAAGGAGATTCTAAAAGTTACATCGTATTCATCTCCAAATCTCTTTGAACAACCAACCTCTATCTCATTGTTACTCATATAACAAAGTTCTGCCACATGACGGCTATTTATTTACCCGCACCGCCCGTTTATTATGTCGTGTTGGCAATGGCGAGAAAGATTTTTGCATTTATTTTTTAATTTTTTCTTTATTTTCTAATTTATCGTAAGGATAAATGGCATGTTTAAACTTTTCCAAATTAACTTATCTCTTGACCTTGTAATTAGGTTTTATACGGAGAACTTCTTTTTTAAAAAGCTGTATGAAAAAACCGTTTTCTTCTTTGTTGGTTATAAACGTAACTATACCTATTTTAGTGAAATTTTTAGGTACATCCTTATTTCTGTTGATATAGATTTATTTTGCACTTCGATGAAAGCTTTTTTCCAAATGTTGTCTTCTGACAAGTTTTATGTGGATGGCACGTAATATAGAACTCAAATTTTTATACTTATTTATTTTACTTAATTATTTACATAAAGTAACGGCTACATTACAATTATTAGACCTATACTTTTCAATGATAATAAAAAGACTGTGACTGTGAAAATTGCCGTCAAGAGAGAAAACTATATCCAATAGAAAGTAGATTCTTTACAGTTGCAGTTCATTTTCAAGTTTTACTAACTGGTGGTGTAATGCTCACGATATATAAATATTTGCCACTATAATGCCGCATAATCCTTGCTCGCACCAACCTTGCTTAAGGTGGTGTAATATTAACGAGACTTATAAAAATAAAAAAAGGAAGCTCTACCTCAACGGATAATTCCAGCCCCAATACTACTAATGTTTTAATTCCATAATCAGTAAGTTCATCTTTACATCTTGTGAAATTTGTGATCAATCGAATAATGTGAATGATAAATCCATCAAAAATTAAATTTTTGGTTAGAGAGGAGTAAACTTAATAAGATCCTTTCGAAGGGCCCTTTCAGTTCTCGCCATAAGATCAAATCTTTGATACTTTGCTCATGATACCAAATGAAACGGACCCAAATTCAACTCGTCCACTAAAAACAGTTAAGGATTTCCATTACCCATTTTTTAACTCCACCGTCAGTTCGATGTTGCTGTAATTTTATATTGTGATCCAAACCATATACACTTGAAAAATGAAAGCCTTAACGGATAATAAGAAGCGGAAGCAATCACATCTGTTTGTTAGTTATAAAATAGCAAAACTCGAAACAGTTTAAAAATGATCGATATTTCCAAGCATCAAATTGTCACGAACCAATCTCTTGAGCAATTTTATTAATATTACTCTAATTGATCGACGTAAATTATTGCAAACACGTTTTGCATTATTTTTAAATTGTAATATGAAACAGACAAACCAAGAAAAAAAAATTCATCAATCATTTCATCTGATGGAAAAGTAGTTCCATCTCATAGGAAAAAACGCAAGAAAAAGAGAAGTTATGAATATATTCATGATCAAGAAAATAACATCAAAAAGATGTTGGCAGGAAAAAAATTCATAAATGATGATCTATCCTGCGTACAAGATTGCCAGCCACATTTTAGACTCACCGCTCATTGAATAATGATATAAAACGTTCACATATCGATTCATAAATATTCCAACGTCCTCTATAGATAGGAGTCATAAATTTATTCCATTTATGTTAATATTTTCAAATGAATAGCTGCAGTAATATGCTGCGAAATGAGAAATATTTAAGAAAGGTTATTTCCCATGTAGAAAAATTACGGTAAACTTGGCTTGCGCTTATGTAAATATCATCGTTTTTCATATTCTCTACCCCAATACCGAACCCCGAACCTACCCCAATACTAAGTAACTTCATGATCAATTTGTGCTGTTAAAAATAAAGTTTATTTTCTAACAAAAACATTTTATATGGATTAAAGAATAAATTAACCTATACATAGGATAAACAAAACAAAGATACTAAATAAAAATTATCGGCTTCTAAGTTTAATTATTTGTTACAATTTCGATTTAACAGAAATATGACTAGTCAAATTCGCTTCGACTTATTGAGATAATGCTGAATTTGAAAGTTGATGTTATTTATATCACTTTACTATGGATATTGAGTGGTCATCATTTATGTGAAGAGACACTGTGTTCTTTATAACTTGAATCAAAAAGAATATAAAAATGTTACTTCAAGTATAACGTTTGTGTGTCAATAGTATGAGAGATGAATGAAAGCAGTAAGTATTATGTATTATATATTCCACGTACTCCTTAGGTTATGATCGTGCAACCAGTGCCGTTTTTGTTATTTAGTTAATGTTACAGTTAAAATATATTCCACATCTGAGTCACTCGACGTCTTTACTAGTAATGAAAAACTCGACTAAATATCCATATATGTTGCACTGATGCTATATTGCCTGACCATCGGCCTAGGCGTGGCGTCGGCAGGATATATTGGCGTGACGTCACGCCTCTCGTGTCACATGTACGTAATACTCACAACATGATGTTTCCCCGCCACCGCCCTGAACAGCCCGCTTGTTGCGGGCGGCTTTAGTTAGTAATCCATTACTCGATGTAATAAATAGGCAAATAAATAAAAAAAAATTAATTCAGTCCGGAACTCCTTTTCCATTGAAATTGAATTAGTTTTTTAAAAAATTTACAATCTCTAATATAATTCATTTTAACCTTGCTTATATACTATACTAAGTGTGAATACCGATTAATTTCCACCGACTCTCGATATCCACACCCTATAGTGTACTCAGAAAAGAAAGTTTGTGGGTGATCCTAATAGAGTTTATAAATGATACTGAATAAACTTTAGGCTCTAGTGCAGTTTGACATTGACTCTTAACGACCATTGCCAGTTTATGTTTATCGTGCTAAAACTAAATTGGATATACAAAAGTATGAAATAATGACTAAGTCAGTGTTAAAGTTGAACCCACGTCCTTTCAATTATAGTATAAATATTTTTAATGATGGGTCATTTATGTACTTATAACTATACTCTCAGATGTTTGTCGATTTTTTAAGGCGACCCATGCAGACCTATTTTTCCATATTTTTGGCTATATTTCTAAAAAACATGAAATATTTACAACTAATGCTTTTAATAATAGGACAAATCGAATTAATTTTTTTTTCTAATAATTAATTTCAGATATAAATATTTCTGCACGTTAGTTATTGAGTGCCATACTCGTATATTTTATTACTATGCCAAATTTCACGTTGAATCAAGCTATTTCCGAGGAAAAGGGCTAAAACGAACGGAACAACAGACTATCCGAGTGCTGAGTGACTTTATGTGTTTTAATTTTTTCTCTATAAAGAACTCTAAAAAACTTCAATATATGTGAAGCGTAAAAGGAAAATTCTCGAAAAAACTTCGTGAAATTGTTTTAAACGAATGTAGATCTTAAAAGTTTTTATTTCACCTCTATTAGAAATTCACCTATCTACGATCAATTTATAGCTTAATAAAATATTTAACCTGCCAGTACATCGACTGCCTTTTATTGAAAATTTGTTTTACCTCTATTATTGAACAGGCTTAACTTTTTCATAACTTATCGTCAATAATTCATATCCGTAATAACGTTAATTACATTTATGAGTGTACTGGATATAATTAAAATGTAATCGATAATATTATAGCACTTAATAAATCATTTTAGAAAAGTAAGGCATTAATAATCTCCGTTTTTTGAAGGACACCGCCTGTTTTAATGGAAACCTAGTAATTATATTAGTAAAACAATATGGTAACAGCCTTCCAGGATAATTGCTTAATTACTCAAAAGCAGTTATCGTAGATTAATTTCCAAAGGTAATTTGCCCCGAAATTAATTAATCTCGAGAGTTTTAATAAGGCTTTTATAACATAGGGAATACTCCTTCAATAAATTGCTCATTTAATGTGTGAACGTTGAACTTAGTTTTGTTTTTCTATTTGTAGCCTTGAGTCGAATTAAGAATTTGCAAATAACTAAAATTCGACCGTAGTTATAGAAAGTTAGCGTATCGGAACAAAAATGAGCTACATATAAGTACATAAACACCTGTTGTTTAAACCTTAAGAAACATTTCACTTTATCATTACTTTAAAAGATTTTTTTTCCTGCTTCTAGTAAATAAATTTGTTTGATTATACAGGAAAGTAGAAATGTAAAAAATATACCATTTACTGTATGTACAGAATGTTCTAGAGAGGAATAGAGCAAGTCGACTTAAAAGGGTTCCTTATTATAAAACATACAAAACATATAAAACATACTTTAACCATAACACAAGCATACAATACATGCACGCTGGATGAAGCGAGTTTCGATACCAGCATTCACTGGATATTACAACAATACACT
Source organism: Druceiella hillmani (assembly GCA_039881145.1). NCBI lineage: Eukaryota > Metazoa > Arthropoda > Insecta > Lepidoptera > Hepialidae > Druceiella > Druceiella hillmani. The sequence goes on along the minus strand of JAYKKI010000115.1, from coordinate 2,602,575 downwards.
GTTGCAGCTAGATGAGATCAAAACGGAAGCGATGATCCAGCACCAAACCACATAACACCTGGGAAGAAGGGACACCTCAGCAATAACTACGCCAACACAAAGGAATACGAAAGTCTGCATTACTTTACTTTTATATATTCATATAATAATAAATTCAGTCCTATTATGGCTTTAGTAGAATTAACAAGTATTTTTATTGAATTTAAATTAAATTAAATTTTTAATATATTTGGCGTTAATTTTGTAGGAATTTATTATTCACAATTAAATGAGAAAGATTTATTAAATCTTTGCTAATAGCTCACATGAAGATGTTGTAATACAACGAAACCTAATTCGAGGTAAAGAACTTAAATAAAGATATAGAAATAATACTACATCACGTAGTTTCATTTAATTGTGTTAAATTAAATTCTTTTTAAATACCGAAATGTCACGAAAAATATTTGGCGCAGTCAGTTATTTTGTATTAGACCTTCTTAAAGATTCCCGAAGTTTTTGTACAAATTATGACCAATCAAATAAACAAGATATTCTCGGTAATAACAATATGTGTGCAAAGCAGTGATCAAAGGGCGCGCTGCTGAATATAAGACTTATGTCTATACTGCAAGTACTTGAACTAACATCCTTCATTGTCTCATGTACATCTTTTATCCAGTGTTCCTTTATTGCATGTGCTCGACCATTATATTTTATATACTTAATATTCTTTGTCTCACAACAATTAAATTAAGTGAATAACAATCAGTATGCTTTATTTGAGTTGCATTTATATAGTGAAAAAATTACGTTGTGTGAATAAATTATAGCAAAATGGAGATTAAGGATATTTCTCAAAACGTTATAAATATCATCCCGAGTTTTATCAGGGGATCTGATAAGCTATCCGTATTTACAAATGTCTGTGAATACGTAATTCAGTTATATAACGATTTAGTAAAGCCCTCGAATCCGATTAATGGATTTCTAATTAGGTTTATAATTAGTAAATTTGAGGGCAAAGCATTGGCACTTATTAGTACTCATAATAGTAAACCAATATGGTCGGAAGTAAGGCAAATGTTAATTGATCCTTTTGGTGAGAACCGCAATGAAAATTGTCTAGTATAAGTATAATATATATAAGTATATAAGTTCAAGACATTAATTAAATTTGCAGAAAGAGTCAGAAACATTAGAAATTTATTAATCGGAAAATTTAGCGCAAGCTTATAAATGAACAGAAAAATATTAAAATAAATATTTATGACAGGTTAGCATTAAAAACTCTTTATAAATTTTCTAGGAGGGCTTACATGGCTAACAGTGAGTCTACAAAAATCTGAAACGCTCGAACAAGCATTTGCAATTATAATTGAAGAGGAGAATTTCACTTTAATAAACAAGACCTCAAAACCATACTTTCTATTTTATTAATTCCATATTTAATAAGACTCGAAATAATTTCACTAAATATAATAATACTTTTAACAGATTTCTCTATCAATCTTTTAGTCAGCCTTTTAATAGACCAACTTGTAATAATGACCCTAACAAAAGAAGATTTAATTTCAATAATTCACTCTGATTAAAAACTATTACAAATACTAGGCCTTTTGGGAGTGATAATTCAGGTTGTTTTAGAGCGTCATAAAATAACAATAATTAGCAACCTAGGTATGGGTCTAGGTTTTTACCCTTTGTATGGGCCCTCGGTCTTCGTGAACACATCAAAATTGGACCAAACGATGGGCACAATCATAAAAAATAAACCACATTTTACTAAAGAAGGGTTATTTTATAAGGATGAAACCCCTATCTGTAGTTACTACGATAACGCTAACCATAATACTTAAGAGTGCAATAACGAGGACCAATACTATGAAAATTTTAATAACGAAGGTTGTTTAAAATTTTTGATCGACAAGAGATCCACCAAATCTTTCATAAACCCCAAGAAAGTGGATGAATATTTTCATGAGTATCTGAAATTTCAACTTTTTCAGATACAATTGACCACCCACTAAATAACGAACCAAAATTATTTTATTGAAATACCACTACCTCAAACATTTAAAACACTCATTAGGCATAAATTTAATTTGTTTGATTTTATCGAAATGATTTTGATTTTAATGACGGCCTCATTGAAATAGATTTATTTAAATGGATCTACACATAAATTAGCATAAAAATTTAAAAAAAAACAATAAATACAACACATGCAGAAAAACCTACCCAGCACGAACAACCAATATTTTCCTATAATTTAAAAATATTACCAAGAATGGACAAAATGATACAAGTTCCTCTAAATTCTGAAAAAGGAGTAGCTCTTATTAATTCAACCATGTTCGTACATTAACAAAACTTACTGCGTTAGTGTCAGTTCAAATAATTATAGAGTTCTTACTACTATAATCAACAGCAAAGAATTAGTAGAAAAATATACGAAGACTACGTTGCAAGAACCCTAAGGAGAAGAAAGATTTATCAGATGCGAAATAAATAGTTATGGATGCAAATAAATAATTTCACAAAGTTATAAAAAGTATATGCCTTGAATATAGAGATATATTTTACTGTGAAGCATTACCACTGAAATTTACTAATTAGATAAAGTCAGATTAAATAAAAATGACTCTGTCTATATAAAAGCACAGAGAACACACACATTTAAAAATTACGAAATTAGGAAACAAGTAGAAGACCTGCTAAAATATAATATAATAGAGCCATCTTCCTCACCCTGGAATTTTCTCGTTTATATCGTACCAAAAGAATTAACCCGTCGAAAAACCAAAAATATAAAATGGTAATTGTTAGCAGGAAATTAAACGATAAGACTATTGAAGACAAGTATTCTTTACCGAATATTAATTATATTTTATATAAATTAGGCAAAAGTCAATACTTCACAACCTTCGACTTGGCTTCAGGGTACCATCAAGTAGATGATCTAAATCTTTAGGGTTCATTAAGTAGAAATGGGCTCTGGAAATTTGGAAAAAAACTGTTTTTTTAAGAGAACGTGGCCATTACGATTTAAGCGAATACCGTTTGAAGAATGCGCCGATGACGTCTATAGACGGAAAAATGCTTCGTCTACCTTAACGATATTATCATATATTCTACCTCATTACAAGAACACATGAAAAAATTAAAAGAAGTATTTGACAGGTTAAGAAAAACAAATTTTAAAATATAGCTGAATAAGAGCGAGTTAGATATTGAGGGATAAGGGATTGAGACCTAATCAAAATGCAATTAAAGCTAAACTCAATTACCCAATACCTAAAATTGTTAAAGAGTTTAAAGGTTTTCTCAGACTTCTAGGAACGGATTTCGCTAAAATCACAAAACCTTGTTAATGGTTTGAAAAAAAGTTGTTCTGTAACACACATTAACGAATTCATAAATGAAATTAATATGGGTAAATAGCTAATAAAAAATCATCCAATATTACTATATTCGGATTTCGTAAAACCGTTTATACTCAAAAGAGACGCATCGAATATCGCCTCTAACTCTTAGTGATACAGAGTAAAAGTATTCCGCAATAGAGAAATAACTGTTAGCAATATTGTGAGCTATAAAATATTTCAGGCCACGTATGTACAGTGGTAAATTTACTATTTATATGAATCATAGACCCCTAATTTGATTACACTCAATTAAAGAATTAAATTCAAAATCAACGAGATGGAGGTTTAAATTAGAAGAGTACGTATACAAGAAGGGATCCCAAAATAAAAATGCGGACAGACGCAGAAATACAGACGGCTAATCTTTAGCTGTTAATTTAGATTTTACTCCAGGTTTTGAGGATTTGGTACAAATGGCTGAAGCTGAATTTAATAAATTAGTTGAAAGTTCTAGCGTTAATAATCCAAATGACCAAATTACGAATATACAAAACTAAGTTCAGGAAACGGATATTGCCCATTTCTCCGATTAAGTAGGTATTCGAGGCATACCCATATCAGAGAGAGCGATAGATAAAAAGACACCTCAAATGTTTATAAAAACTCGTTCGATATTAACTTAAAAATTAAAAATGAATCAAACAATAAGCAAAGTATAAAATGTATGATATATATATATAGAAAAATGATAAACGTAAAGTTAAATACTATTATTACTCGAAATTGGCGACTTAGTTAAACAATTTATCGTAACTTATAGTCAGTTATTCAATCAAAATGGTCCAGAAATAATAAAATGTACAAAACCTATGATTAATATCACTGATAAGGAGGAAAAATAAATATAGTAAAAATTATCATGAAGGAAACAATAGTTACTGAGATATAGGGAAGACGGTTAATCAATTTAGAAGAAACTATTGTTGGCCCAGTGTATAAAACTGAAAAATATTCATAAATAATTACAATAGGTGTAAAATACCAAACACGACAGACACCCACTAAGAGTTCCGCTTATGATTACCGAAAAGATTGCTAAAAAAGTCGTTGCCTTTCAAATAGAAGGAACGGCATTCTTAACAATAATAGACGCATTTACTAAATTAGGTTAGGCTATGAACATTACAGCGAAAACGTCGATACGTGTTGCGAAAGCGCTTTTTATATATTTTCCTATATATAGAATTCCAATCGAAAAAATGCAAATCACAACCGACGGGGGCCCAGAGTTCGACAATGAAATAATTAAAGACCTTTTAAATGCTCATAAAATCGCCGTGCATTTCACCACACTTAATAGCCCAAACCCTAATGGTCTCGTATATAGTTTTCATTCAACCCTATTAGAGTTGTTGCATATTCTAAAAAAAACCACAAAAGCAAAATTGAAAAATGAAAGTGCTATGTATTAATTGCATATAAAAGTATTATACGTAGCTCAACTGTAAAACACCTCTAGAATTTTTACTAGGACATTCCCTATCTAGGAATCTATTTCATCTTTACTATGAAAAATTATTCTACCAAGATTACATTGAAGAATATATGAATCATATGAAATTGTTATGCAAAAAAATAGGTGAACATGTGAGAACACGTAAAGAAAGTACAATTAATAGATGAAATGAAAAGTCAAAAGATTTGGAAATAGGACAATTAACATACCAAAAGGTTACCTCTACAAATAGAAATATAAATACAAGTAAATTTTTAGGACTTTTTGAAATTTTACAAGTAAATGACGTATGATCGTCTGGTTATAAATAAGAACAATAGACGAAAACAAGTTTATTGAAAAAATTAAGACGACCCTTAATATTCTTACAGAAGGATCAATCTAGCCTCCGTATGCGTAATCAAGGGCAATCATAATCCAGAGCTGTATCTGCAAAAGTTAGGCAAAGCGATGAACCAAGTGGATCAGTGGGCATTAATTCAAAATTTTAATTTAGTCGATATTAAGTCAGAATTTAGAAATAATGTAGATATTTATATGAAATTGTGTGATATTGTAAAAAATCAAACACAGTACTATGATGAAATTTATAACTACTAACACCAGATAGACTATTAATAATTAAGACAGAAGAAAAACTTAACCAAATAGCACCTACTAAGCCAATAAAAAGATGCGTAATAAATGCAAATTAATTAGTAATTAAATTGACGACGGGCAATCTAGATGAATCAGATGCAAAACATTATGATAAAATAATGGACCAACTTAAATCTAATCAAAAATTTGATAAACAAATTATAAAAAAAACTACCCTAATTACAGATGCCATAGATATGTTTCAGGATGTAACTAACACACTCGAAATGAACCAAATGTTACTGGCGTCACGAATTGTGCAAATAAAAAACACAGTAAGTACTATTTATAGTAGCCATGAAGACAGACCGACTGTCCAGTTAACCAATACTTTTGTTCAATTAACAACAGTTTTTAGAACTATATATCAAACACTTTCTGAGCTTAAGAATGCCATAACTATTGCCAAGATGGGCCAGATAAACCCCTCAATTGTTAATCCATAATCCAATAGATATCTATTGGATTATGGCCAACGCGTTAAAAAATAATACTCCCCATTATTTAAGATTCCCATACGAATTAAGCGTAGGAAATATGGTAAACTTAGAAGAAGCTATTATCATTAAGGGTTATATTAAGCAAGGTTACATTATTTTTTCTTAGATGTACCATTACTAGGACTAGAATGTTATGAATATTACCATTTATATTCCTCACCCATATCTATATCAGACAATCTTTTCCATACAATTATACCAGAATCCAAATAATTAAACAAAGATAGTTAACCGCTTAAAGTACATTACTCAAGAAAGAGAATGCCGGGAGCTAATCGAGAGAAATTACCTATGCCATTATGGAGAAACAAAACAAATTAAAGATATTGATAATTGCGCAGCATAATTGATTGAATGCACTGGTAAATATCACGTATGTGTAGCTCATGAGATACGTAAATATATATCCGACTATGAATGGCTCTACATTCTCCATTTTTCTCAAGATTCGAGGAAGAAGGAACCAGAAAATCTATTAAGAGAACATACCTCTTTACTATATTCGAGAAATTCGAAGTGCAAGTGAAAGATGTCATCCTGAAATCACATGACTAAATATTAATTACAGAAGGTAGATATATGTCTTTATTTAGCGTTAGTATACCTGACACAAAGAGTATTAAAATACTTAAGACTAAACACATTAATCTTAAAAAGGTTAATTTGACGCTATAAATTCTATAAAGACACAAATTGACGAACTAACGAACTAAATGATAGAAAAGGTTAACGAACCCTTGAAATCAACCTCAAGCATTTGGAACTTAATATTGTATATACTTACAACGATTATTATTGAAAGCTACATCTGTATTAAATTAAGAAGTAAGAAAACTATTAATAAAACCAAAAATCCATTACAGATCCAGGAAAATCCCGGAAAACGGATATTTTCCATCTAGGAGGGGAGGAGTTACGATATTAAAATTCACTGGATATCATAAAAATACATCGCCGCAGCTAGACGACGCCCAAACGGAAACGATGAACCAGCATTCAACCACATAACAACCGGGAACACCTCAACAATAATTACGCGAACACCAACAAATATGAAAGTCTGTATTACTTTACTTTTATGTATTCATTTTATAACAAATTTCTTGCTGTTGCGGCAATAGTAGAGTTAACAAGTATTTTTATTGTATTTAAATTAAATCAAAATCTTTTTAAATACCGACATCTTTCAAAATATATCTCTAAGCATATCAATAAACAACATTGCAAATACCTCATCCGTTTCTGAATAATGAGCGATATAGTATTAATTTGCAAAAACAAAAACTCTGTCATACTGACAATATACTGCTTTTTGGTCCTAAAAATGGAATATCTATACGGAAAAAATGTTCGGAAAAATTTTGAAAATTAAAGATATGTTTTATTGAAAAATTCAGTATTTCTGAGTAAAAAAGATTTAAAGCAAAAAACCTTGTAGTTCATTTTCCTCCCATATTTTTGAGAAAAAAATGAAAAAAATTCCAATATACCAAGTAACAACAACTCAAAAATTTGTTTCATGACAACACAATAAGATTTATTCTTCGTTTTTGGTTAAATTCATAATTTACGTGCAAAATATAGCAATTAAACTATATTAAATACACTTAATATGTTTAAAATGCAAATAGTGTTTTGCAAACTTTTGTTTAAATTATACATTACTTATATACGAATTCTGCTGTACTGGGAATTGATTTATATTTAAATACTTCTTCAATTTAATATTATTCTAGAGTACTTTAAGTGAAACAGAGCTTATGTTAGTAATATTTGCATTTCATGTTTCGAAATATATTAACATTTGATATGTCATTTGGAATTCTATGTTTTAACAAATAATTCATTTTAACTTTGTATTTCAAATAAGTATTAAATAACAGGGAATTAAAAATGCCATGAATTTTTTTTATAAGAAAGATAAACATGCATACGTTTGGGGAATTTTTTACAGTCTGAACAATTTTTACACAATTCTAAATAGTAATTTTTGTGTAAGTTTTCTAATTATCTCGAAAATTAGCAGATAGCTTGTGTTTGTAAAAAATATACTGTTGACATGACAGTAAATAATATAAATTTTAGCTGAAAAATTACAAAATCAATCGATCAAACTTTCAATATTGAACCATATTACAGGATAAAATATTTGCACATTTTATTATTATTACATTCCCTGATGTCATAACGGATTAAAACGAATGTAAATAAATACTTAACACTAAAGTGACAGAGCAAATGTGCAAATAGAAAAGAGTCAGAAATTAGTATTTTAGTTATTTCAAATAAATACTCGCCATAATTTCAATAATATAAATTTTAGCTGAAAAATTACAAAATCAATCGATCAAAATTTCAATATTTAACCATATTGCAGGATAAAATATTTGAACATTTTATTATTATTACATTTCCTGATGTCATAACGGATTAAAACGAATGTAAATAAATACTTAACACTAAAGTGGCAGAGGAAAGGTGCAAATAGAAAAAAGTCAGAAATTAGTATTTTAGTTATTTCAAATAAATACTCGCCATAATTTCAATAATATAAATTTTAGCTGAAAAATTACAAAATCAATCGATCAAAATTTCAATATTTAACCATATTGCAGGATAAAATATTTGCACATTTTATTATTATTACATTTCCTGATATCATAACGGATTAAAACGAATGTAAATAAATACTTAACACTAAAGTGGCAGAGGAAAGGTGCAAATAGAAAAAAGTCAGAAATTAGTATTTTAGTTATTTCAAATAAATACTCGCCATAATTTCAATAATATAAATTTTAGCTGAAAAATTACAAAATCAATCGATCAAACTTTCAATATTGAACCATATTGCAGGATAAAATATTTGCACATTTTATTATTATTACATTTCCTGATATCATAACGGATTAAAACGAATGTAAATAAATACTTAACACTAAAGTGACAGAGCAAAGGTGCAAATAGAAAAAAGTCAAGTCAAGAAATGAGTATTTTAGTTATTTCAGATATTTCAGAACGGCAAACATTTATAATACAGTAAAATCAATGAAAAAAGATAATAATAAAAGTTACAGTTATATCAAGCTCATATGTACATTTCCAATAAATTTAACAATATAAAAATATAAAGGCTTTAAATTTCGTCAGAGCCTTTGAGTCGCTGCCAAATTTTCGATTTAGTTAGCTCAAATAAAGTATTTGAAATGAAAAGGCAATTTGCGGACCACTTTCCCTGTGAAGTCCCCCGTAATGATAGGTAAATTCAAAGGAAACCAGGGATCCATGTCTCCCAGTTGCCCTTTATAATTTGTTCATAGATTCTCATTTAGATTGTCGATGAAATAGGTTGCGTAAATGAAGATCAGTAGTGCTTCACAGAAACTAACTAACATTAAAATTTTTTGTCATCGACTACGAGTAGACGCAGTCGGTAAGTTTTATACTGCGTATAAGTTGGAATACCAAATAATAGCTTTTACCTACAGGATTCAAAATTTTCAGTCTCTTTATAATCGATAAGGATTTAATAGCTTCACTTTTAAGTAAATATGCACATATTTGAGTATATATACAAGTATAATATGTCAATTTTCACCCACTTGCCATAATTAAATTGAATTGAATCTAATAATATTAATAAAAAAGTAAATACCTATATCTAGTTAGGAATTGTTATTCTTGTTATAGTATTAGTAGAATCAACATGTTAAATTATTCTTGTCTAGTGAATTTAAAAATCATTTAATTTAATGACGTATTTACATTCGCGTATTTCAGTAACTGTGGTGTAATAGTTTAGTTTTAGACTTCAGGACGCCCTCTTCGACAAACTCTACATAGGAAAAGTTTGAATATCTGGCAATGTGTAAAATAGCACAACTTTTCCGATTCAAAAGGCAAGAAAAATTGCCCGATAATTATAATAAATTTTGAAAGTAATTGAAGGAGAACATATAATGTTTTCCTTTTATTTTTTCCGTTTATATTTGCTGTGGCCACTATAAGAAAATTAGTTAGGATGATGGATGAAAATTAAAACAACAAATAAATGCATTTGTGTTTAATGCGTAACTAAATGCAATATTTATTATATTGATCAATGCTAGTGTTGGTGGTTGGTGGCAAGATACAGTAATGCAGAGTAAAGGACGCAAAGTCAAAAAAAGTGCAAAGGACGCAAAAAATAAAATTATCATTATTCAAAATTTATTACGGGAGATATTTGAAACACGACCAATGTTATGTATTAGAGCTTAATATTTGATTATATATATATATATATATATATATATATATATATATATATATATATATCTTTTTTTTCGCAGTAGTCTGTTTTCACAGTTTGCAAATCGAAATTGCTTTTTTATACGTTATTTCTGAAAATTTATTTTTTCCTTTCTTTTTCCCAGTTTATGAAACTTCGATGCACCTCAAAAATAAGTTTATTTCAAAGCACAATGCACGCAGAAAACAAAATTATTGAAAATAATTAATAAGCAGTATTATTGGAGTTAAAACCACACTACAATTTTATTTTAACCTTCCATTTTTTTTATTTCATTTCAAACAGGGGTTTTATAACATAAACTACTGCATTTATTCCTGAAGTTAAGATACTTCTGTTAAGATACTTCTAATAAATAACTAGATATTATTCCACGATTTAGTCCATTGTGAAATAATTTAGAAGAGAATTTTACATTCCGTTAAACATAAAGATTTTAAGTTATTGTATACATATTGTTTCAATAAGACCTGATTTACCGTACGCAACTGACATAATAAATAAAAAGAAATAGAATGTATATGAAATAGAGAAAAACCCTGGTCTTGCACTCAATGGCTAAAATGAAACGGGCACTCAATGACTTATGGAATAAAATGAAACGGGCCTAAACTCAATAAATTGACTGTTAGTCACTGAGAAGTTTTTATCTTTACCTTCTTCCTCTATTATCAGATTCTCCAAGTTATAATTTGTAGCAAAAGGACTTATTCAGACAGGTCGAACGTGTCCTAAACTCGATCGGTTTACTGTTAAGCAGTAAACACTTTTTGTGACCACCTCCCCCAACAAACATCATATCAGCTTGATTATACCATATCATAATATTGACATTAGGTATGCCTATTCTAGTAGTTTTAAATAAATATGGCAATGGTGAGTGTGTGGAAATTAAGGTTTCTTTTTTCTGTGAGAAATTTGTCTCTAGTCGAGACGGGAAAAAAACGCAACGCCTCGACAACTTGAGAAATCGATTCCGTGTACCAGATAACTATAAAAAGACACATATAACACGTGAAAAGTCTAGATTATCGCCTTGCTTTCACTATCAGTGTCATCCCGCCCGCGTGGACTTCGTCTGTCATATAAGCATCCCTCAATGTTAGTTATTTGTCATTGTATATTGTTACTTGCGGGTTATTTTTGTGTCATCATAGTGAAAGTAAGTACCTATTATTAACTATCTACATAGGTTTTATCAATTGTAGTGTAGTTTACAATCAACAAATGATTTTAAGTCAATTTAATTGTCAAAGCATGGCCTAAACATACATAACCTAAATAATCCTCAAACGTAAATTAAACGTTTGAGGATTGTTTAGGTTATGTTTTGTCTTCGTAAACAAGTAAATAAAAATATATCATCATCATATATATTAATACGCTAAGGTTTTAAAATGTTACTCTCCCTTTTTAGAAAAAATCTCACAACTAATCCACATAAATTATATATCATTTTATAGATAATTGCTTGCTCTACCGGCGTCCACAACTAAAAAATTTATTATTGCTATTGTTTTTGCAAATTAATTAATTATTAAAATTATAAACACAAAACAGCAATGCTGCCATCTAACGGCTCAACGTCAATATAAAAATTTTTGTTTAATTTCAAATCCACTCACGTATAAATAAAGTGGCGCTTTAGCTCAATGCTTTTGATACTTGCGCCTCTATATGTCAATTTTAGTAAAATATTTGTTTGATCTGTCATCTGAGCTTCATAATGGAATAAATAATAATGCGAAGATTTCGCACGGGTCACGCTAGTAAACGAATTAATTCACTTGTTCCACTTTTGCCATGGAAAAGTCAAAGGTGTAGAAATATTTTACAGAAATCAAAGACGAACCATTCGCATAATGTCTTAGATGTCCCAAAAAAAATATCGATAAAACATCTCAAATATATCCGTAAAATTTGTTTAAAAACACAAAGTGAATTAGACGGGTAATCTGTTTCAACGTTGACCTTGATAGGCTTTATTGATACTGAATATTTACCATCGGGACGAAAAAGATACTCTTAAATTTTTAAATGCACCAAAACCAGTCGCTAGAAGAAATCCTGTCGGTCTTACAATTCGCCAAATTACAAGAGTCGATTTTATACGAGAAGCCATTCAACGAAAAGGGTATAAATTGCATAAAAATGAATCTAATATTATGCGACTTATATTACAATTTTACAAGACGAAAAAAAGAAACCATTGATTTTTGGACCAAATAAATCAAAGTGACGATAAAAACTAGGAATCCGCGCGATTCAGTTTAAGCGTCGATGAGTGGACAAGTTTAAAATACTGGAGATATTTTAATATTTGATTACGTCATACGGGTAACACGTTTTATAACTTGGGGCTTGTCTATATCCCGTGCAAATGCGGAGCCAAAGAAACCAAAGAAATTGTGGAAAAAAGATTGCAAGAGTGTGGCCTATGTTTTGAACATCGTAGCTATAACTAGTGATGGCCCTAATGTGATGGTTAAATTTTAATGCGAAAGCCCGACTAAAATGGTTCTCTATCTGAATCTGTGATAGCCACTTTCTGCAAAAAAGAAACCGATGAAAATGTCGTTGATATGTCAAAGGGTCAAGATTTACATCAAAATCAAAATAGTTCTGATGACGAAAGTGAATATGACGCTGATTGTATTGATGGCTGCATGCTGGAATCTGCTTCGATAGCGAATTTAGGATACATTCATGATATTCAACAGGTTTGAAGGAGACACGAGCATTGTTAACATTATTTCGAAAGAGTTTACTAAAAAATATAACGTTATAGAAATACGACAAAGCAGAGTTTGATTATGAATTATAGTTATTATTATATCTACGTACACAATGGAACTCTATGATGCAAATGAATGAACGGTTGCTGAAACTGAAAAATGCCATAAAAAAAGCATTGATTGATTTAGATATGTCTGAGAATTGGAATGATGCTAAGACCAATATTCTGGAATCTTTATTGAACATTTTACATCCTGTAAAATTATCTGTTGAAGCATTATCCAGAAAAGATGCAACAATCCTACAGAGGCAATAATATATGTGCTGATTAATAAATTATGATTGATGGAAAATGATTTAGGTATACCATTTGTAGAACACCTTATTTTTAAGATTACTGAAAGGTGAAATGTAAGCTTGATTTCTCTACTTAAATATCTCCACAACTCTATATCATACAACAATGAAAATGAAAAGGTTTTTCAACGCTGCAACAAAACGGCAATTGATTAAATACACCGAAGATATTATCTTCGGTGTGATTATATCCATTGCGGTGATTATATCCAAACTCAAATTCTAGTTCAACAGAAGTTTCCGACTTCGCAAACCGAAATAATGAAGAGAATCTAAAACTCGACAATGAATTATTTGAACTTCAACTAAAAAAGGCCATTCAGACAGTTAAAATTTCAGAAAAAACCAATCACACTCACATAACTAGGAATTTGATAAAAAAGAATTTCAGTTATTTGAGTCTACTGGGCAACAAACGCCTACTCTTGAAAAAACTGTAATTTACAAAGCTGTAATGACTATTAAGCCAAAATCGACGGAGAATGATCGTGTTTTCTCGTTATCGGTAAATATTTCAGTAAAATAAGAAACCGCCTATCAGATGATGCTGTTAATGCTCTTATTTTCTGAAAGCCTATTTTAGAAGGAAACAGTTGAATTAAAATATAATTTCTTTGTTGATTATTTAGCGCGCACTGGTTTAGTTTACTATACTCAAATTAAAAAAAAATAGTGTTGAAAGTTAATTATGATTTGTTTAATCGAAAGATAGTGATGTCATTAACATAATAGTTTATAAATATAAAAAGCATTTTTAGTTTAAGTTGGTAGCAAAATATTTATTTTGTAAAACAAGTTTTTATAGTTATTTTAATACGTTGCTAGTAATTTTGCTGATTTAATTTTAGTAATTATTTTTTAATTAATTAAAGACTGTTGTACATTTGGGAACTGGTAGGGATTCAATAATTATAAAAAAAGTTAAGTACTACCCTACTCTTTACTTTTTATATTGACCAGCCGAGATTAGTTGGTTCCATTTGTTTTTTGTTGTTGATTTATTATTCCATAAGTGTAATTTAGGGTAACTAAAAACTTACCACCTGATTTAATTGATCTTTTTCATCAGTCTAATTTGTAATAAATCAAAAATTTGAAAATAACATCGTGTTTTATTTTAGAAACTTGAGAAATTCTCGTCGAGAATTCTCGTGACTCGAGATGTAAAAAAGGATGAGAAACCAGAAACCCTATTGAAAATTGACTTACCATATTGTGCATATTTGTATATGTGCATATTTATATAAAAATGAAGCTATTAAATCCTTCTCGATTATAAAAAGACTGCTTGAAAATTTAGAATCTCCTAGGTAAAAGCTATTATTTCGTGTTCCAACTAATACGCAGGATAAAAATTATCGACTGCGTCTACTACACTCGTAGTCAATGAAAAAACACTTTAATGCTGAGTCTATAAAGCACTACTGGTTTTCATTTACGTGACCCGCTTTATCGAATTATGTCCATGGACAAATTATACAGGCGACTGGGCCACATGGGCCCAAGTTTCTTTTGAATTTACCTATCATTATGGAAGTTTTAAAAAAAATAGTGTTACGCAAATGAAATGTCAGCCGTTCATTTCAAACACGTTTTTTGTCCTAAGTTAAATTGAAAACATAAAACCTCAGTACATTTATTTTGTGAAATTTACTGTATATGTATTTATGATTTTTCATTATTATCTTTTTTCATAGTTTTTACTGGATTACAGATTTTTACCAATCTTTCAAATGAATTTAAAATATACTAAGATTGTGACAAGTGTCTATTCGACATAACTAAAATACTAATTTCTAATTTTTTTTTCTATTCGTACAGAGCAAACTTTGTTAGTTTAGTATTAAGTATTTATTTATTTTCGTTTTAAACATATTTCATTGCGCTTTGTTATCAGGGAATATTACTTGATAAATAATAAAATTGAACACAGCAGGCCAATTCAATTTCACACAGCAACATTTAAATCTTTGTCACCTAAAATTAAAGCTTTGGCAGGTTTCCCGTTTTATAAATTTTTTTTGCGTAGAGTAATTTGCGAACGAATTAATTTAAAAATACCTGCCTATCAATATATAGAATGATTTTCTGTTACATAATTAAAATAAATATGGCATATATATTACTGAAATGAGCAATTGATTGGACCTGCAAAGATAGAAAATAATTATATAATAACCTAAAGTTTACGAAAAAATATTTGTGTATTTATATCCGTAATAATTATTAATTTTTAATAATGATTTTATACTGGATAAAGAAAGTGATCAATTTGTGTGACATTAATTGCATCGTTGATATAATTTTTGAAAGTATTAATTTTATCCATAGTACCATATGATAAAATTAATACCTGAGCTAAATTATTATTTCACCAATTGAAATACCCCCGCTGGCAAACATGAATCAAACTTTCCTCCTACGAAATATTTTGAGTCGATTTTGTGATTTCTAATAATATTTTTTCGTCAAATAAAACAGTCATATAATTTTTTAAGCAGTCATTTTAATTTCATGTTTATGATTACGCCTACTTAGCTTCATTTTTTCTACGTTATCGTAAATACATGGGTTAACAAAAAACAAGTATTGGTAAAATAGACTGGGTTAGAGTAAATATTTTCCCCTATCTCATTCGCGCACCAGTATAAAGATCATTATCTTAACATATAGTTTGGTCTTTTAGAATTCACTTTTCCAGATTTGTCAACATTTTTTTCATATCCAGCTTGTGTAAGTATAGTAGGCTTTTAAAAATTGCTTTAAAATTGTTTAAAAATATGGTTTCAAAAATTCGTTTTATTTTAATATGTGTATGTGTGTATATAGCATATTTATTTTGTCGTTGAAGGTCCTACATTTATACAGAGAGAATAAATGTAAGACCTGCAATGTATATGTCACCGTCAAATTGTAAATACTATTAGATTATAATCTATCTCGCGAGATTGTAAACTGTCGGGAAATTGTGGTCTTTAAAATACTGCTTACAATTTAACGCATTATGTTTCGATAGAATATAACGTATTGAAGTCAAACCGTCAAATTGTGAAATGGCATGCGACAGAACGCTCGCTGATTGGTTGACAGTCATGTTCATGACTTTGGTTATGTTCGGTGACTAACATTTATTATATAAACTCCACTTCTTTGATTATCACAGATTCATTTGATGCCAGCAATCATTTTATATAAGTAATTCTAAAACTTTGAGTTATTTTCAATACGAAATTAATTTAAAATCACCAAAACACTATTTGTTTACTTTCAATAACCAACGAATTGACAATCAAATATGGCGGCGCGGGGCACATGACGTTCAACCAATCAGCGCGCGAGGTGCGTTACGTCGCATGCCATTTCACAAATTAACGGTTTGACTTCGATATATTTGATTCTATCGAAAAGTAATGCGTTAAATTGTAAGCTGTATGTCACGATTTTTCGATAATTTACAATCTCTCGAGATAAATTATAATGTAATGGTGTTTACAATGTTATGGTGACATATATATACCAAACTCAGTCTGAATTATTTCAGATTTTTGGCTTCTATTGGGACCTCTAATGGAAATTGCCTTTATCACATATTTCTTGAAATTGTTAAGTAATTGTGAGGATGAATTTTCAGTCTTGAGTATAGTAATGCTTCTTGATCCTGACTGTTATGTGAGAGGATGGAGTAATAGTTTATTACTCTTGCCTAAAATATGTGTGAACTTATATAAATATTTTCCACGCACTTGCAATGTTTACGCGTACGTGTAGCTTTACGAAAAGCTCCTAATGTTGTTATAATTTAATGTACCTTTTAACTTTTTTAGGAAAACTTTTATGGAATTTCTTGAGAGGTCATCATTGATGATAAGTAGTTAGTTTGATGTTTAATTGGAATTCATATATGCTTTTATATTAACACGTTTAGTTTATATTGTGTTGTATACATATATTGTGCCCAATAATCACTCTTTATAACCAAATTATATTTTGGAGCTTGCATACTTGAAATAGTGTAACCATCAATATTTTGCAGGACAGTGAAATGAACGAAATTATTAGTGTGTAGTAATTATACCCAAAATATTAATGAAATAACATTTATTAGAAAATTGCGGTAAAATTAACCGTGAGGAAAACTGTAAAATTTCTTAACTTCATGTAAAATATCATGCTTGAAAAAATCATGTTTTTATATTATTCTAAGTTATATATAAGTTCTATAGTAAACTAGCCGACTTACATAACACTAGTTTTCTAGGTGTAAGCCTAAGTTCTGTTGGATATTCCGTGTAATTCTAATCATTTGAAATTTCTAAAATTCAAATAAAAAATTATTTGATTTATAATACAAATATATACCGAACGTAAAATATTGGGACACAAAAATTAACATCTTAAATTATTATATCACGATGCATAATGTTACAGCTACTTTCCTTTTTAGTGTGTTTTCCTACTATACTTGATATTTCATAATTTCTGGTCTATAAACTTTCAAAGACATCTATTTAATTTTTAATCTTTTTCAACAAAAATATTTAATGAATTTTACATGTAAATATTAGTTTTGCCTGTATATTTAAAATACATCACTAAATGCACGGTCATGTGCTACGAAGCAAATATTTGTAAACTTATATCCTAGGAGTAACAGTTGGTTTAAATAATTAATAGGTCTGTTTACTAAGTGATAAGAATATATTGAACCCTTATCAAAATTTTAGGTTCATTCCTTGAAAGAAGCAGAAACATTGAAAACTTTTTTACTTTCAGGGTAATAAATTTAAATATTTTGTACATTTCTTTTAGTAAAACAATCAGTATTTAGCGGCGTGCATGTCGTCAAATCAAGAAAAACATTTTTAATGGAATATTTATAAATTGAAAGAATATTTTTTCAATTGATTTAAAGAACACTTCCTAAATAATATAGATTTATCTATGCAAAACTCACACTTCGTTTAAAATTGTGAACAGTTATGAGATCTATCTGTATTTTTGTAAGAAATATTTCTTTTTAAAATTTTTCTTACAAAAGACGACGCGTCTCTCTCTATCTTTCTATCTCTCTCGCTTTCTCTCTCCCTCTCTCTCTCTTTTCAATAACTCTACTTTTGCCATTAAGTAGTTTCTGTCATCACCTTTAGTCTTGTTCATCAAACCCTCGTGAGTATTTGTGACCAAAAGACCTGCCAAGAAAATCAAATGAGCCAAATATCATGAATCTAATCTACACCAGTGATATGTGTCTCTCACTACTTTCCAGCTCTATCGTCACAGTTGGGACGAAAATATCCAGGAAGGCAAATTCATCAAGCACAAACTGAATCAAAATATACTTCATAATTGATGAATTCCTGTCACCGCCTTCGGACTCCATCATCATTAAATACTGGCTTGGAAATTTGTGACTAAAAGACCCTTCAAAATAAGTTGAACAAAGGTAAGATAAATATATTCCTCGGTGTTGAGTAGTCGCTGTTAGCACATTCCAGTTCTATCCTAAGATCGTAACTAGTAGTAGTGACGAAAGTAACTATCAAGAGTAGTCAAATAAGCCCAAACTTAGTGAGGACAAGTCAAGCAACTCCTCGCCATTGAGGAGTCACTGTTGATACATCTCGACTTTATAGTCAGGGCTTGACTCCAACTTGTGACCAAAAAACTCTTCGAAAAAAATTAAACGTCCTAAACATTATAAATATACTCTTTATCTTTAATGAGCTGCTATGACTACTTTTAGCTCCATATTTTACGTATTTGTTTGTCTTGGCACTACAGCTGTTTTTTTTTCAGTAACCGTTTTATGAAGAAATTTTAAACTTGGGATAGTATTAAAACTTATTTACACCCACATGTTTCATTAGTTTATACTCGAAATTATTTACACAAAATTTCAGAAGGAAAGTTAAATTAAGCAGAAGGAAAGTTAAATAATCCTGAAAATATTATTTGACAAAAAAAAATTAAATTCGATGAAATGTGTGGTGCCATTTGAAAAGGCTATTGATGAAGTTATCAATGATATTTTTTATATTTAATGATACATATTTAATTATGTCAGATATGATTAAACATTTATTTAACTACGAAGTCCGTAGTAGTGACTTACGATAAATTAAGTAATTTCACTTGAAACGAGGTACGGTGTGATCCAAACTTGTACTTGATCTGTTTTAATTTGTATCTTGTATTTTTCTATATCCACGCAGACTACCCTAGCTGAGATTAATTTTTTAAAAATATTCTCAATCGTGGAGAAGTTTAATAGATAACTTATTTTTATCATTAACTAGAAAATCTCATTTATAATTAAATGGCAATTACCATTTGCTAGAGAAACAATCAATACAACCGATAATTAGTCACGCACTAATTCTGAAAAATCTCATTAGATATTTATTTCACTCTTCTTTATGTGGCGAATAATTATTTTCATCTAAACGCACAAAAAGGCACGCGATGTATATATGGCTTATTCACAAACTTTGTACGGTATACCTGGAAGAAACCGGGCGATGAATTCGAATGCTTCTCTGCAAATTGCTACAGACTCATTATGGTGAACAGTTTCCCGCATATTGCTATAATATACAGATGAGAGCTCAATAACCTTTGGACATAAGGGACCACTCGAAGATTGACTGATCGTTTGATAATTAATGAATTAAAATAATAAACTACTAAATTATTTTTGTTAGGTTAGGTTTGGTTAGGTTAGTGATTATTAATCACTGTGACCAAAAAGTAAGTATAACAAATTTAACCATGATCGTGATTGTATAAGATGACTTAGATGAAAAATAGTTTGCGGTATAATTATTTTAATTTCCGTGTTACGTTGAAAAGGAAAAAATTAC
This sequence comes from Druceiella hillmani, assembly GCA_039881145.1. NCBI lineage: Eukaryota > Metazoa > Arthropoda > Insecta > Lepidoptera > Hepialidae > Druceiella > Druceiella hillmani. The sequence continues at coordinate 2,582,332 of JAYKKI010000115.1, read as the reverse complement.
AATAACTATTACCTATTCGAATATACTATTACCTATTATGATATATCTTAAATTCATTGCCTTATATTAATGTTAATGTTTTTTATGCCTGACCATAAATATATTCTCATTAAACTACCGTGTAAAGAGAATAAAACATTAAGGCGAACCTGTGTGTGACTTCTTGTTTTAATGATTTGTTATGGACTAAATACAAGTTAGTTAGAAAAAACCCTAAAAATACAAGCATTTATGCCGTATCTTTGATACGTATAAATAAATTCAAACTTATAGGAGATCGTCGACCTAAAATCAGGAAATTGAGTAAAAAGTTAGGTAAAGGAAAAAATCCAAAAGTTGTTAATTTGTAATTTAATCACAAAAAAAATATATTGTAATGTACGCCTGTCAAAGATGTAGTAGGCAATATATTCTCGGTTCGGATATTTATGCCGCATATTTTGATACTCCGAAGTAAAAACCTAGAGGATACTTCTCTTAGATCTAGAATCATAAACTTTGGCGAAAAGCAAGGTCTGAAAGTGCAAGTGAAGAAAAAAATTCGAAAATCGTTATTTTGTAATTATGTCACATAAAAAATATGTATTTTTTAAATACGCGCCTGTGAAAGAAATAGGCAGTATATTTTTGTTCTATAAGTAACATTTAGTAAATAGTTTACTAGGAATATTATGTACTATTAAAAGTTTTGTAAATGACTAAATGTGAACGGAACCCTCATAGCATGAATTCCACTCGTGCTTGACAGTTTTTTTATATTTTGAATATTGAATTTAATACTATACGTACAAAAAATTAGAACGTCGTACACAGTAACTTGTTTTTCTTCATGGGCGACTAAAAGGATACGACATTTTATATTATGATAAACGCTCATTTACTATTAAAAAAATCTTTCATAAATGTATTAAAAGCCATTTAAATATATTTAAACACAAATATTTTTAAGCAAAACCTTTAAAGACAAGTAATAAAATTTTCTGATAACAAAACTAAAATTACATGGAAAATAATCCATTCCCAAACTAGCAAGATAAACAATTTTGATAAAACATTAACATTAAAAATAAATCACCTGATAGCTTCACATCAAAAATTGATAGCCACTAAGTTCGACAATTTTTACTGTGACATTCCTGTTCCAACTACAAGAAGTCTCGCCTCTGATCCTCTTGTCGCTGATAGACTCTTATATCAAAATGTTAAACTGATATATTAAACGATTTATAGTTTGGATTTATCAGAGGAAAATCCACACAAAATGTTCCATTATGACTATCATCTCATAGAGACTATCTAAACAATCTGGGGGAATTTGTAGGATCCTATGTGGGCATTATGTGACCTTTCCAAGGATTTGTATTGCGTGATTCATAACACAAATAGTAATAATTTCAGCTTTTCAAATAAAAGAGAACTATGTCAAAAGAGAGTTTAATTTTCTTCCTTAAACAAAAATCAACTTGCATGTCTTTTGAATTAGAGCAAAATAAATAATAAACATCCCTTAATAGGAGAAAATCGTAGGCAGTTTTAATTTTATTTTAATTTATACTTGGGATTAAATAATCGACAAAAATGATATATATCTTTAAACCATCTGTCATCAAGGTGCGGTGGATAGATATTTAATTTGCATTTTCATTTGCAGAAAAATTACTCACCATCTCAAAACATTTGTTTTGTGAAAAATTTTAGTGTTTAAATTTCCAACCTTGTCATAATTTTCAAGTGGGTTTTTCGCGTTTACTCTTATTTTTGCGTATTTCACAGGTAAACATGAGTAGGTTTTGAATTTTTTCTTCATATTTGATTTACTTTCTTAACCAATAATCTCCAATACCTGACTTATAGTTATGTATGATATGCTGACTTGGTAAAATAATGGCTTAAACTGAAGCTTAATTTTTATACCGTAGTATCGCGTGTTATTGACCGTCGGAGCCTACATGCTCTGTGGTTGAGTGGAGAAGTTGAGTGGATTACGAGTCAATCCCAATAAATACTTAGTGAAGTGTGTGATATTTGCACCTACAACCCTATTCGCAACAATTATATTTTATTGAGTAGAAATCATTGGTTTTCATGTAGGAGTCATGAAACTGTCTTTCATTATTATTTTCCTGGCATATTCACTTTTTATTCTCGAACACGTCGGTTTGTTTATTTAATAGCTCAATAATTTTAAGATATGGGTTTATCCTATATTATGTGTATTTTTGGGAATGTCAATATCCCCTTATATTTTGAATAACCCAAAAAAAAATTTAGTTTATTATTTCCGTTATAAAAACCAAAATACCTGAGAAGTTTTTTATATTATTTTTAACTTTCTTATGTACTAAATTATATAGACATTCCCTTTGGAAATATATTTATAGTAGTGATATTTTTAGCCTATAATTGGAAGACTATTAATATGAACAAAATTCACGCATTTTGTCTCTTGTTTTCATTGTTGAGTACAAAATGAAAATAAAAATACTCTCTTAAGATGTAATATTAACTCGTTCATTTAATTTAAAATTGTCTTTCATTTTCTCCCGTTAGTCTAACAGTATTACACCGAAGCGAATAGTAATTCGGTACGTCAGGACGCTATTTATAGAATAGTTTATATTTTATTGAAAAAAAAAATGAATATTCATCTCTCGTGTCCTATTAAAAATTATGATCTTTTGAATGCATTTAGCATTCATTTTGTACAAATTCATTATTCACAATTAAATATAAACAACTTGATGTAGTGTTATTTTTACTTTATTTAAACTCTTTACCACGACTTCCGTTTCCTTTTATAACAACATCTTCAGGAAATTCAATTAGCAAAGACAAATCTTTGTTAATTCGATATTAATAGCCGGATTTTCTTTGCTAATTTTTCACTACAAAATTTTGTTGTACAACGAAACCCAAGTCGCGGTAAAGAATTTAAATTCAGTAGGAATAATATACATCAAGTAGTTTAATTTAATTGTGAATATTTATCTAAATAAATTTATTAAACATATTATATGCAGTTAATGTTGGAAAATTTTAAGAACACAAAATAAGTTTTAAAATGGTTTTTAGCACAAGTAATAAATATTTACTAAATTTAAAGTTCAAATGTCAATGTCCGTTGCTTTCATGCCAAACGCAACATGTCTCAATGAAATTTTTCCAGACAACCATAATCAAATAGAAAAAGCTAATCTCAGATAGCCGTAAGATTAAATTGAAACTCGTATCCAGTCTCTGGCAATGCATCTCAGCGGCGAAAAAGTGGTTGTGAAATAAACTCTCATAAGGCGACGTGTGCAGACCAGAGAAAATCCCTATAGTTATTGCCTTCTAGAGATTTCGCTTGATAGAGAAGTTATTAAACACATTATGAAGATTTACTGATATGGAAGGTTTAGTATTTATATTCTGGTTATGATTTCCTTATTATGTAATAATTTGAGATTAAATTAAAGTGGTGTTAAACCGACTTGTAAAAGAAACTACTGCTAAGATGCGTTATTATTACATAGTTCAAAATAAGTTTTTTTGTGAGGCTACTTTTTTCAGATAAAATATTCGGATTCCCATTAAAGATATCAGACGAAAATAATCCATACCTTTTTATTGGTTTAGGGGTTTTTTCTAAGAAATAATTTGTTTTTAAATAGGAAAATAATATATTATTATCAACATTTTCTAAAAGATAATATAAATTAAAAGTTTCTCTATCATAAAGAGAACCTCCACTAAGAAAAAAATACTGATATGCTAGTAAAATATTTTTTTCCATATGATATATTCCTGTTTCTCAATATTCAAAATCGAATAAGATATTCACCGTGTTGCTTTCATAATGCAAGGTAAGACTCAGTGTGCGTGCATGGTAGGATGTTTAACCCTTGCGTAAACACTAAAATAATGTATCGGGAAAACGGGACGAGGGTCGAAAAATTATTATTATTTTTTTTATTCATTTTATTTTGTACTCGGAAATCCATAGAATCCGGCTTGCTATACTTTTATTTAACAATTTGCAAAAATTTATATATAATTTTAAAACTAAATATCTCCTTGGACTATTGCATTTTTTATATGCAGTGATATATATGGTTATGAAAATACAAGTACTTTTGATACTTTGATATTTTATTTCTTTCGCCCCTACCCTTTATTTTAGTCAAACTCTTTTAAATATATTGAAATTAATGAAATGTATTTAAGAAATTACTTGACGAAAATAGGACACAATTGAATACCCTTGCTCATTTGTAATATGATGACCAATAATTGTAAATGATAAAAAAATAAGCGTAGTAAAAATTTATATAAATTTAAATTATTAAAAATATTCATGATACTAAACATGAATATTTTTAATAATTTAAATTTATATAAATTTTTGGCTAAAAAGTGATTAAAAGAAGTGAAAAATAAAGAAAAATTTTATTTTTCTTATTTTGCTTTTATTTTTATTGATTTTTTAGCAGAATTCCAAGGATGTTTTGGGAGAAAGAAATTTGCGTTCATGCACACATGCTCGAATAAATTTGTTATTTGTATTTTAATAATAATTCTTAAAGTTTATTTATAATTTATTTTACCGATATTCATGAGGAGTTCTCTGATATTATATTTAACATTAAAATGAGGAAGAGGTCGGCATTATCAGTTATGTGAATCATTAAGACATTTACGCAAACCAAAGCAGAGAAGCAATGTCAATCAATAGTCTAAACATGAAAACCTCCCGCTGGGAATATAAACAATATCAAACGAAAACCCTCAGACTGTTGCTAGCTCGCCTTAAGTTGCGCGTTCGATAAACAAGGTAAATATGATCCATATCTCAATGTCGTCAGCAAGCATCGGAGGTCTTGAAACTTGCATCGTATGTACGTTAACTACAATAGAGATTTGGGTATAACACATTCGCTTGTGTTTTTATCTTCTACATAGATATTTAACACTTTCAATATAGTGATGTGTGTAAAATTATTTATTGAGACCAGATCCCACTTTCCAACTTGTCACATTCCCCTCAAAGGATTTCTATATGTACTATTCTCTTCATGGCTTTCAATTAATTGATGCACTTTATTGAATATATTTGGTGTTAATTTTGTTGAAATTCATTATTCACAATTAAATGAAACTACGTGATGTAGTATTATTTATACTTTATTTCATTTCTTTACCACGACCTAGGTTTCGTTGTATTACAACATCTTCAGGTGAGATATTAGCAAAGATCGGTATCTTAATAAAGATGGATATCTTGATGGATAGCAAAGCTGGTATCTTATATATGGATAGCAAAGATGGATAGCAAAGATGGTATCTTAGCAAATATGGTATCCATCTTTGCTAATATCTTACCTGAAGATGTTGTAATACAACGAAACCTAGGTCGTGGTAAAGAAATTAAAGAAAGTATAAATAATACTACATCACGTAGTTTCATTTAATCGTGATTCACTTTATTAAAAAAATAGGATTGTTGAGACAACTTTTGTCACCAATATATTAGTACCGTTTAACTATGAAATTTTCAATAAAAAAAATTTAAAAAAAATGCCATCAATAGTAGTCTTGTACTACCTATACTTTTACAGAGAAGGGAAAAAACCAAAATACTAAAGTTTACATTCAATTGATCGGATTTTGTCCACTTTGATACCAATTAATTTAACAAATCATAATATATTTTTACATGCAAATACACAATCTATTCACTACAATTTTTAAAATTACAAAGGGGAAATTAGACGTTTTCATTATAAACGAGGACCTTGTAGACTGAGCATACTCCGACCATGATAGAAAGGGGGTTTTATTTGAATCCCTATTACTCAATAATATAAAAAAATAACATCATATTTGTAAACTTTTACTGCAACCAATTTTTTTACACGGGTTAGCAGCTGTAAATTGAAACTTGGTGTATTTTTTTTGACATTCGAAAGATATTATTTTTGAGACTTGTTCACAAACGTCGTATTGACAAGTTCTGAAACATCGTAGCTTACATAAATGTTAACAGAAAGATATTCCTGATACACAGGAAAACTTTTGGACTCTTTCCAATTCCAGTATTAATGGTGATAGAGAAAGCGAAGCAACAAATTACTGTCTACTTTAAGAATAATCTCTGTTTGTATTGTAAGCGATCACTACGAGTATTTTCCCAACAATTTTTGTTGGATTCTAGTCTGACTAAAAGACGTTTCTCTTTTATTACATATAGTTTTTCATGCATTTTGTACATAATATTCCGAGAATGAATGTTTTTTTTCAAGTTACTACTAAAAAGGTATGTGATACAAAGACTACGAAAAACGAAAAAAAACGTAACGCTTATAAAGGCATGGCCACGATGCAAGGTAATCCGTAGGATTAGCGAAATATTATTGTCGAACTTACAAATTAAAATGCATTCAGCACAGTGTCTTTTTCACGTCGCTTTCTAGAATTGTTTCAAGTTCGGATCAGGTTTATTGATTACATTTTGAGTTGAAACAAGATGAATAGGATTATAGCTCGATCAATATATCTTACCGATAGAGGTTTATTCGGAAGTTGGGCAAAATTTAACTTAGCCAAAACCTTTCTTCAGGACATGCTTACGATTAGGAAAATATTTATTAAAGGATTTATTTTATTTAGTAAATTTTACGGAATGGAAAATATTTTTTTATATTTCATATTTATTTTAATTTAAATAGCGTAATAACTGATAACATATTATAGCATAAACTCAGCGGGACTCTCAGTTTAATTGATAATTTGGCTTGCACTCATCTCTTTGCTGTAGCACCATGTTTAACCTGATTCAATTCTACAATAATAAAGATCTATTTTACTTCAATTACAGCAGTATAAATTGAAAAAAAAAACTGAAGAAAAACAAAATAAAAAGCTCCATTCATAAAAGAAATTTATTCTTGGTACTCGTTGAGAAAATGATAAAATTAAAAGAAAATCAAAGATATTTAATGATTAATTGACATTGATTACATTTTTCTAGCTCATCAATTTCTACAGTCTTTTATTTAACCATATATATCAGGCAAGAGTTATTTTCAGTGAAACAATTTTACAACGATTTCTTGACTTAGAAATGTATTGTCTCTATTCATATAAAAATTCTTCAAAATGAAACCAGATGAGATTCACCCGATGTTAAAGATGAATACGAACCATTCTTTTATTCAGATAGTATGTAAACTTATGCAGATTTATTGGTGCAATTCTTTATTATTCAAGATTTAACTAGTTGAGAATTTTAGACATTAATACGTCTTTTTATGTCAAACAGGCCTTTCGTATTTTATTCAGATTCAGTATTAAAGAAACATGTGCCATTCACACATTTAGAGCAATCAATTTGATAATTTAATCCATAAAATTTTCTTCATTACTAATTGAATATAAGAAAATAATTTGATTTTAGAAAAAATGCTTAGAAAGTCTTTGGGATAAAATTTAACAAATAACTCCTGTGATAATTATTACTTTCAATATAAGAAGAACCCAGAAAAGAAAATATTGTCCCTTCACTAAAACTATGCAATCCAATATATGACTTTTCTGTTTTTGTACTTTAAAACTATATCCACATCTTGTCGATGATCAAATAATTAACTCTTTCACAGTCATAAATATCTATTATTTTTTAAATATGTCTTTGTATTTTAAGAACATTCTTGTAAATCGACTTGTACATAGCTACGAGTAACACGAGTAACCATATTCATATTTGTCTTTAGAAGGGCGTTCATTAATTTTTCTTGTAGATGTTCAATTGGATATCCTTTTAACAGATATAAATATATTGATTAAAATTTCAAACACATAAAATGTAGGGAATTTTGACAATCTTTTTCCGAAATTTTTAGCACTTAGCTAGGAATAACATTCGAGTACCGTACTCATATTTCGCAACGTCAGCATCGCCTTCATCAATTTGTTTTTCAATCATCTACTACTTGCTTTTTCTATTGTCATAAATTTCATAAATCGTCTTAATGGCATATAGCTATGTTTTCTAGCGCACATTTACCAGAATAATATCCGTATTCTTATTTGCTCACTTTAGTAGCGCCTTCATTTTCGAATTAAGACTTAGTTAATGTCTTAGTTCGATTCGATTAAACTAAGTGTTGAAGACTTAACACGTAAAATGTTAAGTCTTCAACACTTAGTTTAATCGAATCGATCTCATAAGTAACGTACTTTAGTTTGGAGCCATATATATCATTGTTTTCATTAGTTATTTATACACTATTAGGAACGTCCACAGCAAATGTCTTTATTTTATGGACTGTGCGATCGACAATTTAGATATGACTTTAAACGATTATAGGGAGGAAAATAAAGGATCTATTTTCAAAGCAAGAAATTTCTTAATTAATATTGCCGGTAGTCAGTAATATTGATTTTTATTAACTTTTTTCTAAAATCGGTTTAATTAATTTACCTCAGTCACATCTCCGCAAAAACATATAAACCGACAAAAATTCCAAACAGAATATTTCTGTGTAGAGAACACAGTACTTACTTTTATTACGTACGTCTCAATGATTTTTTTCCAAATATATTAAATATACGGAAAGTCTAATTTCACAGTTCAATTATATGTATAAAATTTATACAGTTATTTATAAAATATTTTTATTGATATTATTTATATTAAAATTTGTATTAAAACTTCACTAGTTTTACAGCAATACAGCGGATATATTACAACTTATTATTTTCATTAAAATTGTCAAATATATAGAATCAAAAATATTTTGTCGTTTTTTATCAGTAAAACCAATCTAATATTATTTAAATTATTAGATAATACGTCACAATTAAAATATTATGCTAATTACTACGGCAATGAGTCCTCATATATGCCATTGAATTCATTTAAAATAATGATTTAGGAACATTTTATGAGAAAGTATAGCAATAGAGATCTTTGCGGAGGCAAATATTCGTAACATCGCTCTTATAAAGTACGATGGTAATGAAGACAGAAAATAATGACAAGGCGATTTCTAAAAGTATAGACCCCGTTTAAGTAAATGTAGTCTAAGAATCAATCTGGCTAGATATTATGAGGTTATGCGCTAGATAGCTGGCACCGGTTACATGCGAAGAGTCGAAGATGTGAGTCCTGTATTTAACATTGTGCCGATATAGGCTGTTGATGGTGATAAGTACCTAATTGCGAAAGAGAATTGTGAAAGATATTACTTGAAAATAACTAATGTTTTAATGAGACTATATCCAACTATACTATACTCCAACTATTCAACTATATCCATTATAGTTGAAAAAGTTGCGTATGTAATTGAAATAATGGTTATTGTTTTCAAATTTTATGGCCTTAGATGAGTATCAGGAATCGGTTTTGCATAAAGAACTTAGTGATGGAAATATAATGGAAACATAGAGCAAGCAGAAAATGTATGGCAAACACATATAATTTGTATTACTCAACTGAGTTTCATTTCTCCTTGGATATTTTTAATTTACCTTAACATAAGTAAATATTTTCTCACTCGTCGGTCTCTTATATTGTTTATCAGGCTTGTACAGTAATTTCCTTTCAAAAATATAGGAAGAAAATAACTTATATTTTTATTTTCCGGCCTTTGTTATTCAGAAACTTATTGTTCACTAACAAAATATTTATTTCTTATTAATCTTTTATGAATCCTAAATACAGTTAAATATTTCATAATCATACACAGAATCTGAATGAAAAATACACACTCAAAAAACATGGAATTACAAGTTTGATAACTTTTTATTTCTGCAAATTGATAATAGCCAAATATCAAAATTTAATAAGTTGTTTATAATGTACACGCGCACTGAGCGCTGAGGAACATGGTTGTATGGCAACATGGTGTCGCGGAACTAGGGAAAATTAGCATAAATTCAGCAGTTTAGTTTTTGACTGATCACTTTATGGAAGATAAAAGATTGTTTTGTATTATGCTTCTAATTATTCAAGTATTTGAAATTATAATTTCATAGTTTTGCGACACGGTGAAGCCCTGTAACTTTCTTTAAACAAGTTGCAGGTTTCCTTAACTCTTGGCTATATATGAGATCTCATAACTTTGTAAGAGTTAAAGGTACCCTATACTTTGGCAAATAATTTAATTCGTTTTATCTTAATTAATTTTTCTGTTCGGGTTGCTCAGTCACGGCGCGTTTCGTTTTTTTCCTTTCCACTCGAAACGCGCTAAGCTATTGCCCCCATCCACGCTTCAAGCGCCGCGTACTCGTCCTACCTAAACCCAATAATATTTGCGTACCTCTTTGAAGCGCAACGGTGGCGCACATTGCCAAAGTAATGTTTACTTTTTGTTTGTGTGTCATATTTTTCGTATTACAACATTCTATTCTGTACATATCGAATTTCAAGTCTCTAGGCCTTCGGGAAATTAATCTACGTCTACGGGAAATGCTAAGACTTATAGAGTTTCACTTTATAAGTCTTAGCATTTCCTTTAAATTATCATAAAATATATTACAGTAGAAACATAACATTACTTATCCGTTACTATTTTACTGAAATAACCATTGTATACGTGCGCATATTAGACAATTGTACAGAAATTAAATTTCGAACGTATTGAACGAATTCCTAATATCAAACTATGGAATAAATTTCTTCCGTTATGCTTTAAAATTGTCCTAATGAATATGTTATAAAATAAAATATTCATACATATCATATTTCGCGAGCTTATTACTGAACATTGTAAATGATCGTGGCTCAAAAGGAAAAAAATCGACACAACACAATTAAAGATTTCCTTACAATCTAAAGAAACGAAATCTATATCGATACATAGAAACAAATAGAATCGACACTATTAATATTATTGGTACTTCTCCTTAAAGGATTACGTGTAACCTACATTGTTAAGAAATATATTCAGAATAGATTTTGTCAAGAACAAATTTATAAAAACACATTGAACGGTAATACAAGCTAATAGACGAAAATAATTCATATTATGTGAATAAAGAAGCAAATAATATAAAATGTTCGCATGTGTCTTATTTTGGGACTGCGTTACTGAACATTACAAGATTAACGAGGTGCAAAATTAAGAAAATCGACAAGTGGAACCATCAGTATTTATTTTTGCTTCTCCTTAATATATTACGGGTAATCAGCATTGTGAAGGAGCAGATTCAAAGTAAATTGTGTAAAGAACAAATCTATATATATATATATATATAAATATACATATATATATATGTATGTATATATATATATATATATATATATATATATATATACATATATATATATATATATATATATATATATATATATATATATATATATATATATATATTAAATAAAAATACAAGCAGATTTAAGAAAAGAAATTTACCATTTACAATGGTTTAAAATTGTTTTTTTCGGTGGGGAACATTGTGATTAATCAATTAAAAAAAGTGTTAGTGACATGAAAATTAATAGTTTATAAATCATAATTTTTTTGTAATATTTTAAAAAATATTTACTCTAGTCACATAAATAACTTTCTTCGAAAACTATTCTACTACATGAAATTTACATGAAATTTGGTATGGAAGTAGAAGAGCCAGGTAGCTAGCATGCATTGAGCGAGTGCTTATTATTAGCTTTTTGTTTGAAATTAATATTGATTTTTTTCTCTTTACAAAAGAAAAAAGTTAAAAAAGTTTTTTTATAAGTTTGGAGGAAAAATTTGACCAAAAATAAAAAGAACCTAACTTCTAAACTATTGATTTTCGCGGAATTAATATTTATTCTGAATAATTAATCACGATGTTCCCTACCTAAAAACAAATGGGGGTATTAGAAATGTATAACATCACGCTCTATTATATAGAATACATAGAATACTTGGTAAAAAGCAAATAATTTAAAATCACAAATTTTAACTGTTCAACTAACGTTCGCTCATTTAATTTACCTGATTTATTATAAGACATCAAAAATATTTAATTCCGAGCGCAATAAATATTTAACAATACTTAATACATGCAACGCATGTTATCGTAAACATTTCAATATATTGATAAGTTTCCTGCAACTTTTACGTAGGCTTCTAAAACTACTGTTTTTTGTTTTTTAAATTCAGTTGTCCCAACAAAGGGGCATATTTTTCCTCTTTTTTTTACATCCCTAAAAACATAATTCTTAAAATATTTTTGATACCTTTAGACTAACCTTTTCAGATGATACCTTACATTATTTACAGAAATTGAATAAAAAAATCAAATACTTAAATTAGCTCCGTAAATTTCCAACAATTATTTTTGAATATTAGGTATTCAGATATGTCTAATTAATGTGCATTAAATTTTAAATTTCTACATCAAGGGGTTTCTGGAAAAACTGATTGTAGCAGAAAGCAGACTAGCACTTGAGCACATCGGCACATTAGCAATAAAACATGAAATAATTGGTGAACTTTATCATTATTTTTATATACTTTCATTTGCGGAAGACAAATAGCTGGATAACATCCTGGTAACTAAATATAAGCCTAAACTCTTAATTTAATTATACTCCCATATCCTGCGGCATTGGCGTTCCAACAGCGTCCGCTTTAGATAAGCTTATTTACTTAAACAGATACGAGTATATCCGAACGTTCCGATGTTGCGAGTTTGCTCAACCGTTGTACATGGGCGATGTTAATATTAAACAAGATAACGTTATCCTTTGATTTAGGCGACCGCTTTTATTCAGCGAAATAAATGGGGATAAGGCACTAAAAAAAGCTTACATAGGGGGTGTAGATAAGTATATAAATATTAGAAAACGTCCACAATTAAATTAAACTTAGCGATGTAATATTATTTCTACTGTTTTTAAGTTCTTTACCACGATCTAGGTTTCGTTGTATTCCAATATCTTCAGGTAGGCTATTAGCAAAGGATTCTTTTTCATTCAAAACATTCCTTGCTAATAGCCCACATCAAGATGTTGTAATACAATGAAACCTAGGTTGTGATAAAGAACCTAAGTAAAATAGAAATAATATTACATTACGTTGTTTCATTTAATTATGAATAATACATTTCTACAATATTAATGCCAAATATATTAGGTATTAGAAAATGTTATAGACTTTAGGGTTTAGGAAGTCTTAAGCCGTGCCTTACTCGGCTGTGGTTGGGCAAGTGTACTCGGTGCCACTCGCTGGGCCAGCAGGGTCTGGGTTTAGACCATCCCTTGACTGGCAGATGACGAACAAGGGGAGGGTTTTTCTCAGATTGGGTTAAAGCCATAAGATCTGAAGGTCAAATCTCCGGGATACACGGCCCGGGCAATTTTCCCTTTTTTTTTCAAAGGAAACTACTTGCTGCTATACAAAATTAATACCTGAGTAATATGTCGGTTTTTTAACCATGGTATTTTGTAGAGAAATGAAGAATTAGTGTTTTTATATTTTTTAATGACAAATGGAGGTAGCATTTGGCTAAAAGGACAGTCGCTAAGATACAATTCTTGAAAACGTTTCAAAGATTTTATTTATAAAAAGATACAATGTCATATTTTATTTTGAAGAGGCCAAATAAGACCAAAGTTAAAAACTAGCTATGTCACCTTCTTTATATTTTACCAGGAAAATATTTAACTGGTAATATAATAAATTTGTATTCCAATTTTGATAACATTTACAATTTTTTTATAGTTAGGTGAAATCGCGGAGATAGCTCAATAAATACTAATATAATAAATACTATAGTAATAAGACTAATTATTATAGAAGCTGTTCTATCAATAATGGTGAAAACCAATAAATACTAATATAATAAATACTATAGTAATAAGACTAATGTTTCTAGAAGCTGTGATACAATAAATACTATAGTAATAAAACTAATGATTCTAGAAGCTGTTCTGTCAATAATGGTGTAAAACACTTCTATATGTAGAAATAATTTCTGGTAATACATTTTATACGTAGTGGGACTTTTGAGATATATTTTCAGTAAAATGAAAGTATTTTGGGCGGATTAAATTTTTAAATTCAATTTCTCAGTAAAATTTACCCCTAGTATGAAATATTCTGGTATGAGTGCATCTAAAATATATTTTTTGAATAAAAGTTTATATAAAATTTATGTAAAAGTTTTAATAATAATTATTTTATATTTAGTATTAAATTAATAATAAATATAAAATAATTATTATTTTCATTTTAAAACTATATTTGGTCCCCAGCTTTTCTTATGTATATTTTTATAGCTTTGGGTTAAAAGCATACAAATAACATTTAATTTCCCAAGAAACAAAACAATATTCTCAGTTTGATAAATACAATTGTTTAATAGATATTCAAATAATCATAAATTTTCCATTAATTATAATTTATATTATATATACTTGTGCTAAGAAAATTCGGATAAAAACTGATTGCTAAAATTTAATTTTGTCGACTTAGTTGAGATTTGATTAAATTCAGCCTATTAGAACGAAATGTCAATGCAAATATTGCAATTTTTTGAACCAACAAATATTTTCAGTAAGATGAAGAAAATTTCTGGATACTTCAACATCATCTGAATTACGTGATTCCTCAGTTATTTCACGAAGTTTCGAGTGTCATAGTTTTTTGCTACATGTACAATTCAAAAAGACAAAAAACTTTTATGCTTTTACATTAGTAATATCTTTACACATAAAAAACTAAACTTATTAAATTAAAAAGGAAAAATGGAATCGTTAATATCGTGAGAAGTTCTGTAAAAGCCATTTCTGTAGTCAGGTCAAGCACCACATTAAAGGCCTATGAAAAGTACTTTAAAACTTAGTTAACAGTTTCGTTATGAGCCTATTGCCGCTAAATTTGACTATGAAAGCTTGTTTTGGGTGTTAAAATCTGGCAAAATTGAGTTAATAATTTAAATGCAGTTTCATCATTACTTATAAGATGAAAATTTTCATTAAGGGAAGTTTTAATTTCTATTTTGTGATAAGTTATTTATGTTGAATATTCAAGTTAGAAATGAAGTGAAAAATTGTTTTTCACCAATATTGCCGTAATGCGTTTTAAGACTAACCCAAAAAATAAAACCTAGTAAAATCATTTAACCCTAGCCTTACTAAGGTTCCATAAGTACATAGTCATAAACATTTAAAGTTATAAAAAATCGTGAATTTTCCTAAAGAATAATTCTCATAAACTTTCATTATACTGATAGTAAACGTGACGGAGCAAGTTAATTGTTGCGAAATATGCATATTAATATGCCTTATTATTACGCCAAATTTTAAGTTTTTATGTCGAACGACTTTTGAGAAAGTTTGACAATTTGTAAATATTTTTAGTTAGTTGAGCTTGGTAAAGTGTTTTCTTACGAGATGTGTGTAAATGGTATACCAATATTTTTTAACCCCCATCTTGATTTGAGTGCAAATTTTGCTTGCGTTCCTAAATAATACGTATGGTACTAATTTTAAATATTTGCAATAAGGGCTTGAAATCTTGCTAACGCATTTTTGCTGTAAATTCGAGTAAAAGGCAGAATTATGCAAGAGGTAAAATCGATGCCGTTAATTGTTTTGTAGGTTTGTGATAAAAGTGGATGATATTGAAAGTATATGTATTTTTTAGCATCATTGATATGATAAATAGAAACGAATTCCACACGATTAAGAGTTGTCTCATTTGTGAAAATACTAGAAAGAGTAAAACTCATTTAAAATACAACTTAGAATTTGGAAAATACATTTCTGTCTGCAATATCCACCAAGGGTTTGGAGAAAAATAACACAAATATAAATTACGTTTTTAAAAACCAATTAAAATTTTAAAACATTATGTCATTCCAACTAGATTTTAAAAAATCCACGGCAGTGTTGGGGAAAAAAAATATTTAGATCGTAACTTGCCTGAGGTAAAAGAATTTGCCTAGATTAGTCAAGAACACGTGGCATTGAATTAATGATTCTGTAGGTAAAATTTACAGAAGATTAGTTGTGTATGCTTGCTAAACTTCTATAAAATTTGCATATCCTTAAAAGAATAATGATTCGATGCGATGTCCAAGTATTCACTTATTAAAGATAAGACAATTTAATAACATAAAATGGTTTCAAAATTTTGCGTGAAAGCTTATAAATTTCGTTAAAAGAATATTTAAAATAGTTTGAAAATATATATTTTAGGTAAATTCAAAAGGCGGTGGTAAAATTAAATTGAAACAGACAGTATTTTTTCCGAGATGTATTTGAACAATAACATTAAAGTTTTCGCTTGACAAGATAGTATTTGTATTTCTATTCAATTAACATGTAACTTTCAAAATTAACCATTGATCGATCCTCTCTATTGCATTTTAGTATGATTTTTTGGGGCTAAAATAGAAATACATATTATGTATAAAATAATCTTCTCACATTAACTCAGCAATTCATAATATTTTATTGGAAATAATTTACATTTCCCCACAGTAACAATATCGCACAGTACATTTTAATACAACATACTTTTATTTTATATTAGAAAATGTACAAAGATGACATATTCAGGCGAATACTTTCCAATTTTATATAATCCTTTGCTATTTCCTATAACATGACTTTGAGTAAAATCTGTGCAAAATGTTGACATACTCACTGATATTCATCTTACTTTCAATGGTAATATCACGAATATTTCCCGACGACTGTATAAGATCTTTGGTTTCGTTATGTAGTACTCCAAATACTACTAGTATTGTGTTTTAATCTAAAATATTAAATAGATCTAAATATATTGTCTCAAGTAAGTATATCTCTTACAATCAAGTCAATGATAAACCAAACAAATATTATATAATCGATGTCCAGGAAGCAAACCATGCCACATGTCGAGAATCTAATTTTCTTGTAAACAATAAATGCTAGTCTGTAGTTTTATCTTTGTTTTACTTTCTATTTTGAAACCATAGTGATTTGCTTTATTTTAAATTAAGTTTAATAGATATTTAGTTTTACCGGTGAAATTTATAAATCATGGCTTAATGAAATTCTGGCTTGAATGACGTCTATAAGTAACTTCATTAAATAAATGGACGCAAACAATTCCTTAAGATTGTTTATGTTAACCTTTTTCTAACCTTTTTCTTAATTCTGATAAGACACCACATTTATTTTGTTCATTATTTACATGGGCTAGCAAAGCGATTCTGCCAGATAATATGACATTTTCGGACAGATTTTACTCAACGCTTATGTTTATAACATCCTAGTTTTAACCCGCTGTTTTTATCACGTAGAAAAGATTACTGGTATAATTTATAAAAGTTATTTTTGTGAACAAAAATAATCTTAGCACTGGAAATGGCTAACAGTTTCATTTATACAGAATGGGAGAAATGGTAATAAAGAACATAGCCTTTACTCTGCATTAGATGCCATATGGAGCCATGTTGCCCAGTTATATGCTATTTTACACTTATTTTTCTTTCAGATGCATAAAAGAAATATTATTTCAAATTATTAAATATTTAGATAAATATATGAGTACTATATATAATTTCATTTACATATTATAGGCTATATGTCTATAAAATTTCATAGAGGTTTGTGAAGTAGTTGAGGCGTGAAAGCAAAGCAAAGAAACTCCATAAGCATTTGGCTACGTAATTCAACTTCCATTGTTTGGGCGGAATTGTTGTAGGTTGATAGAAATAATATATTTACTTATGAATCTGATGAACAATTTACTTATAATAATATAATAAAAAAATTTATCCATCCACGGTCAAAATGTAATTTACAAAGTAAGTTCAATAATTCTGATAGCTTTGTGTCATTGCATTGAACAATAACAAATATTTATTATACATATTAAAAAAATCTCCTCCAAGTCACGTTACGCAGTAAATTTTCAACGTTTAATGTTAAAATTAATTCGATGATAATTTCATTGACAGCCTCCATTAAACTTTAAAAGCAATCTGGGTTACTCAGTCTTCCGGAAGTTGTAAACACGAATATTCCGTAAGGGTGGCGAAGCTGTAAAAGTGCCGGTTACGTGGAAATATATTTCTATTTCCAACCAGGTTGGGGCTGGACGTAAGGGAAACACGATGATACAATGTCTGTCTTTATTTTAATTTAAATATTTAACGATTAGTAATATTAGTGACCAGATTATAAATGTATATTATTTTACTGTTAATATATATTACATATAATATAACTTAACTTTACATAAATCGTTTTTTTCCACCTGGTAATTCTGCACTGATATTTCCGATAGTTGCAAGAAAACAAAATATAGAATGTTAAAAATTTGTGAGTGATAGAACCAAAATATTTTTGAGAAAATCACAATATTCAGACGCCAATAATTCGCCGCTGGTCTGCCCTCTTCTTTTTTTTTAAATTAATAGTTAATACCCTTCAATTTTGGTTCAAATCGGTAGAAATATTTTAGAAACCTAGCATAAAAAAGTGGATTTTTCTATAGATCCTAAATCACTAGTAGATCACCCAGATTCATTACAGAAAAATATGCTAATTGTTGTCACAATACTGATAATCGTAATTTGTCGAGCTTCTATACAAAAGTAACATTGATATAGTCGATGGAGTAGAACAAAAATGTGGAGAATTGGAGCGTGTCAAAATACCTTGTTTATTAATGTATATAATGAAGGAATGGTAGGTGGAGGCTGCAGGATGTTTATACGCGATCTAGGTAAAATAAACCAAAATTACACCTTATCCCGGGTGACGAGCATAAAGCATTACCTAACCCAATACTGAAATTTTACTAACATAAAAATTTAATTTAAATTAAAAAAGCTTGACCTCACAAATTCTCACCTGAGTGGAAGAAAGTATACGTGATCATGCTCAATACAACATTTTGATGGAAATAATAAATATGGTAACCGTGTATTATGTAATTGGAAAACCTATTAAAGTTTTTCCTAGATTTACTCCAGTGGGAAGAAAGAAGCTTCATACAAGAATTAGAGAATTTGTTTCAAGAATTCGACAAACTAAAAAGCTAAATGATTTCATAACATATTCGATATCACAGAAACCATAGGAAAAACTTATGATAAGTTCCAGTTGACTTGAAAATTAGCGGCAATAATCACACCAAAAACCCGTATTATTAATATTCGTAATGTTAATAAGTAATCAACTTCCATCCTGCCTAGCCAGATAAGTTGTCTTGTCTGGTTTATGGTGAACAATATTTTAATGGAGAACTTATTTTCTTTCTCCACATTAATACGGTTACTATGATGATCTTGCTTGATGGCTCAATTCGAGATGTTATTTTATTCAATTATAACGTATAGTAATCAAGTCTTGATACGGATAGTAATCAAGACACGGAATAGTTCATCGTATTATGGATTTCGCTACACTCAGCGGACAATTAACAATTTTCGGAACACCAAATAATCCTGAAGCAGCTGGAAGCCAGGAAGCCAGGAAAGCTGGTTTTAATTAGGAAGATCCCTAGAAATAAAAATAAATGTGAAAAGTGGAGTACGCAGCACTGTACTATGATCACGAGGAAACTGATATATATGTGTTGCAAAAATGACCTTACGAGAATACCATTTTAGATACGTATTGTTCATTTTACGCTGTGTTTATTTATGTTTCTGGCTAATAAAAGTGTTTATCCCTTCTCAAAGCTGTCAAGTGTTAAAATTGTTTAAAATGGCTGATATTGCGCATTTATGTAAGTTTTAAAGCAAGAGTAATATACGCTTTTTTCAAAGATAATCCCAAATCTTTGTAGAATTCACCAGCCGTACGGTTTAGGCAGGTAGTATTCCTGCAGCATCAGGACTGAGGAATTGGAACCCAAAATAAAATTGTGGAATCTCTGCATGAGATTAAAAATATTATTTTAGAAATGCAGACCTTAAGCCTTGCAATTTAGATAGGCGGTACACCTGCAGAAAGAGAACTGCAGAGTTCTTAGATAGAGTCTCTACATAAGACTAACGATACTAATATAAAAACACCTGATCCTCAAATCACCCAATTCAGGCAGGCAGTCACATGCAATATTAGAAGTGATGAATTACCGCCAAAAATTTTATCACAGAGTCTGTAATTGAGATCCACAATACTATTTAAAAAAGCAGAAACTGAAGTCTCACGATTTAAGCAGGTAGTACCCCCACAGCGTCAAGACTGAGGAGTTGAACGACAAAGTTTAGTGACAAAATTACCATTTAAAATTGGTTGATCATCAGGTCCCACAGTTTAGTCAGGCACTGCCGTTACGGTATCAGGACTGAGGATTCAAGGACACATTCTCTGCTTAAATCCTAAAGCTTTATTTTAAAAACTGCACATCCTTTAGTCTCAGCGTTTAAGCGGGCGGCACCCCTTTAGCATCAGGACGGAGGTGTTGCAAGATAGATTTCTATAACAGAGTCTCTAAAATTTACCCGGTTTAAATACAATAAGCTAATTTCAGTATTTGCAGTACACAAGATTATATTTTCAATGACGAAATTCAAAGTTGGGAGAATTTTCGACCTTAGAAAATTGTCGTTTTGTATATTTTACTAAGCACTGCAAACTAAAAAAGTTCGTAGTCAATCGAATACTCTCATCAGATGTTATAAAAATGCAGATATTTTTATATGTAAATATTTAGTTTCTAAGAGACTTCAATTTGATTCTAATTTGTGGATCAGTATTGTCTTTGAAAACACCCTTCTTCCCTTACAATAATCGACTCCTTTCTGGATATTAAAGCAAAACTTTAATTTGTATGAAAATGTAAATGGACTATCTGTGTATAAAGAAATTTGTTATAATACGTAAACAAATTACCTGCGTAGCGTATAATTTTTAAAATGTACCTAACTTTCTCAGTTTCTGAGCGTTCGTATTGTTCTGTATTTTCTTGAGATTTTACCTATTTAGTCAAATCACTAGAGTTTTTTAAAAAAAATTCTATCGTTAATTTTAAGGAATCAAATTATCGACTTGCCAATAGTTTTCATATGTTTATCGGTTGGCGCTGTTTACATTAAATAACCACCAAAAAATTCAATGAATGGATATGTACGAGTATATCAATGTAAATTATACTTTTGAAGTTGGTAACATTTATGAAGACGTTGTGCGCAATTTTGTTATCATATAATTTGGTCACTTGTAGTTTGCCTAGTTGATTCAAACTTAATTAGAATAGTGTATGAATTTTAGACACTTGAATTTCAGAGATATTAATTGTTTTTATTTAATTATTGCGAAACAATAAAACAATTGGAAAAAGCCGAAATAAGTAGACTTTACTTTCAAAATGTTTCAGACACGTCTAAGAATACTTCTAAAAGTTGAGGGCACACAGAATTTCAATCTTTCTCCGAAGCACTAAATGCTTATTGAATTGATATCGGATGCCTCTAGAAATTACATCAATTGTCCAAATGGTCGGTAGTTTTCAGTCTCAATTTAAAAATTACGTTTTTTATAATAAAGCATACTATGATATATTATATATATATATATATGTGTGTATATACATATATATATATATATATATATATATATATATATATATATATATATATATATATATATGTATATATATATATGTACATATAAGTATTTATTATGTATTCATACTTACTGTTTAATTTTTTGGAAATATTAACCCTTTACAGCTTTTTAAAGGTACAAACACTTATTGACTATAAACGCTATATGAAATTAACAACATTTATCATAAGTGGCATTCTTACATGCTCACCTGTGCAAAGTATATATTTAGTTTCTCTTGCTTACGCTTCTACCCACATTCACCTTCCTAAAAGGCATTCCGAGTGTGATCAGCCTCCTTGATACTTTAAACAACGATCTGGTTCACTACGTCTTCTGGATATTGTAAATAATGAATCGTCCTCTAAGTGTTGCGTTACTATACAATTACTTATACAATTTGTTACATGGAAATATATAACCATTTCCAGTCAGATTGGAGGTCGAAGTAAAGTGAATTCGATAATAAAATATCAGCCTTTTTTTCAATTCAGACTTTTAACGGTTTAGAACACTAGTAAAGAGATTGCCGAGAAATGTATATTCATTTTACTTTGCATCATTGTAGACCTGATCTAAATATATAAAGAATATGGATACAATTATTGGTAAATGTTATTATGAATAGAAATTATCTAAAAACGTGTATGGCCTGATAAACAAAAACAATACATGATGTTATGTTAGGCCGTCTGTATCTTCTAGCTAAAGTAAAATCGTTCATAGACACCAATTGCATGGCGTGTTGTTATCGTAAACTTTTTTCATTGTGCATTTGAGTTAATGTTCTTATAAATACAAAACCAAATATATTTAAAATGATGTAAGAAGTTATATTGACATATCAAGCAAAGTAAATATATATTATGCATAATGTCACGCAGGTTAAAACCACAAAATTAATCTTAGATTTGAAGAGATAAGCTTTAGTTCATGTTTAAGATAAGCACGTAAAAATTTGCTAGACGAATCTGTGATTAATTATTTAGAATATGTAACATGTTTCACATAAAATCCTTTTTGAAAAGCTTTTCGACTTTTGAACAAATTTCGCGCGCTGTAATTTATGTATCGGCTTAACGAGAGAAAAACTCTTCTGTTTCAGTAATCATTACATGAATAAACAATGAACGTCCGTGTAATCGCACAGAAAGTGATTATAAAATCTATTTTATTTCACTTTTCCGGAAAATCAAATTAATTTAATTTACGTGAAGGTAAATTATTATTATTATTATAATTAGAATCCAGCCTTCTTGAAATTGATGCATTTTATTTTAACCAAAATACTATGTATAACTTGAAATATTAAACTATGGTTTATTAGAATTAACTCCATTATGATAACCTACTATCATTTGCGTCTTGCATTCAAATACACTACAATGTAAAGGCAGCAACTTGATTATAATTGAGATGGTTTTTGGATATTTGTAAACACTTTTTTACAAATATGATCATCTCAATTATAATAAAATTCAAGACTCGTCAAGTGTGTAGATATTCGTTTTCCACTAATACTTACACTCTTGACGAGTCTTGTATTTTTTCTACATTATTCAATATTCCCGAAACCTACCAATTCTTGCGAATGGTTACTGTCGAAGTTTTTCATAACAGCAGAATAATGTTTTCTTTCGCGTACATTTCGTTTTAAGATATTTCGTGTTAAATATTACAGCAATGCTGTAATAGTTCCAAGCAATATTCTAAAATGTAGGTAATAAGATATCTGTATGCTATATCTCACATATTATTTTTGAAAGATAAACTATAATTATTAAACTAGCGTGACCCGTGCGAAGTCTTCGCATTATAAATTATTCAACTCAATTTAATAAATCAAAATTGATTGCAGGTATTCAATTCATTTCTAATTTTGCAAACTGCTTATTACGTTTTCATTCCATTATGAAGCTCAGATAACAGATCAAACAAATATTTTACTAAAATTGACATATAGAGGCGCAAGTATCAAAAGCATTGAGCTAAAGCGCCACTTTATTTATACGTGAGTGGATTTGAAATTAAACAAATATTTTACCGACCGTCAATCATATTGACGTTGAGCCGTTAGATGGCAGCATTGCTGTTTTGTGTATATAATTTTAATAATTAATTAATTTGCGAAAACAATAGCAATAATAAATTTTTTAGTTGTGGATGCCAGTAGAGCAAGCAATTATCTATAAAATGATATATAGTTTATGTGGATTAGTTGTGAGGTTTTTTCTAAAAAGGGAGAGTAACATCTTAACCTTAGCGTATTAATATATATGATGATGATTATGAAGTAATTGATTATCTAGGTATTAAAAATTAATCAGTAAAATTTTATTATATCCATCTGACCATCTCTCCGTACTTTTGCCAATGCATTAAACGTTTTATTTCAAGATTGGAATTGTGATGGAATTTAACACGAAGGCGTAATTATAAGATAAAAGTACGTTACAAAAATGTTTTTTCGGGTTTTTTTAAGTATCTATATAATAATAAATTGAGAATAAACATTCTCGCCAACCTCATCGGATACGCCATAGGATGTCAGCAATGCAATTTGAAAAAAAATCAAAAATATTAAATAATATTTTAGTACCGTGTCTATTTTGTACGCTTTGAATTCCTAAAGTTATGCTATAAATAGCGAAGATGGTTCAAACTTTAAGACTTGTGAGTGAAAATTAGACCTAAATATAAAATAAAATGACTAAAATCAGCAACATTTTTCTTCAACTTTCCCCGTTTTCAATATTGTGTAATCATGTAAGGATTAATTAAAGGGTTTTCACCCTTCATGTATTCATGTTATGTAACACATATTCACAGGTTGATCTCTTATTGAGATTTTAATATTATCAAGACGAATATTTTTTAAAAGAAATTAATATTTATTATTCGGTTAATTCAGTATTTCCCTTAATATTTTCTCATGGAGGTTCTATTTACCGTCAAATATTTTAAGAAAATGTTTCTTGGTTAATAAATTATTTATCGGTAAAAAAAATGAAACCGAAAAGTATCAAAGAATGACAAATTCATAAAATAATCTTGCGATATAAATTAATCCACGATTTACATGTGTCCATAAATAAAGCAAGAAAAAGTTCGTGATTGTTTAGTAAAATAAACGAATTTTTATATAACGGTATCAATATTTTTAATTATTGAATATATTTGACGTTAATTTTGTAGAAATTCATTATTCACAATTAAATGAAACTACGTGATATAGTATTATTTCTACTTTTTTTAATATCTTTACCACGATCAAGGTTTAGTTGTATTACATCTTCAGGTGGGATATTATGAAAGATGCTAATATCCCACTAATATCTTTGCTAATAGCCCACCTGAAGATGTTGTAATACAACGAAACCTAGGTCGTGGTGAAGAAATTAAAGAAAGTAGAAATAATACTACATCACGTAGTTTCATTTAATTGTGAATATTTTTAATGTATACTTTCTAATAAAGTTTTGATAAATAATTACAAGTAGCATTACAAAAATTGGTGACTAAAGTAAAATTATGCTAATGGTGACTTAGAATAGAATTATATTTATATATAGTTACTGCATCAAAATCTGCAAGGTAATTTCCCTTAAGGGAATTTCACCTTCCTTTGTGCCAAATTTCAAGGTTTAAAAAACTCTTTACTTGTATTTTTTTAGATCTTGTAAGTAATTTTTTGATTTTTAATTTTTTTCTGAAGTGGCTGCTCGTACTTACTAAGAATGACGAAAATATTATGTAAATATATATAACACATACGGTGCAATTCCTACTCACATTTGACCGTACATTTAGAGGTCAGTATTTCAAATTGAAAAAATGGAAACCTTTTAAGTTTGTCCACGTGTCTATCAGTCCGTCTGTCATGGCCAAGTTTCTAGGAATTATGCGATGTAGCAATTTTAAGTTTAGCATAACAATTTCTAACCAACATATTTTGCACCACCTAACTTTTTAAAATTATTCATGTACGAATTGAAGAAGGGGTAAAGAACGATTTTTTTTATTTTAATTTTATTTATCACATATGATAGTATTTGAATAAGCTTATTATGAGGTGCACAAAAAAATTTCAAAATTTTAAATTGCGTATTTAAAATTTTTAAAAAATATTCGAAGAAATACGCGAGGGTAGAGAATACCCAAAATTACTCAACCAAAACCATGAACAAAGTGAAATAATAAAACCTGTCTACAAGTTTACAAGAAAACAATGGCGATTATCCTAGATATGATCATATTAAAATATGACTTTGTTTATACGCCTGTGGAAAATAGAGTAAGCAATATAGTTACGGCGATCAAAATTACGAAAAATTAATAACTTTCCTAATTTTTAAGAAATACCCGTAGTGAGAGTTCTATTCCTATTGGGCAGGTTTTATTTCAAATTACTTTCATAATAGATATACTTAAACCACATATTTAATATAAGTTGTATAATATTAAAATGTGGGGAAAATTTAATATGGCAGTGCATAGTATATAACTATCTTGCTATTATTGGTTGGCAGCAACACGAGGTTCACCTTATTATAATTATTATTGTCTTCAATAATACATTCTTGCTTTCTTTGAGTTAAATCTTTAACCACAAAAAATCTATAAAAATACTATAAAAATATATGTATTATTTACCTCTTGGTTGTAATCAAATATTTTTAATGATTTTGATAAGTTTTAATATTCGGTTTGCCTCTGTCGCAGGATTTAATAATACGTAGAAGAATTTAGCATTAACGTTTATATGTGCATATCCCAAATGTTTTTCAACGAAATTATCTGAAAAATTAATTAAACTCCTCATTAAAACCACTTCATTAGAATTCACTAGTTTGATGAAATTAAGCTGCAAGTGATAGTTTGAATGTTTAGTAATAAAATAAGATGAATTTAGCATTAACGTTTATAAGTCCATATCCCAAATGTTTTTCAACGAAAGTATCTGAAAAATTAATTAAACTCCTCATTAAAATCACTTCATTAGAATTCACTAGTTTGATGAAATTAATCTGCAAGTGATAGTTTGAATGTTTAGTAATAAAATAAGATGTCTGCTATTTTATAAATTCAATTAAAAATAAATGTAAAATATTATGGAACCTGAGAGAAGAATAAATTTTAGAGTACGAGAACGTGACTGGAATATCTAACAGGTTCCGCCCCTTCTTCCTAACATGTTATCGAAATTATTCTGGACAATACGTGCTCCCCTAAAATAGAATCCATTAATTAAATTAGTAATTATTATTATATTTAACATGAGTTCTAAAGAAACTATTTTTACACTTTTAAATAATTAATAATTTTTTTAAATACTTATTTCGACGGAAATAAGGCCAATTAAATATTTTTTTAGTTTTTTTATTATCTTAACCCGTTTTTCTAAAGTCATGAAATATAATTAATTCGTATTTACATTCTTGTTAAACTATTATATTGAGAATGGTCTGATTAGAAGCAGTAGTGGTTCTGATGAGTCATTTATTTAGTCTGCTGCCAAGAACCTGTCAAAACTAAATAGTAATATATGTATTATATCATTTCTAATTTCTGATATCTGGTAAGCTGGTATTAAATCTGCAATTGAACATCTACAATATGCATATAAAATCGGAAAATTTACAGTTAAATGTGTGAAATTACCTGGATGAACTGGAAAGCTATTTTCATCACGCTAGTATTAAATGAAGAAAAATATATTTAAACGTCTAAAATATATCAGCAACATGCAAAGTTTTCTCATTATGTTATGCATAGGCCGGTTAACATATTAGATTAGTGAAACCATAATATCAGGTTCCTGATATTATGGTTTCACTAATTATAAATATTTTATTTTATTTTTTAGTATTGTAACCGTAAATATTTTTCCGCTGGTAATATTGCAGTTTGATGATATTGACTATCGTTTTACTGGAATAGATTTTGGCATTTACGGCAAAGACTGACTCAGAAATTGAATTCGATATAGGAACTTAACTAAAAAATCCTTGAATGTACCAAATCAAAAATCTATTTCAGAAAACCATAGTTCCACACTACCTTATGCAATCGCAGTTAATGAACTAATTTTAAGATATAGACAGATGTTGACCATCAAAACGAAATTTATAACTACCAATTAACTTTAGCTAACGGGTATAAGACTCATCCATTAGATGTTATTGTGGATTGTGCCGAAAATATCGCAAGCAATATTGCAACACTTTACTAAGAAATTGACTTTAGTATGACAAAACTGACATAATAAAAAATATATATTACAACGAATTCTCACAAACATAAATATTACATATAACGGACGGGACATATCAAAAGCAGATAACGTTAGCGAAGAATTCACCGACTAATTTTTGAACAAGGACACTTATGAAGCTCGTGTGATATAAATGAAAGCTCTCGAGTAAATTCTTGTTCGTTTTAGTCCATCTGTAATAAAACATTAATAAATATTTTTTTCCCATTAACGTATTGGTTTCTTTATCTTCATAAAACTCCTTTTATGTCTCAAGACACATTTTATCAATTAGTGAAATTTCGTCTCATCTCTATTACTATAAAAATATGCAAATCAACGATTGCGTAATTTTAATGTCTCCTGAAATGTAAATAAAAATATTTTTTTTCTGTCTGAAACTTTCCTCAAGGAATATTAGAATAACATTTTCTCATTTTTATAAAATTTGGAAGCTATGTTCTCCTTTTTTTATTTCTTCTCGTCTATGCCAAAATCTGTATTAATATCCAAGCATTCACTGTGGATTCTAATGTAAATAAAAAAAATTGACTTATACCGAGCTTAATAAAACACGATTACTGATATAGATGTATTTCTAAGTGGGCGTTAATGTGCGCTATCTAGCGGCCAGAGACTTTTCCTGAGCAACATTCTAATGTGCGGTAACTCCCGTTAATAAGCGCCCCTTGATAATTTATATTATTATTAGGTTACTTCAAGGCACGCGATTGGAATTCATACGATTAATTCTTGTCCTCTGAATGTAGCCTTATAACATAGGCTTTGAATAGAACCGGCTAAGCAACCTTCATAAGAACCGGCTAAGTTACTCATGTTATTAGATAAAATTGGTTAAAAATTTAATTTTCCAGAGCATCATTTTATTTATGGCCAATCCTGAAGCTAAATCCTCCTGTGAGTATCGCTAGCTTTAAGTTCAATCTAAAACTGTCGTTTATTTTATAGTTTAACAGTTAATTGCCCCAGCTCCTAGTTTTATTTACCGCACTACTCCTAATGATATACTCTTGATAGAATGATAAATGAAATAACTCAGGTTAGATCCTGTATATATATATATCTCTCTATGTATGTACATATATATATATATATATATATATATATATATATGTATATACGTTGGCTATAATGTGCTTTCAGTTCTTGCCTCAATTGAGTCTAATCGCAAATTTCTCTCAAGTTAAAATGGGGAGTTGAAGATTTAGTTTTTTGTATATCGGCCTTGTTTTTAAAATATTCTTCTTTTTATATTATACTAAGCTAATGCTTGTACTTATACCAGATTACTCCAAGTAAATGTTTTATTTTTACTTATTGTTAATAAAATATTTAAATAGCTTTCTTTGGAATTAAAAAAAATAATCACTTCTATAATATCATACAAGTTTTGAAAATTCATAAGCACAATATGAAAGATTAACATAGCGAAAACTATTAATTTTCTGGCTATCAACGGCTCAATGCTAAAAATTTAGAAATATTTTTCCATTATTTATTTAGCTAATATTATCTCATTGAGATTTATTATTATATTTAATAACCACACATTTTTGATAACCATGTAACAGTTTTATTTTTATATTCCAGATTATTTTGAAAAATAATATAAAATGTTAAATCATTATTTATTTTTACAGCACTTGTCTATATTATTGCAAACAATTTATTCCATTAACTCCGATATGAATTATTGTAACTTTTATTGAAAATATTTGGTACATATAAAACTAGAAAAATACATCTGCCAGTAATCATAATTTAATTTGGCATTTTAATAATTATTTGAGAATTACAATTTTACAAAATTTGTAGATTCAGAGTCGAGGTCGGTATTAATAAATAATACGGGAACCTTATCAAAATAGTTTTGCTCTTAAAATTTAACTATTAGACTAAAAATAGAATAGAGAGAACTTATTTCTAAAATATAAGGGAAAGAAGTAAGTGAATATTTACTAACACTTTTGAATACGAAACATACAACGTATTAAATTTGGCACGCAACCAAAACTAATTATCAGAGCGGAACCAAGTCAGTGTACCGCATGGCAATATCTTGTGAGGCGAAAATAGAATGTTTAATGCTATTTTACATTGCAGTAAAATAAATACCCCTTTGAAAGAATTATGAAAAACAATTCAATCGTCTCTGTAAATCATGACGTATTATATATATTAATATTACATTCGAGTTACGATAAAATCATTAAATTATAATATGGGATATGTGTAATATGATGTTGTTTATGTGATAATTATACTACTAAACTCAAATGCACGTTCTATGAAAAGTTTCAGTATAGATTTAATGAAATCATTAGACTTCATATAAAATTCGATTCGTAATTAATTTTTCATATAGTGAATAAAATATTTGATCATTAATTTTGAACGTAAAGTTAGTGATACTCACAGGAGGAATTAGCTTCAGGATTGGCCATAAATAAAATGATACTAAGAAAAATATAAATTTAAAACAAATTTTGTCTAATAACATGGGTATCTCAGTCGGTTCTTATGAAGGTTACATCAAAAGTCTATGTTATAAGGCTGTATTTAGAGGACAAGAATTAATCGTACGAATGACATTCGCGTGCCTTGAAGTAGCTAATAGTGATATAAATGTTTACGTGAGTACTTATTAACGAGAGTTACCACTCATTAAATCTCTGCCTGCTAGACATTGCATGTTAACGTCCACTTAGAAAGACACCTAATAATTGTGTTTACTTAAGTTCAGTATTAGTAAATTAAGTGCCAAAATAAATTTTTGTTTTTAATTTTTTTTGTTTTTTTGTGAAGAAGCTACTCGTATTTACTAAGCAATATGATAATCTTATGTAAATCTATGTAACAAGTAGGGTGCAACCCCTATTCACATTTGACGGTATTTTTAGGGGTCAGTATCTCAAACTGAAAAAATTTAAACTTTTAAGTTTGCTCATGTATCTCTCAGTCAATTTATTATAGCCGATTTTCTCAGGAGTTATGTTATGTAGCAACTTTGAATTTACCATAACAATATATAACCCAAATAGTTTGAACCAGCTTAATTGTTAAAAGTATTCAAATAAGAACTGAAGAAAGGGTAAAAACGAATATTTTTAAAATTTTTATATCATGTTGAATAGAAGTTGAATAAACATATTATGAGGTATACAAAAAAAAGTACAGAATTTTAAATTGCGCATTTAAAATTAAAAAAAAAACGTTCTAAGGAATATACCAAAGTAGAGAACACCCAAAACTACTTAACCAAAACCGTAAAAAAAGTGGGATGATAGAAACTGTCTACATGTTTCAAAGAAAGCAATGGCGAATATTCTAGATGTGATCATATTGAAATATGCACCATGTTTCTTGAAAAATTAATACATTTCAATATTTATGTTCTAAATGTGTATGTAATACCCGTAGTGCGAGCTCTATTTGCATCGGATAGATTTTGTTTAAAATTAATTTTGTACCGGATTTATTATTATATTATTATTTTATGTGATATATTAGATTTATTATTATATGTGGTATATATAGTTTTCTGTTTACATTCGCATCTATATGAATGCTAAGATATTAATATCGATGTTCCCACAGATGAGACAAAATAGAAAAAAGGCTGCCCTTTAGAAGATATCTTCCAAATTTTATAAAAATGAGAAGATTTGATTTTAATACACAGTGAAAAAAATTTTCTCGATGACACTTCAGACAGAAATTAATATACAATTTCAGGAATCGTGAAATTACGCAATCGTTGATTTGCATATTTTTATAGCCATAGAGATGAGATGAAGTTTAAAAAAGCTAAATGTGTCATGTGACATAAAAGGAGTTTTATTAAGATAAAGAAAACAATATGTTAATGGGAAAAAATATTTACAATTGTTTTATTACAGATGGGCTAAAATAAATGAGAATTTACTCGATAGCTGTCATTTACATCATTCGAATTTCATATTCAACTCTTCCTTCGTAAAAAATTAGTCGGTGAATTCCTCTCGTGCGTTATCTGCTTTTGATATGTCCCGACCGTTATAGGTAATATTTATGCTTCTGAGAATTTGTTGTAATATATATTTTTTATTATGTCCGTTTGTCATGCTAAAGTCACTTTCTTAGCAAAATATTCCAATATCGCTTGCGATATCTTCGGCACAATCCACAATAACATCTAATGGATGAGTCTTGTACCTGCGAAATAAAGTTAGCTCGTAGTTAAAAATCTTCTTTTTGATGGTCAACATCTTTCTATACCTTAAATTAGTTCATTAACTGGATCGCGTAAGGTAGTGTAGTATTGTGGTTTTTTGGTATATTCAAAGATTGATTAAGTTAAGTTCTTATATTGAATTCAGTTTCGAAATACCCTAAATCGCTCACTGCATCATGGCCGTAAACGCCTGTCTGTAAAAATCTATCCAAATAAAACGATACTTAATGTCACCAAGTTCCAATATTACAAGCGAAAAAATATTCAGGTTCACAATATAAGGAACCTGAATATTCTGGTTTCACTGATCTGATAGGTTAACTGGTGATTGCATGGTATAATAAGAAAACTTTGCATGTTGCTAATATCTTTAATATATTTCAATATATTTTTCTTCAGTTAGTACTAGCGTAATGATAATAGCTTTCCATTTCATCCAGATAATTTAACATCTATAATCATTACATTATCATTACATTCAAAGTACAGATATTCAATGGCGAATTTAATATCAGCTTACTAAATATCAGAAATTAAAAATGGTGTAATACATAAATAAATAATAAATAATTGATCAGATAATAGTTTCTGACTGACTGATAATAGTTTTGACTTTCTCAATATAATAGTTTCTAAATAAAAATTCCTTATCCACAACGTTAAATATTTTACCAAATATTATTATATGGGTATTTTCTACTTTGGCATATCCCTTACAATATTTTTTTAAATTTTAAATGCGCAACTTAAAATTCTGAATTTTTTTGTATATCTCATAATAAGCTACTACTATCCTACATGGTATATAACATTTTAAAAACATATTCGTTGTTTACCCTTTCTACAATTCTTATATGAATACTTTTAAACATTTAGCTGGTTAAAAATATTTGGGTTATAAATGGTTATGCCAAATTCAAAGTTGCTATATCAGATAATTGGCTATGACAAAGTGACTGAGAGACACACGAGCAACCTTAAAAGGTGTCTATTTTTTAGTTTAAAATACCGACCCCTAAAAATACCATTAAACGTGAATAGGAATTGCACCCTAGTTATTAATACATTTACATAAGATTATCGCGTTGCTTAGTAAGTACGCGTAACTTCTTCACAAAAAAACACAAAAATTTAAAAGCAAATAATTTATTTTGACACTTAATAGTTTTACAAAACTAGAAATAAACAGCTTTTTTAAATTTCTTGATATTTGGCCCAAAGGAAGGTGAAGACCATAATAGAATTTATTTGATTTTTTTAGTGAAATTTGTTGATTTCACTAAACAATTACGAACGCTTACTTGTCTTATTTATGGACATATATAAATCATGGATTAATTTGAATCGCATGATTATTTCATTAATTACAAATTTCTTAATATTTATCGGCTTTATTTTTTATTGATAAATAATTTATTAATCAACAAACATTTTCTTAAAATTTTTGATAGTAGAACTTCCATGACAAAATATTAAGGAAAATAATGAATTACCAGAATAATAAATATTTTTTTTAAAGAATACTCATCTTGATAATATTAAAATCTTAATAAGAGTTCAATTTACAAGTAGCCGATTCGTTTCATATTGCTTTGATGATGCTGTGCGGCGCCAGGTGTGAATATGCGTTAAATGACCCTTCACCCTTTAATTAATCCTGAAACGATATACACAAATGTTACTGATTTTAGTTGTTTTGTTTTATATTTAGGATCAATTTTCACTCAAGAGTCTTAAAGTCTGAGCCGTCTTCTCACTTTACAGCAATATGTTTGAAATTCAAAGTATGCACCATAGACACCGTAGTAAAATATTACTAAACATTTTTTATTTTGTTTTAAAATGCTGCATTGCTGACAACCTGTGGCGTAACCGGTAGGGTTTGCGAGAATATTTATTCGGAATTTCTACATATATGAGAACTTCTAATACCCGAAAAAATATTTTTGCAACGTATATTTCTCTTATAATTACGACTTCCTGTTAAATTTCGTCATAACTATAATCTTGGAATAAAATATTTATAAGCACTGACAAAGGTACGGAGAGATGGTCATATGAATATAATAATATTTTACTTATTAATTTTTAATACCTAGTAAAGATCTTTGCTAATTGACTGAATATATTGTAATATAACGAAACCGAGGTCGTCGTAAAGAATTTTAATAAAGTAGAAATAATATTACATCATATAATTTCATTTCATTGTGGATTATAGTTCATTTTTCAAAAATAACTTGTAAGTTATAGCTGTCGTATTTGTTACATTTAGAAAAATGCTTGGAAATATTACAGCACTTTTCCAATGTTTAACCAGAAAATCTTAAACCGAAACATATACCAAACAAAAAATTAATTGTGCTGTCATACAAATTTTCGACAGTAACCAGTCTTGGGAACTTTAAAATACTATAGAAAAAAATACAAGACTCGCCAAGAATAACGATATTAGTAACCTAAAATATTTACCCGTACTATTATTCATAATTAAATGAAACTACGTGATGTAGTAACATTTCTACTTTTTTAAGTTCTTTACCACGACCTAGATTTCGTTATATTAAAATATCTTCAAGTGGGCTGTTAGCAAAGATTCTTGATTCTCTGAATCTGCTAACGGCCCACCTGAAGATGTTGTAATACAACGAAACCCAGATCATGGTAAAGAACTTAAAGAAAGTAGAAATGATACTACATCACATAGTTTCGTTTAATTGTGAATAATGAATTTCTACAAAATTACCCCCAAATATATTCAAAATACCATCATCTAAATAATAATCAAGTTATTGCCGTAGTGTATTTCTTTAAAAGATCCAAATGATAATAGATAATCTTAATGGAGTAATTTAATTTTAATTAACAGAAGCTTAATATTTCAAGGTATGTCTAGTATTTTGGTTAGAATAATATTATTTACCATTTTTAAGAAAACTGAATTCCCACTAAAACATTAATAAAAATTTAACCTTACATAAATTAAATAAATGAGGTTTTCACAAAAAATTAAATAAAGTTTTATATTCGCTTTCTGTAGGATTACACGGAATAATCAGATTCATATTTTATTTGGGTGATAAATACTGAAATATAGAAGTTTTTCCCTCTTTAAACCGGTAAATAAATTATGGCGCGCGAAAGACGTTCGAGTGTTGAAAAACTTTTTCAAAAAGGTTTTCGTGTGACATATGTTACATCTTCTAAATAATTAATCGCGGATTCGTCTAGCAAACTTTTACGTGCTGATTTTAAACATGACCTAAAGCGAATGTCTCCAAATCTAAGATTACTTTTGCCGTTTTAACCTTCGTGATGTTATACATAAAATATATTTACTTTACTTGAACTCTCAATTTAATTTCTTACATAATTTTCAATAGATTTCATTTAGTACTTAAATAAATATTTACTCCTTAATATGTTGTATCCTAAATAAATACATTGCACAGGTGAGCTTGTGGGAATGGCATTTTTGATAAATGTTTTTTGTTTCACGTAGTGCTTATTTGCGTTTCTAGTCAATAAAAGTATTTTGTTTAAAAAGCTGTAAAGGGTTAATATTTTCTAAACTTATTTGCGGCAGGTATGAATACATAATGTATATATATATACATATATATATATATATATATATATATATATATATATATATATATATATATATATGTATGTATAGTGTGTGTGTGTGTGTGTGTATAAAATATATTATAGTATGCCTTATTTAAAAGTGTAATTTTTATATTGAGACCGAAAGCCACGGAACTTTGGATAATTAATATAATTTCTAGAGGCGTTGGACATAAATTCAAAAAGCATATAGTACTTCGGAGAAATATTGAAATTGTGCATGCTCTAAACTTTTGGAAGTATTCGTTGACATCTCTAAAGTATGAGAATATTTAGAAGCTTTTTAAATAAAATAAACAAATATGAAAATAAATAAACACTAAATTTTGCAAGCACTTCTGCAGATCCTTGCATCGATAGTTAACGTCGAAACGTCACAAATAACGCTGAATTTAAAAAGTACTAATTTTTGGTTTTTCGCAAATATTCACAAATTAGATTAAAGAATATGTTTGCTTTATATAAATAGAAAACGTCAATTCAAAATTAAAACCTAGAATATTCAAACTGTAGTGTTTTACCGATGTCTAAATGACACACTTGAAGAAGATGAAAGTAAAGTCTATTTAATTCGTCATTTCTTACTTATTCCAATAGTTTGCGAAAACTATTAGAATAAAAAATTTAAGGATCTACATTTCATACACTATTCCAATGTTAAGTTTGAATCTATTAGGCAAACTAAAAGTGTCAAATAATATGATTACAAAATCGTGCACAACGCCCGAATAAATGTTTCCAACTTGAAAAACATACCAAGACATGATATAATCGTACGTAGAGATTCATTGAACTTTAAGTGGCTATTTAATGCAAACCGCGCTAACCGATATATATTTTTGATGTGAAATATCTATAGGCGCAGGTATAAACCGGATCGCTGGCGTCGCGACGTTTGCCGTGGCGACGGGTTGCCACGCTATACTAAGTATATATAGTCTATATGTAGTAGAATGTACGGTATGGCGACGTGTCACCATGCGCAACCGACTACGCGACCCCCTCCTCACTCAGTTCGACGCTGTTGTTTACTACGGTACACATAACCTGTGTTTTATTATTTTTGTATTAATTGTAAATAAATGTTTATTAAATAAAGTCACCATTTTTCGTAAGAAATTCGTAATAATTTATTTTTTCATTATGCTATATTCAGTTCCTGTAATAATCTTGTATTTTATGTATATTACTTGTACGAACACGAAGTTTCACATCTGCCAGGCGTCCTGTGACGGCTCACTGTTTCTTTTAATTATTAGATAGTCGATAATGTTCTTTCTTGAGGTTAACAATAACAAACTTTTGACCAAAATTCTAGGGATTTTACTAACTACGTACTAGTAAAATATCAGGTACTATGTTTTCACAATTATGCGCTGTGTTGGTTATTGGTTTTTGTACTATGACAAATTTCTTTTATACAAGGATAGTCCATTTATACTTTCATACAAATTGAAGTTTTGCTTTAATATACAGAAAGAAGTCGATGATAGTGAGGGAAGCAGGGTGTTTTCAAAGTAAATATTAATCCACAAGTACGAATTAAATTGGAGTTTCTTTGTAAATATATATTTACATATATACGTATCTGCTTTTATAGGTTTATAAGACCTGACGGGAGCGTCCCATCGATTACGAACTTTTTTAGTTGCAGTTTTACAGTGCTTAGCAAAATGAACAAAACAATAAGTTTCCAAGGTCGGAAATTCTTCCAACTTCGAATTACGCCATTGAAAATTTGAACTTATGTACTGCATACTGAAGTTAGCTTATTGTGTTTAAACCGGATCCTGATACTGAAGAGGTACTTTAACACGAAAACTAAAGAATGTGCTTTTTTTAAATAACATTTTAGGACTTGAGCAGAGACTGTGTCATTGAACTCCGAATTCCAAATCATTAATCCTAATGCCATAAGAGCAGCGCCTGATTAAATTGTGGGACTCGACGGTCTACCGATTTTAAAAGGTAATTTTGGTTCTCAAGTATGTGGTCTGCCACTAAACTTTGGGTGTCAACTCCTCAATCTTGACGCTGTGGGACTACTGCCTGACTAAATCGTGAGACTTCAGGATCTGCGGTTTTTAATAAGTACTGTGGACCTTGATTAGAGACTCGGTCATGGAATTTTGAGCGTCACTTCTGATATTATATGTGTACTGTCTGACTGAATTGTAAGACTTGGGGATCAGCTGTTTTTATATTGGTATTATCACTCTTAAGTAGAGACTATCTAAGAACTTCGGGTTATAACTCCTCAGTTCTAGTGCAGCCGGTGTATTGCCTTTCTAAATTGTGAGGCTTAAAGATTTGAAGTTTCTAAAATAGTATTTTGTGTCTCAAGCAGAGATTTTACTATTGAACTTCGGGTTCCAATTCCTCAGTCCTGATGCTGCGGGAACACTACCTGTATAAACCGTACGGCTGGTGAATTCTACGAAGAAGAGGAAGTAAGTATCTTTGAAAAATAATAGATTATTTTTGCCTAAAATTTTTTAAATATGTATAATGGTAGCCCTTATAGACAATATTAATACTCGAGAGCTTCTAGAAGGAACAAACACTTTTATTGGCCAGAAACAAAAATAAGCACGGCATAAAAGGAACAATGTATATCTAAAATGGTATTTTTGTTCACTCGTTTTCGCCACATATATGTTTCAGTTTTCTCGTACGCATAGGGGAATAATGTGTTCTCCACTTTTCACATTTATTTTTATTTCTAGTGATTTTTCTCAGTACAACCAGCCTCCCTGAAACTTTCAATAGCGATCTGACTTACTCGGTCTTCCAGAAATTTTTTATAGGGGCTGTCCGCTGAGTGTAGCGAATACCATGAAAGATTTCGTCTCAAGATTACTATCCAAGTTATAATAGAATAAAATAACATGTAGAATTAAGCTATTAAGCAATATTATCATAGCAACCACATATCTTCCATTACTTCTTTCTACTCTTTTCCATTAAACTTAAACCAGACAAAATAACACATCTGGCTAAGCAGCATTTGAATTTTGGCAGAAATTGATTATTTAAAAATTGATATTTTTACAAAAATAATCCGGGTCTTGTGCGTGATTATTGCTGCTAATTTTCAAGTACTGAAACTTATCATAAGTTTTCCCTATGGTTTCCCTGATAGCAAAAATGTAGTAAAATAATTTAATTTTCTAGTTTATCTAATTCTTGAAGCAAGTCTTAGTATGAAGTTTCTTTCATCCCACTGGAGTAAATCTTGAAAAAACTAACAGATAATCCAATCATATAATACAGGATTACCATGTATATTCGTTCTCTCAAAATTTTATATTGAGCATGGTCACATGTAACTTTATTCCACTCAGGTGAAAATTTGTTAGATCAAGCTTTTTTTTAATTTAAATTAAATCTTTATGTTATTAAATAAATATTATTAATATAAATTAATAAAATTTTGATATAGGGTTAGGTAATTCTTTATGATCGTCACCCAGGAGAAGGCGTAAATGGGGTTTATTTTACCTAGACCGCGTGTAAACATCCTACAGTCTCTACTTACCTTTCGTGCACACACATCAATAAACAAAGTATTTTGACACACTCGCTTTCTCTTCATTTTATTCTGCTCCCCTGGCTGTTTCAAGGATGCAATTATAGAGTTACTTAATAGTTTATGATTATTGTTAGTCTGTCATTAACTAGCATATTTTCCACTAATGAATCTGGTCTACCAGTGGCTTAGGCCAGAAAAATCTAATTTTTTTGGCCAGGTTTCCAAATTTTTTTTACCAATTTGAACAAAAACTGAAGGATGTTAACTATTTATTAACAAAAAGAGCAGATCAGCGCTAAATGATTGGTGCCTGATTGCTTTAAATTTCTATAAAATATTTTGGTTCGATCACTCATATATTTTTTAATATTCTGTAATCAGTTCTCTTTATTATTTGCTGTTAAAATATAGATATGGGAAATATTAGTGTGGAGTTACTAATTTCAGTGTAATGAAGTTTCTAAGACAGATCTGGTAATAAAAATGGTTTAAGTAAATTAATGTATATTAAACGTAACTCCAACCTGACTGGAAATGTATTTCCACGTAACTGGCAATTTTACGGCTTCCACCACCCTTACGGACAGTTCGCTGTTTACAATTTCCGGAAGACTGAGTAAGCTAGATCGCTTTCAAAGTTTCATGGAGGCTGGTTGCACTGAAAACCCCTGGGAATGAAGATGAATGTGGAGAGAGGACTACGCGAGGAAATTAAAATATATGTATGCATTGTAAAGACGAACTTACGGAAATACGATTTGGAATAGATGTTGTCCATTTTACGAAGCGAAAATATTGTGAAATAATTTGTTATTATTTATGTTTGTGACCAAAAGAGGTATTTGTTCCTTCAAGAAGATATCAATTACTAATATTTAATTAAGATGGTTAATACCATGTGTGAATATAATACGACATTATATAAATTGCTGTGTATATATATTTATATACGCATGCAAGCGCACACACACACACATATATATATATGTATATATATATATATATATATATATATATATATATATATATATATATATATATGAATATATTTATATGCGAGTGAAAATTACGGATCAATATTTTTACGAAGAATAAACGTTTTAATACTCTATCAAATCGCATTCATTTTGATCAATTTGATCATTGAACGGCGAAAACTTACGCATTGCGCAATGTAACTAGGGGCAAACTTTTTTGATATGTATAGCAAATATAATAATAACGTGTATTTAATGTTTTTGATATGTATAGCAAATATAATAA
Source organism: Druceiella hillmani (assembly GCA_039881145.1). Lineage (NCBI taxonomy): Eukaryota > Metazoa > Arthropoda > Insecta > Lepidoptera > Hepialidae > Druceiella > Druceiella hillmani. The sequence goes on along the minus strand of JAYKKI010000115.1, from coordinate 2,541,891 downwards.
TAAGAATATTCTGTGCAATGACAAAAAAACGATCAGAAGTTTTGACCTTGCTTTGCAAATTTCATCTAAATTAAGACGTACTTAAGTTACATTACGATCGTTGATGGATCAAATTATGTTTATTATATCATTATAAATAAATTGTTCATCAGATTCAAAAGTTAATAACTTCTTTCTATAAACCTGCAACAAATTCCCCCAAATAATGGACATGGAATTTCGTAGCTAGAGGCTTACATGAGTTCCTTTGCCGTTCTATTTTTTTGCTTTCACGTCTCAACTATTCCAGAAACCTTTATAAAATTTTATAGATATATAGCCTATAATATAGAAATGAAATTACAAAGAGTACTCATATATTTATCCTAATATATTAGTAATTAAAAAAATCGTCCCTTTAGGAACATGAATGTGAGACTAAATATAAAACAACATAGAACGAGACAACATGGCTCCCTATAGCATCTGCTGTAGAGTATAGGCTTTATTCTTACCATCTTTTCGATTCTGTTAACATTAAACTGTTCAGCTATTTCCAGTGTTAAGATCAATTTTGTTCACAAAAATTATTTTCATTAAATTTCACCAGCATTCTTTTTTACGCGATCAAAACCGGGGTGTTAAAACTAGTAATTTATAAAATAGGCGTTGGGTAAAATCTGACCGAAAATATTATACTATCAGATAGAATCGCTATGCTCGCTCAAGTAAATAATGTGCAAAATGACCGTGGTATGTTGCAATGCATTTATGTATGGTATTGTAAGGTGGAGTATTTTCCACCCTTTTAAAATATACTTTTATGCTTCATAAATCTATAGTTAATATCTAAATGATGCCCCTTGAAACGTCTTTAGAATTTTGAATATATGTGGCGTTCATTTTGTAGAAATTAATTATTCACAATTAAATGAAACTACGTGATGTAGTATTATTTCTACTTTTTTTTAGTACTTTACCACGACCTAGGTTTTGTTGTATTACTACATCTTCAGGTGGGCTATTAGCAAAGATATCTTTGATCCCATCTGAAGATGTTGTAATACAACGGAACCTAGGTCGTGGTAAAGAACTTAAAGAAAGTAGAAATAATACTACATCACGTAGTTTCATTTAATTGTGTCTTCAGAATTTTTATATAGTTGACATTACATATTTAAGGGATTTATTGCCCCAATTTATTTAATGGATATATTTATAGACGTTATTTAAGTGATAATTTCACTAAGCCATTGTTTATACATTTGACCAATTGTTAAGTATTTATGTATTTTACTCGATTTAAGGTAAAGTAAGTTATTAGGTGTCAAATATTAAAAAAAACAAAGATGAAACTGCAGAGTAGGATTAATTGTCTACAAAAAAATTAGGAAAATTAGATAGTAGATATTTGACACTGTTTGCATCCTAGACATTGATTATATAATATTTTTTTTCGTTTGTTATTGGCTTGAAGGTAAAAAGTATACTTGAGAGAAGGTATTTGTACCGATTTAATATTTTAGACTTAAATCACTAATATTTTAGAATCTAAAGACTACTGATGTTTTTGAAAAAATATCAGTAGTATTTAGCCTCAGTAATAAAACCAAAGTTTTTACACAGTCATCGGGAAATTTGCGTAATATTACCATTAACCAAGTAAGCTGACTATTGACTTTTCTCGAGATCACGTTGAATGATATACAAAAATGTTATATGTAATTGAAAATTATTCGAATGAAAATGTCATCATTGTGCTTTTAATAATATAAAATAAAATTCTTTATTTTACATTAAAATTTACTATACGATATTTTATATTTTAGAAAAATGTAAATTATTGAGACCAAAATATCATGACTAGCTGAATTAATGTTACAAGATGATTTTACACGTAATATCTATTTCTACTTTAGCCCTAAAATGATTAGTAAAGATTCAATATATACGATCCATTAAAAGCTAAGTACGCAAATTACACGTTAATTGGATAAAAGTACAATTATCTCTTCAAGCAAAATATTGAGCGTCATTGTTTAAATACATTCCTAAAAATACTGATTGTTTCAACTTAATTTAATATCCTTCGTTTGAATTTACCACAAATATACGTTTACAAAACTATTAAAATATTACTATAAAGAAACAAATGAGCTTCCACACCAAATTTGAAACCCGCTTTATGATAGTAACTTGGCTTAACATAAATGAGTGGATACCTAAATATCGCATCTAATCATAATTTTTCAAGGACATGCAAATTTTATAGAAGTTTGCTAAGCTTACAAGACTAATCTTCCGTAAACGTTACTTAATAAATTAATAATAGAACGCGATCACGTTTCTATTAATATGGGCGAGTTTACCTCAGACAACTTATCATCTAAATAATGTTTCTACGTGGCACTGCCGTGGATTTTTTTTAAATATAACTGATCTGACACAATGTTTTTATTAATTGGTTTCTTAAAACGTTATTTAAATTTACGTTACTTCTTTCTATTTTCCACACCTTCTTGGCGGATGTTTTAGACGGAAATGTATTTTCTTATTTCTAAATTAATTAAGGAAGGTTGTTACTTCCGGTGATGTAATGAGTATTGTAAATGATTTTTTATCTTCCTAATAATTTTACAAGTCGAACTATTCTTAGTCGTGCGAACTTCGTTTTTATTTATCATATTAAAGATACTCCGAAATCCATGTACGTTTAATATCGCCCACTTTTGTCGCAAAGAGTCAACAAAATAATTAACGGAGTCAACTTTATCCCTCGCATAATTCTGTCTTGTACACGTATTTACTGCAAAAATGCGCTGGTAAGTCCTAAAGACCTTAGTCTAAACATCTAGAATTAGTACTATACACCTGTATAGTACTAATTCTAATTTCTATAAACTAATTTCGGAATGCGAGCAATATTTGGACTTAAATCAAGGTTCGACTTAAAAAGTACTGGGGAGCCAATTACAACAATCTCGTAAGAATGTTTGTACACCCTTCAATGTTAATAATATAACAAAGAACCTTTGACGCGGAAAATGACTTAACTACAGAAATGGCTTTTTAAAAACTTCACAAAATATTAAGGATTCTATATAAACTATTTAATTTAATAAGTACAATTTGTAACACTAGCTTAAAGACATAAAAGTTTTATGTCTTTTTGAATCGTACCTGAGGCAAAAAACTATGATACCAGAAACTTTCTGAAATTCCTGATGAACCACGAAATTCAGATGATATCGAAATTTCCACCCATTTTCCTTATTTTACTCAAAATATACGTTGGTTTGAAAAAAATGCAAATATTTGCATTAACATTTCGTTCTAACAGGCTGAATCTAATAAGATCTCAAATAAGTCGATGAAGTTCAATTTTATTGATCAGTTTTTCATTTAAATTTTCTCAGCACAAATATATAATATAAATTGTAATTAATGAAAATGTATTACTATTTTAAAATCTATTAAACAAATGTATTTATGAAACTGAGAATCTTATTTCGTTTCTCAGGAAATTAAATGTTATTTGTGCTCTGAACCCAAAGCTATTACTAACGAAAAAAAATAAATAAAACTGTTACTGTAATAACCGGTGGGGTTTAAATAAAAATTTGAGTCACTTTTGCCCCTTTAAATATTTCCTAAGGGTGTTTATCATTTCACACGTTTCCCGCCTATATGTTTTTTTCTTTACACATTTTTTTAGCATCATATAAAATAGTCAAAAGAATTCAAAATAAATTTTTACCAAAGTAAGATCTAAGGTAAACATTAAAATTTCAAGAACCTATTTTATCAAGTGTTTCTTAAAAAACTAGAAACTCAAGTATTATCCATCAAGTAATTATACCAAGAATGTAGACTTATAACTAATTAATAAAAATAGTAGAGACTATTATAACGACTCAATTTAAAGTGCGATCTCAGATGTAATATTATTTTAGACAGATCTGTAATAGCTTTGAGATATAGACGATATTTATGCTAGTCCGTAAGATATTTCCATTCCTATGAAGAATACTTGCGAGATGAAGACATTATTACCGGAAAAAACAACGTCACAAAAATAAATGCACGTGAGAAAAGCTGAGAGCCAAATCTAGTTTTGACAATGGAAGTAACAATTATTTTATATTTATTTTTAATCGAATAAAAATTTCTTAGAATTTCCTTGCCAATATGTCTCAAGTTTTAATCAAAAAATGTATTTTAAATGCATTCATACCAGAATTTTTCACAATAAGAATCAATTTAACTGCTAAATTCAATACAAATACTTAATCCGCCTAAAATATTTCCATTTTATTAAAAATTTATTCTAAAAGTTCCACTAAATATAAAATAAATTGCCAATGTAAATTGCAATGGTTTCCATATGTAGAAACCATTGCTGGCAATTTCCCATTATCTACAGAACAGCTTTTTCCCATTATCTACAGAGCAGTTTCTAGAATCACTAGTCTTATTATTATAATATTTATTATATTAGTATTTATTGAGTTACATCCGCCTTATCCCCAGACTAGAAAAAAATCGTAAATGTGGTCAAAATTTGAATACAAATTTATTATATTACGAGTTACGTATTTCTCCTATTTTTTAAAGACTTTTAGTGACATAAGCATTATTCAGTTGTCCTTTTATTACTTTTGAATCACATAGAAAATCCCGGAATTATTGCAACTACCCTAAAATTTTTAATCGAATTTTTTGTGAAAATCTGCTTAGTAAAAGGTAGGGAGGATAGAAAAAATGCAACAAAAGTTGCATGTATAATATATATATATATATATATATATATATATATATATATATATATATATATATATATATGTATATATTTATATATATATATATATATATATATATATATATATATGTATATATTTATATATATATATATATATATATATATATATATATATATATATATATATATATGTATATATATGTATATATATATGCAGGCGGATAAGTAAGTGTTTTATAAGGAACTTTTTTTTTTCATTAAAAAAGGTATAAAACATATATCTTACATTTCTCTACAAAATAAAATGACTGAAAGACCGATATATTACATAAGTACTAACTTTGTATAACAGCAAGTAGATTCATTTGACCTGAGGTCTTTAACATTTCCTAACATTCATATACACAGGAGTACATAAGGTTTCTAAGTGCTTTATCCCATTTATTTAGATGAATAATAGCGGTCGCCTAAATGAAAGGAAAGCGTTATCTTAGTTAATATTAACATCGCCCATGTATAACGATTAAACATACTCGCAACACTGGAACTGGCGGATATACTCGTATTTGTTTAAGTAAATAAGCTTATCTAAAGCGGACGTTGTTGGAACGCCATTGCCGTAGGATATAGAAGTATCACAACCTTTGTTACATCTTACTTTGGAACACACCACCTTTGTTACATCTAAAAGGATGAAATGTTAATTTTTGGATTTAAATGTAACACTAGTGGGTGATAAAATAATTGTTTTTCAAAAGAAATATTTATAAAAAAATAAATTGAAATTTAAAAAGTATTGTCAACAATATTAGAGAATTCTGCGAATAATATAAGTAATTGCCACTTCAATCATTATGTCATCACATTGCTATCTTTTTTTATAATAGCAAAGTTACGAATATTTGCTTCCAGAAAATCCGTATTAAAAAATAATAAACTAAGAAAATGTTCCAAAATTACTCTTTTAAATGAATTAAACGGAATATTTACCTGCTCATTATCGTAATAATTAAAATAATCCTTTAATTGTTAATTAATATCTAATTATATAAACATTCTTATATTGATCTAACTGGTAATGTATGCCAAAGTTTTTTTATGATTTATTTATTTGAAAGTTTTAATGAATATTGAATATATTTGGCGTAAATTTTCTAGAAATTAATTATTGACAATTAAATGAAATTACGTGATGTAGTATTATTTCTACTTTCTTTAAGTTCTTTACTACGACCTAGGTTTCGTTGTATTACAACATCTTCAGGCGGGCTATTAGCAAAGATTATCACATCTTCAGGTGGGCTATTAGCAAAGATCTTAGAAACCTAGGTCGCGCTAAAGAATTTAAAGAAAGTAAAAATGATACTACATCACGTAGTTTCATTTAATTGTCAATTTTAATTAAAATAATAAGTGGTAATATAATCGACGTATTGCTATAAACATTCAAGTTTTGTAAAAAATTTAATATAAATGAAAGTAATAACGACAAGAATATTTTAAAAAGTCTGTATATATTCTGTACATATAACAAAACTCTGGAATTAGCTTTTCTGTTAAGTTAAACCCAAGAAGATTTGAACTAAAGTGAAAAAATATGAATACGGATGTTATACTCATAACTAAGCGCTAGAAAACCTAGATACAGGTAATTTAAACCAATTATGAGATTGATGACAATAGAAAAAGCAAACAGTAGATTATTAATAAGGCAAATTGATGAAGGCGATGCTGATGTTGCGAAATATGGGTGCGGTGCCCGAATGTTATTCCTAGCTAAGTGATAGAAATTTCGGATAAAGTTTGTCAGAATTCTTTACATTTTATCTGTTTAAAATTTTGATCAATAAAAATCAATATGTTTATATTAATTAAAAGGTTATCTAATTGAAAATCTACAAGACAAATCAATGAATTTCCCTTAAGTTGACAAATATGAAAATGCTAACTCGTGTGTTATGCAAAGCTATGTGACAGTCGATTTAGAAAAATGCTGTTAAAGTACAAACGTGTGTTTAAAATAAATTAGATATTTATGACTGTGAAAAGAGTTAATTATTTAATCATCGACAAGATATGGGTAGAAGTTCTCAAGGACAAAAGTAGATCGGAAATCATATATTGGATCGCATAATTTTACATAGGTGATAGGATGGTGAAGGGTATAATATTTTCTTTTTTCGATTCTTCTTAAGTAGAAAGTAATACTTACCTAGGAAGCGTTGAGCAAGCTCTTTATTACGGGAGTTACTGTTAAATTGTCGAAACGTTCAAAAACATTTTCCTAAAATAAAATATTTTATGGATTAAGTTATCTTATTCGTTACTTTAAAAATATAAATGGGGCACATGTTTCTTTGATATTGAATCTGAATAAAATATGAAAACGCAGTTTGACACAAAAAGATGTGTTAATGTCTAAAATTCTAAACTAGGTGAGTTTTGAATTATGGGGAGTGGCATCAACAAAACCGCATAAGCTTACATATTATATGAATAAAACTATTGTTCATCTTTATCTTTAACACCGGTGTGAGATCTAATTTGGAAATATATTAATATGGATAGAGACAAACAATTTCAAAGTAAGGAAATCGTTGTAAAAATTATTTGCTTTAATTAACTCTTGCCTTATATACTTGAGCGATTCGTTGAATAAAATCTATAGAAATTGATGGACCCAAATATTGAATCAATGTCATTAGTTCATTGAATGTCTTTCACTCTCTTTTATTTCCATAATTTTTTCAACGAGTATGAAGAATATTTTTTTATTTTTATGAAGCTTTATTATAGTAGCAATTTATGCTACTTTAATTGAAGTAAAATCGATCTTTATTATTGTAAAATTAAATTTAGGATAAATATGGTGCTGCAGCTAAGAAATAGGTGCAAAACAAATTATCAGGTAAACTGAAAGTTCTGCTGAGTTTATGCCATAATATGTAATCAGTTATTACGATATTTAAATTAAAATAATTATAAAATGTAAAAAATGATTCTCTATTCCGTAAAACTGGTTAAATAGAATAAATTCTATAATATATATTTCAATATTCATAAGCACGTCCTAAAGAACGGTTATGGCTAAGTTCAATCTTATGCAAATTCGGACCTATACCGGTAAGGGATATTTGTCGGCCCATATTTCTATTCGTCATACTTAAAATTTAATTTACGTCGCAAACAAATCCTAAAGTTGTTTGTTGCTTACAGTGTAGAGACAAATTTTAGAAAACGACGGGGAAATACTGAATACATTTTAATTTGTAAGTTTGACAGCAAAATTTCACTAATTCTGCAGTTTACCTTGCAGCGTGTTCATGTCTTTATAAGCGCTAAGTTGTTTCGGTTTTTCTTAGTCTTTCTGTTACATACTATTCTAGTAGTAATTTAAAAAACATTCATTTTCGAAACAGAATTAACCGTTGTCGTCAAAAGTAAAAAGGCATCTGACTCTTACAAAAATTTAGGAAGATGTAATATTTATGAAGCGAATCCATTTCGTAAAAATCCCTAAAAATATTATTAGGAAAAAATGTACAAAAATTTTTTAAATTTCCATTCATATATTAAACTTTCAGATACATAAATTACGTAACAGCTCTTATGACTTATGCAATTCATCTCCAAATATACTGGCAATAAACCCGATAAATTACGAGGCGATTATGATGAAGTTTACAAAATACGTCCTCCTTAATATATGCTCCTTTTCATGCTTAAAATTGTGACTTGATTAACCATATATTATTGTTGAAAAGAACATTTTTTTTGGCTCACCTTGCATAAATTTTTTGATGAAAAATGTTTGGCACTTCAGATATATTCGGCGTCCGAGTATGATCGAACGGTTTAGATTCGGATATACTCGGTGCTCCCGTCATTAAGTTGTACTCCACCTAGAGCATCCGAGTTAGTAAATGTATTTTTATTTTGTCAGTTTGTCCGACGAGTAGATGGCGCAGCGGTAAAGTATTGGATTACTTACGGAACGCGACGAAAGTCTGAGTTCGAATCTCGATGTTTTTTTTTCTTTGATTTTTTTTACCTTTTGTAAATATTATTGTATAATAAAATTCAAATAAAACTCCCTTTCTATCGCGCCCAAGCTATTCCCAATCTATAAACTACACGGTTTACATTAAAAACGTGTAATTTTAACTTATATTTAATTTTTTTATTACCTGGTGTTTTTTGTATGTAATTGTAAACATTTTTCTCAATTGATAGAGCGTAAATGCATGCAAAAATGTGCTATAATTTACGATATTTTTTGGTGTCAAAATCTGATCAACTGAATGCGCGCTTTAGTATTTTAGTTTTACACCTGTCTCCGTGAATGAATAGATAGTACAAGAAGACTAGTACTTTCGCATTTCAATGTTCGTATCAAAAATTTCATACATAAACAGCACGATTATAATGGTTGTCTAACTGATCTAATGAACCTCATTTTTTTTAAGTGAATCAATTAGATGAAAGTCATAATGAGAATATAAAGAGTATATATAAAAATAATTTTTAAGGGCATTTGAGAGTTCAAAAGTAGGATTTCGTCGCAGTAAATAATTTTACATGCTTCACCATACTAAAACTGCTAAATAGCCAGCTAGAAGATTCACACATGTTGGATTCCGATTGAGGAGGTAAAAAAGTGAGTAATAGCTAAAAGATACAAGAAGTGACTGTGTTAGACCCAACTCTCAATAGATAACTTACATATGATGCAAGTTACAAGATATCTAATGCTTGCTGAATACGTTGAGATCACTCCCCTTAGATTATCGAACGCGTAATCTAAGGGGAGTGTGCGAAATAGTCTAAGGGTTTTCGTTAACAGCATATATTATACTATTTATATTCACAGAGGGAGGTTTTCATGTTTAAGCTATTGATCGATATTACTTCTCCGCTTTGGTTTCGCGTAAATGTCTTAATGATTGATATAAATGACAATAATGGCTCTCGAGGCGGATTGCAAGATGATGCTGATCTCTTCTTCATTTCAATGTTTAATATAATCTGAGATGACTACTCATAAAAATCGCAATAATAATTTGGAAGCAAACACTACGAACATCATTATTATGTTGTACGCAAGTTTCTTCCTTCCATAACATCCTTGGAATTCCGTTAAAAAATTAATAAAAGGTTAAAATAAAAATAAAGGAAATAAAAATATTTAATTATTTTTTACACCTTTGAAGCCAAAAATTTAAATAAATTCAAATTATTACAAATATTCATGATATTAAAACTACGCTTACTTTTTTATTTTGTTTTTTTTTATTGTTGGTCTTTATATTACAAATGAGCAAGGGTATTAAATTACATCCTATTTTTGTCACGAAATTGCTTAAATGCATTTCACAAATGTAAATATATTTTAAAGTAATTGACTGAAATAAAGGGGAGGGGGAGAAAGTAAAGATCATTAACAGATCAATATATCAAAAGTACTTGTATTTTCGTAACCATATTTATCACTGCACGTAATAAATGTAATTCTCCAAGAAGATATTTAGTTTCAAAATTAAATATAATTTTTTGCAAATTGTAAAATTAAATTATATAGGCTTTTGTTTAATTAGTATAGCAAGCCGGCTTCTGTGAATTTCAAAGTACAATATAAGATGAATATTAATAATAATAATTTTTTTGTACCTTATTCCGTTTTCGCGATACATTATTTCAATATTTACGCAAGGGTTATTATCATGCACGCACACTGAGTGTTATGTGATATTATGAAAGCAACACGGTGAATGTCTTAATCGGCTTTGAATATTGAGTGATACAGATCATATGTCGCATGGAAAAAAAATATTTTACTAGCATATCAGTATTTTTTCTTAGTGGAAGTTCTCTTTACGATAAAGAAACGTTAAAATATCATTATGTTTTAGAAGGTATCGATAATATTAATTATTTTTGTATTGAAAAACAAATTATTTTTTTAGAAAAAAACCCCAAGCCAATATAAATGTATGCATTATTTTCTTCTCGTATTTTCAATAACGCATTTTAGTTTTTTTTTACAAATCGATTTAACGCCATTTTAATTTAATCTCAAAACAGAATATAATAACGAAATCATAACCAGATTATAAATATTAAACCTTCCACATTAGTAAATGTACACAATGTGTTTAATAACTTCTCTATCAACCGAAATCTCCAGAAGGCAATAACTATAGAGATTTTCTCTGGTCTGCACACGTCACCTTATGAGAGTTTACTTCGCAACCATTTTATCGCCGCTGAGACGCATTACCAGATGCTGGATACGAGTTTCATTTTAATGTTACGGCTATCTGATATTAGCTTTTTCTATTTGGTTTAGGCTGTCTGTAGAAATTTCATCGAGACATGTTGCGTTTGACATGAAGGCTACGGACATTGACATTTGAATTTTAAATCTTGTTAATATTTACTAACTACTTATATTAAAAATTTAAAAACGTTTTTTGTGTTCTTAAAATTTTCCTATATTAACTGCAAATAATACGTTTAATAAATTTATCTAGATTATTACTTACAATTAAATGGATTTTATTTAAATTCTTTAGCATGACCTAGGTTTCATTATATAATAACATCTCAATCAAATCAAAAACCGGTCAACGAAATTAGCACATTTTTTTTTTCTTTTATTATCTAAATATATTTCCCGGTATGTAGTTATTTAAATTGATTTCATTTATTAACGGTAATTGACCGAAATTATTTTGCATGAATATAGGTATTAAATTTCAGTATCTTGATTTCTTTCAGATTTTTGACACAGGTTACGGAAAATTCAGAGGGAGGTTCCGTTGCAATATTGATATTTTAGATTGCTTCCTTTAAATATATTCACCTCATTTGATGCACCTCGCGAGAATAAAATCGTTATCCAAAATTTGCCACATGAAAAGGTATTTTAGATAAAAGAATTTAATAATGGGTTACTGTAATTATTCAAACGTAGATATTAAACTGAAAGAGTAATAATTCTAGAAGATACAAAAGGATAGAATAACAGATTGGCGTAATATAACAAAGTTGTGTTTTTTAAACTTTTGCCCATAAAATCGTGAAAACCACGTGGGAAAGATAAATGCTCTAAAAATATTTCCTTTTTATTTATGGTAAAAATACCAAATGGATCTACCGAAGATTAAAAATATTATCAAATATTTATAAATCTCCTAGAAATGGAAAGTTGAAATGCAGCAAAATTGAGCGCTGTTGGGCATTCATGGCTGATGTAAAGATTTTTTTAGAAGTTTAAAAGACTGCTTGTTGCTCTAGGGTGACATTAATTCTGTCGTCGTGTTTTTTTATACTGAACGGCTTAAATTTAAAGCTAATGCTTATCTATCGCTCGTGTATCGTTGTAAAGCACGCACTACAAATTGGTTTTTTAGTTGCTTCATGGAAATATTACATACCTATATTTTTGATAAAAGAGTAATTCTTGGTTCTTTGCTCACGTAATTATATTTATATTCTTTTTTGAAATGTCATTATTAATAACATACTAAAGCCAAAAATATAATAGAATAATTTTTTGCATTCGCATGCCAAGCAAATTTTAATTTTTTGATCATGTTAATAATAGTTTCGGTATTTGTGAGACACGTGTCACTGAAAATATCAGCAAAAATTATTTCTTAAAAAAGTTATTTTTACGGAAATAATTGTCTTCTAAATGCACTGAATATTTCCTTTACAAGTCAGGAATGCTATATGAAAAATAACATTTATTCTTAAGTAATTTTAATCCATTAAATTATATTCTATTCTTTATAATAACCGTTACATGAAATATTGATTACTTTTAAATGGAAATATTAATTTTTTTTTAATTATTTAAATTGAAGTTAATTATGACTAGAAATGGATTATAAGGTCAAAAATATCGAAAACCGTTATTCAATATTCAATCAATAAAGTCCATATCAAAGTGCCATGGTTAAATTGAATAAATTCTAACAAATTCTTTAAACGTAATAAAACTATAAACTATCACGAAAAGTGAGATCGAGAAAAGAAAAAGTATTTTGTGTATAGTGTGCCTATTTCTTTATACTTTTTTATATAGTGAGAATAATTTTCAGTCCCAATAGCTCTCGTAAGAAATATTTTGCGACGTCACAAATCACTATTGTCGTCCCAAACTGAACATTAAATGTTAGTACAAATTAAATTTATTTAAATACCTTCTTTACGTAGTTAGAAAGTAGTCCCTTAAAAATTATAAAAATTATTATTAAATGTATTATATTTCTTTCACGATAAGGAAATATTATCAGCATTTAAAATATTGTATATGATGACAACCAGCTATAACATTTGCAATAACATAATATCAATGTCAAGTGTCTTATGCGAGTTCTTCTTTTTAATTATTGTATAAGTAAAGGATCGGTTTCCCCAAAGAGGATACTCTTTGGGAGCATGCACCGTAACTAAGAATTTTAAGTAATAATGCATATTATGCCGGATTAGGAGAGTTATTAGAGAAAATATTTGCTGGCTTATAGTTATTGTGATATATATATATATATATATATATATATATATATATATATATATATATATATATATATATTTATATATATATATATATATATATTTATATATATATATATATATATATATATATATATATTCACGTACATATTAGGTTGGCTGGTAAGTTTTTAGGAACAACTTTGGAACTTTTCTAGAAAGATTTTCGAAACTTCGAGAAAGTTTTACTGTAGGGTGAACAGGTTAAAATGCAGTCAATTTACAACAGCCAGCGCCACAGCTTTAAGTGAATTACATAAAAGTAATGGACTTAAATCGGCATCAAATACGGATTCTATTATTTTACGAATTTTGTCTGCGTCACGATGCAGACTGCCATAAATAATATATGTCATGGGATGGGCGAGGCCACGGTGTCTTACGCGACGGCAAAGATTTTAGCGATTACGATGCCTAATTCAGGAGATTCCACGACTGAAGAATCGTCATTTGGCTACACTGTAGTCATGATACCATAGAAATACATTTGCACGAATCGGAAAAAGTTTCAAGATACGGTGTGTGGATACCCCACGAGTTGTCATCATATCAACTTCATTGATATTGAAACATTTATTGATATTGAAACGTAACTTCGACTGACTGAATTAGTTAGTAACTAGCAATGAGGAGTGGGTTACATACGTTAACCATACACGCAAACGTTGAGTGTCGGAGAAACGGCAGTTTGAGTATCCAAACCTGAAATAGGTAGCAAAAAGATGATGCTCAGCTGCTGGTGGAATGTCAAAGGCATTATTCATTAAGGGTTGCTTCCAGAGAGATCTATAATTAATGCAGATATTGATTGTGAATAATTGAACCGATTAGCTAACAAATTGATTAGTTAACAGGATCAAGTTTATTTTCTATATGATAATGCTAGACCACATATTGCAAAACCTACTCGAGACAAATTAGTTTTACTCACTCATCCACCATATTCGCAGGATATTGTGTTCTCTGATAACCATTTATTCAGGGCTCTAAATAACCATTTACGTGAAAAAAAATCGACGTTAAAGAAAATCCCCAAAACGACCTCGCACAGTTTTTTGAATCAAATTCACCGTAATTTTAAAAGAAAGGCCTGTCACTACCAACTAGATTGCGCAAAGTAATAGATAATAACGGTGCATACTTCAATTAAATTTATTGTAACATATACATTTTTAATGTAAATTGTTGACTGCAACTCGGGGTTAAAAACTTATTAGTCAACTCAATATATACACGAAACTCTATTATAACCCCGAAAATGCTATATTCATAATATACAATATTTATTAATATGATCACCTATTTTTTAATCGTTTTTATTTTAAATTAATACGAGAAAAACATACCTATATAACGCTGATCCTTCCCAAGTATCTTAATTTTAAATAAAGACGCTTTACGCAAAATAATTTCAATAGTAATAACTAAATAAATGTGCTGTTACACCCCTAACTTACCACCCCAAATACTTCGGCAGCATCGTTCCCAAGCATATCATAATAATATGATAATATCATCCTGTACCCAACGTCTAAGCGTCTTGAGATAAATATTCTTTTCGCAGAAGTCTCAGAAAATAACACTCCCAGATACATCATCATTTCTAGTCTCTATAGACCCCAGATTCAAGCCCGGCGTAACTCAGAAGTCCGTAACCCAAGTTCATGCCAAGTCAGTAATAATTATATTTATAAAAAATTATAGCAATATTTACATTTAAAATTGTTTTTTAGTTTTAAAATAAATCTTGTTTGATTAAATAATTATCATAAAATTTTTCACTAACACAATTTGTCTTTCGTCAATTATTAAAGTTTCCCCACGTGCGCAATAATATGTATCAACTACTTCTACAGCAATATATATATATATATATATATATATATATATATATATATAAGGTAGAAAGTTTACCTTAAAGACATGATATTATATCCTGTTTTGTTATTGAAATTCACCCTGGTTCCATTGCTCTCTAAATGTTTTCAATAGAGAAAACAATTACTGCTCAGCTGGATACTATAGAGCTTTATCAGACTTACAAGAAAATAAATGCAACTCCATGTTCCTTCAATGAGTACCACTGTAATATTATGCTTAATAACATAGTGGTTATAAATTATTTTAATTTAATGTCCTCACATCCTAATTACTTATTTATTTGCTTGCATGCTTCTGCGTACAAAGCGCATCTTAACAAACGAGAAATCATCATGATCGAGTACAGACTTCTTATCACACGAGCGAATAGAGATTTGCTTACTGGCTTTTTTGGATATATCAACGTAAAATCGAAAGTTCAGCAAGGTGTAACAGATGATTGAAATAAGTGGGAGTAGACATGAGAGATCAAAGGCTTGATTGATATAAACCAATATTTGCGGCCACTGACAGGAAGAAACTATTTGAAATCATAAAGAAAAATCACCTAAAAGCGACAATTACAGCGGCATACTAGTTTCTAGGTCGCCATCAAAAAGGTACGCGCTGAGAACGATACATTCAATACGCTTTTGCCAAAATTTATGTTGCCCCTTTTTTTAAATATCTGTAACAGGTTGATATAAATTAACTGCAAATAAAATGATAGGCAAACGCTCAAGAATTGATCAAGTTACGACTAAGTTGGTTTATTTAACTGTTTATGATTTATTAGCTTAATATGCTAATCGTAATAACCACTATACAAAATAGTGGTAATGTTTTATTGGTATGCGCTGGTAGGCTCAATTACTGTAAAATCAACTGTTCTGTAACGTAATTTATTGCTCGCTATAACGTTCTATGGACAGAATTACATGTTAGTTCACTTATATATTTTAGTCTTGCGAAGATGTAATCGTTACGTACTATTAATAGTACGCTAACGTACTGACTTATTAATCGCTTCGAAGTAACACAGATACACTAATGCAAGAAAATGAACGACAATTTATAATTTAATCTAAGCGTAACAAAATTAATTCTATGAGAGCTAATATTGTATGGATGTATATGTTAAGGAAAAAGATCGAAAAAAACATATTTCACAGTATAAAAACGTCTAGGGCATTAAATATTATTATTGACATTTTTGATTTCATATGCAGAAACTTTATTTTTTTTTATCACTAGTTTAATACTAGATTTTAATAAAGTCACTTTAATTTTGTACTCAACAATCAAAACAAAATACAAAATGGAAGACGTAAATTTATTTATTATATCATGTCTGAGTTTTCAAGGATGTCTTCAAGTAGAGAGAAAAAATATTTCCACCATCAGTATATTTCCATAATGAAGTGTGTATATAATTAATTACGAAAGTGAGCTGAAAAGAGAATAAAAAAATCTTATCAGCTATTTTGGTTTTTTATACCGGAAATAATAATCCATAAATTTTTTCGAACTACTGAAAATATAAAACGATAATAATATTCCCAGAATTACATATAATATAGGATAGATAAATTTCTTAAAATTATTGAGTTCTAAAATAAAAAAAAGCTGATGACAAAATGGTGCCAAACAAAACCGAGTATACGAGAATAAATGAGATGAATATGCCAGTGAAATTATAATGGATGAATATGCTAGTGAAATTAGACTGTGAGTTGACTCCTACACGAAAACACATGAATTCCACCCAACGATATAACAAATTAGGGCCGATAAAAGAATTATTTCTATTGAGATTTTGAGCGCAAAATTTAACACTTCACTAAGCATTTTTTGGGATTAAGCCGTAATCCACTCACCTTCTCGACTCAACCACAGAGCTTGTAAGCTCCGACTGTCGACGACACGCGATACTTCGCTTTAAAGCTTAAGCTTTAGCTTAATCCATTATTTTACCAAGTCAACATGTCTTACATAAGTATTAATCAAATAGTGTAGCCTATTTACTAAGAAGGTACAAGGTAGTGTACTGAGATCCAAATAAATTGATGTTTATCATGTCAAAAACGCAAAAAAATATTGAAGATAAAAAACGAAAAAAGTTACAATATTGAAACTGAAAAGTTTTTCGCAAAAGAAATATGCTTTGAGACGATGGAGTAATTTATCGACGACTACCGGCCAACGGTTATATAAAATGGCCGCACCTTAATTGTTGATGGCATGAAAATACATATGATTAATATTGAATCCATTTATTTAAATTTTCGTTTTTTATACTATTAGTTAATCCCAAGTGTAAACACAGATATTATTAAAAATGTCTTCTATTTGTTCCTATTAAAGGACATTAATTTATTTTATGCTGACAGTCAAAAGGGATGAAATTTTTTATACAAATAGAACTAATAAAATCTTTCTTGTACATGTTACGACTTAACATCTAGTGATTATAATTAAACATTCTTAGAGTCTATATATCCATAAATAAATCCGTTAAACTCTCTTAATGAAGACCAGATATTTACTATACACTATATTCCACAAAATAATAACCTCCACACATCTTTTCCTTGATACATTTCTTGATGCCATAATAAGTCTAAAATCAGCACGTGCTTAATATTAGTTCTAAATTTCACTTTGAAAAGGTTTATTTTATCCTCAGGTATTTTATTAAAAAGGCGGATACTATTACCCAGGAAAGACTTATTAGTTATTTGTAATCTAATTTTTGAACTTCGAATTTTTTTTTGTTCTTTTTTTGTATTAAGGGTATAGATATTAGATCCTTCAACAAAAGAACTTAAATTATTTTTATCATAAAATAGGTAAACATAGATAGGGACGGCATATATGACTTAAAGTGCTCTCTTTTATGGAATAAAAATAGTATTAACATGGGCAGCACTGCCCCATAATATAATGCTATATGATATGATGCTGTGGACATAGGTTAATGCCTAATTTGCACTGGACACCAGCTAAGCTTCCTCTTCTAGCTAGTGAATGTAAATGAGCAGCCCATTATAACTTCGGATCTAGAGTTGTGCCGAAGAAACAATTCTGGCACTTTGTTATTCAGAATTACACTGTTGTTTATCTGGCGTATATTAGCGAAATTTAATAACGATTTAATTTTCTTTGGTTTAAAGGATACATTATATTGACTGAAAATTATTTATATACATTATTTTGAGTTTCATTAATATTTTTAGGGCATCTTCTTTTCTTTCGTTTAAAAAAAATGTGAAGGTGCCATCAGCAAAAGGTACAATATCGCACATTCTTTACCACCTAGATTTTGTTGTATTACAATATCTTCAGGTGTGTTATTAGCAAAGATCTTTGCAAATAGCCCACCTGAAGATGTTGTAATACAACAAAACCTAGGTCGTGGAAAAGAACGTAAAGAAAGTAGAAATAATACTACATCACGTAGTTTAATTTAATTGTGAATAATGAATTTCTACAAAATTAACGTCAAATATATTCAATAAGGACCGTATTTATTAATAATGTTCTTTTTCTTGTTTATTTATTCAAAACATATTCTTAAACTTTAAAAACGTTTCCATTTCCATTTCAAAATGCGTTCCGAAATGGAGATTTAAGTTTAAAAGTGGGCCGGTGACAGGGATATAATGCAAAAACGCTTTGTCCACATTTTAAAGCCTTTTTTCCATTTTAACTGCCTACTTTTTTAACTTTTGACCAAAAGCGTGCGAAAAAAAAATTCTCCCGAATTTGAATGAGCCTTATAAAATGACATCAAATTCTTGCCGTTTTTAATTTTTTTGTAATTGTTTAAGAAACAATGACTTTTAAATTGACGTGGATTCTGTACTTTGGCTCCTTTAATTTTTTTACCTTTAAAATTATTTCGTATAGTTTCGATATATGCAGAAAGCTATATATATAAATATATTTATATATATATATATATATATATATATATATATATATATATATATATATGTATAACATTGTTACTATAATCACTTAAACAAATTTTTATCTCTGGTTTTATTACATGATAATAATATCCGCCATACCTCTCAAAAGTCCACTGAAGTTCAATACATACAAAAATACAGGAGATCAGTGTTTCGAATATGAATATACAGTGGCTAACGCACCTGCTTTCATTTATATTGCAACACACCCGACAAAAATTATAAAAATCGGTTACAGTGCTATTACATTTGTTATTAACTTGACATAACTTTTAATGACACATTTATGTTTATTATTTTTTACATTTAACACTTCTCCGAATTTGTTAAATTTTACATTTCCTAACGCTTTTTTGTGTATATCCGCGATATTATTTTCTGACTCTATTCTTATTACTTCGATATTTTTTTTCTGACATTTTCATTTACAAAGTAATAATGAACCTCAATGTGTTTTGAATTTTTTGTGAAATTTCCTTAAATTGCCATATCTACTGCCCCTGAATTATCTTCATATCTTAACTGGTTTAGGAATTTTAATGAAAATATCATTAATTTGACAGATTAAAAAATTTATCACTGATACAACTTTTGATAAGGCAACGTACTCAAAAAATATGAAGGACTTTGTTACACTATACTTTTTCACAATTAAATTAAACTACATGATGTAGTATTATTTCTACTTTCTTTTCCTAATAAAGAAAATAGAAATAATACTACATCACGTAATTTCATTTAATTGTGAATAATGAATTTCTACAAAATTAACGCCAAATATATTCACTATACTTTTTCTTTGATTTTCAGTAAAAAACATTTCCAAAGAATCTAATAACAAATATTGTGGCAAACTTTCTATTTAGAGTATCTCCTGCCCAGTCGGCGTCCAGAGGACAATCAAAGATATCAACATTAGTATTATGCGATATCTTAGTTTGAGATATTTTATTAAGTACATATTTTTTAAAACTCGCACAACATATTTAAAGTGTGTTTCTTCATAACAATTTTAAAATCTACTTAAGTAGACTGACACTGACAAATATATCTGATCTAGTACCAGAGTTGATATACAAAACAGCACCAATCAAGTTTCTATACATAGTTTTGCACTTTCAATGTTGTAATGTTTAGCTAAAGACTCCATATATACTTTCTGACTCCGAAAAATACGTACTCCTAACGACGTACAAAACCTACATTCGTCCTGTCCTTGAGTATGGAGGCGAAGCTACCATAACAGCAAGTAAAAGTACTGTCTCCCCCCTGGAACTCGCACAAAATACAGCACTGAGAATCATAACCGGAGCCCCGAAATCAACACCTATCGCCGCTATGGAAACTCAAACTAACATTGAGCCTATACAGTGCCGACGAGACAGATCTGCACTTCTTTTCTGGGGAAGACAAAGACGAATACTTCCATGTAAATGAAAACAATACAAACAAGCTTTCTCCCGACTGAAAACACAGAAAACGCCTCTCACGATAACTGACTCTATCAGAGAAAAATATAACATACCAGAGCCAGCACCTTTACCTCAGAGGTCAGATACTGTGTCCTGCTTGCCCCTTGTGGAGCTTCGACTCATGAACCACAACTTGCCGAAACACCAATCAATTGATGTTGCCCTGATAATGGCTGCCCTGGAGACTATCCACGCCAGGTATCCCTCCCAGGACTGGTTGCATATTTACTGTGACGGCTCGTCGATGCCAAACACAGGGAATACCGGAGCAGGCTTCACAGCTACAGTATTTGAGGGCTCCGTTGCCGTCGGTTCTCCGCTTACCAACTACGATGGAGAGATTGCAGCGATATACGAGGCCGCCTCGGAACTGGAGCGTCTTACAACATCACAAAGCGTGGTTTTTCTCATCGACTGTCAGGCAGCTATTCTGGCACTCTCCACCAACCGCTACACAGATTGTCCCAAAACCCAACTCTGTCGTGCCAGACTGTCCAACCTGGTGAATGCTGGCTTTCGACTTACTCTGCAGTGGATTCCGAGCCACGTCGGGATAGAGGGGAACGAAAAAGCCGACATACTGGCAAAACACGGAACGACTCTACAGCAGCCCCTCTGATCTCCGTCATTTTCATCCTCTAAGTCGGCCGCCTGCAGAGCGATACATGCCTGGATCAAGTCTCGGCGCACACAGTCCGCCGTCGGAAAGAACTGGGCTTGTCTAATTGATTCGCCTATTCGACGCGAACTACCCAGAGCTGTCAGTGTCGCAGCTTTCCGGTGTGCCACGGGCCACGTCTACCTGGCGTGCCACCTGAAATGTATTGGTGTCCTGGGGAGCGATGCCTGCCTGCTCTGTGGACGTCCAGGAATGTCTTTTGACCATCTCCACGTTTGCCCGAAAATGAAGCCCTACCTTGATGATTGGGAGAGGAGGGCGCCCCCTGATGATCACCCTGCCTACAAAACAGCTTGTCTCTACTGGTCGGCGCGCCACCTAATGGCAGACATGCCAAGGGTGGGCGTTGGCTAGTACTAGTAGTAGTACGTTCTGACTCAAAGTTTAGATATTAGATATCTGCCCATATCCATTGAGTTCATGAACATATGCTGGACAAGGTTTTATTACTATTCACTTTTATTTTGCAAACTGAAAAACTCTTACATTTATGTACTCTTTTCCATTGTCATACCGTAGCTTCTCTATCATTTTTTATGTCAAGCTTTGTATCTCATTTACGTGTCGTTTTAAGAACTCATATACCTCATCTTTTGTTTTAATACAGTCTTTAACTAATTTGCTGTAGTCTCTATAAAGCTTAAAAAATCTTTTTCTCCGTTATTTTCTGTAGTTTGATGTGAACCATTTAAATCTGTAAGCACAATCTTTAATATCTCTTCTCCTTTTCTTCCACTGTATGCATTTTGTGCTTGATAAATTATGCATTTTATTTTCAATAAAAGTTGTGCATTTTAAATATTCAGGTTCAATTTCTTTAGGCAATACTTTCAATGACTCATTTTTACACATTAGTTCCAGGTTATTGAAATTTATGCCTCAGTGTACGGTGTAGTTTTTCTTTTATTGTCATAATGCCTTTACTTATGTTTGCTTGTAATGTCTCTTGATTCACGTAGCTTTTCATGTTAAATAGTCCCTCGTCCTTAATTGCAATTGCTATAATCTTTCCATTTGTATAGTAGATTTTTGATACTCTTCCTCTCGGGACAATGAAATATTTGTCTGTAATTTTCGAGTAATTTAACAAGGTTGCTTTCATTTCTTTCAAATAAAACAAAATTACCAACATCACTTCAGATTTTTGTGCATAGACTGTGAAACAATTTTCAATATTACCAATTTGTGTAGCTTCAAATATTATTCCATCAACACTTTTAACATATATAGATGTATTTAATACCTCGCGGGTATCAAAGTACTCATCAGTCTTGATAATATGGTCTGTACATCCACTATCGAATAACCATTCTATGACCTTCGTTTGGCTTGTTCGTTATATTCTTGACCTTCATTTGGCTTGTCATTTTCACTTGCTTTGTACCTATTGTTTACAATAGTAGTATACAAACTATTACCTTGACTTTCATTCATGACTAGTATGATGATAATTTTCTCGTCCTTCAGGTTCTCGTGTATATATATATATATATATAAATATATATATATATATATATATATATATATATATATATATATACATATATATATATATATATATATATATATATATAACGATCTCGGCTAGTATTAATTTGTTTATTAACAATCGCTAATAGTTACAGTTCAACCTTCAATGGTCCAAAATCATGAATCAAAGGCCAAAGCCTGAGAAATCGTATGGGGGATATAAATTTGTGAACACTTTAACAATACCTTTAGTATTAATATCAAATCTGTATCTTGCTGTTCTGGAATCCTCATAGCTATTTTAATTGATATCATAAGCGACGGAAAGGGAAAATAAATTTAAGATAAGACCTGAATCCTTCAAAATTCTCATAAAATCTAATTGGAAACTCACTATTACGAAATACGCTTTAAAACAATAACATATTTAAAATTTTTGCGTCCAAAGTTTTCTAAGAAAAACGGCTGTAACTGACAGACAAATGCATGGACACGTAAGTGATCTGATAAGGGTTCCGTTTTTTTCCTGTTATAGAACCATGAAAGTGAAAGTAAGATATCAAAATAAAATTTCAATTTTTGTTCAAAGTCCAAATCACTTAAGAAGAAATGATTGAATTAATTAACATACAGGAACTTAATTTTTTAATAGCAACATCTACTCCTGTTATAAATAATCGTAATAATAAAATAAAATATATAATATGTAATAACTTTACAGAGTAAAGTTATTACATATTATATATTTTATTATAAGTGCGATCAAAACTGAGAGAGAATTATAATAATTCTTGAAAGTAACTTAAGATAAACACCATAATATTCACTAGAGTCACTATGAAATAATTACCTACAATAACAGGCAAAAATTAACAAAAAATCAATTCTATGGTTATTTTATAATTATCTGCAACATTTATTAAATTTATCAACAGTAATACGGTGTATGTAAGATGAATAAGGATAATACAATATAGAGATACTAGAGTCGGGCAATAACGACCCACATGATGTATGGTACACGTAGTATATACCGTAACATATTTAAGTTTGAGTCAAACGTATCTGTACATGGACATGTTATGTGATGTCGGTAAGACAATCGTAAATCAGATAAAATGATGGTAATAATATTTGATGTTCCTTATATAAGTTAGACAGATTTTCCATTAAACTTCATTAATAAATTTTCTTTATTTCTCTAGAAATAAATAATACTTCTAATTTTCTTTCTCAACAAATTGTATGTAAATAAAATATAATATCAAATTTAAAAAAAATGCTTTTAACCCATGAAATCCCTTGCAAAATCGTGTCCTTCTAACTTAGGAATATCAACATTGTAACTGGATGATCAACCAAGAGACCTTAGGTTAAAGTCCAGTAGAACAAAAAAATATTTTCACTTTCATATAATTTTAATCAACAAAATTGTTTGTCATCAATTATATATATATATATATATAGATACGTATATATATATATATATATATATATATATATATTTATATATATATATATATATATATATATATATATATATATATATATATGTATGTATATATGTATATGTATATACATATATATATATATATGTATATATATATATAAATGTGTGTGTGTGTGTGTAGAAGTTTGACACAGTCTGTTGTCATCGCCTGTATACACTATACTAATGAAAAATCAATTATACAAGCAGCATTATTGCAATAAAAATAATACTATAATTTTATTCTGACCTTATACTTTTTGTTTCTTTTTAAACTTCCTTTTACCTCGTGGTTTTTGCGTGTATATTTTTAATTTGAATTGCTGGACTTCTCCATGAGCCAGTGGGAGTATTGGAACTAATAAATAACTACAGGTTATCCCATGATTTTGTCCATGTTAAAATGATAAATTGTATAGTCCGTAAGTGGAAAGACTATAAGTTTTAATATTTACATCGCTTCACTGATACCTGGTTTACCGCACGTGATTAATGTAATAAAATTGATGTAATAGAAAAAGGAAAATGTTTGATAGAATACAAAAAACCTGTTGCTGCAATCAAAGGCCCTACGAACAAAATAAAACGAGTCTAAACTTATGGGACTTACTATTAATCACTGGAAGTTCCTATGGTCACCTCCCTCCTCAATTATCAGATTCTCCTTGTTATAATGTGTAACCAAAGGACTTATTGAGGCAAATCAAACGAACGACGAGTTTCCTATTAGCCATTGAGAAATTTTTGTGACCACCTTCTCACCAAGCATTACGTCAGTTCGATGGTACTACATTATAACATTGTCATCAGAATTGCTTAAATTTAAATTTTCAAATTAATTTGATATTTTCAATTGGCTGGAAATTGACTTGATAAATTTGTTTACTTACACAGTCACATGCTTAGTTACATAAAATTAAAGCTAATGAAACCTCGTTGATTATAAAATAGTCTAAGAAAATGTATAACCTTGTAGGTAAAAGTTATTATCTGCTAGTTGCCGATAACAAAACACTTTAATGTAAGCTCGTATGATCTTTGTAACGCATTAATTGGTCTTCACTTGCGTAACCCCCATTACTGACTATTTACTTAATGAGAATCCGAGAATCAATTAAATGGAGCAACTGGGCCACATGGGTCCTTTGAATTTATCTATCATTACGGTGGACTTCAAAGGGGAAATGATAAATTATATAGTAACCCTTTCATTTCAAATACGTCCTTTGAGCTAAGTTCACAGTGATTCAAAGGTTGAAATTTTCACAGTGATTCAAAGGTTCGCACGAAAATTAAAACCTCCAAACTATTATTTTAAGAAAATTATTTTATGTGTACGTATGAGACAGATTTACTAGTACTGGTAATATTAATATTTTTTCTAGTTTTTTTGGGATTATCTATTTATCATTTTGTTTTATATAAGTTTAAATAAGTGCGTAGTAAATACATTGAAATTTTTGTGAGACATAACTAAAAGAGTAATTTCCGATTGACATATTTGCTTACACTTAAATATTAAATACATTTTTTCTTTCATCTGTGTGATATTTCACTCCCCCACAATATCAAGGAACAAAATAATTATACATTTTTCAATTATATTATCCTGGAGTAATGTTATAAATCCTGAAATTATTAGTATTCTACGTTTAGTAACTTTTCAATAATTGTTTACGTAATTTCTTGTCGTACCGACAGCATGTTTTTTCTAAACAAAAGTAATATCCTTATTTTCGATGCTAATAAGAGGCTTAATTAAAAATTTTATTTAAAATTAGGTAAATATATGTTAAGCACCGATATTTTATAAATCTCCTCAACCACATTATGTATAATATATTTTAATACATCCTGTGAGACGAACCGAAAAATTATTATTTTATTTTCTGAATCACTCACTAAAATGTATTAAAAACTCGAAAAAAAAATTAAGCCAATAGTAAGGTAAATGTTATTTAGGATACCATTAAATTGAAAAAAAAATGCAATTATACATCTATATTAGGTTCCAGATACCATACCGATTTCCATACCGAACTGGATACCCGGTTTTATTCAATTTGTCTGTAAAAAAAACGAGTGTGCTTTAGACCACACGACTGAAGTAAAACTTCTAATTCACAAAATATGAACTTTAAAATGAGTTTACAATTTTATTTACTTTAAAGGTAGAATATTTAATTTATTAAACAAAATAATAATTTATAAAATTGTTCAAGAATGAAATGAAATTACAAAATAATAAAAAAATCACCGTTCGCGTAACGCTTGCAAACTCGCATATATATATATATATACATATATATATATATATATATATATATATATATTTATATATATATATATGTATGTATATATATATATTTATATATATATATATGTATGTATATATATATATATATATATATATATATATATTTCATGTACTGGCTATGAGAAGAAGAGAGAAAGAAAATGTGCGTGCGCACTGCTCTCTCTTGCTCCTACAGTGTGATACAGACAATAGGCTTGCACTGTGTCTTAGATATACGAAACATAACTGGCTATGAGAGAAAGAGAGAAAGAAAATGTGTGCTCGCACCTCTGCCTCTTGTCCCTACAGCAATATACGAAACGTACTCTCTCTCTCTTTCTGTCTTCACTAACTTATATCTCCTTCTCAAGTTCCGTTCGCCTCGCCCGATCACACTTTTCGTAACGCTCTCGTCATTCATTCACCAGCTTACTCGCCAAGTCAAGCGTGCGTAAAGAAGTTTTGCTTCAAAAAAGTTTGAAATTATTCAACGTTATGTTTGAACTTGATAAGTTATTTAACAGTATTCATATGTAAGTCATGTATACTTTAAACGAAACTGGCAAAAAAACATCTGTACCCTCGACATCTTTCGTAAATTTAATATATTTCAATTACAATTAAATGAAACTACGTGATGTAGTATTTTTTCTTATTTCTTTAATTTCTTTACTACGACCTAGGTTTCGTTGTATTACAACTTCTTTACTTTCCGATACCCTTGCCTTTGTATAAATATATTACCGATAATAACTTCCATTTAATTTTATTATAGACACCGGAACATTTGCATTATATAACCTCACATAATAACAACAATTGAATTTATTACCCTCACTAAAATACTGGTATATCGTATAACTCTCGGAAATATAATAAAATCTACACCGCGCCCCTACAATAAACTCGCTAACATAAGCAGTGGTAAAACCCGACATCCGCTATTGTGTTTGAAACATATAAATGCTGTTGGATGTTCCTAGGACTTAATCTTTGCTAATATCCCACCTGAAGATGTTGTAATACAACAAAACCTAGGTCGTGGTAAAGAAATTAAAGAAAGTAGAAATAATACTACATCACGTAGTTTCATTTAATTTTGAATAATGAATTTCTACAAAATTAACGCCAAATATATTCAATACGATTATTGTGTTTAGTATTAAGGAGCCTATTTAAGTTGGTTTCTTACGCCACTTCAACAATATTCTGTACATGTTATAAAAGCCATATTTTTTTACTTTCTTGGGTTCTTTAGAAATTTAATTTATATGAGGGGAAAACAATTCCAAAAAAAAATTTATAAACTTACATGTTATATACTTTTATATTTTTTACGTGTAAATAACACGTTCCTACGTACATAATAAGCACAAGTGTCGTTAGTAAATATCTAATTAATAATCGGATATGCTAACCTTCTATAATTACGGTAAAACTTTAGCCATTTGCAACAAAGTCAATTACTTGTCAAATTCTCGAATGAACTCAAGGCCACAAGTAGTGGAACAAAACTAAGTTTAACGTTAACACATTTAACGCCCAATTTGATGAAAGAGCAGTCCCTGTACTGTAAATGCCTTATTTAAACCTATGAGACTAATTAATTTGAGGAGAATTTATCTTTGGAAATTAATCTATGATAATAACTAACATTGAGTAACACTGAAAAGCTGTTACTGTATCTTTTTACTGACATGCTTAATATGTTTCCGTTAAAAGAGACAGTATTCTTCAGAAAACGGAGATTATTAACGCCTAATTAAATAAACCTAGGATGGATTAAGCCTATCGTAGAACTCTTCTATAATAGACTTAATCAATCCTAGGTTTATTTATCTAAAAGGATTTATTCAGTGCTATAATTATTATAGATTATATTTTAATTATATCCAGTACTCTCGATAAATGTAATTAACGTTATTGAAACAGTAATTTATTGACGATAAATTGTGAAAATATTAAGCCTACCTGTTTAATGTAATTTTCAATAAGAGAGATCAATAAAATTTTTAATAATAAACAGTCAACAGTCCATGTTAAATATTTCATCAGGTAATAAATTTATTATAGAAATGAGAATTTCTAGTAGAAGCGAAATAAAAACTTTTAAGATCTTCGTGCTAATTTCATTTTTACAAAAACTTTCTCATCGTAGGTTTAAACCAATTTCACGAAATTTGTTTTAATATATGTTATATTGCTTTTACGATTCACATAATTTCAAGTTTTTTAGGGTTTTTTATAAAGAGAAAACTAAATCACATAAAGTCCTTGAGTCTCTGTCGGCCCGTTGGTAATAGGCTTTCTCCTTAAAAACTGCTTGATTTGAAGTGACATGTGGCATAATAATGGCCGCCTTTATTTTTGCTTCTTCTGAACTTAAAATTATGAAAAAAATACTGTTTTTCACAATGGTTATAAAAAAACTATGACGAAGATTCAAGATGACGTAGTTTTTGAAATATTCTTGATATATTCCACTTAATTATTGAGTACCGTTAATTATTTATTAATCTAGCAAATTCATTCTATTAATGACCTACACTAAATTAAATAATTCTACTTGGAACCCGGTTTGGACACCTCGATGCACGAGCCAGACTCCGCTGGGCTGATATTTTTTTTAATAATACTGCTTTATTTACGTAGAAGGGTAGTCTAATAAATTTACTTCTAGATTGTTTTTAAATATTTTATTGTTAAAAATAAAAAACAGAATTTTAACATGATTGCCTTTGGTTCATTCGTCCATTTGTCTTCCACAACATCTCCAATTTAAAAAAAAACGATAGCGAAAGAGTTTAAGCTAATATAAGTGCAACTTTAGAATAAAAGGCAAAAAATTTATTAATTAGTGCAAACTGGACGTAAAATCAAAAGTATATTATTTGTATATTTGCACTTGCGGAAATAAAAAAACCCAACATTTTTAAAAACTTAAAATTTATAAGAATTGGAAAATATTTTAAACCCAATTCAATTTATTTTTTTCCATTTTTGGCTTTTCGTGAAACCTAGAATTTTAATCAAAATATATTTCATTCATAAAAATGCCGACCGTTAATATAATATACCTCATTTGCACAAACATACCTGCTTATATCACGATATTTAACTTTAATTACGATACTTAATTTTATATGCAAACACATATATTGAGTAACGAAGTATCATGACTGTACATAGCATTATACCTAGCCGACAAGAAATAAAGAGATATATTATATTAAGTTTAGGAATATCACACTTAAATTTATTAATTAATGATTAAGCTATTTTTGCGTAACAAGCTCTAGAAATATCAGTTGAAAAATTAGGTTAATAGTGAAAAATATATCTATAAAATGTAAAAAGTTTATTATGTATTTAGGAAATTTATACACATATGATTTTGTCAAGTTTATTCCAGAATTTTTAGAGAAGAACAATTACATTACGTGTAGTTTACATGCGTCTCTACGAAACTATACTACTCCTCGCTAAGAAAAGTGATCATCTCGGAAACTCGTTCCATAATACGTGACACTGTAAAAAATTAGACTCTAGTTAACATAAATCAAATGTCGGATATAATAGTTCTCTTAATATAATCATACATCAGTGAACGTACTTTGATTACAGACAGACTGATAATTCATATAAAATTCAAAATTATCTAACTTTTATGTACCGATACTGAAAATATTTACTGTGATCAAGTTTTCGCCATTAACTCTATGTTAAAGTCAGTATCCGGTCTGAGATAGAATATCAATACACACTTAAGAGCAACTACACGTAAAGTGTTCAATGTTTTAAATTTAACTAAGAAAATAAATGAGAACATTCTATCTATGTTATGAGAATTTGGTTCGGTAAAATTAAATTAGGTAACTTATGCCAAATGTTTCTATCGGTGTTGACGCACGGAGGCCACTGCAGAGACACGTAACATAAATAGTCGACAGCACCATCCATTTCTTTAAAATATTTAGAAGGTAATTTTGAGATAGCAATATTTAATTATTCTTATCACAATTGGTTATGTAAGCAAGTATGACAAGTCCTAACTCCATTCTATAATTTTGGGATGATTTCACCGTTACCACGTGCAATGGGCTAATTCGACTGATATTACCATTTTGCTATCCCATTCAGACCTACTTCGTACGGGCTCATCTCTTGATTATAAGTATTTCTTTTTTATATATATTTTGTAGACTATAAGTTTCAAAATGATGTCCATTATATTCAACATTCAAAAGTGTATATACAAATCCATAGTGTTTGAATACTCACTAGTTGAAAATTAGAAATTTCCTTCGTTTTATATGGGTGTAACGGGTCTATACATTACAAAATCTCAAAAATCTAAAATAAAGAAAAATCAAAACAGTAATAAATAAACACCTTATTAGAAATGAATAGTGTAAATCGTTTAGTTATAACTCAATTAAGGGGACAGATAATTTCAATATCCTAATGAGTTAAACTAAAACGCAGCTTTAGCAATAATAAATGATTCTGTTACAATTCATTTAAAGGGACTAATCATTTAATAATCCTAGTGGGTTAAATTGAAACGTTTCTCCCATAGCAATAATTACGAGTACTATCAATGTGGATAATTAATGTAAATATTTAATGAAGTATTTTTAATTCGGTTTTAATTTAAAATTCATTTTTAAAAAATATATATATATCTATTGAAACAATTCACATGTACATACATGGAATACAATACATGGAAAATCGCCTTCGCTCGAATATCGGTATCAGTGTAGTCACTGGTTGACGACATCCCTTTGATTTATTTATTCAGATTTTACAGTTGTAGGCTCAGTCTTGGTATTTTTTAAGCATATATTAACAACTTGAATCATTGAATATTTCGTGATCGTATAGTTTCATTATCAAATAATTGAATTTTTATTGCGAAATTGTTAACAATTATAATATATCCAAAAATTATACGGAAATATCAAAGTATCAAACAAGGTATTACAAAATTCCAAATCTTATACTCGAAGGTAATAAATCTTTAATAAATAAAGATTTGGTAACTGAAAATATTTAGTAAAAATATGGATGGTTGATTAACAACATGTAGTTGCTAAATTCTTTTTGGCATCATCAAATGAAAGGTTACTTTATATTTTTTTATAATTACAGTCTTTGAAACGTTACTAAAAAAATCTTTCTTATGTCCTAACAAACAAATTCTACCCCATGATATTCAACATTTATAAAATACTTTTCCGCCAAATACAATGAATGAAATAGCGACAACTTACTCAAGTCCTTACTTTATATAAGAGCAATTAGAGTTTCATTTCACATGTAGTCTACATATTGCAATTTCTAACGTATTTATAAACACAGCGGAACGTTGAGTTTTCTTCTATAAATTAGCATCATCCCCATTTATCTCGCTGAATAATAGCGGTCGACTAAGTCAAAGGTTAACTTTATCTTTATTAATATTAACATCACCCATGTAAAACGCTTAAGCAGACTCGCAACACCGGAACGGGTGGATATACTCGTATTTGTTTAAGTAAATAAGCTTAACTAAAGCAAACGGTGTTGGAACACTATGGCCGTAGGATATGGGTGTATAGTTAAATTAAGATTTTCCGCTTTTCATCATTTGCCAGGATATTATTAAATTAGTTGTCTACCACAAATGAAACGTTACAGCAATAATGATGAAATTTGTAAATACTTTCATGTTTTATTGTTAATATGATCGATTGCTTTTCTATTCAAGTACTGTAATTTAGTCGGTATTGCAAAAGAAAATGCTAATTGTTTAAAATTGATACATCAAAACGGAAAACACGTATCCTCATAGGATCACTCACGTATCATTTGTTCGTCTGTCACAGCGTTTAGTAACGGGTATCTGCGGAAAAATTTAGTTTTAAGTACACGTAATTACATGTAGTATTTCTTCAGAGATGTACCAATTAAGATGTAAAAAATATTCCCCCGTTTATTGCCAAAACTACTTCATAATAAAATGATGTAAAACCAGTAGTTTCAAAAGCTAACCAAAAGGTTGCAGAAAACCTAATATAAAGCTTCTGTATGTGATATTTTTGAAATTCGGTAATATAAGTTTCTTGTATTAGATACTATTGAATATTTGTGGCTGTTAATATTAGTAATGACTTATGTTAAACAAGATAAACTCGATACGCGAGTCCTACATAAATTTGAATGGCTTTACTTTATTATATTTTTAGTAATTTTCTTCTTTACCGAGTTTTTTAGTAATTTTCTTCTTTATTCTACATAATATGAATTTACTTTCTTCCGCCTGCTTGTTCTATGTAACGTGTTTGTTATTGTTTCGTAATATCTTAATAGTAAAACCATCCGAAAATGGAAGTTTTTATATCCCGATGAATATTATTATTAAAATACCTCACCTGGTTTCATAAAAACATTCTTAAAAAACCAAACTATAATCATGTTTATGATCATTAAATTATGCTAATTACAAAAATTTTATTTTTGTCCGTTATACTATACAACGAATAAATTCGTTAATTCATTTCAATCTTTTCAATTAAAAATTCACCAGTTCATAAAACTGCAAGCGTGAATTTATCAAAAATCTTTGCAAGTGACAGTAACGTTGTTGAGTTCACAATTTTCTTTGCTTATCCTCGTTAAATAGAATAAAGCTGGTAAAATTGGTTATTACGTAAATTGAGAATTGCAACCTTTCGAAATAGACCCTGATTTATTACTGAAAGACTCCTGTGAAATTTTCGCTTGCATTCATTTGAGTAGAACGATATTTTCCTTCATATTATTGATTCGTATATAAATGATTTCTAGATATAAATCTGATTATCCTACGATTTATAAACACATTTTTTTGTAATATAAAAATAAAAAGAAACAAAGTCATGTTGTAAAATACGATAGTATCAACAACATTGGGGTGGTGTGTAAATAATTTCTTAGATATAAATTATTATTGACGTTGTTTGAAAGAGTAGTAATAAATTATTATTTTGTCTATAAATTCTGCTAAAAAATATAAGCAGGTAGATTTACTGTGACAAAAACTATATCTAGTAGAATAGAGGATAACTAAATAAGTTAAGCAATAGCAACATGATAGATTTTCAATTATTACTAGGACTAAATTTGAAAAACAAAATTTAAAATAGTACACTTATTTAATACTTCAAATACAATTATGAAAAATAAAAATTTACAAATTTAAATGTGGAGTATGAAAATAATATTTGGATTAAACGTAAGTTTATGAGAGAATAACGAAAAGAAAGATAATGCGTTCAAAATTTGTTCTTGAAACAATCTGTTTAGAATCTATTCCTTCACAATGTATCTACATTACTAGCTATATATTAAAGAGACGAACAAATCAATCTTTATGTGTGTACAGTTCGGGAACACGATCCCAAAATATAACATATGTGAATACAATACTTTATTATATTTTGATAAGTATATATTTCAAAATCGACAAATTAGAACGAAAGAAATTTATTTTAAAATCTAATATTAGGAATTCTTTCAGTTCTTTCTGAACAAAAAAAATGAGGTTTTTGAGCTTTTGAAAATGAGGAGGTACTATGGATAAAAGTGCCTATTCTTACCTACATGGGAAGTCAAGCAAATAATTTGCTTTATTTTTTTTTGTATATCTACAAAACTTAAAAATGAAATGCCACAAAACACCAAAAAATGTTAGAATTAATAAATATATTCATCGTCCATGACATTTTGTGGAATATATCAAAACATAGCTACTTATATGCACTTACACATATGCACAGTCACACATACACACTTACACATAGGCACAGTCACACATACAATTTCAGTAAAATAGTAAGAAATATATAATGTTACGGCTGGAAATCATATATTTTACAAAAATGTATTTGCACTGAGAAAAGTGGTTATTTTTTGGAAATATTAACCTCAATCAGTCCCGAATAATGAGATTGAAATAAAATCGATTCTTTGAAAGGAATAATTAAACTCTAAATTATTTATATACATATTGAATTTATAGACTTATATGTTTTTAAATCAAATAATTTAAAAAAAATCTCCACTTTCAGTGCTGTCTTCATATTTTTTAAAAATTTTCTTTAAATGGAAAATTTTTTAGCTCACTGTGTTTAAAATTTGTTTTGAGAAGAAATTTGTAAAAATTTTTACTTCTTCTGTGGTGTCTTTTTTATATAAGCACGCCAATTTTTTTTTTATTTGTCTATTATCCAATCATGTTATATTCTCAGATGAAGAAAAAATTACGAAAGCATGAAAAGTGTTATCTTCTGTATTGTTCTATTTATATCTAACATTTGCTAAAGAATACTGCTGTATCAATGTAACATTATAATAAGGTATCAGTGTAAAAACGAATTTTTTTCAAATTTATATATGGCAGTATAATATCGGTTTCTATATTATATTAAAATAAGAACACCCGGGAAGAAGATTTTTTTCATTAATATGATTTCTACATTAGTCATTATTAAAAATATGTTTAATTGTTGCTGTGATTCACAATATAAACAACTGGATAAAATAATTTGATAAATAACCGCATGTTTGCCCAGAAAAAATGTGGTCAACTTACAACCAGTGTTTCGGAGAATTAATTGTTTGTGTTTGTATAATAAATAATATTGTTAACCAGGCGCGGATAAAGTTACATTTAAATTTTTATATTTTATAAAATCAGCAAACAATCGACACCCAAAATATTAGGAATTAAATCGGTAAGAGGTAGCAAAATGGTTTTACAAATTAAAAATTGCTGTTGCAAAGTAATATAAAAACATAACTATGTCACTTATCTCTAACGATAATTGTCGGAAAATTTGGCAATTGAAAATTTTAAATTCGTTTTAATATTATACTTTGTCTTAGCAAAAATACTCCTGAAGATTTTTGGTTTTGTATTATTTCCTGCGTCCTAGCTTTTTTCTCAATATTTCTTCATAAACATATTAATTATATTTAAACTCTTCACATCACCGCCGTTTTCAATTATTCTATTTCATAAAGACTGTCATCTAGGATGAGCTTTATATGTTACAAACTGTTATTAAATACAAACTGATGCCAAGTTTTATCGACAATTAAAAAATTTAACGGCAGAAAGATCAAAACGACCTGGAAATATGAATGAATATTTCATGGTTTCCTTTAGTTTTTTCTCTGTTTTTTTCTGTTAAGTTTTAAAAATAAAGAAAAAAATACACTTAACACGTGCATAAATGCCAGTTTCAATGAAAGAGTTCTGTGAACATAACATTTACAAACTATTCTAAAATATAATTTTGATATTCATTAAAATGAAAGGTTTCTCTTTCTTCTAATTGACGCTTTAAGTAAAAGTTTTCAGGAGCTTTCTCTCATTTTCTTTATATAATAGTTCCATTGAGGCTCTTTCTCTATATAAAATACTTTTCTAAATATGGTGAATAAAGGCCATCTAATTTGAAAATGATATGTTTTGCATAACAAATGGTTTAATTTCAGGAACCCTATATTGAATATTAATTTTATTTTATTACTAAACTATAAAAATCTGAATTGCAACAAATTAATATGCTCAACCCCTTCCAATTTCAATAAAAACTACAACCATCCAATAAGGCCCATCTGCCCGTGAATGTACAAAAATAATACAACATTTATATATTGAATCTAAATAAGGATCTAAATTGAGATCAATAATAAAGTTCAGTCATCAGTCATCTGGGAAATAAACCAAAATAATGCCACAATACTTTCATACTTAAATAAAATCATTACGTTGAATGTAACATTTAAAATTAAAAGTCTTAATATATTTTGACTACGACCGGTCTTAAATATGACTTAAGGTATTGTCATATACAGCTTTACAAAATATATCGTTGTAGTAGGACAAAATATTGAAAAGGGATTATATTGCAATGTTTTATAATTTATTCAGAAACGTTTATAAATTGTATAACCAGTAACGAAGATGAACACAGCGTCACCTACATACATTAAAAATATAATTATTTTAAATATTGTTTCTATCTTATGGAATTTATTATGCGACGGGACATATTTGTCGCAAGTACTTTATTTCGTGTTAAGCACGAAACAAGTTATTGCAAATTATGGAGCCATATGATTAAACAAAATATTTTTTTGTATTTGTATCGCGAAAAGGGAAATAAAATGCAAATGGAAATTTAAGTTTCCTAATAAAGGCAAACAATTTTAACAAATAAGTTTAATATTCTGTTTCAATTAAAGGTGTCCGTAGAATATGTGTTCTCAAACATTAAACGCGTACTAAGGGCTTAAATATATATCAGGGCAAAGAAGTTACGCATGTCTGTTATTGTCTAAATGATGGAGATAAATTTTGTATAAAGGACGAGAAAGAGGGTAGTTAGAGTAAGAAAATGTTCTATTATTAAAAATTGTCTGAAACATTTTCTTGATTATTAATAAAGCATTTAAAATAATTTAGTAATAATACGGCATTAAAATATGTTATCAAGTCATTTCATTAATAGTAAACAAATATATGTCAAATCAATATATTAAATCTTCTAATAGTTCATATACAATATCGTCAATAAACATATATTCCACAAGACTAAGGAACAACGTGGTTTCAACGATTTGATATTTCAGCATACATTTTTTTGGGAATCTTGTTGTCAATGTGCCTTCCAAATTGTTATTTAAACAACTACAATTTTTCATATTTTGGAAGTTACAAAAAAATAATGTAGGGATTTTGAACTCTATGTATAGCATCGTTTCCTTATGCTTAAACTACTCCCAAGTAAAGTATTTAGAAAAGTACACCATTAATAAAACTATTATCTATAACCATAAATAACGTTATATTAAACAAGAGAAAAGACCTCGAAATAAGTAAATTAAAAGTTATTAGATTTCATTAGATTTTTCTCGTATTATACGATGAATAATTTCTGAAAAAGTAATTAATAAAATTAGATATCTCCTGTAGAGCTAAATCATGAACAAAATTCGTTAAGTCTAATGTTTATCCTTTTAATGTAGCGGAAGTAAACGCGGAAAGAATACAACAAGTGACGATAGGATCGATAAGGGTTGGTAAGGAATGACAATTAATCACGCTTCCGTTTAGATCCCTCCGGGTACTTAATCTTTTATGCAACTTTTTTGCTATCATCATTCCCCGGGGTTAAGCTAATTTTGTGGCCAAATAAAGGGTTAATGTCATATCAAATTGATTGCAGGAAAAGCCTTCTTTTATGAAAAGTAGAAAAAAGTTTCTTATTATGTATAATTTTAATCAAAGTAAGAAGCATTTTTGTTGTTTTTAAAATCGTTTCTGGCAAGATTTAAGCACGGATGAAATAGGCCATAATAAATTATAAAAATTTTAATGTGTTAAAAATGAAATGAATTATCTATATATATATATATATATATATATATATATATATATATATATATATATATATGTATATATATATATATATATATATATATATATATATATATTTATTTCTATATATTAAAGAGAATATTGACGCATAAATTACATGACCCTTTGCCATTTTAATATAAATATATTTATACTGATGCTGTGAAAATTTGCTTAACAGAAATCAGTAACTTTTTCCACCAACTGTTAGGAATGGAATTTTTGCCACATAAAAAATATGGAAATTCTAAAGAAAAATTTCGTGGACTCGGCACATAAGTTCAACGATTGTTCTAACTGTAATTTCTGCAACTTCTGTTTTGCCATATATAGTAGAAGTACGTTACATGATATCCTTGAGAAATAGTAATCGATTAGTATTGATTATTTAAATGCAAAATCCTCCAACATAATTTGCAATTGTTTTGAAACTTCACTGGATTATAGTGAAGAGACCTTACTAAATGATGACAGTCAGTTTGTGACTGTATTCCTGTATTAAAAATCTTTTCGTTTGGATGCCTATATTCAACCGACATAGTTTTTCTTCGCGTGTTTTTCTCTCGATTCAACATAATAAGCTTCATTTAGTAATGTCCCTTCATTCTATGATAATAAAGTAGCCATTTCACGAAAACATTTTTGTTTACTATCAACCTCAGCAAGTGGTCATTTACAATATTGGACTTGGATGCATCACACTTTTCGTTATATAAAAATATTTCTTTCAAATCGAAGTATTACCAAAGGATTCATTTATTTTATAAAATAGTTTTGCTGAAATTAAAGGATTATAAAAAAAAGGATTATAACAGAACATTCCGAGTTTTCACAGAATTCATTTATTCAATTACGTTATTAGGATGGTACTAGAGTTTAAATGGTTTCTAATATCCACCCATACTTGTTAACATATACTACTTATCCTTAATGCATTCTTCAGTTAATTTTTCGTTGTTTAAATTTTTAAGTCCGTCAATATGTCCAAGCCAATTTGGCTAGTTGTATTTCTATTAAATCAAAATTATGATGAATAACCAAAATTTCGGAGCAATAAATTTTATGCAGTATGTTTAATTATTATTTTCCTATGTATATTAATCTTAATTTATTATTAAATCCATACAAAAAGTTTGTTGCAAAATTTGTTTTATTTTCAACAGCATAAATTGCATATGAAATTTCTTAATCATTAGCGGTGTAAATATATAACGATCATAATTGCTGGTTGGCTCCGATTCTGGTAATATTTAAATATAAAACGTCTCAGCACCAATATTTTACATCGGTGTAAACTTTATCGTTAACCGTAATTTATTTACGTAGGGAATAACGTTGTTTAAATAATTTTTTACTTCAAAACATATTATTACAGTATCGCATTTCATTTATCAATTTAAATCCTGAATATATCCATATCCATAAAAATAAGGCTGTTGGATTTTTTCTTGTGAGATGGAACCACTTTCTCATCAGATGGAAGCGATTTTTTTCCGGGTTTGTTTATTTCATTTTTCAATTAAAAATAACACAACACGCCATTGCTATAAATTTAAGTCGACCTTTTACCATTACGTCAATAAAATTTCCCAAAAAAATTGGTTACGGAATATGTGCAAATTTAATATGTATGTGCAAATTTTGATAATTTTTAAAATGTTTGAGATTTTCCTTTTCTAACTGAAAATCAAATCTTTTTATCGGTTTCTCACCCACTTCTTATTATGCGTTAAAGCTTAAAAAGCTTTTTTTCATTGTCTAGGTTTTGGATGACAATATAAAATTACAGCAACCTCGAACATCGAACTGACGATGAATTCGAAACATGGGCGATGGAAATCCTTAACTGTATCAATTAAATCTGATGGAACGGGATGGGATTTACTCCTGTGTATCTAACTACTAAATCTTGTGATCACTTTCCATTATCTGACTCAATCCAAATTTCACAAGTTATTTGACGAAAGTATGAAATTACAGATCGTAAAATTGGATGATGAGTAAAAGAAAATATACGCCGATTCTTGTCTTTTTTAAGGGTTTTATTTTTCATATACCGCCTAAATAAATATAAATATACGCCTAATCCAGGTCGGTGCGGGCAAGGTATTTGTGGCATCAGAGTGGCTAACGATGATATGTAATTCAAGTTAAAGTATGGGGATCTGGAACATCTACTTTTTGTTGAATATATTGTTCTATATTTTTGGCAATTTTTGCAGATCGTTCTGCAATCCCGATAATAATATTGCCTGAAATGAAAAATGATTTTAGTTTTCAAAACACAAATTTTATCCTTCATTTTTTCACTGGATATCACTGAGAAAAGTGTCATAAATGAAGTAAAAATTTAATTATTGACATAATTATATTATAGAAATCTATGCATAAAGGATATTTTATTGCGAAAACAATATAGAAAAATAAAATTTTGCAATTCTTTAAAATGTATCATCGTTACATATTACTAGACTTATTTTATTGCCTTATTATTGCAATTGAAACGTATAGATCTAGTAACGGAAATGCATCCGTAACTGCATGTAAATAAACAAAATTAATAAATATTCAAATTGTGGTCCTACATTACGCCACATATATTTTACATTTCCCAGAAAAGAATCATCAGAAAAAAGTTTTCAATGAAAAGCAAAATAAATCTATTTCAACAGGAATAAGAATATCCATAATGTTTTCAGTAGAACAAGTATAATTATAAAAGTAACTAACAAAAAGAGAACCTTTTTTTTATACAGCTTATTAAAAAGAAATTCTCAGTATTAACCCTGTTTACAAGGTCAAGAGATAAGTTAATTTGAAAAAGTTTAAATCTGCCATTTATCCTTACGGTAATATAGAAAATAAAAAGGTTTCCTAAACTAAAATATAAATTTTTGTGGTTTAAGCGTAGGAAATATATCGCATCTGGAGAAGAAATTTAAAAAAATACTAAAATCTTTCATGCCGTCGCCAACACGGTGAAATAGTCGGTTCAGTGATGGTTATTAACGGGCGGTGCGGGTAAGATAAATAGCGATGATAGAAGATAGACGTTAAATGAGTAACTACGAGATCGAGGTTAACTCTTTAACTACCTATGGGGTAGGAATGCGCTGTAACTTTTAAAATCTGTTTTTTTTTATTTGTGTTCAGACGTTTCTTAATATATATTCTTAACTATATTTTTTTAGTAAAATTTTAGTGACTTTTAAACATTTAGTTTCATAAATAGTAAAAACTACTTTGAAAGACAATTTTCTATTATAAGGTTTTGTAATAAATAGTCATAAAATTAGTTATTTTAATTACATTACAAACAAAGGAGATTATGATAAAAAAATCTTATTTGATTTTAGATCAAAAAACATGATCGCATGACAAACTGACGAAAACAAACTCTGTACGAAACTGATGACTGATTGAAACTTCTGTTCGATACTGACAAAAACAAACAACACCACTTTGTACAAAAATGAAAAGTTATAATATAATTTAAAAAAAAACTGGGTTGTGAAATAAAAACTCGTAACTTTTACAAAATATTCCGACAAGTCTACAAGTTTGTAAAATTGTTTTATAAAATTAAAATTAAATGATGAGTGAACCATGAATTATGCAGCATGTATATTTGACACAACCTTTATTAAAGGTGACTTATAGTCACCATAAGGTTCATCACTGAGATAAAAAACGTTTTTTCTATTTTTTGTTCGTATTTATATTTCCAATAACATAAATAATTTTATTTACTAATTTTATCGGTTAAATTGGTATTTTCTTAATTTAAAAGAACAAGATAATTTACAAGAAAAAATAGCAAAATTTAAAATTGCAAAAACTATAAATTTTTTAGTTATGCATTTAAATTTGGAAAATTATTTATTATTATTCCATTATATAATGTTATCTCATTACAAGTAATAAATTTTTGTTCCATGTTTTATATAACCTTGTAGAAGTTTTATTCTTTTATTTAAAAATATTTTGTAAATTAATATAATAATTTAAACCATTATTTAGTTTCAAAACACTTACCTAAGTTACGGTAAACAATTCGTTTAACTAATTCCAATGTGTATTTCGTCACTTTTATTACATATACCTATAACATATTATAAATGCATAAATCTACCAGTATCCACAATCGAATTTGGCATTCTAATAATTATTGGAATAATTACAATTTTACTCATAACTATTACATTCAACGTTCAGATCGATATTAAAATATTAAACAGATATTTCATCAAAGTATTTTTGTAGGCATAACTGAACTTCTAGACTAATAAAATATCTTTTAAAAAACTGATTTCAAAAATTAGGTATTAAAACGTAAACAATAATTTACACAAAATGGGTACCTGTTTAAATATAATTTACTCAAAATGGGT
Source organism: Druceiella hillmani (assembly GCA_039881145.1). Classification (NCBI taxonomy): domain Eukaryota; kingdom Metazoa; phylum Arthropoda; class Insecta; order Lepidoptera; family Hepialidae; genus Druceiella; species Druceiella hillmani. The sequence continues at coordinate 2,499,511 of JAYKKI010000115.1, read as the reverse complement.
ACCTGTTTAATCACAATAAATAACTGGATTACTTATTTTAGAAGTCGATGCCAGCATTGTCTACAAACATAAACGAATTTATAATTTAATTTAATTTATAATAAATTTACTATCTTAAGTTCTAATGTACTTCCAATATTGAATAAATTCATAAAAATTGTAGTTATAATATAAAATTTTACATTTGTTTAAGTTAATCGACGGTACTGGTACCGACTTCTGAAATACTTCATTGCAAATAAATAGGTACATATTTTGAGATAATCGTTTTTTACTTTTTATTACCTTCTTTTTTAATTCGGGTTTTTAAGACATATTCTATTTTAGAATTTTTAGTTATTAATATTTTAATGGTAATCATCATAATATACATAACATTCAACTATTTTTTTTAGAATATCGTAAAATTATTAAAATTCACTGGCAAAGCTAAATGTGTTTATATAATTGCCCCTTGGCCTAAAGTTGATTATTAACAACATATAGAAGTGAAGCGACGGTAGTCTAGTTAGGGTAGTTAGGTTCTTTCTTCGTTCACAAATTAGTTAAAAAAATCTTCTCGAACGTTACCTATTGTTGATATGGCTCGTCCGTTGTGTGTAGTACTTATGCTTCTTAGACTTTGTTATAATGTTGTTTGTTATTCTTTTTGATAGTAGGCATATTGCTTTATGTTGAATTTAGTTCATTGACTGCAATAGAGTAAGATAGTATTGTACTAAAGTTTTCTGAAACAGATTTTTGATTTGGTACACCCAAAACATTTTTAATTAAGTTTTATATGGAATTGAGTTTTGAAAGTCCCTGGATCACCGTCGTTTCCGTAAGTATCAAAATTGTAAGTCATGCAAATAATATCTCACATAATATACAACGTAATTAAATAAATTATTTTGGTTTACCCACTCCTTCAATTCTTATATAAATACTTTTAAAAATTAGCCAATACAAAATATATACCCTAACAATCGTTACGCTAAATTTAAAGTTACTGCATCGCATAATCCCTGAGAAAATTGGCTTTAACTGACAGACTGACAGAGGTGAGTAAATTTAAAATGGTCCCGTTTTTTTCAGTTTGAGGTACAAACCTCTAAAAAGATCATCAAGTGTGAGTAGGAGCTGCGTCCTGAGTGTTCCTTATATTTAAAGAAAAAAATTCAAAACAAAAAAAAGTTTGTCGCACAATAATTTGACGAAAACCATAAAAATGGATGGCTTTTTTAATTTTTTTGAAATTTGGCACAAAGAAAAGAAAATTCCAGGGCAATGAACATTACCCTTTAGATTTTGGCGAACGTTATTTCATCAAATTTACGGTGTCCGGGAATAAATGTCAAAATAAAATTGAAAAGATGACTTCTTCAGAAAATTTAAAATAATATTCATAATTATTTGTAATTTTTTTCACACATACGATACTTCTGTAATTTTTGATTTGTCATTTGTTTCATACATACCGCTCAGGTTAATGTAATGGTTGTATATGGATAACGTGAGGTTGTGTGCGTATGTTAACGGTACTAGATATATTAAAAAGGGTTATGTGTAATATTTTTTTGCACTCCATTAGAAAAAGGACATGTTTTACGTTTTATTTCAACGACTATTAATTCCTTTATGCCCAACGAATAGCGTCTTCCTTATTCTGGGTTAAAAATATATGTATATACATACATATATATATATATATATATATATATATATATATATATATATCCATACATAAAAATACATGGTTTATTGTTTAATTTCTATATATCTTTCAGTTACACCCTTAAACACACGCCTTAAAGATTTAAAGAGATAATGGCTTTCACTAGACCTGAACCAATTGGTCTTGTAAATAAAACAAATTTAACTGCTTACTTTTATTACCAATTTTTGTAAGTCTACTTTAAATTATTTGTCATAACTTTGTTTAAAAATTTATATCAAAAATATTGCTACCATTTATTATCATTAAAAAATCTTTATATATATTTTATTGAAATAAAGAAATGTAGTTCATTAGGTAAACATTTTTTGATTTCAATAAACAAAATACGAACTCTATTTCGCAGCAATTACGTAATTGTATAGATTACGAATTAATTTAAATATCAAGTTATGTTTCTTGAATTTGTCAACCTTGACTTTTTTTGGGTAATTTTATTACAGAGAAAAAATGTATTAATCGATAAAACATATTCCCTAGGTTTTTCATTGCAAACAAAACATTAATGGCAAAAAAAAACCAAGGATAAAACTCTGAGTTATCAGGATAATTTATATTAATGGAGTAAAATAATATTCATATCGCTAGATATTAAAATCACAAAAAGAGATCAATTAACAAATTGCCGTTTCGTTTCCCACAGCTTCGATTGTGCCACGTTGCGCGCGGTGTTCATGCATTACACGATACAAAACACTTTAATTAATTACGAAATGATATACATGATATTGAAAACGGAAGGAGTTAAAAGAAAATGTTTCTTATGTTCTGTTATTCTGTTGCTTACCTTCTCTTATTTTGTTAACCCTATTTTGTATTCGGGAATAATTTCCATCTACTTAATTAATTATTAATAAATTAGAGCCATCCTCTAACTTTGTTGCACAGTGTTGTGGGTTCCGGAGAAAAAGGCAATTTGCTAAAAAATATGTAATTAAACATATTTGATAATATTTCCAAGTACTGCATCGCTGACACCCGATGGGATGTCCCGCTGAGGTCCGCGAGAAAAAAAATGCTTACGCCCAAATTCAAATTACAGAGGCAATTTTAAAATTATTTGAAAAACGAAATAAAAAAATTTGTTCAACGTGTTTACCTCTTAAATCTACGTCTTAATGTAAAATTCCAAATCCTAAATTCTAATGTAAAATATTTATAATGCAGTGACGTAGTAACGAACAACTGGTTAGACGGATATAATGAAAACATACTGGCATATTTTTAATATTTTTTAAGAAGTTTCAAAAACATCCCCTTAATTTAATAATTATAAAGTCATTTTGAAATTTCGTAGCCCCATGTTAGTCAAATAGTAGTTCACTCCTTAAAAAATAGTATCAAAGATAATAACACCATACTTGTTACACATAATGTTTTACGCAAAAAACCTTAAAATGAAATATATAAAAACAAAAAATGTGATTCTGAGGTTATAAGAAAGAAAGATCTCATGACTCGTTATTTTCTTAGAAAATAACGAGTCATGAAAATTGATAAGTCTTGAGGATATTGAAATAATATGAAAAAAAACAAGACACGTCAAACAATAAAACTTGTCAGAAGAAATTACAAACAATATTGTAAGGGCAATTCAATCTAAAGTTTGCCATCAATTGCACAAATGAATATTTGCTTAGTTAGTTCTGCAGATATTAGTAAATTAAGACGTTAAATGTAGTCATTCAAATTTTACTCAAGTTGATGCCTTTACATTGTACTCTATGTGGAAAAATCCAAATGGTAATAGAAAATCGTAACGGAGCAGGTTCATGTCAAGTCCAATATTTTGATTAAAATAATGTCACTTTTCAATTTCGAGAAATTATATTTAACTTTAAATAAATTAAAATATATGTATCAAAAGTGAAATGAAAACATTTCACATTCACTTTCGACAGGATGTAACGGACTATATACATTTACCATTTATTTGTCAGATGATCACCGAAACAGAAAAGTTGACTTTTCTCTTGTTAGACCCATAAATAAATAATGGCACGTCAAAGTCTTTCGAATGTTGAAAAGGTTTTCCGAATGAGTTTTTACGTGAAACACGTTACATCTCCTGAATAATAAACCGCACATACGTATAGCAAATTTCCACGTGCTGATCTTCAACACGAACCAATCTATTAAACTCTAAGGTTACTTTTGCTGTTTTAACCTTCGTGATGTTATGAATAACATACCTTCACTTTGTTCGTCATTTTGATTTAACTTCTTACGTCGCTATAAATAGATTTTGTTTTATATTTATGTAAATATTTACTCCATGTATCAATAAATTAGTTTGCTATAACAATACATCACTATGAGCTTGGTGACGGTAAATAATAATTTTTTTTATTTTCTAGAGAAGAATTAATAATTTTACTTTCTAGAGAGATAATGTTAGATTATTTCCATACATAATAAAATGTGGCCATAATTATATAAATACTCTTTTTATATTTACTTCGAATCAAAATATCACAAAGTGAAATCGACATATGTTCCTTGACAATCTGTTTAACAATACTCTAAATATAATAGAGTTTAACTTAAAATAAAAACAGATATTTTATCATCGAATTTACCTTACTTCCATCCCCAACCTGACTGATGTATTTCCACGTTAACCGACAATTTTATAGCATCCGCCACACTTAGCGGACGGTTAACTGTTTACAATATCCGGAACACTGATTGAGCCAGATCGCGGTTTAAAGTTTCAGGGACGCTGGTCATACTGCAGATGACCCTTGAGAATGAAGACGAACATTCATAGAAGTGTACGCGAGGAAACCTAAATATATATGTTGTACAGATGAGCTTAGAGGAATATTTTATAGATGTTGTACATTTTACCTAGCGCTCACTTACGTTTGTGGCCAATAATGTATTTGTACATTAAAAAGCAGTTAGGTGTGAACTTAAATGTATATATATATATATATATATATATATATATATATATATATATATATATATATATATATATGTATATATATATATACCAGTTTTTCATTAATTACCACAAATAATTATAATAAGTGAAAAATGACGAAGTATACTTTTATGTCAAGGTTTATTTAAATCAATCATTGACACATAAAAGAGAAAGTTCTTTAGTCTAATTTCTAAAGCTAAACATAATTATGGAAAACCTAAAAATCACTTTTATAAAGACTTTAAATTGATTATTGGGTAGAGGGAGCTGCAGTCGTTCTGACAAAATTTAGTGTCTCTTTATTTGTATATTGTCTTAGTATATTTAAAAAGGTTCTGCAATACAGATCTGCTTAATTCGGAGATTTCAGTGAATATTTGTAAAATATTAGGCCTATCAGAATTCCAAACTTTCTCCGTGCCGTGAAGCCGTGGAAGATAAGTCCGTAGTTCCCAGTTTCAAAATAAATATTACACCTTGTAAAATAAAGTACAATATAATTGTTGTATATATATATATATATATATATATTTCTACAAAATTAACGCCAAATATATTCAAACGTTAATCACTTTTAATCTTAAATTTTCAAACTCAGAATTTCCCACACACGATGAATAAGACACCAATTTTTTTTTATCTCTCATCCAATCGTGTTATTTTTTCGGAAAATGAGAAATTCACGTAAGCATGAAAAATGTTATCTTTTGAAATTTTTGATATCCAGAAGATAACATTTGTTATAGGACACTGTTGTCTTGATATAATTTTATAATAAACATCAGTTTTAATAAGAAAATTTCTTTTTTTTAGTTTACATCGAGTTGAGCAAATTATATTGTAATGAAATAAAAACCCACAGGAAGAATATTTTTTTAAATAATATAATTCATATTTTAGCCCTTCTTGAAAATGTTTTAATTATAACTGTATTTATTAATAAAACCAATTTGGTAAAATAATCTGATAAATAAACGCATGTTTGCGTAGCGAAAATTTTGTAAACTTACTGTTTTAAGTCGCCAGTGTTCCGGAGAATTGTTTGTTTTTCTTTATTAAATAATTGTTAAGCATGAAGCGCATAAAGTTAAATTAAATTTTTTATTTATTATTTAATTCACAAGCGATTGAGTTACCAATATTAAGAATTAAAAGACTGTTACCCTGAAATGTGCTTTAGGTCCTAAGTTTGATTTACAACTAAATGGAACTACATTATGTAGTATTATTACTATTTTATTTAAATTTTTAACTACGACTTGGGTTTGTTTTAGGATAACATCTTCAGGTGGACAATTTGTAATGATTTTTAATTTAGATTATTTAATTTAGATATATGGTAATCTATACAAATTGCCCACCTGAAGATGTTATCATACAACGAAACCTAGGTCGTGGTTAAGAATTTTAATAAAGTAAAAATAACACTACACCACGTAGCTTCATTTAATTGTGAAAAAAAAATTAAGTGATAATGAATGTCTAGAAAATTAAGGTCAAATATATTCAATATGTGTTTTATATTCTTATTCAATGGAAACTGTTACCATTTTTATTGAATATTAAATAATTTAATGACTGAAAGATCGTAATAAATTAAAAATAAAAACGAATAATTTATAGTTACCAACATTTTTTTCTCTCTATTTACTTATGTTTGAAAAGTAACGAAATATTAATATACTAAAACAAATTCATAAATAAATTCTGATTTGAATGTAAGAGTAAAAATAACATTGCTTTACATGAAAAGTGCAAAGTTCCCCATTCCTCTGATTGACGAATAAAATAAAATTTTTCTGGAGCTCGTGTCTCATTTTCATTTTCATTTTTTAAAAGTTCCATTAAGGCCATTTATCTGTATAAAAGCAAAACATGGACCCAATACCATAGGAACATTTGCCTGTCTCCTTTCAAACCCTTTTCGTTCAAAATATTGTAAATAAAGACCATGTTTGAAAGTTTAATATATTTCGTAATGAATAGTTTTATTTTAGTAAATTTATATTAAATATCAAATTTATTTTGTTAGGAAACCAAAAAATATCTAAATTCTAGCATTAAAATATGTTTAACAATTTTTTAATTCCAATAAATCTATAGTCTAGACGACTTAGGTCGTCAGGATATACTATACAACTTTAACATATCACGTAAAAACTAAATTGAAATCAATAATTCATGTGAGTTAAATTCATTCATCTGAGAAATAAAATAATACAATAATATTTTCTTTGGTCACCTAAACAAATTATTACTTTGCATATAAGCATTTAACATTAAATTCTTCAAGATTTTGAGTCTAATAAGACCGATCTCCTGAATAGGAAAAACATTAAAAAAACATTGAAAAGAAATAAAAATAAAAATTTTTAATTTAATATACAATCGTTTTTTAATAAATTATAAAACGCACAAATTATTCAGGAATTATTGTAAATTTTAAAACAAGCAAGGAAGATTAACGCGGCGTCACCGACAAAATAAAATTATTTTAAATGTTGTTTCTGTTTTTTAGACCTTATCTTTGCAGGTATTTTATCTCGTACTAAGCATGAAATAGGTTATTGAAAATTTTGGAGTCTTGTGATTCAACAAAGGATTTTTTGTTATTTGGTTTGCAAAAGGGTAAATAAAACACAAATGGGATTTTAAGATTATTCTTAAAGACGAACAGTTTTAAGAAATTGATTTAATTTTCAGTCTGAATGAAAAATATCGGTCGAATATGTGTCCTGAAAATAAATCCGTTCTAAGGGCTTAAATACATATTAAGCGGAAGAAGTTATGCATATCTGTTACTCTGTAAATAATGCAGGTAGAAATTATAGAAAGAACGACTAGAGTAAGGGAAGTGCCATTGTTAAAAATTTTATAATACATTTTTTAATAAAGCGTTTTTAAATGTCTTAGTAATAATGCAGTATTACATGATTTTAGGATATCATAAATAGAATCTTTACCAAGTAAACAAAATCAGAAGTTTACATTTCTAATAGTTCGTATGTAAAATCAGCAATACGAACATATTCGGGAAGACCAAGGAATAATTATGGTTTCAACAGTTTGATGTTAAAAGGTAAATTCTTAAAATTTTTTGGTTATCTCGTTGGCAATATGTCGTCTTCTAAATTATCCTCCGAATAACTATGAAAAAATCTAATTGAACAAACAGTTTAAAACATATTGGGAAATACGTAAAAATAACGTAAGGCTTTTGAACTTTTGTATAACAACCTTCCCTTGCACTAAAGTTACTCTCACAAAAACAAATTACGAAATGTTCACAATAAATAAAACTTCAGATCATAAATAAACTCTTATTGCTGAAAATGATAAACATAACTATAAATTATGTTATATCAAATACGAAGAAAAGCCTTGAAATAAATAAGTGAAAAGTTTAATAGATTTCATTAGATATTTCTCAGATTATACGAAAAATGTTTCCTACAAAAGTGATTAATAAAATCAGATATCTCCAGCTTAATCGTATAAGCAAAATTTCCCTTTAGTTTAATATTTTTCCTCAATGTGGCAGAAGAAAGCGCGGAAAGAATTCATCAAGTGACCATAGAATCGATAAAGATTGGTAAAGGATGACAATTAATCACACCTCCGTTTAGATCCCTTCAGGCACTCAATATTTTACGCAACACTTTTTGTTATCCTCATTCCTCGGGGTTAAGCCAATTTTATAGCCAAATAAAGGGTTAGTGTCATATCAAATTAATTGCACGAAAAATTTTATTAAAGGAAAATAGGACAAAGCTTCTTATATACTTACAATTATCATCAACGTAAGAAGCATTTATTTTGCCTTTAAATCAGTTATTTGAAACGATGTCCATATCTAAGCTTAAATAAATACTAAAAATTTAAGCCTGGTAAAATAGGCTATTTAAGCTATTGAAGTCTTACTTGGAATGGAAATGAATACACAGCTTTGTATCCCAGCTAGATGCATACTCTTTTATGTCATCCTGGTTCGAAAAAAAAGGAGAACACTGACCTCGTACATAATTACAGATACATTTCGATCCCCCTTTAATTCGCAATAGGATTGAACTACACAAAATCTTTATACGAGTAAGATCACTTAAGTATCTGTTAGTTCGCCTAACACAGTCAACTTTCTCGGAAATTATGTCATGTATAAATATAAAATAATAGTTTAAACATACATTAACTTGGCAAAGACGGGGCAGATATAACATAAAATTGTTTTTTTATTATTTTATGTAATTTCAGTTTATGTCATTTTGAAATATATTTAACATATATTTAATGGGTTTGTTAAGACAAATAACATTTTTTTCATAATTTTAAATTGTACATTTAAAATATTAAAATTCTTAATGATATATAAAAAGAGAGCATTCAATCTTCCTTTATTTACGAAAGTCCTGTGCTAAAAATCATGAAAAAAATTGATAAAATATGACTAGACGCGGAGTCTGACTATACGAGAAAACGATAGCTTTAAGTAAAATCTGTGAAAGATATAGTAGGAAATATTTTCATGTTGAGAAAAATTTATATTTTTTTGTAATTAAAAAAATATATTTTATAATATTTGTAATGAAAATACTTTATAAAGAACCATTGTAACGTAAATTCTATTCGTCCTTAAGTGTATTTACAGTTAATTAAATTAAAATTTAAAGGAAATGCTTTTAATTACGATTCAGAATTTTATAAACGTTTTCAAATTCCTTAAAACTAAGTCTATACTACTAATACTGACCAGTTGATCCAAGCACCAAAAATCTAGACCACTTCCTGATGACTTAGAAACTTGAAATATTTTCATAAACAGAAAACGCATTAATATATGGCAGATCTTCAATGAACTATGAAATTTCGTCTTTGATATTTCGTCTATAGAAAAAAAACTTTACGTCAAAGTTCGAATATAAGAATAAGTCCATATGATTTGTCAAGAAGGGGTCATTTGCTTTGTCAATAATAGAACTTATATCAAAATTAATACCATGTTCTAATAAAATGCTTTATAACACACAGAAAAATTAATTGCTTAAATATTTATCAGGAAACTTACTACTTAATATTAACTTGGCAAATTATCACACGCATTTCTGGGTTTCAAAAGTTCATCAAGAACTGAAATTTCTTTCTTTATTTTAATATAGACCCTAAATGCAAATTTGAACTTTTCACAGCTATTGTTTCATTTACTATAGTGCAAATTACTATAGTTTCTGTGAATAGTTCAAATTTTCTTTTAGTGTTAACTGGACAGTAGAAAATCTAAATAGAAAAAAGGAAAACAAGATACTGATTAAGAACTTCTTATAATTGCTACTTACTTTGGCTAATTACTTATTTAACCAAAATTGTATATCTAATTGGATTTTTGAAAATTTTCCTAATACGTTAAACTATATGTATTACAAATGAACTGAATATTCTAGATTAAAGAAAATATTAACACATAATTTAGATAATATTTTGCCATTTTATTATAAGTTTATTCCAATGCTGTAAAAGTCTGCAACTTTTACAGTACCGGAATAAACTTATAATAAAAAATTAAAGAAAAGATAATCACTAAATTTTTCCACTGACTTTCAGGAATGGAATTATAAGCCAAATAAAAAAATACCAAAACTAAGAAAAGGAATCGGAAACTAAAGAAAAAATAAAATAATAACCGAAACTAAGAACAGAAAGTAACGATTTTTAAATGCAAACTTCTCTAAAATCATTGGCAATCTTTGATAGTACAAGGTTATTTGAAGTAACACCGGATTATACTAAAATGGTATTACCAAATCATCTCTATCAGCTCCTAAGCAAAATTATATCTTAAAACTGATTTCCTTTGAATGGGTAGTTTCAAATGTCGCAGTTTTGTATAGAATCTATAATCTTCAACACATCAATTCAATTCCAAATCCTTGTGTTTTACTCTCGGTACAATAAAGTGATGAAAAATGCCATCAGCTTTCCTTATAGGTGATTTTTTGTTCGTAGGTCATAAAGTAGCCCTTTTTCGAAGCGATTTTAATTTATTATCATCAATATGTGTGTTTAATAATTATCAGCAAGGAGATGACAACTGATATTACTACTACAACTGATATATAAATACTAAAATATGACAGTAAAAAGAATCTCTCCTTGAGACATATCAGACGAGAGGTCGGTTCACTTTTACCTTTTTAGCTAATTTTTGAGAATGCTTGCATCCATGGAGAAACGAGTCATCAAGAGAAGGTTGGATTAAACAAAAAATATTTTACAAAATTGACAGAGTTTAATTTGAAATCGATGAGCATGTTCATAATCTCATATCATTAGCGACTTTGCCATATACGGTTGTCGTGCTGTGACCGGTTTTAGAACTAAGCTGTTTAATTTGTATTTCTGGTGCAGTCTAAACTGAAAGTATATTATCTATATAAAATATAACTTACGTAAAACGTTAATAAGAATTTATGTATATAAGCTCAGAGAGTTATCATTTAATATAATGAACTGGGATACCAAAGAAACAATTCTAATACAGGTATATTAGGTAAATGTAGTACAAAACAACATATAATGGCTATAATGTCAGAAACGTGTGAAGAGTGTATGTTTAATGTAATTGGCATAATACGCTTTTACATTGTCGAAATTGATGCAACATCATTTTTTAAATACATGCAACATCAATTGTGCAATATCAATATCAAACAGATGCGAACATAATTACCGCACGTATAAAGAAGTGAAATTTATATCACTTTATCACAGGCACATGACCCATATAGCAAGGTGCTCGTAATGAGCCATATCGCTTTCTTCAAGATTGATTTATGCAAACTTTTTTCCAGTATATTACCATAAAAAAACTAAACCTTTTGGAATTATATCTTGTTTTATGACGTCAAAGGAATTGAGAATGAGTTATTTCATCAGTCCATTCTTATACTATTCTTAAACGTCACACTACTCTGATATCACTATCCTATTTTAAAACGTCACGTCGTTTTTCGTTTCATTTTAATTATATTTTATTTTTGTTTACCAATTTACTTATTTTAGACATGACATTAATTTCTTTTTATTTTCTATAATTACTAGTGACTTTTTCAACTTTAAAAGTTTCTGTTGGCAATTTATTTAATTAAAAATAGTTTGTGATTTAGAATAATTGTTATCGTTTTTAATAAACTTTAGGCAGTCTTATAGTTAGGCTTTATTATTATTTTGACTAGCAATTTTGATGATTGTGTGTAGATAATTTTACAGGGAAAGTGCTCCATTCAACATAATTTTTGTATGAAAATTGGTGGCGTCATTTTCAACAAAATATCTAGAACTTTCTATAAAATATATCTATACAGTTGTGATCACTGCTTCATCGAATGATAATTCGCGATCATACATTTTTTTACTAATTTATAACACCTACACAAGCGCCTCGGTGCTAAATATTACACATAATTTCATAAACATTCTTTCATTGTTTACTATAATAAGTTAGGAAATATGTAAATAATGTATCTAATATTATAATTATAATATTAAAAATATTCTTCTCCGTATATAACATATGTGAAGAATATATTTTCCCTAACTTCACCGGCTCTCTATTTATTTTCTTCATATATTATTTCTTTTTTAATTGATTCTCTTCATATTTACTCCACACATATCAAATGTTTTTAAACATTTTTTACATGAATAACCATTCGATGTTTAATTTAAATTATATTTTGTTTCATATATCGTATAATTCCGTACTTTTATATCCTGCGTTACATCTGGTTGTTAGAAATCCTTGGCTATATTTAACTAAAAGAGGTTTTTTATGGACGACATACCTAAGGTTTGTGTACGCTAAATTAAAGTAAAAACCTTAAAAAGTTGACGAAAAACCGAGAATAAAACTATTTCATCTAAATATCAAATACAGTGAAGCTAACGTAAAGAGATTGCAAATATTTTTTCTCATCCGTATCAGGTTTCAATTATATCGATGTTGGTCACATTCACATCACAGTGTTTAAGTGACAAGTATGTGTAAATATTCTTCTTTTCTCTTTTTGATACTAAAGATGGGATCATAAAAGTATCAGACCACGAACACACTAGCACGTTCAGCGTATGACGCTGTTCTTAAAAAAAATAAAATTAAAAAAGTTCCTCAACAATTTTGTTTCAAAAGTGTTTTGAATAATTAATTTTCAAACATTGCTAGAAAAAATGCAATAATCTTGAAAAAAATAAATAAAGTAACAGGAAGAAATTAGCGGACTATAAAAATCGAACCGGCCAGATCCGTATCATCCTTGAAACCATTATTAAATATGCTAAGCAAATCTCCTGAAAGAGAAACTTGTGTCGTAACATCGCCAAAGGGAAAGTCTTTTGATGGAGAATGTCACGAACTCCATCATCGAGAAAATTAGCTTGAGAAAAACGAGGATTAATTTTTATACTGATCAAAACCTATGCAAAATATGCGGTAACGTGATTAAATGAATATTTCTCTTTATTATTTTACTTTCGAGGTTGCACAACGCAATCATCGAGGTGTTTTCTGATACTTTTTAATGTATATGTGTATTATGTTTTTCCTTCCTCTGATGATTATTCTATGTAGCATCCTTTAAAATAAACGATGATGATCATTTTTTCTTCATTTTGGATTCTGTAAATTATAGAGCAATGCTTGACGCGCACTTTGAAAAGGAAATGTGTGTGTTTTAAAAGTGACCGTAAAAACTTCTTGGAAATACGCCCAAAACCAAACTTTAGTTATTTTTATAAAGCTTTAAAGAAATAAACTTTGAGATTTTTACGGAATGATAATTTTATGTATCATCCGATAATATTGAAGACGGTGACTATTAATTATATTAAGTATAACCTAATGAACTTGCTTTTACAAATGGTTTATTGGTAAACGAATTAATAATATAATTTTATATTACATTATCTAATTCAATAATTATTTTCAGTGACAACTTTCGAAGAAAAATTAACTTTCTGACAGTATTGATAATGACCTAAAAATTTTACGAGTTTAACAGTAGTTGGTCTCCATACACAGGTTAATTCATATAGGATTTATGGAATCTGTTTTCTAAAATTTAACACAAAATGAATGTATAAAACTTTTTGGTCTATATCTATATTACAGAAATAGCAATAAAAAAATATTTTTATTTCCAATATTTTTTAAATTATAGTTTAATCATGCTCATATTAAGCTTACAAATGTTTGTGTTCATGAATATAATCTCAATAAAACAAAAAAAATCTCTCATTATTCGAAACAATCGTATCACTTTGAGAAATCTGCGCGACGCCCAGTTTGTTTGCAAATCAGGATATTTAACCTTTGCAATGAGAATGGGATGAGATATATACTTTGGGAAAAGATTGAGATATGAACCAATTTCCCAGTTCAGAACTTATTGTTTTGTTTGTCTAGTTGAGCGCCATTAAAAAGAAAAGCCTTAGACAACCGGATGTCTTCTTCAATTTTATAAGCCTTATATGTATACTTTGATAAAACCGCTCGGCACTCGGTCTGCTTGTATTGCGCGATACTTAACCCTTGCAGAAAGGATACGTACATCAGGAAAGAAATTGTGAGTAATTAATATTTTGAGTAAAGAAATTAAATAAGTTTGGAGAAAGGGGAATAGAAGATCATCATTATATTTGCAACGATTTTTCTAGATTACCTATTCTATTTCTTCTACTTTATTATATTTCTATTTCTTTATTATGAGCATCCCATATAGTTACAATTTTATATTGTAATAAGACAAAAACAAAAGCATAAATACATTTTTTTATTCATTTTTATATCTAAGACATTTTCAGAATCGACATCAATTATTCGTTTATTCTATAAGGTACACAAATATGTAAATCTATGCTATTATTCCAGTACTACAAAATTATCCTTCACTATTCTTGTCATGACTTAGATGCACTTTTGAAAAATCTTATTAATTTACTCGTAACTCTAAGATTGAAGGTTAAAGTAAGCCTAAAGCAATTTAAAATTATTATAAATATAAACGTATATTAAAACAAGCTTGCTTTGTAATGAAATATAAAATTAATATATCTTCATTTACGGTGAGTTGATTTTATAAAAATATAAATCTTTAGGTCCCACACAATCCGACGGTTAAAACCTCATTAGAATTCTCTGGTACCTTTTTTACATTCAGCACATTCTCGTAAGTCACTTATTCTTAAATATTTACAAAGTATACACATGCCAGTTCCACAATTTTATTGTATGTAGGGATGTATTTCATCATCACTTTAAAAATAAATTGGTCTTTATTCCAGAATTGAACGGTTTTCAATTCTTCAACGTACAACCGGGCGGTAACAAATCTATCGCTGATTGCGATATCGTATCCAATAATCGTACTAACACATTTTTACTCAACACTATAATGTAACTAAAATCGAATAAGCTTTTTTATATATTTTTCAAACAATTTTCCCCAAGAGATGTACTTTTTGTGTCTCGTACTAAAGGCAAAAACGAAATATTTATAGTCTCCAGTCGACATTTATCCTTCCAACTCTTCGCCACGGGTGTACTAAAATCTCAATATAGTAGTATAAAAAGCCAAAAAGCATGATGACAGGTTTTATAATAATTAAATTATTTTGGGAAAAAAATTATGTTTTTAAATTTTTAAATATATTTAAAGGAATGTAATTGAGTAACCTAAAAAAATACTTTATTCACAATACGTGAGGTATGAAAGTGAGGCTGAATAATATAGAACTCATTTAAATGTATGAAACAAAAATAGATATTCTTTAAAAAAACAACTGTGAAAAATTTATACTTCCACAAAGTTAGCTCCTAAAATTATGTTAGAAAAAATAATAAAACTAAAATTTACAAAGTGGTGAATACTGAAGTCAAAATTAAAAATAATCCTAAAATTTATCTTGTATTTATAATAAAGAAATTCATAAATTTAATTTTGGCGCAACTTAACTTTCATTATGTATGATGGAGAAAAATTATAATTGACTTGCATAAATCGTTTAAATCGTAAATTATAACATGAAAATATTATAAGAATACGTCAAGTTATTGTGATGTTGAACTAAATAGTTAATTCGAACATACACTTTTATGTGAGATTTCGCACTTGATCGATTCTTTTCTGATATTTACCCATGGAATTTATTTCAATATAGGGATTAATATACGTTTATAATATTATTTAGACGTTTTAATGGCCATGTTACATTTTTATCTTATTATATCTATAGACATAGGTGTAAAGATATCACATAATATAATCACAAAACCTATTTTCAATGTAAACTTTTTATTATTAATATCATTTATAAATTGAAAAATTCGGTAACCATAGTATTAGTTATGAAGTAATAGTAACGAATTGTAAGTCATCAACATATGGGAAAATTTGAAGTGCATTTTGCTCTCAAGGACTGATGTTATCTTCACGAAATTTTAATGAAGTAATTATGCTTCTCCTGTATTAATTAATTTATTGACTTATACAACAATATTTGCTTGGACCAGTTAGTTACAAATAGAGTCAACGTCGGATTTATTTACACATAAATAGAATACGGAGTAATATAATCTCCCTAATTTGTACCAAATTATTTGTGTGTAATATTGTATTGCATGTGATTGATATTATAAATTTACACTTAAAAGAAACATTAAAATTTCACCATGTTTAATTTATGCTTGAATCTATTATTTGTCATTTATTTTTTGTATAATTATAATAATATGTCATTTGTTTTCCCTTTGACTACTTATCACCATAAGCCGTAAACTAAAACCTAATGACATTTGAAATGTTCACTCTAATATTTTACAAAAACGTTAAATGTTATTTCCAAATAATTTTGATTGTATTTTAATTTACTAGATTTATTCTATTTCTTTCGCCCAATAGTGTCACATTTTCAAAAAAATAAATTATTAACTGCCCAAAATTTTACGGCAAATTAGTAATTATTTTAATGTAAATATTTATGTGAATATTATTAACATTAAAATAATTATAATAATTGTATTTTTTATTGTTCATACCAATTTTTTTTTGTTGCCATGATTTTTATACAGTTTTTACACACAGTTTTTTAGACCTTGACCTCGAACCGTTCCATAGAAAATTAAAAATAGCTGCGATTATGAAGATAATTTTAAATCTATTTCCTCATAAAATACGAAAGCTGGACAAAGAAAAATAAACGCTTCTTCTTAGAGAATATATCAATGGTATGGTTTTTTCCTTGTTGATATGAGTAATGTTTTTAAAAAAACTGTTTTGCCCTCAAAATTAAAACAATTTTATAAAAATTAAATATTATTTTATTCCTATTCGAATATCAGATTTTAAATTACAACATGAAATTAATCTCGAAAGTCACTTATTTATCACTGCATTTAATATTCGTATAATTAAGAAGATGAATTGTTGAGAATAACAGCAGAGATATTCATCAGATAATATCGAAAATTTAGTTTGATCATCACATAATTTATTTAAAAAAAATAAAACAATCACATTTAACATTATATCTCAAATATAAAAATTATGCAAATATTGTAAAGAATTGTTCCAAAATTATTAAATAATATACGGGGGTCATAAGGATATGAATATTTATTTTAGACGATTTCGGAAAATACACTCAAATTATTTAGCTAAAATCCTATTTCTTGTAATAAAATAAAGGTAATGATCAGAAGTATTAATTTTTTTAATCGCAGCAACCAAATACTCTATTCAAAGCATCCTAGTTTAAAAATGGCTTTAAAAGTTTTTGTTAATTGTTTACAAATTTAAATATTACGTATCGTGATTAATATATATACTTAGTACAACTACAGTATCACTTTCTCTGTATTGATATCTAATAACTTAACAACTTAAACAAGTAACTTAGATAGTTGTTTAAAAAGAGTTTATTACTTCAAAAATACTGATTGATAAAATTTTCAGTCTGTAAAATTAAATCGTTTAAATGACAGTGGTAGAATGTTTTGTTTTAAACTTAGAATTAAACCATAAACTAAAGTATCCTAAAAATAGTTCTTAAGTATATTCTATCCTCCATTTATAAGTATCAATGAAATTTAAAAGCATAATGTCTTCTAGTGTACTCGTACCATTAGACTAAGGTCAAATATAGTAATATTTGAAACTTATAATTATTTAATTCGAAATTATTTTAACAACTCTTTTACCTAATAAACATTTGTTAGTAAGGAGTAAGTATATAGAGTTACATGAATTTTGCGTGAATTACAAAGGAGCACAAAGCAAGTATTACCGCCAGCAAACTTAGCTCTCCAGTTGCTA
The DNA here is from genome assembly GCA_039881145.1 of Druceiella hillmani. Lineage (NCBI taxonomy): Eukaryota > Metazoa > Arthropoda > Insecta > Lepidoptera > Hepialidae > Druceiella > Druceiella hillmani. The sequence goes on along the minus strand of JAYKKI010000115.1, from coordinate 2,481,504 downwards.
CTTATTGAATATTGGAAATCGATGACATGTTATTCCACTTAACCACAAGCTGATTAGACTGAGGACATCCCACTTACGGTGAGTCGATGGAAATGCGTGCCTTATAGGATGAACCTTGAAGAACTAATATATTACTGAATTTCAAACATGTACTTGTAATGATAAATCGTAAGGATTCAATATCCATTTAGAGATATTGAATCTAAATAATGCTATTGATTTCTAAGGAATTAAAAAAAATGTTTGATTTTTTTGAACACTCGGCATGAGCTTATACGAGTTATTATTTTCAAAATTTGTTTCATTATTATGGTATTATTCTAAAAATAACAACCATCGATTGAATAGTGAACAAATTTAAAAAGAAATTATTTTGTTGGTACTGCTCATTAAAAAAATCATTAATCTGCGCTTGCTCTTGTATCTTTCTACAAGACCAGGATTTATAACAATTGTATTTATGAGCCACTTCCTAATTCAACACTCTCATACCAGTCGTTCTTATAGTACTTTTGCAAGTGCCTGTGGTGGTTAGATTTATATCCGTATTTTAGATCGGCGTCCCAGACAACCAAAGTATAGTCATGACAATGCGATTTATTGTTTATTGATATTTTTGAAAATTCTCATATGTTATTTTATATTACATCCATAATTATAAGATATAAGAAAAAATTATGAAAATATCGTTTGAGATCGCAATAGGTTCGAAGTCTAGCCGGGGCATACGTAAATTCATGCATAACTAAAATAGTAATTGTTTACAAAGTAAAATAAGGTCGATTTCAACGAATACTAAAAGGAAATCTGTGGAAAAATCTTCTAAAAGTGGCAGTAAAATAAAAGATCGGGTGGAAATTTTAACAAAAGTTACTGCAGTCAGTAACAAAATTGAAACGACGTTAAATTTACGTAAGAAATTAAAGAAGTACTTTGAATTTTATGAAGGAAAATATACGTCCAACATATGGTTGGTACGTTTTGTATAGTTGCGCATATAGTTAGTACGTTTTGGTTAATTGTGCATAAAGTTGTAACATTGTGATACACTTACCAACTACAATTATAGACATAAGTAGGACTCTTTCCTCATGCAAAGATTATTTATCGATAATGAAAAAAAATAATTTTGAAATGTATCAATAAATAGATCGATCTCGCGAGAAATATTTACTCTGGGGAAAGTAACGCAAGGGATGTAAATGACACAAAGATTGAAACGCTTATTGGATTTTCATTTATATCTAGAGTGATTAAACATAATCTGTGGTGGTTTTATAAAAATATTTGATAAGCTATATCCTCCAAAAGATTTAGATTCTTTCTACGATACTTAACACATGATAACAAAAAAAGAGCAACGTAAGTTACGTCTAATTCGGGGAATATTTGTAGTCTTTATCAAGAACTCTACGAGAAAATGTGCTAAATCTATTGAACGGACTTTATAGGTTGATTTTTTCAATATGACTGGATAAAAGTATCAGGAAAACAAATTATCTTTTCATAGTCAGCAGTATATAATTATATCTATAGCACATTAAGGTTAGGTGTATTGAATATTGGACCTTAAAATATCAGCAATTTGGAAAACATTTCTTTTTTCCATCTAAGTAGTTACAAGACCGGTTTTTTTTTAGAGAGAGTAAGTGATTTACTTTCCTAGACGTAACTTACCTTGCTGTTTTTATTTCTAAAGTTTGAAATATTATTAATTTACATACTAAACTTTAATTGGAGAATATATCTAATTTTTAGTTTGAAATTAATAGATAAATTAAACCCTGTATTTTAAAGACAAATGATATATTACTTTTACGAATGGTCCAATAAAGTTTAAATATTTAGACCAAACCCGAATACAAAAGTACACAAGAACTTCAAAGGATAACGGCGGCATATTCCAATATATTTACTTTCATTAGTCATTAAGAAATCACATTCTAGTATGACCGCCGTCTGATACCTGAGCAGTTGAATACGGTAGGAAGGAGTGTTCCGATATAATTCGATTCTAGAGGTGGTGATGATTGCGTGAGTGCAGCATATTCTTAGGTACGAAGAATGACAGTATATCCAATAATACACGGGTTATATTTCGGAAATAGGATTTGTTTTTTGAATAGCCGAAGATAAATTTTATAAGCACAATGTCTCTTCAGAGCAAGGAATAGATACCTAACATACACAAGAAGAAATCGGCAGGAAATAGAAAGGGGAAGAAGCATATACAGATATATCATATACAGATATCGGAGTAACCTCATTTGCACATTTGCACACGTTCAATCATCAAGCTGTACTTAGCGTCATGCGAGTTCCAAGTGATAGAGCCAGACTCTAATCGGCTAAACATTAATGAAGTGTAATATAAATATATATATATATATATATATATATATATATATATATATATATATATATATATATATATATATTACGTATATATATGTATGTCGGTGTCACTAATGTTGCAAGTCTTAAACTTAAAATTATAACCCGAACTCAAAACATAACTAAAATCTAGCAAAAAATTTAAAAAGCACAAGGAGCTTCAGTACAAGAACGTAAATTTAAGGAAAAAAAATTAACCACATATGTATATACATATATATATATATATATATATATATATATATATATATATATATATATACGTAGAAAAGATGCTGCATGGTCAAAAAATAAAAGAAAAACACGGAATTGGGTATTTTATAACTGAATAATTATCATTCGACTTCGTGGCACCCAAAACTAAATAGATAAGGTAGAGGACCTTAGGTGCTCTCTTTTTCATGGTCTAACATATACGGAATAAAAATCTAAATATATTACAACCATATATACTGCGTCCGCTTTAAGCTTAATAACGACAAATAAGTTTCATTTGAATCTCACATAGTATAATCGTGAATCATTCATTTTTTAACTTGTTCCTGAGAAAAATAAATTTCAAATATTTTCATAAATACTTTACTAACATTTATATAAGCACTTAAACGCCTAAACTTTCATGTGTGCTTAAATCTATACGCAACTCCCGTATCACACCATCTACAGATGAACATAAGATAATGAAGGAAGTTTTTAACATATCTAGTCAAGTTAAAGGGCCAGTCAAAAATAAAATAATAGTTTACTCACTTTTGAGATAAATTGATATATCCCTGTAGTTGATGGTATATTTTATTTCGTATTTTTTTCGATAGAAAATCAAACAAGTATAGGGTAACGTGGGGCGAAATGGAATAAAGGGGTGAGATGGGATATCGAATTAACTGATGCGTGGGGAGGAACGAATTCATGTGTATTGTCTCAAAACAATCAGTCAATTACAGCGACGTAAGTCACCGCACGTCGTTTGTTTATCAAGGAACATTCGGGAAATATTTGCGCGTGTATAAGATAACTGTCTGTGTTTACCAAATTTTACTATTTTGAGTTAAATTATATAATTTTATGAATGTATTCGAATAAATTCTATTATAATGTAATTAATAAACACTTTCAGCATTCTTTTTTCAAATTTGTTTTGGCCTTTTTGATCACAATTCAAGCAATCGAAAGTTAAATTAACATTTTATTGGATTAGGTTCGAGGGCGGTATGGAGTAGGGTGGAATGAAGTGTCATCTCATTTTGCCCTTTACTTGTTGAAGTTGTTTTATATTAAATTTAGTTAATGATTTTACACAATAAAATCTTGCGCTTATACACAAAAAAAAGTCGGATAGACAAAAATGATGTACTGAAGATATAGCAGCGTTGTGGAAACTTAATTAAAGGAGAAATATAATATTTGAAAATTTCGAGCACATTCAATCTATTTTATTTTATTTAAAAATATATACCAAGAGAAAAGGAGACAATCAAGAACCTGCAAGGGGCAAAGTGCTATAAATTATCGGTCTATATTTATTGCAAAAGAAGAATCAGAAATCGTTTCTCAATTGGCACAGATGCAATGACGCTTGTTTGAAGTAAAGATAAAAGAACTTTGTCAATTTGCAATCTACTTTACAATGCCCCAGAATAAATGTTCTTATAATTTCAATAGCAACTCCGGAATGGCAGGCCTGAATTGGGTTTTATGAAACGTAATCGCAAAACAAATTTAAGAAAGTTTGACGTTATTTTAGGCGCCCAAGTTATGGGATCGAATAAAGTTCCTCTCTTACAATTGCTCCATTGATATACAAAAATACTTGATGGACACCATTTGATTGAATATTGAATTTGTAAATGCGCTGAAACGTCTGCAAATATGAAAAGGTTGTTGCTGCCAGGAGGCCAAGAACGGTAAGGGCGTTGACTTCTGTCGATGCAGGAAATATAGATAGTGCTAAAATATGTATTTCAACTACTGTTTTATATATGGTCTAATATTAACATTTCAAGGAAGAAGACAATTTTTTTTAAAGATGGATATCCTGCGGTTAGACGGGCTGAAGCGCATGATTCTAGATGCATAACCGCAAAAATTCTCAAGAAATTTTTTACAAAGTTTGTTGATTTTTCGAAGGCAAAGAAGAAAACCGTGTTTCACTGTATTTTATATTGACAAGTAAATGAAATTACTTTATGTAGTATTATGTCTACTTTATTTACATTCTTAACAACGACCTAGATTTTATTGTATGATAATATCTTCAAGTGTCATGAAAAAACATAAACATGACTTGACATATACAAGCCCATTCAATTAATAATGATGCAAAAAATTGCTTGGGGAAGGAAAGTCGATTATATAAAAAAAAGCCATGGTGTAACATTAAAAAATTTACAGTGATTACGAGGGACATGGAACTCTCTCGACTTGCTTAGGATAAAATCAAATATATAGAGCTGACTGCCAACCTTCAGTAGCCAGAGAGACAAGCTTAGAGGAAGAAAATAGATTAAGAGATTGGCCTTCCTCCCTTTTTGTCTCGTAAAAGTAAGATGCCGCCTTATTGTATAGTACAATTTAAGATGATTGTCTGAATATACAATACGGTGGTCCGATGTTTCTTTTCCTACTTAAGGAATCAAGTGGCAATATGAATGGATAGGTGATCGAAAATTCTAGATAAACAAAATTAAATGTTTATCACGAATTATTGTAATTCTTACATGTAAGTAGATTTAACCTGAAAACAAAGAAAGATACAAATAAATATGTTTATCAAAAATAAGCAGATATATTATATTTCAAACTCGGTTACATATAGCACACAGTGTTTTGATAAAGGTAAGTCTTTTCCTTAAAATACACATTTGTTTCTTTTCACCTGAAATCAAAGCTTTTTCTGAAAATAACACTTAAATATTATTTCCTTACGTAGTTTTAAAATGCAACAAATTTACTGATTATTTCAGGATTAAACTGCCGAAAATATCTTTTTTATGTGCTACATATTTACAACACCAAAAATAACAGACTTTTAGACTTCTATGAAATTTATTGAAAAGTGAACTCTTTTTTAAATGATAAAAAATTAAGCATGAGGAATTGGACATGTGAAAAATTCGTAATTATCACCCTCATAATTTTTTTTAATTTTGAATTTTATGATTAAATTATATATGCAAATTAACATCATCTTGAGTGGTAACATTGGACCTGGTTTGATCCTTCTTGGTAGGTAAGGAGCGAATCGGTTTAAGAGTGAAATCGGTCAACTTACTGTTTTTTAAATGGTTTATTGTAAATAACATTCAACAAAATACTTACATTTTTAAGTAAGCGTAAGTATGAACGGAACCCTATAGTGACCAACTCGTATTTAATAGATTTATTTTTAAGCAATTATAAATTTTCGTAAACTAGTAATTACTATGTCATGTTTTAAAGAGATGTAATGCTAGTTTAAATATAAAAACCGTATTTTTTTTACATAGCATTTCTAATGATATTTTTATAATTTTTTCCTTATGGATGAGGAGAAAACACCAGTGGTACACTATATTTTTTATTCAAGTAATTTGGAGACATCTTTATTTTACGAGAAAAGATAAAGAAGAAAGAGAATTTCTAGGTTAGTTTTGGGACACGGAAAATGATATGTGATATGCCTAATTTTATGGCCATATACTCTTAATTTCTGGAACCAAAAGTTAGAAAAAAAAATGTAGAAATTATCTATAATACTAAAAATAATGTAACATGAAGAACTCATGAAAATTCAATTAAATACCGGTTTTCTCTTCATATTATAGTGTACATGAGAGAATAATGCACTATTAGTTTCGTGTTCGTACATGTCAATTTATAAATAGGAATTATGAACATAGTCAGTGAGGCAGAGTTAGTAGATGTAATCCTGAGATTCCCATTATTTAGGAACAAGGGAGCTCAGGTATGCCAATTTTTTATATGGATTCGCAGTTTATATATAAAATAAACACAAAAAAGTCATTACTCCTTAAAGGTACAGGTAAAACCTACCAACTGTGTGTGGCATAGTTGGTCGGTTTTATATTATAGGTTTTAGCGCTTTAGAATATATTATTAACAAGTAGTTATTATTTTTATATAGACTTATACATTTCCTTCTATTTTATCAATTTTTACAAACGCCACTCTTTTGGCATCCACAGGCGATTCCACATCCACTTTTACAATCAAGGTCGTACAACTGATATCATAGTATGAACTTTGGATTGACACTTCTTATTTTAATTAGGAATAACTTCGGCTTTGTTTCTCTTATCTTTTAAAATTATTTCAGATACAAGAAACTTTAATGATTTTGGAATTGATTGATAAACATCTTCAAGAATGTTATTAATTGATGGATAATTTTCACAATCGTATATTTCAGATCTTATGTGCCTTCTAATAACTTCACCAGCCGCTTTTAATATCCGAAATTCCTCTTCTTCTTTATCGCTACATCTTTTATTATAATGCCATGATTAATTTGTTTAAAGTATGTAATATTATTGGCGCCAAATCTACCAGGAATAGCAATATAATCATGAAAGCGGCCTATAAGTTTTCTTCTTATGGTTTTTCTCCCGGAAAATGTTCAGTAGTTATTACATTCTGTATAGTAAATTGTATAGAACCTGCATAGTGAATTGGCAGTCGCCATTATGATCTTTATATTTATATACTTGCTCTATTGCTATATCGACCATCAAAATTCTAGGACTTATTTTCTTGTCAACAATACTCAGATGAATAGAATATTTTAGTTCAGGCTGAATAAAAAAGTGCCACCGCTTGCGCGATTTCTTTTTCCCTGCCAATCGCCGAAGTATACAAATCTATATGCGCACCGCATTGTATGATGGCTCCACTTCTCGTATCGCGCTTCAACCGAAGCATTGAGATGCGCAAAGCTGCAGTCATTTTTGCGGCATGCTTGCGTTGTGCTTTATTTGTCTTGCGTTTCGTTTTTTGGAATTGTTTTCTACATTATAATAATATGCAACCGTCGCCGTTTGGTGGATGAGGCCACTGCAGCTACATAATTGTAAGACTCGTGTAGTAAAGTACAAAGGTTAAAAATTATTAAGTTCATATCGCTTCAACATCAGTTAACTTACCGCACGCGAGTGACATACTAAATAAAAGCACCTAAATTTTTAAAAACTTTGAAAACACAATAAACATGTTTCTGTAACTAAAGTCCCCATGAAAATAAAATTAATTGAGCTTAAACTCGATAGATGTTTTGTTCGTCATTGAGAAAGTCCTATTGTATTCCTATTCCTTCCCATGGACTACCTCCCTCATCCATCGTCAGATCTGCCCGGTTATAATATATAACCCAAGGACTCATTGCGATAAACTCGAATGGTTAACTGACTGTTTACCACTAAGAAATTCTTGTGACACCAACCTCCACAGGAATTACATCTGTTTGATGGTACCACAATATTCTATTGTCATCAGGATTGCTTAAATTGGCGGTTCTAAATATGTATAATAACTGCAATTGTGTGTAAATTGGCTTGCTAAATTTGTTTACTTACCCAATTACATGCATAGCTATGTAAAAGTGAAGCTTAGAAAAGCTCGTCAATTAAAAAATAGTTTGTATGAAAATTGATAACCTTCTAGGTGAAAGTTATTACTTGGTTTTCTAACTTGCACGCATGATAAAATTTATCGACTGCTTCTACTCGTAATCGATGACAAAACATTTTAATGTTTCTAGCCGCACGGTCTTTGTTAAGCACTATTTGGTCTTCACTTATGTAACCCACTTCACTGAATATTTACCAGATGAGAGTCCATGTACAAATTACATAGAGTGACTGGGCCACATGGTCCCAGGTTGTGAAAATTATTTTACGTATCGCATTTATTTTTTTATCATATATTTCATGGTTTGTGGCTTCTCTTAATTTGTGTTTACAATAATTTTTTAAATTGTGACGAGTGTTTATTTAATATTACTAAAACACTGATTTCCGATTTTTTTTCTATTTATACGTTTCCTCTATTACTCTAGTATTCAATATTAATAATAATTTTTTCATAGAAAATAGTAATTCATAATATTTGAAAAACATTGGAAATTCAATGGATTTTCACACATTTTACCTTATATAAATATATATAGCTATAAATATTAAAATCATGACGAATTTTTTTCTTGTGATTTGCCAGCCATAAGTGATATAAATTGGCGTGTTACAATAGGTCATTTTTATAATTTTAAATATGAGTAATCTCTTTATTTTTGAGGTTAATAAAAACCTTATTCAAAAACTACTATTTGAAATCGGGTAAAAATCATATAAACACCCATATTTTACAAAATTACCTCAACCGTGCCATACGGTTCATTATATTATAAAAAAAATTAATTCACGTTAATCCCATCAAATTTTAAATGACAATCGACTTTCATTAGGTCATGAGAGACAAAATTTATAAATTATATAGACCTCTTTGGCTACAAAATTGCAAGAAATACTTAGTCATTTATTTTACTATGAAATCTTTTTGAAAGTTCAGTCAGTCAAACAGTAACATAGTAACACCATACTTGTTATATATCAGAAAAATATTTGAAATTCTTTTAATATTTTAACACGAAAGATGCATAAATCTTTAAAAAAAACATATGGTTTAACACGAAAGATGCATAAATCTTTAAAAAAAACATATAAATGGTAGGTCTTGAGAATATTGAAATAAATAGAAAAAAACACAAGACTAATAAAAAAATTAAAACATATTGGAAGTACCAACTATCAAACGAACAATTCAATCTAAATTTCGCAATCTATCAACATTTGCTTATTCAGTTTTATAATGTCAGTAACTTATAACGTTTACAGATGTAATTATCCCAAATATACTCAAATTGCGGCCTTTACATTGTACTGTATTTGGATATATAATCAAAACGGTAGTAGAAAAATTTAATGGAGCAGGTTTTTTGGCTATGGTTTAATACTTCAAGTTATGTCTAGTATTTTATTACAATGGTGTCAATGCTTACTTCGAGAAAGTTAAATTTAACTTGAAAAAGGAAAGTTGATTTTTTTCTTGTTAGACCGATACATAAATAATGGCACGGCAAAGTCCCTCGAATTCTGAAAAGGTTTTCCAAATGAGCTTTCACGTGATACATGTTACGTCTTCTGAATAATTAAACGCAGGTACATGTAGTAGGGTAGGTCGCTTTTGTCAGACATTTTCTTTTAGTAACGATGAAAAGGCCCACCTAGCCCATCTTGGCCCACCTCTCAATAAAAAATAAGCCAAAATTTTTTTCTAAATAGGTTCCTTCTACCCGCGCAACAATTTTGAATAATTATATTTTAAATTTTTTGACTACATGTTGGGACTCTCATTTTTTATGACTAAAAAAGAATATTTAGTAAAATATACACAATTTTTAGAATGGAAATATTAATTTAATAAGAGAATTTAATTAAATTTCGTCTTTCGGTTTCAAGAACGAATTTAATTTTTTATCAAAAATTTTTTAGAGTTTTTATGACAAAACTATAATGATGGATCTGTGACTGTCTTTACTGCCCGCTTCATGACATGGCAGTCGCAGAAAAAGAACTTCGTAATTGCCCCTAATTCTACTAAAGAATGAAGAGTTTCTTCCGAAATATCGTTTAATATAAGTGGTTGAGAATATGTTTGCTGCCAGTCAATTAAATCAATATAAGACGAAGCGTTTAAATTAATCTTTGGCACTTTGAATACCCGAAGCAGTTTAGAATCAAGTGCAGTTATTTCTTTTAAAATGCGCCTAGCTGCGAATTCCCTTATCTATTTCTATTCCTCTGATATCATAGACAAAAGCAAGTTTTCCGGGTGTGCAAAAACGGCATTACGTATAATGACAGGATCGACCTCATCATTTAATTCCCATGGAAGATATCTAGAATAAAATACCAATTTCCAGAAATCCCTTGCTTTATCTTTACATGAGGGATGTTCTTTAATTTCAAACCAAAAGGATGGTTGAACCCTGAGAATATGCCGTTTTTTAAATAATACTTGTGGTCTCAAGCAGATTCTCTGCCATTTAACTCTGGATTCCCACTCTTCACTTCAGATGCTGCAGGAGTGTTGTCTGCCTAATTAGTGAGACTTGAGAATCTATTGGTCTGCTCTCTTTTTTTAATAAATTATTTAATATCTGCAGAGAAATTTCGGAAATCTAGCCAAAAACTTCCCTATACCTTAAAGTCAGTAAAGTCGTAAAGAATTATGGCTGCCACGTTAAAACGATTGGTATGGTGAAAGCTCTTCAGTACTCATAAAGTCTGGTACTTTTGATACGAAATCATTCAATTTAGTATTTATGGTACAGAATGAGTTTGATTGATTTAGTTTTAAGTTGTTTAATGTTTCTTTTTTGTAAAATTGGCGTAGATCACTCGTTGTTTATATTATTATATTATATTATTGTTTATGATATAAGACCATATCACTTAAAAATTATAAAGTACGAAAAAACATAACGTGAGATATAATAGCCAATCCCGTCCCTAATCCTAACGTCGTCCTACTGTTTTCACCTAACGGAATTTTTCGCCACTTACATATTCAAGTTCCATGCCCATTCTCTTCGAAAACAAATTAGAACCTGGTTATCACACACATGAAGCACAGATTAACAGGGAAACATAGGAAGATAATCATCATGAAATTCTTACGTAAAGAGACTAGAATGTGCATACTTATTTCAGACTTCCATAAAATGATAAAAATGTTCTAAACTGATGTTTTTCCGCGGCTTCGCCCGCGTAGTATTCAGAAAATGCACTTTTTGTATTTACAATGCAAGTATTATTTTCAACATACTTCGACAGATCTGACTATTAACATTTGTGTGTGTGGTTTGATACGCTTTTTACATGAGGCTAGTCTACATTGAAATGCTACTTAATAATTAAACCCTGAATTTGGCATTCGTTCCACTATAATGGTAAAGGAATTTAATTTAAAAGTAACGAATTTTTACAGTAATTTTTAGCAATGCATTCAGTTTTTTGTGAGTGAGAATAATTTTCTCTTAGCATGTACGTTCACTACTGCGTTTCTTTAAATGATATGGTATATATATATATATATATATATATATATATATATATATGTATATATATATATATATATATATATATATATATATATATTCACATTATTTATGTGCAATTTATTTGTTAATTAATTTAAATTTATAACATCGATCGAGTGTGAAAGAAAGACAATTAAAGAAGCAAACGATTCTGTATGGTCAGTGTGTTAAAAGTTAGTTTATGTCTTAATTTTGGATGTTTATTATTAATAAATAAAATTTAATTGAAATCCAGAGCTAACAAGATTCCCGTACTTTATTTTTTCGCATATATGAATATAATTTTTATATTACCGATTTCGAGAAAATGGGTTTTTAATAAAATTACCTTTTATTTAAAAACCGAGCACTGCAATTTTCAAATGTTCCTTAAATTTCCATTTCTGTACGTTTAGTATTCCCAACTACTATTAATTCAACGATCTATCCATTTTTGGAAAGCCTATTTGTCATCTAAACGGCTCGAAACAAACGATATAATCGTATATGTTAAATATGATTATAACGCACGGTAGTATTTATAGTCATATTTAAAATATTATTATATCGTTTTATTAGTAAGTTATATTTATTTACTTACACAAAAATTTACATTTTCGGATAAAAACTGTCTTTAAAAACATTTTTGCAAATATTAATGTTATTTTTTACTAATAAAATAAATCGCCTAACGTGTCTTTCATAGGCGCATGAACATTTTCTCAAAAATACCTCTGTTTGATTATTTTTAACCTTCTTAATATTTAATACACTCTCTATAGGATTTATTGTTTAACACAGATATGAAAAATATTGGTGCTAAATTACATCTCCAACGTAATAAAACTTTTGAGATAAAGCTGTTAACAAGGGTTATAGAAATGACCACTATCTGATGATACATAAAATCGTTATATTTTATTGAAAAAAAATGGAAAAAGAATTATATTAACACCAAAGTAGTCTACGATTTTATCAAAGACACTCTGCGTTCATTATCGAAATAATGTTATTTTTAAACGTCAAAACTTTACGTACTGCAAGACGTTACTTGAAGGACAGTTGTTGACATGTACAGTAAATAATGGTTGTTGCTCTATCCAATGACATAAAACTGTCAGAATTTTTTAACTTTATTGTATATGGTGACTTTTAACTATTTTGTATACAGTGAGTATACCTAAGTTCAATTATGATCTTTGATGGGTCAAATTCTATTTATTATATCACTGGGAATAATTTTTTTATCAAATTAAGAAGGTATTATATTATTTCTGTTAACCCCGAACCACTACACTTACTAAACTATAGGGGTTGAATTTCACACCTGGTTGATAATGTGTGTTCCTTTTGTGATTTCTTTGTTTGTTTTGCTTCCACGTCTCTTTTCAACATTTTTTATATACATATGCTATATCACGTAGATGAACCTACATGCAATACTCATTCATGTATCTCAATATTTCAGTAATTGAAAAATTGTCCAGTTCGTAATATGAAAGTGAAATTGACTATACATATCACTGTGACATGATTTTCTATTTCTGTCTACTGCAGGGCACAGGACTTGTTTTTTTTTCATAATTTCTTCGATTCTGTGATCCCCTTTAATATTTTCTATTTAAATGTAGGATTAAATTTCTCCCAATTTTTTTTCCAATTTCACCAGCATTCTTTTTTACATTAGCAAAGCAAATGTTTAAAATTATCAATTCATGAATTAACTATTGAGAAAAATATGTCGGAAAAGGTAATCTTGCCGGACACAGTCACTATGTCTTAGCACAAGCAATTTAATTAAATAGCGATGTGATGGTGATGTATTACAATACAGTGGTAATGTAAGGTGGAATATTTTACATGCTTTCATATATTATTTGTCTACTTAATACATCTACTGTCATTACATAAATGGTAACCGTTGACATAACATCAGAATGTTTATACAATTGTATTAAACAAAATTTTGAAGAACTGGTTGTGCCATTTTATTTAACTACATCATTTAAAGACGTTATTTAAGCTACAATTTCACTAATCGATTATTTATAAATTTAACCAGTTATTAAGTATTTGTTTAATCAACTTTGTTCAATATAAAACAGGTCACCCCAATATCAAAAACTTAAAGCAGAACGGGGATATATACGGGGATATATTGGAGACTGGGATATAATGTTTGTAAGAAAATTAAATAGTCGACGCATGGCACTGCTTGTGTCAAAATATATGATCCATTACACACATTATTTTATTATTTAACTCTGACTTGGACTTACGAAATACTATTGGGACCGGATATATAGTTTCACCACAAAATCACATATCTATACAGAAAACGTGAGTTGTCTTTAGACTACCTAATAACAAAACCGAGAATCTTATCATTCGTGGAGAAATATCTGTCAATCACCGTGGAAAATGAGCTAACTAAGTTTTACACAGGGTTTTACTAGAAGTCACATCGTAGAAGATAGAAAGAATTTAAACATATTTGGAAAGCACTTGCGTGTATGAGTTATTTCATATGTAATTGTCAAATCGATAAATCCGTTTCATTTTATATTTTGCTCAAATTTAGTGAGAAACTTTTTTAGGGTCTCAGAAAAGAAAAATACAGCGTCGTTTAAATTTTGCATGTGCCATCCCTTACTTATCCGAACTAAAATATTTCAAAGGCATCATTTTTATACTTTATTATTTTTAGATGTAAACATTTTTTTCTTAAAAATAAGATAAAATTTTAAAGCTGAAATATAGTAATTTTTACGTGCAAAATTTAATTTCACATAATTACTACTCTTGAAAAATTATGCGGTGCTGAAAATATGTGCATTTCACTAATTTTTCGTCATTTGTAACTGGCTCCAGTGTCTTGACTGTCCAATGTAAATAGCAAATATTTCTTATAGTTTGAGTACAGATATCGTAGAAGAAATAATATTCAGAATTGACTCTTTCAACTCAGTCTTTGTAAAAAAAATTATATTTGAAATTGTTTATTATATTTTTGTGTTTTATTTCTTCCACGATAGGTGCACATGATTACTTGATTAAAAAAAACAATTTTTCAAACTTTACCTAATGAATTACAAATTCAGCACCGTCTGTTCTTAACTAGTCTCTGCAAGTTCTTTAACCTCAGGCAAGTATTTACCTAAATATTGTTTCGACGTAGAATTTTCGTAAACATTTGATTCCAAAATCTAGCTGAAGTGATCCAATATTTTAAAATTTGACTTGTTTCCTTAAGATTTTATTACTTTATTGATATTCTTCCCATTTTTCTCTCTCTCTGGTAGATGATATAGACAAAAAACAATTTTCTAAATTCAAATTTAAATAAAATAAGTACTTGCGGTGGTGTTGTGAGATTGATAAATCAATCTTATCCTTCCCAATTTTTCCACAAGTTTGACAATTTTGAGTGGTGTGCACTTCCTCTCTATTTAGAATACAAGAGATCATTTAAAATTACTATTTAAAACTACTTTTCAATGTTACCTACTTTTACTAAAAAAAATACTACAATATAATTAAGACAATCAATTTCATATCCTAAACTATTCTGTCTTGCATTTACTACAAAAATGCATCCACAAATCCCTAACACCTCATTCTAGATATCTAGATTTGGTAATACGTATGCTATTCTATGACGTAATTTGTTTACTTAATATTGAGTTAAAAAAATACTGGAAGACAAATAGCAGATATCTCGGAAAAATTTAACTTTACCAAGCTCAACTAAAAATATCCACAAAATGTCTGATTTTCTTGAAAGGCGTTTGAATTAAA
Organism: Druceiella hillmani; assembly: GCA_039881145.1. NCBI lineage: Eukaryota > Metazoa > Arthropoda > Insecta > Lepidoptera > Hepialidae > Druceiella > Druceiella hillmani. The sequence goes on along the minus strand of JAYKKI010000115.1, from coordinate 2,466,182 downwards.
AACTTCAAATTTTATTATTGAGATATATGCGGGTTAATTAGTCATAATAGTAAGGCATATTAACCTTTACATATCTCAGTAATTAACATTTGAACATATTTTCTGTCGTTTTAAAAGGAGCAAATTAAAAACACCTTTTTTTTACTTTATAAGTCATGTCATGATCAATATCAAGTTAATGAAAAATTTAAATTTTAAAATTTTGACGTTTTTAACAATTTCACGATTTTTATACTCTTCTGAAAGATATTCTAGGCAATATAATTACATAATAAAAATTAATATTAATATTGGTAAGTAGTTTATTAAAAATAATTTATACCCAGTCCATTTTTGTATTGTCTGGTATTGCTAGATTTACATGAATTTAACAGGTTTTCTTTTTTTGGAAGGTTTTGAAAATCAATTGTGTAATATTCGTAAGAATTACAATTTTTTAATCCATATATAAATATAAATATATATACACATATATATGTATATAATATTGTTCTATCTAACCTACCACACATGACACAAACCACTTGCTATAAAATATAAATTAAAATTCAACTTCCATTAATGACAATTTTGACCTAAAATGTAATTATAAAACAATTAAATTATTAACTCAGCTTCCGTATAGCCTCGTTAACGCTAAATTTTACCAGCAAAAACAAACTTTTATGGACAAATTTAGCGGCAATACGCTCATTACGAAACTTTTAACTAAGTTTTGAAGTACTTTTTATGGACCTTTGATGCGGCATTTGGCCTGTCTACAGAGACGGTTTTGATTTAACTTCCAGCGATATTATCGATTTTATTTATAATATTTAATTTATTGAGTAAAATTTTACATGTCTAAGAATAATACTAGTGTAAGTATATAGAGGATTTAGATCTTTATGGGTTGTATATATGGTAAAGAAATTAAGACTAAAGAAACTTCGTGAAATTCCTAGAGAATCAGGAAATTCAGATGATGCAGAATTTTCTAGCCACTTCCCTCATTTTAACGAAAATATCATTTGATTTAATTAACTGCAACATTTTCCAGACCATTTAGTACCAATAAAACCTTTATAATAAAGGGTGAAGATTATATTAAAATTTAAACTACTTTTGCCCTCTTTGAACATTTTCTAAAAGTGTTCATTGGTTTTTTTGTTTATCCGTTCGTATATTTGAATATCAGGTAAAATTACTAGATTGATTAAAAATATACTTCCAATACGGAAAGATTAAAATCGTATTTATTTTACCAACTGTTGCCTTGAAACTTGAAACTCAAATATTAGCCGTCAAGTTGTAATATCAATAACATATATCTAGAACTGATAAATTAAAATAGTCGAGACTGTTACAGGTATTCGGTTTAAATTTCAGTCTAGGATACGATATTATTTTACTCAAGTCGATAATATTTTCGAGATGCAAACGTTATTCATACTGATCCATAAGATACTTCCATTTCAATAGAAGACTTCTCGCGAGATGAACACATTATTACAGCAGATAAAACTGCGTCGCAAAACAAATTAAATATTTGAGCAAATCCGAAGGCAAAACAATTTTTCTAATGAAAATAATAGCGAATATCTATTAATTTTTAGTTATTAATTTTAGAATAATTGTTAGTCGTAAATTATATTTTGATTTATCAGAATATTACACACCGAGAGCAAATTTATTTGCGAAATTTAATATAAATGCAAAATTGGCCAAAACCATTTTATTTTCTAAAACATATTGTTCTAAAAATCAAACTACGATTAAAATTAGTTACATAGAAATGATTTTTCTCAAACTTTCTTTTAGAAAACAATCGTAAATAATAATAAAAATCAATGTATTTTATTATATTATCATTTATGTGTTTCCCTTATTTTCTAAAGAATTTTGCTTCTTGTTTTTACTTACTTTCGACTGGCATAGATAGAGAAGTAATTACAGCAAATTTCCAAAAACTTTAACTAGAATTTTTCTTGAAAATCGACTATCTATCACTAACAGTAGGCGAATAATATATGTATATGTATATATATATATATATATATATATATATATATATATATACGTATGTATACATACATAGAAAATTTAAATATTTTAGGATACATAGTGTTTAATAAATACAATTTACAAATGGTCAATATTATTTTCCCCAGTGTAAATATATTGCCTCATTTTTGTTTAGCAGGCGCTAAATTATCGTAAATTAAACGAATACCATAAAATCTAAAATCGGCAATATACCTTTCTGATTAACATCGTCTCAATTTCTAGTAATCCAATTTTTTCATAATTCCAAGCTTTGTTAATTTCAAAGGTGGCTTAACAGGTTTTAGTAAAAATTTTCGACAATATCTGTAATTTCTACAGCGTATGTAAACTTCTAAAAAAATCTAATTCTTAAAACTCGCCATTTTAATTAATATCCTGAAAAGCCAAATAGAAACCGATCAAGAATCAGTCTGGTTTGCACATCTAGTGCTCCATATCACGTTTGAAGTCGACTGGTATGGACTCGCTAGCTAGATATTAGTTTAATAAATCTCAGTATAATTAAATAGGAGAAAAAAATATAATATCGTGAATTTCTCAAAAACTGTGACATATAGAATCATTGTCATAGCTTTCCCTTCACCTTCGCTTATGCTTCCAAAAATTATATTTTTCATAATCTTAGGCTAAGCAGCTTTAAAAATAGGGGATGACATATTTTTTGTATATCTATCAGTTCTACTCATTTTAAAATTATACTACCAAAAGTTATGAAAAATATGTTTTAAAAATTACAACAAATTCTTTCAAACAATTCACATGAATATTAAATTTAAAAGTTTTTTAGCTATTTTAGAATATTCTGAGAAAAAATACGGTGGTAGACGGACAGACGGACGCACGTGGTTGAATTTATCAAGGCTTTTTCCTTTTAAGATATGGAAACCTAAAAATTATTTATAATAAAACTTCAACTTTCCTTCTCACTCTAAAATTAAATTACAAATGTTTTTTAGATTCTTACAATCCGTCAAGTCTGTAACTAAGCCAAATTTAGGATCAGAAGTGATAAATATACCGAAGGATAGACAAGTAGATACTCTTATAAGGGATGAATTTAACCTATTTCGTTTGAGGCACGAAACTCTAAAAGTATTTGTGTGTTGGTGTGCATTAGTTCATCCCATTGTTTAGCTTCTAAACTATGCAACCTATGAAAAAAATAAATGGAATTTGGCAGCTTTTTAAAATTTCTCCAGCTTTAAACCTTTTATCTAACCATCACCAATACGTGGTAATAAACGAAGAAGTTTTAAAAGAAAGTTTGAAGATTGGAATCTCCACAATCTTTACACACTTGATTTATTGCTTTGATACGCTGCGCAGCACCCGGTGTGCATGCCCTGCAGGACGCTTAAGCCTCACATTATCGTTTAAAGAGTGTATATTGAAAGCGTAACAGGAAATGACAAAATTATATATTGTAATCCTCTCATTTCATACTTAGTCGCATATAGATATCGACTTGCTGTACCAATTTAACAATACACTGTATGGATGGTTCAGTTATGAGCGCATGTGTTTGTACCATCCATTTATATATTCTTAATACATAATACGTTAGACTTTACACATTTAGCTTTAAATCGGTCCTTTAATTGGCATGCGCATTGCTACTTGATAATAATAATAGGCTCAATTTAGTACTATTTTTATCTATAAATTAACCGTTTAAGAAATTTGATCTTTCGCCATCGTGTGGTTTCATTATAAAATAATTAATTTTTTATCAAGACAATAATTAAAATTTTATAGAAATATCAAACTATAAAGCAAGGTATTCGTTATTAAGTTATTAAAGACTTGGTAGCCAATTTTTAGTAGAAATAAAGACGGTTGATTATCCAAAGCTAGTTGTTAACTTTATTTGGAATCCTCAAATAAAAGACCTTTTTATAAGTAAAATGTCTGAAATGTTTTCAAAAAATTATTTTTAAAGGACTGCCATGTTAATTCAATTCTACCTCATATTTTATTAAAAACATATACAAGATATATCCAATATTTCTCGACAAATTACAATGACTCACAAACCGATATATTATCCAAGTACTAAGTCCATACAACTGTAGAGTTTCACTTTATGTGTAGTTTACGGCACTCACGGTCACGGGCGTGCAAGGTTTTTAAGTGACTTATCCCCGTTTATCTCGCTAAATAATAGCGGTCGCCTAAGTCAAAAGATAACTTTACCTTAGTTAATATTAACATCGCCCACGTACAACGCTTAAGCAGACTTGCAACATTGGAACGGGCTATATATTTGATTAAGTAACTAAGCCTATCTAACGTTAAGTAACTAAGCGGACGTTGTTAACAAACATATTACACTATTGCGGTAGGATATGGGAGTATCATTAAATTAATAGTTTCCGCTTTTAATCCATTACCAATATGTTATTCGGTCAGTTACCTACCACAATTGAAATTATATAATAATAATAATGAGGTTTGTAAATACCTGCTTTTCTTTTTAAGTACGGTAATCAAGTCAGTACTGCAGAAGAAGTACTGATTTTTTAGGATTCCATACCTCAAGAGGAAAAACTCTATTCTTATAATTTAATTTACGTATCCGACTGCGGTCTGTTAAATTTAATACGGTACATCAACCCGATATACCTCAATAGCTAAATATTCAAAAATATTTATATAAATTTAAGGGAAGCAATTTAAGTATTCAATTTTTTTTTAATTCTGTACATAGGGTAGGATATTATCTGAAAAGGCTAATTTTAAGTATGACAAAAATATTTTGGGTATCTATAGGTATCGATAGTGTCTTCGGAGATATACTAAAAATAATAAAATAAATCTACCTCTCCCCCTACTGTTGAAACGAATGAATACAAAATTACGTAAAACACTGGTTTTCAAAGCCTACGCAACGGCTGTGGGAATATTATGATAATGGTTCTAGATGTGTTAAGTTTGAAATATTCAAGATAACACAGACAATTTAGGCTAGGTGTTATTGAAAATGAATTACGCTCGGAAATCAATATTCATAATGATTACGACGAATTATGCAAATTCGATACGCGAATGTAATATATACTTGGACGGTTTTATTTTATAATACTTTGATATATTTGTGCCCTTACCAGCTATATTATAATATAAGCATATATAAAAGAATATGCGTATTGTCATCTTCTTTTTTATATGCTTATATTTCGTCAGTATAAATTTGTTCTTCACATAATATGCTCAGAATATGCACCTCAATAACATCGGTCACACTTAAAATATTAAAGATAAATATGAATAAATATTGATTGTGCTCGTCGTTGATTTATTTTCTTTTAAACCACGATCATTTATAATGTTCAGTAGTAGTGTCCCAAAATATGACATGAGTAAATATCATATTTAATAATATTTTGATTAGTATATATTTTAAAATAACTGTATAGAATTGTAACTGACAAGAATTTTTTTCTGAGAACTGATATTAGGAATTCGTTCGATTCGTTCGAAATTTATTTATCTCGTGTTTGAAAATGGAAGGCACCGTGGAGAACATACAATCGTAAATCCGTGGGGGGCGCATACCATAGTTTGCTTTATTGTTTTTTTGCATATCGACAAAACTTAATAATTGAATGTGGCAAAGACAGCTAAAGGTAAAAGGAGTGATTTTCTGAGATGTTTGTGACATATGTGAAAATATAGCTGCTCATATGCACATTGTCATCCATAGTCAGATGTGCCTTATTTATTTCTATAAAATAGTAATTTATAATTAATGTTGTATTTCCAATGTCATAAATTTTACAATAATTTGTTTAGCGTTAAGAAAATATTTTTATTTTAGAAAATATGTTGATCCAAGAATTTAGCATATTTTTTATTAAATCGCTACTGTGATCTACTATCTACTACTGCGATTGAAACAAAATTAATTCGATAAAACAAAAAATATTTTACCTCCTGACTATTAACGAATATATTCTATTTACAGCCTCTCACTTTTGTACACCGGGTAAATAATAATAACCTTTTTTTATTTCCGCGCTGTCTTCTGTGTCTTATTGTTTTAATTTTTTTAATTATCTTTGAAGTGAAAATTTTCTTTAGCACTAAATTTCTTGTTGTGAAAAATTTTGCGATTTTGCTTCATGCCAAGCGTCATGCCCTTCTGCTTTAATCGGCGTTAGGCCGAATGTGGTCAAACAAACAGCCGAGTTTGTGCGTATATTTTTATTTCTTCACTTCACCCAATTGGCGCAGCGGTAGGGCACTGAATAAATGAATTAAATGATAACACGACATGATAACACGACTTTCGAATTCGAGTCTCGATGTTTTATATGAAGTGTTTTAATAAAATTATTTTTTAATATCAGAATTCAAATAAAACTCAATTCTTTTAATAAAGACAAATATTTTCTTTATAGATAAGTGTATTTATTTATCATACGATATATTTTGCAAGTATTTAAAAAAAAATTCATTAATTGAACTTATTTGTTTGCATTAATATATATTATCTACTGTAGTATCTTTTGCTGTCAAAGTGGAAGAATACGTTAAGTTCGTTCATGTATCTCCGTAAGTGTAAAGGCAGTACACGATTATTAGTAATGTTAATTATTTATTTTTAAATTTTCATATTCTAAGTTATATTATATACTTATAACTTATACTTTACCAATACTTAGAATTATAAAAATTGCAAAAGATTTCACTCGTAGTACGTGTACGTGCTTGTAGTACGTGTACGTCTTACGAACACCAAATTTTTAAATTGTTTTTCATCCAAATATGTTGTTATCTCAAATGATGTAAAATTTACAAAGACAAAATCTTTGATACCAAGAAGACCATATTTGTCAAAAAACACGGCTGTATTAACGTAACGTTTTAAAAATACTGATATTAATACGAATTTTAATTTTACTTCTCATTTAGTATTCTAAAATTGAGTTCAGTTAATATGGGTTACATTAAAATAAATCGAGTTAATATAGGTTGTATTAAAATAGAATAAAAATTTCGGGAAGGAGATAAAATTAAAAATATGATTTCTACATCAGCTCTTTTTGAAAATATTTTAATTTATTACTGTGTTTTGTGAAAGAACTATTAGATAAAGTAATTTAATTATTAGCCGCATATTTGTGTAATGAAAAATTACAAAATTTACAACTACATAATTTCCTGGGTTGCTGACAATCGTTTGTTTGTTTTATCACATTAAATAACATTATAAATTATGCGTGTTATAAAAGCAAAAATTAAATTTTTATGTCATTTAATTCATAAACCATCACCACATGAATTTTAGGAATTAAGTTGGTAAAAATTCGCACAATTTTTTTAATATTAAAAATAGCTTTGGAAAGTAATTAAAAGGACATTATTTATTGTCACTTGCTTATAAGGATGTTTGTCAAACATTTTGGCAAAACCAAATATTAAAAGGTTTAAATACTTTTTACATTTTATTTTCTTCTGGTGAAATTTACGGTCGTTTTCTTTATAGCAGTTTTTCTTGCACCCCACAATTTGCAATTTTAAAAAGTAATTACATCTAAATTATCCACTTTACTGATGTGTTTAATTTTTCTTTCACATAGAGATAGTTTCTCTACCTCTTTCTTTTGTTAGATTTAAAGTCAATAAATAATAATACAACTAGATGGCGGATTGCAAAAGTTCTTTAAACATTGCATATGAAAGCCGTTGTGAAAAATAACCTTCCTTTTTATAAAAAAAATACAAAGTTTTCCATTCATCCAATTGACCATTTTGAACAAAAATTTTCAAGGGTTTGTTATTTTTAATTTTCTTTCTATAAGAATTCCATTAAGGCCACACATAGACCATAAAAGCAATACGTGAACCTAACACCGTACTATCTTCCACCTTATAAACTCTTTTCTCTCAAAATTTGGAAAGTAAAGCTCATCCAATTTGAAACGTGAAATGTTTTGCGTAATGATCAGATTCGTTTTTAGAAACTTATATTGAGCAACATTTAAATATTAATTTCAACATTAAAATGTGTTTATTTCATTTCCAATTCAAACAAATACTATAGTCGTCTAATAAGGCTAGAATGTCTGTATGTATGTAAAACCATACAACACTTGTACCTTACGTACAAACTGAATTCAATAATTATTCAGTTTGTACGTAAGGTACAAATGTTGTATGGTTAATTAATTCTGTATGTATGTAAAACCATACAACACTTGTAAATAATTCTGTATGTATGTAAAACCATACAACACTTGTACCTTACGTATAAACTGAATTCAATAATTAACGTAATTTAAAGTCAGTCTTTCGGAAAATTAAATAAATTGACGCAATGATATTTTCTTGGGACACTTCAATAAAATCATTATGTGACGTGAAAGCTTTTAAAATGAAGGACCTTAGAAAAGTTGAGGTAAGACTGGTCTCAAATTTGGCGTGAGGCGTTGTCATATACAATATTAATCTTATAAAAAATGTCATTGTACTCCTATGAGATGTACCTCTGGAAGAAAAACAAACAGCATGTGTTGCATATGCTGTTTTATAATTGATTAAGAAACAATTATTAATTGTGTAGCCAGCAAAGAAAGTAAACGTGGAATCACCAAAATGTATTAAAAATTAAATTATTTTAACTTTTGCTTTTGTCGTCTAGACCTTTTTATACTAGGGACCTCATTTTTTCAAGTACTTTATTTAATATTAAACAAGAAATAAGTTATTATATAAAACATATCGGTCAAATACCTGATTCCAGTACTAAACGTGTGTTAAGGGCTTAAATATATATTACTCCAGAGAAGATATGTATATTTTTTACTTTTTAAATGATAGGGAAAACTTTTGTAGGAGCGACCGGATAGACAGGATAGACAGAGTAAAAAAAGGTACCTTTGTTAAACATTTACTGATGCATATACATAACCATGAACAAAGCATTTAAACATATTAGAATAAATAAGGCATTATAATCTTTTAGCACGTCATTATATCGATAATTACAGTATATATGTAAAATTAATGAAAGCCAGTTATATGAAAAGTATTTAAAAATGTGCTCCATAAATAAATTTCTTAACCATATGTAAATTTTTATTACTGACAAGAATAAGCATAATTATAAATAACATTATATCAAACACGAGAAAAACCCTTGAAATAAGTATATCAAACATTTAATAGATTTCTCGCACTATACGAAAAATATTTTGTATAAAATTGATTAATATAATTAGATATTTCCTAAACAGCTAAATCACATAAACGAATTTTTCGTTTTGTCTAATATTTTTCCTTAATGTGGCGGAAGTAAGAGCAGAAACAATTCATCAAGAGACGACAGGATCGATAAGGGTTGGTAAAGGTTGTTAATTAATCACGCCTCCGTTTAGATTCATCCGGGCACTCAATCTTTTACGCAACCTTTTTTGTCATCATCATTCCTCGGGGTTAAGCCAATTCTGTGGCGAAATAAAGGGTTAATATCACATAAAATTAATTACGGGAAATTCTTCTTGTGAGAAAAGTAGGGAAAAGCTAGTCATTTAAATACCATTTTCATAATAAGAAGCGTTTACGTTGCCTTTAAATCGTTTTTTTAAGTGATATCCACATTTGAGCTTAAATCGACCTTTAAATGTTAAAAATGAATTAATTTTAAAAAACAAGCTATGCAAATCTTGATTTGGTCAAATAACACAATACGAATGGACATACGATTTTTTATGTCAGCTAGTTGCACGTTCTTATATGTCAGTCGTATTAGGAAAAAAAAGAAGGACTTTGATATGATTCAAAACTTATTAAGCTACCAGAAACATTTACAAGATCGCTTATGTGACTGTTCCGCCTGTGATAGCTATTTTTTTCAGAAACCATATGATGTACAAACTTTAAATTTGGCACAGTGATGCATCTGATTAACTTGCACATTTTGTAATAAGTAATTTTTTAAATTTAAAATAAGTAAATTTTTTGTATTCATATAAAAATTAAAGGCAGAGTGAGTGAAATATATTTTTTTAAATTCATTTCATTTATTTTTTTGTATAAAATTCTTAGTGAAAACCTGTCAAATGCATACCTGACAGATTTTTGCTAGTACTCATTTCTTCTTAATTTACTTAGAATTGAAAACTTTATAAATACAGTTTAAATACTCCTTAAAATTTGCATATAGAAATCACTACATTTAATTCGGACTCATTTACTCACTCATTAAAAACATAGACCACCTCTAGATGATCTATAAACCTGAAATTTTTCGATAAAAATAAAACATACTAATATGTGGCAGACCTTAAATGAGATATGATATTTCACCCCTAATATTTCGTGTTTACAAGTAACAAGTTTAAGTAAAATTCCGCCAAAACAAAAACCGGGAAATTAGTTGGCTTCGTGAATAAAATGATTGAGATCTAAATGTAATTCTATTGTAATGGTTCCTGAATTTTAAAAATCCCCCAGAAATGAAATGATTTACGTTATCCCCATATGATGAAACAAACATTAAATTAAAGTTTGAATTATTTACAGATATTGTGATAAAAAAATTAATTAAATGGATTATATAAAAGCCAAATGAATAATGAAAAAAAAGAGGATAAAGATGAAGGATTTTCCATAATCCCTTACCGGCTACTTACTTTGAATAATTTATTATTTAATCAAAATATCATATCTAATGGGACACCTGAAAATTTTCATAACATATTACTAATACTATTATATATTGCAAATGAATTGAGAGATCAGTGTTAAAGAAAATATTAATACATAACTTATATAAAGTGTGGCCCATTTATTAAAAGTTTCTTTATGACGATGCTTAATAGAAATCAATAATTTTTCCACCCTCTGTTAAGAAAAGCATGTTTTGAGATATAAAAAATGTGAAAATAAAAAAAAATAAATCAACTGGTGTGAAGTCAGCGCATAAATTCCATGACTCTTCTACTTGTAATTTCTGTGACTTCTGCTTTCCCACGTGTAATAGAAGTACGTAGCTTGATAGCCTTTGAGAAATACTAATCGATAAGTATCGATTAATTAAATGCAAACTTCTTCAACATCATTCTCAATCGTTGATATACAAAGTTATTTAAAACTACACTGTCAGATCATCAGATCATCATTATGAGCTACTGTATAAAAAAATATTTTTTTGTTGAATTGAACTGTCACAGTTATCGGTATTGAATATATTTTTCTTGAAAGCAACAATTCAGTTCTGAGTCTGTAAAGATTGAAATCTCTGTCAGATTTTTTTATTAGTGATCCTTCCTTCGTAGATAAGGTAGCTATTTCTAAAGCGATTTTTACTTACTGTCCACCTTAAAACGTAGTCATGAACAGTACTATACTTGTTCTTTTAACCAAAATTTCTGCAGCGAGACTAGTAGAGAAATTAATCTAGTGTGCTTTATTTTTTGAGAAATTAAGTCATTATATTTTCTATAAAAGGATATTGGGCAATGTGTAAAGTATTTTAATATTTTTAAAATAGTTTATCAAAAATTCCATTTCCACTTAAATATTTTTCGTACCAAAATATGTATAACATACTATATAACATACAATAATAACATACTATATATAAATATGTATCACATAATATAACTACTGCTCGTATTTATTACGTTTTTAAATTATATTTGCGAAATATCCAAAAAATCTCCTTTGATTCTAATTTTCAACAGTGAGCTTAAAAAATGTAAAAAATATCATAAATATTACCGGATGGAGTTACAGATTTGCTTAAAGCTTACAGCTTTAAATAAAATTATTGGACTCAACTTCCGTCAAAATATGAGGACATTTAGAAAACTCCAAAACCTACTTTATCCGTGTTGTAACATGCGCGGGACCGGATATCGGATATAATTCCAAGACATATTTTTAAAATAGCCACTTTTTTAATGTATATATTTATATACATCAATATTTTTTAATATAGATATAATCAGTACCCTCGTAATACCAATGAAGATATTTTATTATTTAACGATTACGATATTCAATTGGAGTACTAGTAGCCATAAGAATATTATTTCCAAGTAATCAACCCTTTGCAAAAACAATAGTTATAACTTAAAGCTTGAGTCTTGTGAAAAATGTGAATCATATATTTAAAATTTCACTACCAACCGGGACCTATGCCCTGCATTGTAAAGATATCCAGGCAACACATATACGTTTATAAGATGTGGCACGGGGTCATATGTGATTATATAATTTTGGACCGATTGCTTTTCTCTTTGCAGCGGCTGAATTATTTGATTTTGTTTTACATCGAAATATCTATTGGAGCTACACAGGTTAAATCTGTGATCAGCAGCACGGATTTCGAGTCGGAAGTTTTGTTGTTACAAACCTTGTATCCTTTAGATGTTGTTTATAATGTTGACCTCGGATTTCAAGTAGATGTTGCATATTTTATCGGTATATGTGGTTATTATGTTGACTTTGCATTTCAAGTAGATGTTGCATATTTTGATTATCATATTTTTTTCGATCTTTTAGGCAACAACATCTTAACGAGTCGCGTTTGTGAAGCAGAGTACTCTGTTCCACTTTGACGATTTAAAAGCATCTAATTTTCACTATTCCGATAAACGATATTGGTCACGCGGTTGATGGCGACAGATGACTAACGATAGCTGCATAACAGCAGTTCCGTTGTTGACTATGAAAGCAAACTAATGTTCAATATTTGGTTACAGCCAAACACACGGTCCTATTAAATAGTAATATACGATCAGCGGGATCCCATTGAATCGTCTGGACAAGGTCTTTGATTTAGGAGCCAAATTTTATTGGCGATTGACGTTTCGTGGAAATTTGGCGGATGTAGGAAAAATCATTTCAAAAATTTAGATTCAAAAGCCGATCAGAATCTAGTTGTAACATCTAGAGAACACACGAAGCTAAGTACAGCCTTACGACTGAACGTGTGAAAAAGACGTCCTTTCGATATCTATGTATGAGAGAGTATGGTTACTTCCCTACCGATTTCCACTTGGGTATGCTACTCTTCTATTGCTTGCAACTTAGAAGAGACGATGTGATTATGAAATTTGTCGTCCAGTGATCAAAAGTAAAAATTCTATACCCTCTATTTTTGAGCATACTTTTTTCTTCGCACTCGTATACTTTTTTCATAGCATACTTACTTTAGCATACTTTTTTCTTCGTTCGTATTGTGATGATTGTGTGTGCACAGGAAATTGTCAGAATTTCCTGTGCACACACAACCATCACAATTTTTGGCCACCATCATCTAAAATCGAGTTATATTTGAAATCTCCAGATTCCCGCTGCATTCAATTGCTGAACAACTTAATCGCAGCTACACCAAATGTGATCAGTTGAAAATGAGCGTAGATAAATTTGTCGTAACGTGTCGTCGTTATCTTTTGTACAAGTACTAAATTGTGTACTTTGTATTCGTGTTAAATTTAAATTTATACTTTTTTGAACCATTGATTGCTAATCGTTACTGATAGTTTACCAGTAATGTATCCATAAATACACGTGTGTAAATAAATAATATAAATAAGTTTTCCTTAAATTAAAATACAGTTATGTACGTATTATGGAATTATGAATAGAGTGATGGTAACATAACACGTGTCATGATGAATAGAACTTGTAATACAAGAGTTCTCTACACACTTATTCACATATAATTATTTAAAAACATTTCCATTAAACTGCTTTCAAAAATTAACTTTTTTACCAGGTAAACATACTATATAATATGTCATACATTTTTCAAAAACTGTCAGATTTATAATTAATACAATTATTTCTTTGATACACTTTGAATATAATTCCAGTATATATTCTGTTTTTATAAATTTTATTTTAGTAGTTTTGGAGATAAGATGGTTGAAGACGATTTTTCGTGGACATTTCCAATAGTATTTTTGAAACCAAAATAAATTAAATTGTAATAAACCAAATAGTTATTGTTTTAACGGTTACAACTTGCTCTTTCAACTAATACCACATACTACCTCTAAAAAAATACTGACTAAAAAAATATTACTCCATTTGTCTCTTTTAAAATTTCTATATAAATACTTTTGAATATTAATTGGAGAAAATATATGAGGCTATTATGCAAATATAAATTTATATAAAATATCAAGCCACTACATCAAAAATTATATGGACAGAACGGCTGTGGGGGATGATGGACAGACATGTGAGTGATCTCATGTAGGTTAAGATATCTACCTCCGTTTCATATATGTCTAGGATAATGACCTCGGAACTGTAAAACTTTTATACTATGAATGAGCTAAAAAATTATAATGGAATAATAATACCTAAGTTGCTATAGGTTAAGTATATCCTAACACCAGTTACATATTAATTTGTTAAACGAACACTGGAAATTATTTGATTTATATAAAGATTAAGAGAAATTAGCATTTTTTTTTCTGTATTTTCTTTATCCTTCTCCGTATCTGTTTCCTGTACAGAAAACGAATTCAAAAATGTACAATACCACACAATATTATTGGTGTCTGCGTTTTTTCTCCTTTGTGAAAATTCCTGATTTCCCAATTTAGATATTCACCTCTATGTTCTCTATATTAAGGGTTCCAAACAATATGCACGAGCCCTAATATAATAAACCCTGCCTAAAAGCAGCATTGGAAGAGAAAATAAGGTTTTCATTTTACGGTGAATGAATTTTTTCCGACTCGGAAATATGCCGACACTGCAGATAAAAAATTTCTTCTCGTAATTGAGCAACCTTATTTTGCTCAGTTTTCCTCGCCCCGGATCCATCGTAAAACGTAACTCAGTTTACAAACCATCTGCATTCGACTTGAGCGGAGGCTTTGTATATATCTATTTCCAGTGTGAAATAAAATGAGTGAATTACCTCGGTGAAGGCAGTTGATCTGAGCTTAGAGCAATTTAGAAAAATTTAGTGTGCACAACATTTGAAAGAAAATTAGGCTATAAATATAATCAAATTTAAAATTGTCCGTAAATCGAAATGTCAAGAAAAATTTACTTGAAAGCTTCACTTTTATGAGTTACTCTACTTAAAATTAATAATACTATTCAAGTAAATTATTATATTTCTTACATTATTTTATTTAACAAAAATTCATCCTGATACACCCCTTACTTTTACAATTGCTTCATGCAAGTATTTTTTACTTTTGACTCGATATTACCTAATACATACTTTCGCGGTCATTCACATTTTATTAGTTTTTCCGTTTATACTTATTTTATTGATTTTATCAGCACATGGACTAAAAACACAATCAAAGCCAAACCACTCCAATTTCACTCATTTTATTCTCATTTCTTGTTGACTACACTTTTAGATATTAAACTTTTTAAAAACACTTCTTTAACTTGATAACCATTGTTTATAACCACATTTCAAACTTTTTTCCGTATGATGTATTATGTATAAACAAATTGTTTAACTAAGTCTGAAATATTTCTTGTATTTCATACTTAGTTAAATAATTCGTTTACAGTAAATAATAATAAAGTTATTTACATATATGATTTGACTTATTTTGGTCTTCAAAGCTGTAGAGGTTTTTTTTATTTGCATGACCAAATATAAAATAGCAATCGTTGAAAATGGCAGTACTCAGGGACAATCATTCAACTTCAGAAAGATGTTAGTTATAATTGATTAATGCAGGAACTGGTTGCGTTTTATAGTTCCAAACTCTTACAACAATGTTTGTTGATCAATCTTCCACTCTGTGTTAAGTGTGGTTTTGTGTGTCTAATCGTATTTTGTTTTGTTGTTCTTTTTTTATACAGTTTTATGTTAATAACTCGTAGTGTATTTTTTCTCTCTTCCGTTATATTATTTTATAAATAAAATAATTAAAATTTTGATGTGTTATTTTCGTATAACTAGAAGCGATGTTAACTAAACAAAATATAAAACTGAACACGTACATTAACTTTTCTCTTGATCACAAGTTGGAAATCTTTCTTCTGAACCCATATATTATGTATACATATTACACTTTTATATTAAACTGTTGCCTATATTAAACCTCGTGATACAACAAAGCTATAAAATATTACCATGACCTTTCTACCTTGAGCTATGTTGAACAGTCTTAGCCAACGATCCGTGACAAATTGCTAAAACAGACTGCGAAGGGTTGAAATTTAACGCTTAATATAAATACATCACTAAGACAGAAAATAAATATTTTGGATAAACCTCCATATTATTAATGGTAAAAATATATGATTAGACAGGATTTGAATAACAGACATCGTTAGCTATTTGAAAATTTCATAGTCTCCGTAGGTAATTTTTTGAAAAGAAAATTATAATTTTTTTGCTACGACCCAGGTTTCGTTGTATGACATCTTCAGGTGGGCAATTTGTAAAGATTAAAGATGTTGTCGTATAATGAATAAAGATTTTGCCATAGAACGAAACTTAGATCGTGCTAAAGGATTTAAATGAAGTAGAAATAAAACTACATCAGTTGTGTATAATTAATTGTGTATAATTAAAACAACAATACATTTTAAGATATTTAGTTGTGTATAATTAAAACAACAATACATTTTAAACTATTTTCGAAACCTTAAAAATTAGATATGTTGTAGAGACGTTGTTATTTTTATTATCAATATTTCATAAATTCGGCCAACCCTGTCGGAAAAACATTGTTTTTCATTAGTGTTGCTTTTAAATTTTTGAATACAATTCTTTCGTTTATTATTGTTTTTTATATTGATATTTCGTTTAGTTGTAATGTATTAGGTCTCCATTTTTGCTTATCAGTGTAATCGTTTCAATTTCTCCCTATCAACGATTTATATTACGTTTGTCTGTATTTTTAAATTTCCAAAGTTATACGCAGGAAAATTAAAAAGAAACCAAGAAATTTCCGTGTCTTTTTCGAATTTTTTACGATATTTACAACTTATAGAACAAGGATTTCTGTATTGCTCGTGTCACTCTAATTTTAATATTAGTTTGGCAACTTATAAATCCGCTACTTTTTTCGACAGATTTCTGTAATATTATAGAAGCTTTTAAAATATTTCTTGTAGGGTGTATAAATATTGCAGCATTCGTACTTCTGCTCAATTTGCAATGGAATAATCGGCGAGTAAAATATAAATTAATAATGGAAATATTTCGAAATGATGTTAGGAGACTATCTCTTCGAGTGCCGCTTAGGATTAAAAACCAGCAAAACATCATGCAATATATATACAACGATGGGAGAACCTATGCCTTCTTAAGACACAGCAAAGTACTGGTTTCTTTGAATCTTTGAATCTTTCGAAACAGTACTTATATAATTAACGATTGATTTTATTGACTACATATAAAAAGTTGAAAAGTTTTTATATAAAAATGGCGGGTTTTTAAGCTGCCAACCTAATATATTAAATGCATTGGTAAGATTTGATTTACAAACTTTACCTTATTGAGGGCATTATGCGATATTTCACTTTAAAACCGGTCATATAATGGGAATTTTTTTACATTTTTATTAGTATCAACGAGAACAATTTATTATCAATTTCACGATGAATGCAAATCAGTGTAAAACTTATTGAGTTTTAAACCTTAAAAACGGAAAACTATTTTAAATAATATAATTTTTCTAGGTCATTTAAACACGATTAATTTCAAATTTTAATTCGAACCATATGTGATTAACATAAGCTTTTTACACAATTTCGTGATGCGCTTTTATATTATAATAACTTTTCTTGTATACAACAGAAATGATAAAAAGCTCATACCGACTTTCGTTAAAAGTAAGTTAGCAAAACTGCATAAGTAAATACGTAAATAAAAATATATTTTGGAAAACAAAAGTGCGTACACGCATACGTGCGTGCGTGTGTGTTTACTCCTTGAGTAAACTTGTTGAAACTTATAAAATTGGCTATCTTGTTAATTTAGGCCCTTTTTTGACGGACAAATTTTAGCACACTGGGCAAAATTGTTGGTACAAATGTACACTTGGTGTAAAGTATTGGCTATCTACCAACTGCGATATCCTTATTTTCTAACGAATTGTACAATTTTAAAACCCTTGTTAGCCACAATTCAAATTGAGACAGTTTATACTTTGTGGCGTAAAGTGGGACACATTTATAGGTTTTTGTAAATTATTATAGCGTTATTGAAGCATATCACTTTTTTATTTAATGTCACAGTTTTACATGAATATATTGGCAAATTTCGACTGTTGTAGGTTTATATCAATTCGTAATTGAATCACGTTTGGTTTATTTTAAGGTTCCGTACCTCAAAAGGAAAAATCAGCCTTATAAAATCAGTCACATGTCCGCTTGTCATAACCGTTTCTATTGAAAACTACCTTACGTATAAACTAGAAATTTGATATGATACTAAGTATATTAAATCGTAGATACCTGAATCATTGAAAATTTTAGAAGGGTAACATATTAATTACTCGAATAAAAATCTTTAAAATTCAATATAAGATATAGGGTATCATTTGAAAGGAGTGTTTATTTTTATAATCATCATTTGAAGTATATTGTTAAAAGGTTTATTACAAAGGTTTTAAGCAAACTATAATGATGATTCTATATAGCGTAATTTTTTTGAGATATTCGTGATATAAGTCTCACTACTTCAATTTATATGTTATTATTAATTATTATATATCCCCTCACAGAGCTATATATAAATCCCCTCACAGAGCTATATATTTATAGTTCTGTGAGGGGATTTATATTTACGATGTTTTATGATACATAAAATAATTTCACTTCAAATTAAAAGCCTTCGATTCACAGGCTAGATTTGCAGTTGGCCTACTTTTAAAACGTAACTTTTAAAACAATATTAGCATCATTTAAAATGTGTTAAGAAGTTATTTAACTCTTGGCACAGTAATAAGCATACAATTGTATTCATAATAACAATTCAAAAGAGGAAAATAACTTCAATGCACAAATCAATGGGACGCAAAAAGAAAATATTCAATTATATAAAGTTTAATAAAGGAAGACACACCTTGTGGTGTCAAGCGTATGACCTGATTTGTAAACTTAGTTTCTACTAAAGAAATATGGAAGAGTTACAAAAAACTTAAACTGGAGTGATAGGAAACACACAACAACACAAAGTAAAGAATACAGTACGAGTAATGAAAATTTTGGTTTGATACAGCGAGTTGAATGGTATGTGGAAGCAGCCTCCCCAGTAAATAAATTTTAAGAGTAGAATCTTAAAAGTATCTATAATTTGATGACGCAAATTAACAATTTTAATTAATGTCGGAAATGTTAAGGGGTAGAAAATGGTATTAATTAAAACCTAATTGGATATTTGACCAAATTTTATTTATTTCATTAATCATAATTTCAAAGTACTAGCTGATGAAAAGTGAAAATTTTAAATTTAACCTTTAGAGATAATACTGTGTTGTGAGGTCATTTTTAATATTGCACATTATGTTATATTCAAAAAGAAGAAAAATGACAGGGATATGCCCAACTATATCCGTATCTTCAAATTTAGAAGCCTACAACTAGCTTATTTTTCAATCAATTTTTGATTTTTTTTCAAGACTGGTTTTTAATTAACTTATATTTCACAATATTGTACGAAAATATCAAAATTTAGAATGAGTCAACTACCGTATTATATGATAGTCACTTATCACCTAATCTTATGGATATTGTAAAATTAGAGATGTTGCAAGGTCATAATCTACGCCATTCTGAAATAAAAAAATAAATCCTTATAATTTTATTCTTTAGATTTTGAGGCTCTATGTGTTCAGATGAATGATAGGTTGTTGATAGGTTGCGAAAAAAACTATGGCGATAATTCTAGATATGACAGATTTTTAAATATTTATGGTAATGTAAATGCCCCACTACTTAATCAAATTTAAAAACTATTGCGTTAGAAAGTCCACATCGGTGATAACTTGTGATAAATAAAGTAATTTCACTTTAAATGAGATACGGAGACCTCAATGCACGTGCCTTGCTCATATTTATCCGTATTTATTCTTATTTCAAAATTAAGTGTAAAAATATATGTATAATAGTTATAGAAAAAGAAAACTCCATGTGGTTTCAATGAAATCCGGTAAAAAGATTTTCTTCAGTAACTAGAGAGATATATTCAGTACATAAGCAAGTTTTTAATTATTACTCAAATTAAACTCGAGAACAGAGGAAGGGAAAATAGAAAGATTTTAAAGGAGAAACTTTAAGTTTTTGAACATCATCAATACACAAACATTTTTATTATTTTTTTCAAAATCTGACAATACATTTGTCGAAAAAATTGAAAAATATTAAAATGTTATTCTCGCCGAAGAAACGCGTCTCACATTTAAATAATCTCAATTAAAAAATGAACTAAAAATCCTGGAAGCAAAACATTTAAAATTTTTTAAAAATTTATGATGAAAATGATTAGTTGCAGTATTTTTAATTATACAAAAATAAATAAAATTTTTAAGGAATGAAAAATATGCTTTAATTCTTTCAATGTATCTTTATTGATACACGCGTCAATTAATTATTAACATAATATGCCGTATATACTTAGATTTCCATTAGACTTTGCAGCGAGAACAGGACTACAAATTATTCAGAAACATTTTAAGTATATTAGACACTCCAATAATTTCCATCTTAAAGCTTTAAAATTAAGCTGGTCTGTTAACAAAGAACATTATCAAATAGATTTGGTATTGAGACCGTTGAATGTTAAATAATTTAAAAGTACTTTAATATTTTACCATTCTTTATTTTAGATTAAAATGTTAATCGCCGTTAGTTATTAGCGGTAAGAGTTACTAAGAATTTTTAAAATAATCTTCCTTGATGAGTACAGCTTATAAGGTCACTTTTATCAAGTTTCAATGTTGGGCTTACGAAAATAAAGATATTATGCAAATCCATTACTTTACAAATTGAATTTAGTTTTTTTGGCTTTTTTAGTAAAAGCAATTTTTTTAAATTGATGCATCTATCATTCGTAGAAAATTTCCAGATAAATAATTAAGAAAATTAAGCAGCTTACTACGAGAATAGTTATAAAAAAAATGATTTTGGAAAACTGTTTAATTTTCACTAGATAGATCGAATGCCACAGATTGGTTGCTGATTTTTGACCTGGCAAAAGAAGCTGATAAGGAAAAACAAACTTGTTTGAACACACATATACTTAGAGGGTAGAATAAATTCTAATATTACATAGTAAGGTAAAATGTTAATTCGAATAGATATATGTGTTCGGTTTTTTTATAATTTTAAACCTATGATATTTTTCTAAGCCACTTAAAATCAATTAGCAATTCCCCAATAAGTTTAAAGTTTTCAATAATTTTTGCCTTTTTCTTTCAAAATTTTATTCCTGCTTTATCCTTCGTCAAAAGAAAACACTATTATAAATTCCTATTAATTTACCAAACTATTCAATAGTATGTCCAATTGTGGATAGTAGTAAGTTCGAAAGGACGAAATAAAAATATTTGCCATTAAGAACTTATCATTCTAATTAATTAACGTTCTTCAAATAATAATGATTCAAATAATAAAAACTAATTATTTATCTAGTAATTTATCATTCAATATGTTTGAAATGCTATATTAAGTAAAAATAGTCAATTAGCATGATTTTGTATCCATGGCAAAAAAGTAATTATGTTAGTATTTATGTATTTATTCAACAAATTGAATAGAGCTCATATAGTGAACTTGTTGCTACAGAACAAACCAATCGTAATAAGAAGATTTTAAAAGGTTTTTTAGGCGGAGAGTAAGACATCTTACGATATAAAGTGCAATATGTATTTAAAAAAATAAGAAAAAACCTTAATAAAAGATAATAAGGGTCGGTTACAGTTAAAAAGGCAAAATAAATTAGAATACAAATATTGACGTATTTTAAGACGAAGGTAAGAAAAAATAAGAGTAAGAAGGACTAAGGCTAAGGAAGGTAGAACTTTTCTTATCGAATCATGAATAATTTTACAGAAGATATTTTCCTGTGAAGGGATTCAGATAATTCCAAAGTTTCGCTGCTTGGACAGCAAGAGATATTTTGTAACAGGTAGAAATAAATTTGGGAATAAGTAGCGTGGGTAAGATTTCTGAGTGTAATCAAAGGCCGTGAGCAGACAAGTGTTTATAGGGTAATGATATCTTTTGGTTTGTGAGGATTTTTCCATATGTTAAAGGGAAGCGTCAAGACGTGAAATAAGCCGGAGAAGTATCGGATGTAACAATTTTGAGCCGTTCTAACTTCTTTCGATTTTCTTAAAGAAGTTCACGAGAGCACACATTGCCATAATTGATTAATGGTAATGGAAAAAAAGAAGGGTTTGAAGAAAATAGATTTTAATTCTATTTAGAAAAAAATTGAAAATTCTTAGGAGGACGCGTGACCGAACTAATGTGAATTACTTCAGGCTGCTAACCAAGAGTTTAATCGAACCGTAGACCCAAGTATTTAACATGTGACTTTTATAGGATTACTACATTATTTAGTACAATTTGACGTAAATTGGCTAAGTTGATTTATTAAAGAAATTTTTTACTACCAAAAATGCTAAGCTGTTTAAGGCAAGATTCCGGTTATGATTATCGATGGTTTTTGTTGTAAAAAAATATTTGAATGGGCATGGATTTGTAAATAATCGACATGAAGATGCCATTGCTACAGTCGTGAATAATCTAGAATTTTCACTTTTTAATCATCGCTAGAAACGAATGTAAAAGTCCACGATGAAAAAGCGGAAGTAAAATAACAAACACGAGGACTAATAAAGTTTATCCGACCAGATCCGTTCCATTCTTAATAGAGTCATCAATGATCCTAAGCAGATCATCAAGGGTATGAAGTTTTGGCGTAATATTGCGGGAAAGAAAAGTTTTTATGGAGGAAGTCACGCTCTCCATTACTGAGGAATGTAGCTAGAGTAAAAAAAAGATTAACATGGACAGAGGGAATGTTTTTTTTATTAGAAAAAATTATGCCGTCCGTAATTGAGGAATGTAGCTGGAGAAAAGAAAAGGTTTTTTTAAACTGTTCGAAATACAGCAAAATACGTGGTAACGTAGTTAAATGAATGTAATTCTCCAACTTTAGTTTCTTTTCTTTTTGAACTTGCAAACTCACAGTGATTAGCGTGATGTTTTTAGATATTTCATATCTTCTAATATATATTTTTATTTTACACACTTTACTATTGTAATGCATATTTTTATTTATCTATGTTTCTTTTCATTAACCCATGATGGATCGAGGCGAGATTTCGATTATGTTTATCGATGGTATTTATTATAGAATAAATCTCTAAATTATTAGATTTTTAGATAATGAGCATGAAGATAATAATTGCTCCTAATATTCACAAGAGCAACCTCAGTAAATGATAAATATAGGAGAATAGAATTTGCCTTCAGAGATTGCCTATGCCCACGAAGGTATAAATCAAATCACTCAGGAGAGTTTTTCGTAAGTTTTTCAGACAGACATTCAAATATTTGAGATGAGTTACAATTATATTGAAGTCAACGGAGTGGAATTCGAGGAAAACAAGCACATTTATATCCACACAGAACAAATAATTTTAAAATATGGAGTTGAGGTATTGAACTAATTTTAAAACTAAACTAATTTGTAGGCCTTGTGTAACCTAAATTTAAATTATTTCATAACCTATACCAAGCCTATAAATTATAATAATTGACTAATACCAAGTAAAGAATTTTAATGAATTCTATATACAATTAGTCTAAAGCAACATATTATAGAATTCTAAAGTGTATTTGTTCTGGTAATATAAAGCAATATGCCAAGCCTATTTTTCGCGGGATTTTTCGGGTGTGAAGAAAATATATTTATAAAATTGTCATTACATGATATGACATTAGCGACTATGGCAATTAAAACAACAAATAAAAATATCATTACCGCATGTATGAAAAAGTGAAATATCATTTTATCATACGCACATATGTAACCCATATAGCCAGGTGTTCGTAATGAGGCACATCCCTTTCCTCAACACTGATTTATGTAAAACCCTTTTTCCAGCAAATTATGAAAAAAGGACTTAACCCCTGGGAATTGTTTTGTTTTATGATGCCCTGAGGAATCGAGGATGAGTTATTACATTAATCCATATTTACGTTAATCTGGAATGCCATTTATTCCTTTTTATTTTAAAAAGATTGAATATATTTGATGTCAATTTTGTAGAAATTCATTATTCTCAATTAGATGAAACTACGTGATGTAGTACTATTTCTACCTTCTTTAAGTGGTAAAGAACTTAAAGAAAGTAGAAATAATACTACTTCACGTAGTTTCATTTAATTGCGAATTTTAAAAAGAATTATAAGTGGCGTTCCAGTTGGTTACTATTCATATTTTACAAACGTTCATTTAGTACTTTCTACAATTAATAGTGATTTTTTTATAAATTCACGCTGGAAGTTTTTTCGCTAGTAATATTTGCCAAAAACTATGAGATTTAGAATAATTGCCATATTTTTCTGCTTAACTGTAGGCAGTCTTCTAATAACGCTGTTTAGTTTTGTTTGTAGTAATGTTGGAGATGGGAGAAGATGGTAGACTATCCCAACGAAGCTTTTTGTGAAAATGTCTAGAATTATTCTCAATTGACTAAAATTTTAATAATAAAATATTATATTGTTTTCGTCGTCAAGTAGGGAATAAATTTGATTGCAATATCAAAAATATCCCGTTCGTACTTAATGCACATCAACAACATACTTCTCCTAAATACGCCGGTTTTGCAAATTTGAATCTGATTATATCTAAACGTTTGTAAACAATTGCTATGTAATAAAATTGCATTAATAATGAGTAAATCAATTGGTAAATATATTTTGCGATAGTAACGTGTAATGTGGTTTATTTTTTTTTAAATATTATACTTAATGGAGACCTTTTAATTATTTATTTTTTGGCTTTAATATATAAACACAAACTGCGGATGCATAGTTAAATTAGCTACCTCTTCCAGTAAACAAATGCACCGTGTAATAAAACATATTACGTATTGTGCAAGACTACAACGGATTATGAATTTATTCGCAAAATAAAAAAAAAACAGTTAAAACCATAGCACATGAAAGAACAACAAAAAATAATAACATAAAAAGATAGACACGGGGAACAATGTGAACAGGGAAGAAATATTCGTAGAAGAAAGTATTAAGTTTAGGGATCAATAAACAAATTTAAGAGATTTGCCTTCCTCCTTATTTTGCCTCGTAAAAGTAAGATGACATCTTTAATATTGTCTGACTTATGAAGATTATCTGGATTTTTAAGATTATCTGGATATTCAATATATCGTTTCGCTGTTCCTTTTCAACTTTGAGGAATGAAGTGAAACCCAGTACATTGTCTTAAATCTAATTATTCATAAAATACATCACTTTTTACGTCAATAGCATACAATAATATGACAATGATAAAAGAAAGCTAAACTATTATGACTACAGTCATATACGAGAATAATTGACATATTAAAAATTAAAATAATGTAATAGAATATGTTTGGCATGGTATAAAATCCTATAGTGGTCAAATATGAATATTGATGACTTATATAGTCAGAAAAAAAAATAAAAGCCAAAAGAAACAAAATTATTAACAATTATTTGTAAAATTTCCAAACATTATGAGAATCTCTTAACTTCCGTAAAATTTACATTTGTTGTCATTGTCCATCGGATTAAAAATAAGCCTCGATTACTTTTTGCTTCAATCTGTCTCTGCATTATTAGTGGCTTAATTGAAAGCTGCTTTTTCGAGATACGTCGGAAGGGCTTAAGAATTCGCAATTGTATAGTCGATTAATATTTTTTTGACTCTCAACGCCCTTATAATGAGCCAGTAAAGAGATAACAAGAAATTGTTAGCATGTCCTCCAGTATCATATTTCTGGCGTATCGATCTTGCGGCGGTCTTTTAGTCTTAGGATACAGAGCAGAAACTTGGAGAGCTTTTGCAGTGTAGAGAAAATATGGAAAAATGAAACATTTAATTAGTCGAACTTAATATTTTTGGTTATTCAGATGAATAAAGTTGGACAAGATTCAGTCTTCCCAAATCTTGTCCAACTTTAAAATAGAAGTAGGCGTTTTAAAAGCTCTGACGTATATCTAATAAAAAGCCAAATTACTTAAAAAAGCTTCCACCTTTCCGACGTGCTGCCCCCTTTTGTGCTACAAGCTTCTATCTTTTATCTTCTAATTTACATCAAATAAATGTAACGGTTACACATTTTTAAAATTCAAGGTTTTAAAACAAAATTTTTAAATCTTATTTTAATGACATGAGGAATATATTTTATAACAGTTTTCGTTTCATGGACGTTTCTACCGTATTCAAACTGTACTACAGCCGCATTAAAGATATTCGAATGTTTTATGTCCATTTATAGCTTTGCTGAAGATGTGGGACGTATAATATGACTTCACAGAAAATTAAAAATTTATCATAATAAAATTTGATAAACATTATTTATAAGAAATATTAATGTTGGAAACGTTTTTATTAAATTGTTAGCCGTATTGTATAGCAAAAATGCTATTTTATAATAAGTATATCTCAGCAATTATCTTCAATGTTAGATAAAGCTTTTATATAAATATTTGTGTTCCATTAGCAGGTTGTTTTCACAGCAGGTTAGGTTTTAATTTTTCGTAGAAGAGACGTTTATATTTATTTATTTGGGCTGTGCGTAGCGAAGAAAAAATTTGATAAAATTAAGAAAGTTATTTTCAGGAAAATAACATGTGAGTACACAGCATTGAATTCATTATTTTGTTTGATTTATGGAGACTTCACATGATCGAATGCTTCTAATATATATGGTGTTGTTGTAATTGTTTTCACAAGCATAATGAATTACTAATTAAATGTGATTTGATGTAAATTTAATAGCTATATTTTTTAATCCTTCATGTTGGATAAGTGCTAGCTTAATTAATAGATTATTTGAACATTTGAGCCCGATATACATCTAGCTTAATTTAAATATTGTGAATTATACGACATAACTTAGAAGCCTCAGTTTTGTTATCTTTATGATACTTATTACATAATACCTTAACTTGATATACTACCCAGGTGAAATATACATATACGTTTGATAATTTATATCAGCACATTCATGGGTATGGAGGGTATATAAATATCGATATATTCGACGATATTTAGTTTTCAATATCAATTAAAATTTAAACCTGTCGGCATATAATCAAATATTTGTTGCGTTTGATACAATTTATTCTTGTATAATTCGATGTTGTATATTGGAAGTGAAATTTTTATTCATTATTATTATCTTTGTCTTATTGTCTTAGACAAAGAACTTAGAGATATTGAGTGGAAATATTTTCTTTCATTTAGTAAATTTACAACCCGTTTTCCGTTAAAGCTATTATAATATCCAATGCTAAATATTGGCCATCATTGTGATATAAGATAATTATGCTGACCGATAAAAGACATTATATAAATATTGTTTCCCTGCTAGTTTACTACGGTTTTTGTTTAAAACTCTGTCCGTATTTGTTCTATAGAAGTGCACAATTTGGGTCTTTAGTTCAAAATAATAAAAATGTTTATAGGCAATATTAACTGAAATAATCTTTGACAGTGAAATATATTTACGTGAAATTCAAAATTCAGTCATATTACAGTGCCTAATTATTTATTTTGCTTAACAGTTTCAGATACATACTACTTTTTGCACCATATCCAGTTATATATTTTATAAGTTTATTTATTTAAATAATTCGTTTTATTGGACTAAATTAAGTTTTCTGATTATTTTTGAAAATCTACTCAAACGTAAGTTTCAGCTACATTCAAAATGTTTAATTATATTCCTACATTATTGAGTAGTAAAAGGTTTAAATAAACTTTTTCTCTCTTTTTAAGTTTATCGTCACTGCAGTTTATTTTATCCTAGTTTAAATTAAGTGCCGAATTCTACAATTAAATAGTCAATAATCAAAACGTCTAAGACCTTATTTTCTTTACTAATAATTTACTGATAATATTTAGTTTATCTCACTTCCGTGAATTTTACCAACCTTTACCTACTTCCAGTATTTAATTTCGAAAACAGCAGCTGGGTACAGTTTTTTTGATATTGTATTGAAAAAAACTTATCGTAATAGAATGAATCAACCAAAAAAGCAGTAAGCTCACGTGTTTGGAGGGTAAAAGAATAAGAGGGTAATTACTGTATTCCCGTTATGGATACCTATCTATTGCGCAACTCATTGGTTTTTGCTTCGTAATCTACCAGCACGCCAGCTTCGAGTTTTGACGATGAATGTTATAATAACTCGGATTAATATAATATTTCTTATTATGTGTTGTAAGTTTTTTTTAAATGATTAACCAACCCCGATTAGAAAAAGAAGCGTATAGAAAAGTCTAAAATAATGATAACGTGAACACTTAGTTGGAACTTTTTCGTTACAAATTCGACACTGGTAATTATAACACGTCGTAGTAATCACTATAAACTGTTTCGGTAAACGATAAACACTACACCAAACTACACTAAAGGATAAACACTACATCATAACACTACATCATAACTTGGCGTTGTTTTACTGATATTGTAAACATTAATTAAATAAGACTAAAGTATTTGGATGCAAAATTTTAATCACAAATTTTGGATATAAAGTTTTGATAAAGAAAAAAGGGAATCGTACTGCATTTGTAACAATTTCCTGTTTTCTCCGCTGGATGCCGCCTTGCCTGCGTCGCAGCAATATCTTCTCGATAAGGTCGGAATATATTATTATCTATGTCGGAATCATTCTTGTATTCAATGTAAGAAAAATACATTGGTAAGGTACAATGGAGGTTCGTACCTAGCAACAAAATACTGACCTCTATGTTCTAATTGAATTTGCTGTTCAAAGCAAAATATTCGTATGTAAAAGTTTTTTCACGTTATAATATCTTGGTCCTTTCTAATTATTTAATTTCGTTTTTTTCCTTATTCACTCTACCATAATGTAACCCGAGGAGGAACAGAACATCTTAATTAGATTTTGTAAGTAAGAGGATTAAATATATACAAATAAATCTCAGTTTTCTTTGCAATGTTCATAACTCTAATCATAATTTTCAGGTTACTTTAACTTGCTGTGAAAATTGCGTTTGTGAAATGAAAATAGTAAACAAAATAATCCAGCGTACTTTTCATAGCGTGGAGTTATAACGAACCATTAAAGGTTTGAGTGTCCTAAGAAATATAATTTGTTTAAATATGCTTCCCTCCTCCTCACAAGGAAGTCAAAACTGTCATTTTACTCTATGGTATATCTTCTATTTACTGTCAGTATATTGTCACGAGATATGTATATATCTACATACATATTATAGTCTTCATTTGTCCATTAGGCCGCTCTTAATTGGGTCGCTCCATTGCTGAAACAATAAACCAATCCTCCAAGGATCATTGCGGATTTCATTGACTGTTTCGTCCTTTGAGGAGAGAATTCTGCTTTGTCGTCCCCTTTGTTATTTGGCATGCATTATGTTGGAGTCTTATTTAATTAATTTAACAGGTCCGAGGGATCTCACAAAATTCAAATATTAAACGTATTTATTTATTTGCCAACATTTATATATATTTACATATATAAAATTTTGAAATGTGGCAAATGGATTAAAATATTTTTTAATTTCATAAGTTATATGGGCTATGATTGAGGGAGCGATTATTTTTTTAGAATATTTTGTAAGGGAGTCGTAGAGATACCCTTGAAAATATATACAAAAAACAAAGCATAGCCCCTTTTTTATTACGGTAATTGATAAAATCACTTAGTGTTTACCGGAAAATTATAGTTATGAATTTAAACCCCATCGTAATGATACTTATTATTTGACTTCTGTTAAAGCTATTCCAGGCAATATATTGAAATGAAATAAAACAGTGTTAATATTTAATAACTTGGTGGCGATACTAAGAATCCTTAAATGTTTATGTGTCTAAGTTTATATGAAATACTCACAACACGATTTCTACTCATATACCTTTTTTTATTTTGTTTAATATTCCGTTGCCGGCTTACACGAAACAACTTTAAATTATATTACACATAATAAAGAAAAACAAAAGAATATTATGAAAGTGTGTCAACACTATTGCCGTTGTAACTTACGAATATCATGTCATATATATGCCTCTTATAAATAATGGACTGTCCGTTATCGACAAATAACGTATTATTTCGGCCCTTCCCTTTGCTTTCCCTAGGGTAAGTTCTTTTCGCAAAAAAAATATTGAAAAGTTCCCGGTTACAAACGAGAACATATTAATCTACTCACAACCAGACAAGAAAAGTATCCCGTATGCTCTACGACCTTCGTAGCTGTATTATCGCCGCTGTAGAACATAATTTCTAGCGACATTTCCGCTACGCACTGCTCGTAGTAATAATTTTCCCATTTTCGAATTAATTCAATGTACCATGAATATGTTTGCAACAAGATCACACGAAAATTTAAAAGAGCGAAAGAAGTGGCTAGAATTTCGAAGTACAGTTTATGAGTTATATTGAGATTCAAAACGTCGTTGTTAGAGGCATAGGGTAAATATTCCTTCACAAAGCAAGCTTTTCTTTTCATTTGGCTCCGAATTGACAAGAAAATTGACAACGTATTACGATATGAATCCATGAATGAATTGGAAACAATGTTTCTAAATTTAATAATCTAGTTCATTCTTTGTCATGGACTAACGTTCGTGAGGATTTACTTTGTACTATATACAGAAGTTATTTATGGATTCTAATTCTTCACAGATTATTAATATTACTTATTTTTATGATTCCATACCTAAAAAGAAAAAAATGGGACCTCTATAAGTTTATTCACATGTTCGTCTGTCTGTTTATCAATGTCGTTTTTCTAAAAAACCGGTTTACTTAAAAATTTGACGTAATAATAAAGTACCACCTTTTTATCTCAATCAGAATATGGAAATTAAGGAGTTAGAGTAGAAAGAGAGTGAATTAAATACTAAAAACGAAATTGAAAAATATTCTACGTGGGATATATTTTGGAAGGGCTAATTATAATGATTTCAGAAACACTTTGAAAAATATGCAATAAAATTTTGTTTCTTTTGTCCGAAACTGCGGAACCTAACATTCAGAAAGAAAACAAGATTTTTAGAAACCAACGCAAAGGTTATAGAAAAGCTATTACGATTATTCTAGATATCATATTTTCTAAGTATTAGCGATAATATACGTCTCTCTATTCATTTGTATTAAGCATTATTAAATATTTATTGTGCTAGTAATTCTATATTGGCGATGACTTTTTATAAAGTAATTTAAATAAAACGAAGTACATTGTACGAAGTACCCTTAATGCGGGAGTCATACATCTACTTGTTTTTTTTAAATTTCTTTTCCTATTCTTAAAACTGATATCTAATAAAACTCGTTTTTGATCCGGCTTGTAATATATATCCACATACTCACACATAAACCTAAACATACATTATTTACGTGAACGCATAATAAACCTCTTCTTCAAACTATTTCTTGACAAATTATTTATTTTCACATATCAAATAAATTATTGAAAAAGGCTGTCATATTTTAATCCAAAATTATGCACGGCATTCAAATATAAAACATAAATTAAAATATGAAGCTTAAAAAAAACTTTTTATTAAAAACTTATCCCAACCCCACTGTAGAATAAATTACAGTATAAACAGCAGTTGTGCTACAACGAAATTTATTTATATTGTTGTATTCAATTAATATATCGAAATGAAAAAAGTCACAGTATTAGTAGTAGAGATAATTGAATATTTACGATTTAAACACTTCATTCATTATTGTTTTCTATATCGAGTAGTTTAATCGATCTCTATCAATATAATAGAATACATATGGAGAAGTAGATATAATGGAGAAGTTTAATGATTCCAAAAAATTATATTTTTTCTGTTATATTAGAATATTCACAAAAACCGTAAGTAAGTGAGATGTAGGATTTTATAACTTACAATTTTTTGTGGTAAAGCCTGTGGCTGTCAACTCGTTTATGACGTCACGTTTCCGCATCGGCGCTGATTGCTATTCAGTCCACATTGGCTGATATTTCGCAACGACTCACATATGTTTTCACCTTATTTTGATGTTTTTTGGTTTTTATACAAAATAGGAGAGCGATTGGGAAAAGAACAAAATGGCGGTTTACCTAGAATTAATCGATCCATTTTATGTAAATGACGAAATAAAAGTTTCTAAAAAGTATTTTTGCATTATGTTTTTAGTATTATAATAAATTTCTGGGGGGATAATTATTTACGAAAAAGTGGTTTTACTTTATAATGTTTCCGTATAATGCATATAAATTTTAACCAGTTTTATTGATTTTTCTATACCTTATTAAATTTTTTTACTGAATTCGGAGTAAGTCGTTTTCAAAATTATTATGGCAGGTATTACGAATATTAAGTTGAGAAATGATTATATATGTATTTAAAATACGTATTATAAACCAATTTTAAATATAAATTAATTAAGCAATAACACGAACTAAACTCAATAATAACGTTTTTTTCGGAGGTTTGTTTTTATGACATCGTTTACTTTATCTATTTTCAGATAAGTACGTCGTATCGGATTCGTAGAATAACTACATTACTTTTTAATTATAGTATTAAAAAGAATTTATCGAACTAAGTTAAAACAGGATTCTAAAGTAAAAAGAAAATTACAAGAACGGTATTTACAATGCGTACTGTCAAATCGCAGTATCTCCGTAGAAAAGAAAATAACATATAGAGCACTATTTGCTCACGAAGTTACTGCATAATGTGAGTAAGTTACAGTTAATAAATAACCAATAGCAACTTCGAGGTGAAGTAACATTGAAATCGTTTGATGTAATTGAGTAAAATGTAATATCTGAAAACCGGAAATTGCATACAACATTTTTTTAAATAAAAACAAACAAACAAAACACTTATTTTAACCTTCTACACTTGAAACATGTTTGCAACGCCACATTTGTTGCGTTAGCCCTATTGAGTGTTTTAAACCAGTGCGTTCAATTATTATTTAAACACCATCCGGCCCTCTTTTATCTTCTCTGCAGCATCCACGTAATCGTTTAATCATTTATGCACATTTTCATTTGCACTTTTACCAACATTTTTGAGAAATCAATACGAATCTGATGAGATTTGCATGTAAAGATATTCTCTATAGTTTAATAAAGATGTATGATGTAATATTAATTCAGTTCACGGTTTCCAAATATGTTCGAATAATATTTTAATTTGCTTACATATCGGCTACATTGTATTGCGTCATATGGTCTTACGTCTTACATAGAAATGCTGCCTGACACTGATTACAAAAAATATGTCTGTGGAAGAATAAACTGTTTGTTGCTTTATTACATTAGCTAAAATAGTTTTAAAAATCTAACGAGCAAATAGAGGTTTGTAAATTTCAGCATTTCATATAGAAATTGCAGGTGTTTTATGTAACCTTTTTTTAATTTTCAGAAGGTTGGCGCTAAGTGCAATACCTTTCAATATACAAAAGGATGACGCTTAGTGTCGCAAGTGTGACCTTACACTGAAGTGATTTAATATCTCCGTTATGTAAAATAACCGGTCCAGAATTCACGTTACGAGGGTATTATACACATTTAAGTAACTCTAAACATTTGATTGTAAGCACTATTTCTATTAAAACTTTCGCGAACGTGAATATTTTTACAAAGTAAATATATTTATATTATATACTATATCGTTCATGGGCGTAAACA
This sequence comes from Druceiella hillmani, assembly GCA_039881145.1. Lineage (NCBI taxonomy): Eukaryota > Metazoa > Arthropoda > Insecta > Lepidoptera > Hepialidae > Druceiella > Druceiella hillmani. Next base: position 2,432,278 of record JAYKKI010000115.1, on the reverse strand, counting down.
TATTGTACAAATTCCAAAAAAATATAGGTTCTAGGATAATCGCTCGAGTTTTACTATAAACTTCTAGTCAGATTTAAGCAACCCTATTTTTTCATGGTTTTTGGATGAGTCGCTTCGGAAAAAATACATATTTTTATTAAATTTTGGCCTATTTTTGGGAACAACTTTTTAAATTTGCAATTCAAAGGTATGAATTTTTTTTGTATTTCTTATAAAGATCAAGTTTTTAAATAATATCTCATATGTCAGAAAATATTAATTGTTTAATACTTTTATTTATCTCATATTTTAAAATGGTTACTAGTGCAACATTTATAGATGAATAAGGTAATATTACTATGCTGTCTGTCTAGTTTCTAGGTTGCACAGTTTCTGAGAAAATCGACTGGGAATATAGAAAAACGTAAATTTGTTGCATATTTTAAAAATTATGACACCTGGAATCATCGATATAGTTTTTCTGAAACTTTTGTGTGAACTAAAAATTTTCATAATTTTAGGTTATCTGTTTCCGGAAATTAGAAAACACACTTTTCAGTATATCTCTAAACCTATAATAGCTAAAATTATAAAAATTTATCTTTGAGATAATTTTAATTACTTTATTTGATAAATATAAACTGAAATTGAAAATAAATTTTTAACAACAACTTCTTTTCATGGACCTAGTTGTAAAAAGCGTGTGCTTTAAAGCATTAAATATCATATTTTTATTTTCTCTATTATTATCGGAGCAATTAGTGTTGGTATAATATATATATATATATATATATATATATATATATATGTATATATATATATATATATATATATATATATATATATTAAATTATTCACGGGTATTTGTTATTAAAATTGTTATAAAGGTTCAACAACTTTTCCACCTTCGAATTGTATTTTTGTTCCCTATCCAAACTGATATTAAATTTTTTAACAGGATATGTGACATATTATTTTAAACAATAGAGTAATAAACGGAATTACGTTATTCACATTTTTTATCGTAATGATACTTTTCCAGGACATTACATGATAAACATTTAACATGTTTAGGTATATCATATATCATATAAGCGCATATATTTATCAAAGCATAAAACTGTAATATAAACTGTAATATGATAAACATTTAACATGTTTAGGTATATCATATAAGCGCATATATTTATCAAACATAAAATTGTTATAATATCATATAAGGGCATATATTTATCAAAGCATAAAACTGTTACAATACTTATTCTAATAATTTATTCACTAGCTGTGTACTACTGAAATGTTAATATTTTTCGTGTCCTATAATACGTCCTAACATTTAAATGACAAAACAACGTGATATAAAACTTATCTTCTCACATATAATATATGTTAGCAATACTGCTATCAATATTTCAAAATAAACTGTCATTAAAACTTTCAACCAACTGTTTGATAACAACTGTTTTGTAATTAATTTTAAAAATTTCATTACAAGTGGTAATTTTTTTTCTTGAGTAATTCTTTTTGTATACACATAATTAATTATGTGGAAACCATTTACGGTAAGAAAATGACCGTTTAGCCTATGTGTTACAGTGTTACGTCTGTGCTAGTTTTTTAAATGCATAATGCACAGAAACATGTTCTAGAGCTATATGACGGTAAATCCATTTTAAAATTCATATTCATAACTAGGAAGATAAGTAATGAGATATATGAGAAAAAGAAGGCGTTATTGGGATAAATTTGATAATTTTTTTTAAATATAGCTGATTTCTAGGAGATTGCATTATGTGTATCCGTGGCTATGATATTATTAATGACAATTTAACAAGACGAATTAATGTTAACGAACTAATTGCAAACTAATCCATGTTAACATGTTATTCTATTTACAAAATGTAGTTTATAAAACACTTACTGCTCAAAAACACACAAATTATAAGTCTAAACTTAAATTTTAATTTATAGTAAACTACTTTAAAAATATGGGTTACTCAAAAACCAGCCCTAAATAAATTTAAAAAATTAATTAAAAATTTGGCAAACTTACTAACACGGTTAAAGTCTGGATATCTCCTTGTCTCACTCACTCCCGTAGAATATTATTCCGAAATATCAATACAAGTCAGTATTGCTCTCCTTCTCTAAATATTGTCAAAATAAAATTATTTTTAGGCCTTCAGATGTGACTTTTCAAGGGTAGTTGTCCGCAAATAAAAGAGACCACAGAGTCTGCGTAACGCGATGTTATCAAAATAATAAAATTATGGCTATAATGCAAATTAGCCAAGATAACCCAAGATAAAAAAATATGAGTTTTGATCCATGCTGACGGAAATAAAGACAAATAAATAGGGCCATTCTAATCGCCAAATATTGAAACCATGTTATAAAACTAAGAATAATGGATCGACTGCAACTTGGTTGTCTAAAAATGGTTCCAAAATAAAATTTAACCAACTTTAATAACCACTAAGTAAGCATTAGATATTTTAAAATAAAACATTTTAACCTTAAAATTTAAGTGATTTCAAACAACCATTGCAAGAGAAGTACATTGTAAAAATAAAAGAAATAAAAATACGAGTACATAGTTAGAACTTTTACATTAAAATTTTGTAGTCAAACATAAATTAATTTGCGGAACGCTACCACTTCGGTACCAAGTTGAATACATTTCTTTCTGTCTCAAGTATATGCACACTCATACACACAAACATGAGTGCTTTATTTCACTTGGTGCGGATTCCGAAAACCTCTAGAAGTCAGTTAAATTTTTTTAATTAAAATTAATTTTTTAGTGCCTGTGACATTACCTTTAGTTAAAATTTTTCGAATATTACAAATAATTAAATAACATCTAATTTATTGAATTGAAACTTATAATTTCGGCATGATACGAATATATATTTATTCAAGTTTATATCTACATGTTTGCATAAACACGTTTGTACATATACATCCATTATTACTTGTAAATTTTGGTTTAGTTTCTTTGTGTCTTTATATATATATACATATATATATATATATATATATATATATATATATATATATACACACACAAACACACACACATGTATCTATCTACCTACGAACATGTATATTATGAATGTATTTTTACCTACCTATTTACTTTGTTCGTTTCTTGCTTACGTCAAGATTAATTAAAGGAATTCACACCAGATGAATTTAATCCAATTAACCGAAAAATTATCCTTATTCATTTAAAAAATTTATCATTAAATTATCATCCAACCTACATCATTAAAATTTGATCGCTACACCGTACCGTTCATTACTAAGGATTTCTCTGGTGTATTTTTCATTTCCATACTCAAATTATAACCATATTTTCATGGGACTATAAACTATGGAGATGATGAGAGTATGAGCTTGGAACTAAAGGAAGAATTTTTTGCTCAAAATATGAGGTAACATAAGCAAAAAAATACTAGGGCAGAAATTAAAACCTCATTTTTCAATTCGTTTAAAGATATAAATACTTGGTTGGAATTTTTGAAGTTCAACACCATTTTGCGAACATAAATACATTTGCAAAATACTGCTATTGTTAGTCTTTAGTAATCAGTACCAAGTCGTCGTCGTCGTCTCTCTCTTTCTGTCTATCTTACGTACATGCCTACAGACATAAGGGATACATTCCAGTTTCTTCCGTGCGAATTCTGTATTTTAATTCTTTTTTATTCTCTAATATTTAAATGAACCTTTCATACTATAACTCAAGTAATATCTTAAAACGGAACTGAGAAGAAAATATATTTTTCGGCACGAACGCGAAATAAGGACACAAAATGTGCACGATGCTATTTCTGTACTATAAATACCTTAAGAAAACCATTCTCATTTGACACTATTCCATCAATGAAGTGTAACTGCCACGTAATAGGCAAAAACAACGGACTGTGTGCTCCAGTTGTTTATTATATTACTAATGTCTTTAAGTACATTTTCTTGGAATTATCAATATCCATAGAAAGAAAACAATGTTCGAGACTTGAACATTATAGGAGTGAAATAGTCTACTCGTCGTACTTTAGTAATTATGAAAATGTTGTATGATCGTTATGTGCTCCGATTATGTTTTTATTGTGCTATCTACTCTGAATATATCAGCGTTCACTCCAAATATCGGTTCACTGCTTACTCTTCCAGATAGATACTATACCCTATTTGACTCATCAACATGCAACTGACATGAAATTATATGCCTTTAATTTTCAAAGCCCCTTCAAACTATGATAAAGCTTTATGTTGCATATGAGTTCATGTTTACGCGATTGTACAAAGCTCGTGATGTATGTTGACTGAAGCGCCCGTTCGCTGTTCGTAGTTCTCTACGGGGTTAGGCGTAAATAATATACTTGTTTTGCATAATTCCCTTGTGACATAAGTACGACTCCGCGGTTGTCGTTATCATTAGGCAAATGGATAGATAAATTAAATATATATGACAAGAGAGGAGTTACGTTAATATCATCACATTTATGAAGGTGTTAGTAATGATAATAAATGATTCAAAAGTTTTCAAGCAATGAAAAAAGTTACTTTTATGTAATATGATATTTGGCCAGATTAAATTTAAGAACTTTGCTAGAAGCTTAACACAAAAAGATTACTTTAGTTTAGTTGGTTTAAATTATGATTAAATTAGTGAAAGAGACAAATTCATTGCTATAATATAAAAATAAATTATCGTGAATAAATTTGAAAATATCAATAAATTTTTAATAATATTTAATAAAACTAGTATGGATGACGTTATATTACCGCATATATCTCGACTCATCACTATAATTTTTCAGTAGTTTGGAAAATAAAAGAAGGGCTTTATATATGTAACGTATTTTTTACTATATGCTAGTCGAAATTATGAATTCTTGCCACCTTTATAACTAGCCCCTTTCAAACGATACATCACATATGTGGTCCAAAATAGTTTTTTAAAATTAATTAAATTTACCCGGTCTCACACACATATATATATATATATATATATATATATATATATATATATATATATATATATATATATCTAATTTTTTTAATAAATAATTTACTACGCGTCACTTGAAATATCCCAAAGAAATATTAGATTTGTTTCAATGTAAAAACTGCACTATTTTCCCTCATATGCTTTGGTAAACACAATATTAATAGATCATTCCAATAGTATATTAAAAAATTAATACCAATCCATAACTTTATTCTCTATACTAATCCAATATGATTCCTTATCCCTTTCTTAGTAATTCGTTATTATCTCGAAATAATTCACTACGTATACAAAAAATGCATATTGCGTATGCTGTTCAATGTAGTAGAATAAACGTAGTAGAATACAAGTACCCAGATATACTTGATTTCTGTGTCCATTTTTTGATCAGGTTTATCCGTAACATACAAAAGAAAAACGGGAAGAAAATGTTGACTGTCGTAATCCTTAAATGCCTGTACTGAATATAATCATTATTTGTACAGTAGGATAGAATCCTACCTATTTTATGTACTGTACAAAAGGAAACACAGAAATGCTAATTCTGTAATTTTTTTAGCTTACTGTACAGAGATTGTAGAAATAGGGTATTTAAAGCATATTGACACTATTTTATCTATCTTTTGCTTGTACGATATATAATTTTTTGAACTCGGAAAAATATAATTTTACTAGGCGAAATTCCACACAGAGTTAAATTAGAGGCAAACTTTTATTAATATACCTCAAAAATGGACTGAATTTTGAAACGAAATAGACCAACTTCGAAGAAAAAATAGTGATCTAATAAATTTTGTTGTAAATAATTATATTCTATATCATATATTAGATAGTCTATCTATATATTTAATATCCCTGATATTATATATATAGTATGTCATTACGAATATAAAGTGTCTGGCGACCTGGCGTCGTAATTTATTTATAATTAATAACAGTTTTGGTTAAAAAAAATAACTATTGATACTATTTCCGATTTCTAAAAATTCTCCAATTATGATAGTGCGGGGAATAATGCCAAAGATATTTATTTTTCAATTCTCTCCATTTACATATTTTTTAATTGTGAGCTCCTTTATTTTTGTTCTCACTTTCCATTCTGTTTGTTTCCAATGTTTCATTTAGTATAAAGCAAAAAATACACTCGTTCAAATTATGAAAATATTGTTAATAAATTGATAATCTATTATAATCTATAATAGATATATACGTATATATATATATATATATATATATATATATATATATATATATATAGTACATTATATTTATAGTCTCATTCCATTCTCTCTTATATTGTCATTCAAGACTTACGAAAAATATTTTCGAAGAGGTCATTCTAATGAATACGGAAGTAATGACTTCCATACGTCCATTGTAATCACAAATATTGACTGTTATTTAATTTTCATAAAATGTTATCGGTACTTTCGTTAATTTACTAATTAATAAAATGTTTAAAGCATGCGAAATGGTAAATGCCTGTATGAAGTTTTTGTAAAATGAACTATTAAAAGAAAAGACATGCAGTTTGATTTTACTGGTAATATAATGATCCAAATATGTATCCGATATAACTCAAAGTATTTGGGTATTAAGACTTTTATAATTTCAGTATGGAATACCAGCAATGAGAAGAATCATTAATGATAAGAGGTAGCCTCTTCAATTTGAATACGGCGTAAAATCTTTTCACATATCAATGATAAAATAAACTTTCTATAATTATTTGGAATTTTAGGCTTTCACATTATAAGCACTTTTTCTGACGCCGAACCTTCAGAATTACTTCAGTCTTTTATAACAATGTGTTTTTTATGAGTTGAATCCCCTGCGAGAGCTTTGTATACATTTCTTCGGAAATCGCCGAGGTACATCTGAAAGTAGGGTACGTCTATTAGATAATTCGATTTTCCTGAAAAGAAAGGTTTAGTTTCCAATGTGATAAATTTAATAAACCCTTATCAAGCAAAATGTAACTTACATCTGTTCGCTCGCCATCTTACCCTATAAAGATGTATCCTTAAATATAATAATAATTCTTCTTGGATGTATGCCGTGAACTGAAATGCAATACTAAAATTTTAAATGGCACTATTTAATCATTATATTTTATTTCTGATGTTTTCAACCACGCCTAATGATGTTTTATATTTTCTTGAAAAAACTTAATTTTCCTCAAATTAGATTCATTTTGATATTCTTCAAACTGTTTGGTTTACTTATACGAAATAATACGTACCGATATTTTCAAGAATTAAAAATTGGAAATTCAAACCGAAACAAGGTTTTCCTTTTTGATTCTTTAAAGTTCTTAAGCAATGTTCAGTGTTCTTAAGCAATGGTCTTAGAGTATAATTATTTGATAACTCAATCAATTCATAGCATAATTTTTTTTATAATGATCAAAAATAACTGTCATCGATTTTTAAATCTTTGATCTTTAGATATGAGCTGTTAGGCAAGTTTAATTTCGTGTCCTTATGTTTGGTCACTTCCAAGATATTTTTGCTATATAAGTATTTTTATTTGATGTGAAGTGACGAATTTTAAAAAGAACACAAATTATTATAATAATTTACTATTCCCTAAGTTTGAAATATTTAATAGAATTAATAGGTATATTCATGATTTCCGATCTATAATAGCAATAATTGTAACAAAGGATATTATAATAGTAATAGTGTTTGGGCTGAAAAATGTTTAAATGTAATGAATCTAAACTACCATTAATTTAAATTATATTTCAATAAATAAACAATTTTTAGCAAAGAAATACAAATTAGCTATTTTATCCCGCGGATACGTGTGGTACTTATAAATATCTACTAGTGCAATCTGATAACTATTTAAGTTATTATGAGATGAACATATACATAATCACATATCATAAGAAGGATAACGACATGAAATAAACAATCAAATAGTTTCAAATTCGGCGGCAGCGACGATTAATTTTATAACTATGGGTATTCAAGATAACTTTTGTGACTTATTTGAAGTCTTTGAAATTCAAGAACTAGATTTTCTAGTCCCTTCTTTGTACCTATAAAAACTCCAAATTACCTTATAATTCTAATATTTTATAATTAGACGGCTTACAGACATGAAAATCACTTGGATATATAACTGATTTTCAAAAACAAATTACTTAAATGTGAAACAGACTTAATTTTCTGAAGGTTTTACTACAAAATCAATCGTAACAAAACATGTACTCCAATCTAATGTCATCTAAGTTATATTTAAAAATAAATAAATTGTAGTGTAACAACAACAAAAATGTGAATTATGAAACTGCAAAAATTATTATAAATTAAGAAAGTCATCAAAAAACCTGATATCCAATGACTCTTGGTCAAATTATTAAAATGTTATGTTGTTAATTAAACCTATTCAAATAAAAAACAATTAAATGAGTGTGGGTAACCTTTACATGCAGTTGAAGTAAAATTTCTTTGACGAGTATGATAGGTATTATGTGGTCAATGGTGCAGTTATATTGCAAAGTAACGACTACCAATAGCAAAAATCTTGAATAACTATTGGTTTATTCTCATGCGTTAAGAAATTACATTGTTCATCTCCAAAACACATTACCAAACCCTGAGCTTGTCGATGATGTAGTTTTGTTGCAAAGTAATGACTATTCGTTGCATATATGAATCAGAGTCGATTTACTACTATCCGTTAAGGAGTTGCATTGTCTTTCTCCAGAACTCTCATCAGACACTGACCTAGTCGATGGCGTAGTTATTTAGCAATGAAATACCACTAACCGATACCATGAATCACGATCACAAACTACCAGTAACCTATATCATGAATCACCGTTGATTTGTTACTATCTGGTAAGGAGTGACATTGTTTTTCTCAAGAACTAATCATCAGACCTAGTCGGGGGTAAAGATATTTTGCAAAGTAACCACTACAAGTAGCAAACATTTATCACCAGTTAATGAATTTATTTTTCATTTTGGATTCTCATCTTCTGATCATCATCATATTTATAAAAGATCACCTCACTAGTATAATAAAATAATTATTAATATTAAACTTTATAAAAATAAAATATAGACTATAAAACATTTCCTCACGAAATTCCATAGCCAATCGAGCTTTCAAATAAAGGAAACTTCGTAAGCAAACTATAGTTTACTGAATTTTATTTCCGTTCTTAAAAATCTGAGTTATCCTCAATTCGGGCCTAAAAAAGTTTAAGTTGAAAAACATTATCTTCCATATTTTCATTACATTTAACTTTTTATGAAATTCAACACAAACTCACAACTCCAAAGTATTTAAATAGTTTACAAATATTAACATCAAGTACACTTTCACTGAGCGACTGATCAATCCATAAGTGACTTTTGACCCAGCAAATGCAAACGGAATAAATGGAAAATATCGGTTCTTCGAAATAATTTCATCTAAATTACATTTATTATTAGTATCTTCTTATGTTTGTGCCATGTTTCCTCTATGGGTAATAATGTGTATGTAGTTATATGTCTGTATATAATACCTGTATTTCAAATTATTATTAATATTGTTATATATTGTGTATGTGTGCGTGTATATATGTGTTTATGCGTATAAATTGTATATGTTTACGTGTGTGTATATGTATGTTTGTACATGTATATATGAGTGCATGTATGTATATCAATTGGTGCTAGCTCTAAACCGGCCATGTCAGTTTTGGTTATAGCATAACTGCACAAGCCGAGCTAGTAAACTTTTTGTGGATAAAATATTTTAAAATTTTAGGTTAAGGGGTGTAACTTAATTTTTAATTTTAATTTTGTCATTAGAAAATTTTTGTACACATCTGTTGTATTTTATATCCACAAATAAATGATATTATTATAATTATTACGATACGGGAAAAGATCTACGAAGTTAATGTCGCATTTTAGCAATGTATTGTAAATATTGTTTTACTTCGCGTTTCACGAGTGTCTTTCACAACTAATTTAATTCCCACACTTATGTGTACATTCATATCATAATATGTATGTGTTTATATAAAATAATATATAAACGTGAAGACGGTGTATTTGATGTGAGGTATGTGAGGACATAATTGTAATTCGTTGTACATGGTATGCAATTTTTGGTTAAATAAACTGAAAAAAATTGTATAATGTAGAATTTTTGACCCATTCGATCAATGATTGTTGGTAAAATATTTATTTTTAGTCACTCGTTTTTTCTGACCATCTGTAGCAACTATTGGTTAGTCTGTATTGGTCCCATGCCAGTTTTTTCTATGTAATTTTGAAGAGATTAACTGTGTTTATATGCTATTTATGCGTAGTTATTATTCCTATGTGTATTAAATTTTTGTGAAAAATAGTGTTCTTTAAACGAGAAAAAAATTAAGAACGTGTGAAATATCGGTGTAAATTTACGAAGGCATCACTTCTACATACCGATTGTACTATTCATTCAACTATGCAATATACATTATTGCATATTTGAATGTACAGTTTCATTCATTTTGATTTGGGTAATGCTTGGAAGTAATGTCTGCCAGTTTTTTCATTGCGATTTTGAAGAGATTAACTGTGTTTATATGCTATTTATGCGTAGTTATTATTCCTATGTGCATTGCATTTTTGTGAAAAATAGTGTTTTATAAACGAGAAAAAAATGAAGAACGTGTGAAAATATCGGTGTAAATTTACGAAGGCATCACTTCTAGATACCGAATGTACTATTCATTCAACTATTCAATATATATTATTGCACATTTGAATGTACAGTTTCATTCATTTTGATTTGGGTAATGCTTGGAAGTAATGTTCGAGAAATTTGAACGCTTGTGTTGAACCGCAGAATAACTTGATGCCATTGGGATGGACATATTACCAAATATTGCTAGCACATTCTTAATTTGTGCATGTACATAAAGTCTTAGGTAGCACATAAAACATCAATCGTTGAGTAAATTTTGTCTTCATATTTTTTTACTTGTTTTAATTTTTGTTAATATATCTTTGTATTTTTGTGTCAATATATATTTTTAATTAGCACATTACTTGTATATATGAATTAGGTATATATATATATATATATATATATATATATATATATATAACTTGTATGTATGATTTAGGTATATATTTATATATATATATATACTTATATATTGTATGCAAAAAGGAATAAATAATTTCTCATTTTTTTACTTCCAGTATGAGAAAAGCCGTTGCGTCCTTATAAAGAGGATTTAAGTTCTGTCTTTTTTTATTTAGGTAAACTAAATTCTGCTTTTTTTATATATATTAATAAATTTTATATGTATTTATAGATGTGTTTGTTGACACTAAAGTTCAAAGAAATAATATGTATTTGAATCAGTCAATTCGTGAAGAACAATTCTCTGAATCATGTCCTTAGCCCAGAAAAATAAGTAAATGTATTATAATAGATGAGTAATCCAATAGTGAAACAAAAAAGCAGGACCCTCTTCATATATAATGTAAATTACTTACTTCGGTCGCACGTTTTATTATAATAGATGGGTAATCCAATAGTGAAACAAAAAAACAGGACCCTCTCCATATATAATGTAAATTACTTACTTCGGTCGCACGTTTTATTATAATAGATGAGTAATCCAATAGTGAAACAAAAAAACAGGACCCTCTTCATATATAATGTAAATTACTTACTTCGGTCGCACGTTTTATTATAATAGATGAGTAATCCAATAGTGAAACAAAAAAACAGGACCCTCTTCATATATAATGTAAATTACTTACTTCGGTCGCACGTTTTATTATAATAGATGAGTAATCCAATAGTGAAACAAAAAACAGGACCCTCTTCATATATAATGTAAATTACTTACTTCGGTCGCACGTTTTATTATAATAGATGAGTAATCCAATAGTGAAACAAAAAAATAGGACCCTCTTCATATATAATGTAAATTACTTACCTCGGTCGCACGTTTTAAAGTGTTGCAGACACAAAAGACAATTATGGAGTGAACTCTTATATTAAAATAAACCCATGCTCCTGGAAATTCTCCGTTTGCGCTATTTTTATTTCACTTTGTACATAATTCCTTCCTTCCTTTCTTTGTATATATTGATAATTAATAAAAAATCTTTTACATTTATTTTGTTCGAATAGATGAAAATCAATATTTTGGGTTGTGTGTTTTTTTAATTAAAAGTTTATTTTAATTTCAAATCATTGTTTCGTTTAAAGTTTCATAAATTTTTTATTAGCGTGTGTCTGTTCACAGTTGTATATACGCTTTTCCTGTATCTGGTAAGAGAGGTGATATCTCCGAAATTATTCAAGAACACTATAGGGCATTACTTCTAGTTCCTAAATTGAGACGCAAGAGCGTAAAATATTAAGCGAATTTCGAAGCACTTACGATTCCTGAAACTATAGTTATTATCACTTATCTGCTATATCTCATTTTTCTAAAAATTAAACAAAGAATGTTTACGACAAGACCAAATTTATGATCCCAATTGGTCTACCACTAAACCCCTTACCATTGGGTGATCAACTATTAGAATAATGTTAGGAGCCTCCTCATTTTTGGGTGTGAATCTGTGATAATAACAATAAACCTCTTTAGCACTATGTGATAATATTCGAGCTCGTTCAACAAAGTTTAAGGATCATTTATATAGATTAACTAGTTACGAAACTGAACCTAGGCTTGAACTAGGCATACACATGCTAACGTATCCTCCGTAATTAGGGTACAAGAATTGTTTGTTGGTTAGCCAATTACTCGGTTAAAAGTTCGAAGAATTGAAGGAAACAGTCAGTTTGATTAATTGAAAAATATAGACGATCCAGCGGAACGAAGGAAAGTTGGAAAAGGGCATATCCAATAGTTAGTAAACGCTATAAAGAAGATTATAAAACTTTAACAAAACAATTATTTTAAAATAAATGAATCTTTTATTTATATAAACAAACAGTTCAGAATATTGATTTTTAACTATTCGAGCCAAACAGATGTGGAAAATTTTATATTATTAATGTACTTACTTGAGGAATTATGTCCAAATTAACCAAATTTTTATTAATTAAACCAAAAGTAAATCAGAAGAAAATCAGCAAATCTTCTTTAACGAAAACTAAATGTCTATTGAGATAAGCGATATGCAATTTGCGAAGTGAAAATCTATCTTTAACCATCTAAAAAACAATTTTTTTCCAAATAGATGTTTTGAATAGGATAGTAAAGTAGTGAGATTATTTTTCCGGACATGTCGATAAAAAGCTTAAAGAGACATAACATTTCCTTTTTCATACTTGAATGATTTGTTCGGTCATTTTTATCCTGAATTCAATATACCTTCTTTTTTTCATAGATTCGCTTAGTCTTCTTTGAAAATTCCTTCCATTTTATATAGAAAGGTTTTCCCCGACCTTGCTAGTTTTTATACATTACTCAGTACTTCTTTTTCTCCTTTCATACTTTCCTAGCGTTATTTTTAGTTTCTTTCTCAAAACATTTTAAAACATATTCATTTTTTTTCTATTATGGAGACTTTTCCGCAACTAATATTTAGTATAATCCGTCGGCGATATACATATTTTTTCCGAGTAAAATAAAATGATTTGTTAAAAACTTTTGAAGGCATTCAAATTACAATATATAATATGCAAAAAGAAATTAGTTGAGAACTACCGTGTTTAATATGTTCAAAAAATTGCATTTTTTATATTATTGAGTCGATAAGATATAAATAAAATAATATTATATCAAGTATATATTAGAAATTAGATTCATTCTAATGTCATACTTCAAAAAACTTTGATAACCTAAATATTTCAAAATTACTTGAAACAATATTTTTGAATCAACTACGTGTAGAAATCGCACAACGAGAGTTCCATTCACATTTGGGCATTTATAAATATTTAATGGTAAACAGTACTTCTGTTAAACTATTTATAAAATTTGAATATGCAGGACGTAAGTATATTGTTTACTATATCTTTCACAGGTGCATATTAAAAAACGAATTATAAATCAACATAGAGTTAGAAATAACTGATTTTCGTATTCTGTCTTTACTTTTTCCATAAAACCTCTCATTACGCCAACATTTAAGACTATAGGTCGACAGGATATTCCCTATAGGTTTTGGTAAAAAGTGGACAAGACTAAAATATACTAGTAAAGACCTTATCTATACGTTATGTAAAAAAACTTTAAATTCTTTAGCAATATAAATCTTTATGCCTAAGGATACGTAATTTCAACTTGATATCTCAAACCCCTTCTAAGAAAAAAGCTTTAACAGACAGACGGACATAAAATGAGGTGCTAATATAAGGATCCCATTTTTTTATTTTCAGGCACGAAACTCTTAAAACAAACATTATCAGCAACACTCTTCTTAATAATGGATAAATTCCCATAAATAAAAAATATATCAAAAGAAGTCAAACGTGAAAAATAGTATTTAAATTTTTTAAGTCGAATTACTACAAGTTCATTACCATAATAAAACCTTGGAACGCATTTAACATTTTAAAATTGATTTTTCATGAAAATGGAAAATGTGTGTTTTGTATCAAAACCTATATTAGAAGACGCGAAATTTTTATAAAAAAATGTTGCCTTGATTTTTATAATTCAAGATAAAAATGTTTGCAAGATAATATTTCGCTTTAAACTTTTTCCACCGAAATAAAATGAAAATACAAAGGTATTAAACAATTATCATTGGAAATACCGTCTACTAAAAAAAACCGTCTTTTTTTCTATTATTATGACTTTATCTTAAATAAAAATTTTAATTAACCATCGTATTATTAGGTCAACCTAAAACAGAGACCAGGTTTGAAAATTACACCAAAAAAAATTGCATTTGAACTTGAATGCGTTACATTTGAGTATAAAGAAATTCTGCATCATAAATAAAAAAAATATCATACGTAGCTTTAAGTTACGGGTACTTACATATATAAGATGTAATTAATATTTAAACAAATTATAATACCAATGTTATTAATAAAGGAAACGGATATGTGTAGTGTTTACCGTATGACTCACTCTATTGATAAAATGTACGTAGACCCTATGAGAAATTACTGAATTTCACAAACATTAGATTCGGCAAACGACTTTAAAATTTAATCAACATTACATTCTGACAGCGTAAAGAAGATAACAAATATTTTGTAAAATATTATTTTATGACTATAACTCTTCGTCTCGCTGTGACTCTTACTATGACTTTAAGGTCAATAAAACAAAATGCGCTGGAAATGTTTCACAGCCGAGACTTTCGCCAAGTTTACGGGATAATATTTCGAGGGCAATGATATATTGGGAAAAACTTTATTATGTAGTTAAGTTGTGTAAGCGTTTTGTCAATTTTTTAAATAATTTCGTTTTTGTGGTACTACGTGCAGGGAAGGTTATAGATTATTGCACTTCTGAAAATAACCTAAAAGAGAAATTACAAATGGTATCAAATGAAAATCAATCAATGGAAAAATAATTTTCTAAAAATTATATCGTGTTACTCTCCGCCATTTCCTTGCGAGCATCCTTTTTATCTGGTACTTAGGATTTATAAAATCTTTAAGACAGGGCGTGTACTACATTAACTATTTCTTGACGAATATTCTCCTCAAGTAGGAGTGTTGTCGCTGGTTTAATTCAAGTGAACTCGACTTTTGAGATAATTTCTTTGAAATATCTGAATGGGTTAAATCTGGTTCACGGTTGACCGTGGAATAATTCCTCGGTGCAAAATCGATTTATTAAGGAATATAGTCCCATCCACGGGCAGGTTATCCCATCTTACTACATCCAAGTGTTCTTGATCTACTGTACTAAAACTGCTGCAGCTATTTTTAAAAGAATGCTCTAAGTCTTTTTACTATTCCACAGAATGGAATGTGATAGAATTACAACGTTTATTTTCAAAGAAATGTGGGCCAATAAAGCTCTTTGAACACATAGCCGTCAAAACCTTCGTATTTGGAGAACGTGAAGGTGTTTCATGTTTTAATAGGGGCATTTTATTACTCAAGAACTTTCACTTTTACTTACTTTAATACTCGTTCATATAAAGGTAGATTTCGTCTAAAAAATTATGTTCTTTAAGTCGGTGAACCGATCAAGCTTTGTGTAGACTAAGATTTTCATTACAATCAAATCCTTCGATTTTAAATCCTGCAACAACTGTATCTTATATAGATGCATTATTAAAGTCTAATTTCATTATTCGGCGCAAAGATTATCGGGATATCGCTAGAGCATCTGAACGCTTGCGCGTTGCCAAACACTGAGCGTCTCGTACAACGCGCGTTCTCTTCACGCCCCCACTCAACGCCACTCCTTCTCTAAGGTGCCACTGTTCCTTTGTGATTGATGGTTGAACCGGTTTCCTTAAAATCCTTGATCTACGATTTATTTAAATTTACACTTTGGACAGTGATTTAGATCGTGTAATCGATAATGCTAACGAAATATGCCAAATTAGTCGCGAAGGAATCGTTATTCATCAAGAATATTTTATATGACACGCCTTGTTTTCCTAAAGTGATCTATTGCGACTAAATTTCAGAAAACCGAATTAACATACGCGATTGTCTTCTCTAGAGCGATTTCAAAAGTACAATTATTTATCGCCTTCATGTTTTATATTACTATATTATTTTTTAACATAATTTTTCATTATTTTAATAAAATAAGAAATATATTTTACACGAAACATGCTCAAAGGCATTTAAAATAGGATGTGCGTCCATTTAACTCATTTATTTTGTTGGTTTGATTTGTAGCTTGTAATTAAATTTCAACCCATCTTTTAAAAAAAAGCCAATTTCTTGTTTTCTTGGAAAATTGTCTAAAAATATAAATTTTTTGCTCTAAAGTCTGAAAGTATGGTAAATTTTTTGGTTATCAACAAAGGTATAGTCAATTATTCTTTAGTTTACACAAAAATATAGTGGCGATAAACAATAAAGATGACTTCTTTCATAAGTCGAGTTAAAAGTAAAACTAAATTAATCCATTTTTCTTTTAAGAACGCTTCGTTTACTGAATAAATCCGTCATCCCAAAAAAACTTATTCGCAATTTTGGAGACAAAAGAATACAAAACAAATATTTCTAGCTACGAATTGGGTCAAATTTTTTATTTGCCTATCCATCCTCTGATAATTTATGGAAGTTTCATTTATATTCGCATTATTCGCTATTATATTGGCATCGTTCGTATGTTTATATAAGCATCATTTGTTTTTTTTTCAACATGAATGTATATTTATTCAAATCGTTATATACAAGTAATACACTTTTCATTTATTACAACAGATACATTGTTTTGTTCAGCACAAGTAACACATGCCAATCGAGCTATCGAGGGCATGAATTATTCAATACATTGGCATGTGTCTGTCTACGCATGACTATGTATCGTTCCTTGTATATGGTAAGTTTGTTGATTACATGTATAACTATAACTACTAATATAAATGAAATAAGACGTAGTACTTATTAGAAAGTATCTTTTAAATTGTAGAAGGTATTAGTGATTTTTTCAGGTGCTGCTTTTTTTGAAAAAAGAAAGTGCCCAGATTTTTCTGTAATTTGATATGTTGAATAGCTCTTTGGCTGTTTCTTATCCAATTTTGAATACCAATAGAAATGAATTTTTGGGGGATTTTAAGACATGGGTTTAAATGTTTATTTTAAATATTTTTTTTAAATTATCGAAACAATCTTAATTTCTATTTTTTCATCATTCGAAATTTGAAGCCATATTTCGTTCCTTAAAAATTTTAGTTTTCAAAAACTCCTCCTGCTTGGTGTATTACAAATTGAATGTTGTTTCCACATTAACAAAACCGCTTAACAATTTTGCTCCATTTCACTCCCAGTAAGTCATATATTCCATAAAATTGTAAATCACGGGATTAATTTTTATTTTTAATATGTTTTATGAAGCTTCAAAGTATTTAGTATCATCTATAATTGTTTGTTCATAAAAACCTTCCATTTCACCTTCTTAAGGATAAAATTTAAAAAAAGTAATATTTTCAAGATTTGTGTACTTACATTTATCGAGGAAGAGTTTTGGACTATGTTTTATACAAAAGCCAGTCAGGCAATTCTTTTGTATATACATAAATATATATATATATATATATATATATATATATATATTTCCACATTATAGTAAATTTCACAGCTGATATTATAAAAATATTGTTGGTAGATATCGCACAAACATCCGTGTGTTGCAAATGACAAACGTAAATTAATCAGGAAGACACTAATAGCGTACAGTCATTTAAATTTTGAGTACATACGCCATGACGCACTCGCATTTGTTTAATTCCTGGTATATATATTTGTATACTCACTTTTTATTTTTTCTGTAAAATATTCGATCCCGCTTGCTCCTATACATTAACCAACGCACTATCTCACTTCCGTTACCCGTTTCATGGGATTACATCGGGGATTTCGTATCGGCTTTGAATATGTTATCCTACCGCTGCTAAAAGGTTTTACGTCAAAAATATTTTAACTTTAACATCTTCCGATAATTTACGTATTCTCGGAACAATTCATAACAATCGGTCTTAAACTGAGGAATTAATTATGTTATGGTCTACAAATAGGCAGACAGATATAACGACATTATAATAATTTATCAATTTCTTGCGTTTATAGAACTATAAGCCATCGACTATATAATACCATAAAAACTGTTTTAAACAATGCCACATTCGAATTTACTTCAAAGGTTTTTTTCTTTATTCAATAGACAATCGTTACAGAATTCAGTCATGACAAGTGCAGCTATGAGACGGCTGGTACTTAAGCAACACTTATTAAAAAATAAAGTATAACATTTAAATAATTCACTTCGATGAGTAAAATCATTGGACTGAAGAGAGTACTAGAAAATATTGTTCTTAATAATTCAAGCAAATCACTATCCTGTGACGATTAAACTTTCCAGACATACAAGTAACATAACTCAACGTTTCATTACAATTTTGGCTTAAATATTTAAGAGAATTTGAGCAATATAAGTACGGAGATTGACAGAATCTCCGTACTCATATTGCTCAAATACAGCTTAAATTAAATCTTTTGATTTAGTTTAAGCTGTATTATATATTATATATTATAGGCAAAAAATAAAACTAAAAATATTTACAAACAAAAAGAACGTGACAGGAAAAATTACCATTCATTTAAATATAAGTCCGGCCCTGAAATGCTGTGTATTCCGTGTTAACATTTTTTCAATTCGTCTCTGAAAAATATAAACAGTATCGTTTGTAATACTAATTACAAACATTTGCGTAACCACCAACACCGACATATTTACTTTACCTTCTGTTATGTTTACCTTGTACTTTTTACCTCGTGATTGAATAAATTGATGCATTGGTCTTAATATTAAATATATTATTAATGTATTATTGTCTGTTGTCATTTTATTGTCTGTTGTTATGTATATTTAATTTTTAATGTAAAACGCTTTTAATGTAAAACGGGCTCACGTGAAGGGAAAAATATCAGAAACTTTTCCACGGTTTAACATTTTATTTTGTGCTTGTAATTCCTAAATTTCTGAAAAAAAATTTGCAGATAATGCAAACATTATATGGTATTCAAATAATTAAACCGCATAAAAGCCAAATGACCGCATGTGATAAGAGTTCAGTAGTTAGAAGTTTCATTTAAATATTATAGACACTGATAGAATTGAGGTTTTTCCCTCTTGCTTTTAGTAAACTCAAATATCTTGAAATTCAAAAAAATTGTGATTATTTTATTATTTGCTTTTCTCCGATAGAAAGATACCGACTGGTCATCGTGGGGAAAAGAGACCACAACCTTCCAATAAAAGAAGATGACAAAGATAAAGTATACCTCAATCATAAGAAAGGTTGGAAGAGGCCTTTGCTGACTGGCAAACAGATCCACGAGAAATAAAGGAACAGGAAATAATAAATTAATAAGATAGGATTATTTTATGTTATATTTTCTTTAATTTTAAGTTATAACCAAACTTAAAATTAAAGAAAATATAACAAATATAAAGAACTGTATAATAGATCCGAATAAAAGGGCTATGTTATTATTATTATTATTATTTCTCCGATAGTAATCTTGTTTCGACGCGACAATTAAACTGATGTCAATACAAACCATTCTTTTGTAGTGTAAATGGTACATATTGTGAACACAGATCGATTGAAAAAAGATCTAGAATTTGAAAAAAAATTAAATTTTAAAACATGTAGCATTATTTACTTTTTTTTCTGACAGCTCCCTTTTAAACTTTCATGGATAGCTCTTATTTGCACAATAAAAGTTTAATCTGAAAACTAATGCCAATCATAGATACGACTCATTTTATTATAAATAGTAAATATTGTAAAAAATATGGATAAAATACATTGGATTTTAAAACAACACGTGACAACTTGTTGATATTTTTAATTAAGCTCTTTTCGAAATTTGCACGAATGGCTCTAATTTGCAGATTAAACATTTTGTGTTCGGTTTTCTCCAGATTTAGAAATAGTTTCTTCTTACAAAAGTTTATTTATTAATTGTTAATAAATACACATTTAATGTACTGCAAAATTTTAAATTTATTGTCTAAGGTTCTAACGAAATAATGTAACTTGTATTTTAAATTGACTACCTATATTTAATCACAGGTTGAATTTTACGCCAAATCGCTTTATTTGTCTAACCAACTTGAACCCATTACCTTTAATTTTCTTAGGGAGTTTTTTCTTTAAATTTTCTTAACTCAAAAGGAAAAATGAAAGCCTCGTAAGATCACTTACGTGTTTTTTCTCAGAACCTGATCAAATAGATATATAAACTTTAACATGGTAATAACGCATATTAATCTGCAGAAATCTACGTAGCTCACACATAAAAATATTTATATGGAAAGTCGAAGTAGAAAAATTGAACACTATAAACATTTGTTTCTGATTCATGTAATATCTTTACAGTATAATTTGAAAAGGTTATTTAGAAAAGACTTAAAAATGCTTTTTGCATAGCTATATGTAGTATATTTTTGACTTATTCACGATGATATATATTTATATATATATATATATTTATATATATATATATATATATATATATATATATATATATATATATATATATATATATATACGTCTTATTAAATATTAATAATTATTTATTGCATTAGGAAGTCGGTAAGGAAAGAAGGATGTTACATTAAGAATGTATTGACTTTACCTAGGTCCGTGGGTATTTCAGTGTATATTTCAGCTTTTATTACAAACACTTCTCCAAGCTTTTGTTACAAACCTTCTTTCTGAAAAAGAGAATCATAAAAAATTGCTGGAAATATGTTTATATAAAGTTTATTTTCTTAATTTACAAATTAAATTTTGATACATAATCTTAAAAAAACTTTAAGCTCTGGTACATCGAAATCATTGGAAAAAAATATAGTATTCATGGGGACCACACACAGAAATGAAAACAGAAAACTATGAAATAACAGTGGTTTTATAAAGTTTTGAACAACTAGACATCTATTTTATCACGCTAGTAAAATAACTTCTAACCCACTATGAGATTCTCATTGTATGATATATTTCAGAGGTCAAATATTAAAAAAAAAATATATAAATAACATAAAATTTTTTAAAACGAAAATGTTTAGACGACTATCGGAGTTATTTGATAATAAATGCGTTTTTGTTATTAATTTTTCAAAATATTAATATATTTAATACTCAAGGTTGTACTGCAAAATGATCCTACAATTAAACAATTACGCGAATTTAACACACTTTGACAGTATACACACATTGGATTTTCCACATAGTCGATTTATTTTTTCTTGAATAGATGTACGCGACACTAATGTTGCACAACACGTCACCCTTACAGCTACAGATATACTGCTGCTACAACCTGTTCGTGACGGAACTCATAAGATTTTACTCATACAAAAAGCATCCAACGCGCACGTCATACAGTCGGGTATATAAAATATCTTTGTGTATATATGTGTAACTGTGTATACAGGCCAATGCGTGTGCGTATATATATGTAAATATGTGTATATATATATTTATGTATATATATATATAAATATGTATATATACATATATATATATGTATATATATATATATATATATATATATATATATATATACATATATATATATATATATATATATAGTATATATTATATATATATATATATATATATATACCTCCTTCTGATATTGAAAAGAGTGCAGGTGTTACTATTACAATAAGTGAAGTCGACGTACCAGATAGATTTTTTATATTTGCACAAGTGAAATCTTTTATTAAACCAACTTTTGGTTTTGTTATCAGGGATTTTCGTAAATACATTTTTTGCCAGTATAATACAGAGTTAAAAAAACATACTTAGTAACTGGCTAGTCTGGATATAAATATAAAGAATTCTAGACTATTAAAAATTTAGGAAAATTTTATACCCTTGCAAAACAAATTAGCAAAAATTGCAATCTTTGCTAATATCCCACCTGAAGATGTTGTAATACAGCGAAACCTAGGTCGCGGTAAAGAAGATAAAGCAAGTATAGATAATACTACATCACGTCGTTTCATTTAATTGTGAATAATGTATTTCTACTATTTCTATTTTGCCTAATATATTAAATAAGTATTGAACTTTAAATTGGATATTTTTGTTAGTTTCGTAACGTGTCAGTAGTAAACCGCTGTGTGGATACCTGAAAAGTATTCACGGTAGTACTTTATATATCGAAATTAAAAGAAATTATAACCGGTACACCGATTCTACTAGTTTACGAGTGATAGTCGACCAACTTGTGACATGTAGTTAAATCTGTGAAAAGTTTACACAAACTCAAGAAACTTAAGAAAAAGTATCAATGCGTTTTCTTCAATTCTCTTAATTGCAATATTCTCGTGCAAGTCTGCCATTATATAATTTAAGTTATGATATATATATATATATATATATATATATATATATATATATATATATGTATATATATATATCTAGGGTATTACAATTTTTTTGTATCTATATTTATAAAAGATTTGCCCGACTTACTAATCTACAAATGTATAGTCCAAACATCTTCCTCGAAATATGTAAGTCCACAAGTGGTGAGAATGTTCCTATTTTAAATTCCATCCTTATGAAGGTGAAATGAAAGGTTTTTATGGACAAAATGATGACTATTTAATGAAAATATTTTCAAATGTAACAATTAAATACGTGATTTACTATTTCATAGAATATCTGATTTATCGGGGGTGAAATAATCAGTATTAACATTTGAATGTTTGTCATTTTTCATTTTAGATTATTTTTGAATTCAGTGAAGTTAATCAAAACGAAACATCGAGGAAACTCCCACATGTTATATTTTACAATAAGTAAAAACACAATATTAAGTTTCGAAAAGCAACCATATTCAATAGAACGTCTCATTGAAGTTATCTTTGGAATGTGGTTAATTAATAGGAAATTTAATTTATTAACTTCTAGTATTTTATGACACTTAATTAATGTTATGTTTTAAATTTACATCAACTCCGATAAGGATAACGAAATAATAAAAAGCAATGAAACCAATTTATTTTTTCCACATAGTGACTGGACAGACATATATACAAACGTGAATTGACATTATTATATGAAAGTGAAATTTGGTCTTAAAAAAATCTTTAAAGGGCTAGCAAATTTTTTTATTCTAAGTAGAATGAATTTTTTTTACATTAAATAGTATTCACTTAAAATTTTCTTTTACGATGTCCTTTTTTTGCTATGGATGCGATTTTGAAATATTTTAATCTTCCATGTACGAGTTATAATTAAAAATCCACATATAAATAATTTTGTTGTTAATTGAATACAAAATAATAAGTGATTTGTAAGTAAGCCTTCAAAGATATCAATTTTCAAGTATTTTTATTAAAACTTTACTACATCAAAGCGTATTAATTAAAAAATGGAACTAACAATGTTTTTATAACCAGTTTATATACGACTAGTTAGCACAGAAAATGAAATCAACGATAATGTGACATAAGTTTTTATTAGAAACCCACATGAGACTATTAATCCATTACTAACTAAAATTGATTTGCCGCAAAAGAAATCAACGATAATGTGACATAAGTTTTTATTAGAAACCCACATGAGACTATTAATCCATAACTAATTAAAATTGATTTGCCGCAAATAGCTAGAAAGACCGAATAAGTTAAACTTGAATATGAAATCGACTATTAAATTAAAAAGACTATTAAATTAATTTAGACTATGCCAATACTTTTATTTTTTAATAACAATTCTCATCTTTGTTTCACTAATTACCAATTGCTGTGCGGAAACTTCTGAAAAGTAAAAGCTAGGGAAACAACAAAATTAAGTTAAGGAAAGCTATTAGCAAAGTTTAATGGGAGCGACACGCCATTAACTTTAAGATTTATTGCAAACCACCAAATCACAATTGTTCTGAACTTCATCAGTTTGTTCTAAACCTAATGTTAAAGTTTCCTTAGTTTTTCCTATGTTCTTTAAATAGAATGAAAATTCTCCGAAAATAAATACTGGCTATCAAACTAGTTTTCTAGATGTAGACAGTTGAAATTGACATTGTAACTTAGAAAAATTGTGTGATGGAACCATTTTTTTTAATTGTTTGTTTCCTTTGGGACATGAATTGAACGAGCAATTTATAACAATAAGAACTTTATTTTTTCTTGAAAAATAGTTCTATGCAAAGACAGGAAATTCATTTTTTAGATTTTTCTGAAAGAATATTCTAGAGGTATTGTTACATCAATATTTAAAAATAATTATATAAAAATTTTGAAGGGGAAAGTAGTAGTAATGAAAAAATTTTAATTATGATATCTCTAAGAAGAAAATTAAGTGCATTAAAGCTAATTTATCTCCCTTAAATGAAACTACGTGATGTAGTATTATTTCTACTTTCTTTAATTTCTTTACCACGACCTAGGTTTCGTTGTATTATAACATCTTCAGGTGGGATATTAGCAAAGATATTTGCTAATATCCCACCTGAAGATGTTGTAATACAACGAAACCTAGGTCGTGGTAAAGAAATTAAAGAAAGTAGAAATAATACTACATCACGTAATTTCATTTAAGTGTGAATAATGAATTTCTACAAAATTAATGCCACGTATATTCAATAATCGCTAATTTATCTCTAAACTGTATATAAGATAAACCTGAAAGTATTTTTGAAAATATATTCAGGAACTATTAAAGTCAAAATTGTGAAAGAAATTAATGCAACTAGAAATTTATCTAAAACATAACTGTATTTCATAGCAATTATCCAAAATTTTATAGTTTTTTCTAAATTTAGTACATTTTATGACTATGAGAAGTAATACTCATATTGATAAACTGTAGTAGTAGAGACATTATGTACCTTTAAATGATTATATGTGCCTTAATGTTTGTGAAACTCTCGCTATGGGCATTTTACCCTTACTTAACAGGTTTTTAATACGTGCTAACTTATTTTAAAGTACAATTAATGCAATTTTAACATTAAAATTGTAAATGATAGAAAAGTTGTACATATATGGGAAAACGTAGATATATAAAGTTAAGCATTGGTGAACTATTATAACTTAATTTTATATGACTACTCATGTAACAAATTATATACACAATGTAATAAAATAATAATAAATGACCAATAACAGCATATAAATTGCAAATTATGTTTATCATTTTATCCAAAATAATTAATTTGTCACTTATAACCGATAAAACTCATACTAAAATAATAAACGCAAAAATGAGTTTGTCTAATCTACTTGTTTTTGTTTATTAAATTGTTTATTAAACTTTCAAATAGATCTCAACTAAATTTAGTTGAAAAATAATTTCATAATCGGAAATGTCTCCCCGGATTATGAAGTCATCATAAATTTAGTATGACGAATAATCCAAGAGAGGATTACATTTTTATTCAGAACTCATATTTAAATGTATATCAAGTAAAACGGATTGATAAACATAATACAAAAATAGATTACTTACACGACTACAGACAAAAATAAAACTTATTAACATATACTTCTTTACGAAGTATCAGTACTGAGTATCGCACATTTGAATAAAAAACGAAAGAAAGATATTTACTAACTGTATTTTACACACTCTTAACCTCTTATATTTTTTAACCATACATATTGTAGCTAGACAAAACATAGTACCACATTGCTATACAGTTCTATGCTGCCGAAACGAGCTTAGAGCATAGTGGTACAATAGCTTCACACACACTGTTGCGGGTATACGGACAATTTCTACCTCATAATGAAAATGTGATAAAATAATCTAATAAAAATAATTGACAGTAAAATATGTTGTACTCAATATAATAATATTGTAATCTGCAACAATCATAGCAAAACCAAATGAAAATTAACGCGGCATTATATGTATATATATATATATATATATATATATATATATATATATATATATATATACATACATATATATCTATATATATACACACACATACATAGCATGTAATACCACTAAATAGCGCTTCTTGAACTACTTAAGCAATTAATAATGTATAATCCGTTAAAATGTTATTTCTAAAATCAGTCGCCTGGTTTATAAAATAAGTAAAGTTTAAAGTTTAAATTTTGCATGAAAGACTAAATATGTGTAAATTAGCACACTGTGTAAATAGCGTCAATATTTTATCACATTTTCATTTAGTTTGGCAACATGGAACGTATTTTCAATTGTCAATTGTCAAAATTAATCCTCATATATTTTGGTGAAAAAGCGAAAAAATAAAACGTACTTTTCGTTCTTAATTACCTTAGCATTCGACACTTAAAAATGGCAGTGATAATAATTAGTAACTAAAGAAATAAAGAAAAAAATGTTGGGCTTTATTGAATATATTAATTTATTTTATTATGCCTTAATTTAATAAAAACTTATTTCATTTCTTGACATCAATATTTCTATTTGAAAATTATTTCGTGCACGTATACATAATATTTTAAATTCTAATTATTTTATTTAAAATGTAGTTTTGTATTTATTTAAATTCTATTCGAATATAGCCTAGCGTACATCCTGATAATTTAGGAAGTATCATTATTACACTCAATATGCACAAAATCATGTCCAAAAATTTACTCCTAATAAAAAACGATATAATCATTAATTCCACATACACGAAAACGTAACAAAAGTCACTAATACTCATGATGCCTACTGTCATTCTAAAAACAATTACTATCTCTTTAAATAGATTCAAATATTCGGATTGATTTAAATGGATATTTTTGAGTTTTACATAAAGAAAAAAAAAAAAATCAAAAATATATATATATATTTACAATGGATATTTATTGTGAAATCATAATTACAATTGGGCTAACATTATTACTTAGCAGCAAATAATAATTTATATAAATGATGAACGAAACATCATCGTATTAACAGTTGTTCAAATAAATTTCTTTTATCAATCGATGATAATGTTAAGTTGGTAACTTATAAATTCACCACTTTTATCGACCGTTTTCGGGAATGTTATAGAAGTATATAGAATATTTCATGTAAAGTACATAAAGAGTGCATTATTCAAACTTCTGTTTAGTTTGCAACTGAGTAATCGGTTTTCGAAGTGAATTTTAACGAAACTTTTTTTATAAATGTCATTTAGGGCGAAAAACCTTATACACAACCCTACTCCGTCTTACGACGAAATTTAAAACCTTATTAAAACAGATTCCTGATGAAATTTGCGTTGTTTGGCAATTCTATTTTCATGCTCTTATACTGCAACAGAAAAACAATTTCATGCTTAGAGAAAAAAGCGAAAATAGACCGTTTGGCTACCACATAGACTAACACTCATTCAACTTCAGAGGAGAGTTAGTGTGTTTGGAACTACTGAGTTCCCATCGTATCAATAAGAAGCTAAAGTCTTTGGCTACAATAGATGAAAAATGGGTGGCTTATGTTATTTTTTACCATAAACACCAACGGCTAGCGGCTGGAGAAAAGAACCAAAACATAATGTTGGACAAAAGATACTTTTGAGTATGAGTGGGGTAAAAATGAAGTTATGCATTGAGTTACTCATTGGGAACACTTTCAAGCTAACAGTACAATTTCAGCTAAAATTTATTGTGAACAAAGTTTCCTCTAAACTTTCTTCATATCAAAGCAAAGTTTATTTTTTTATGAAAATGCTCGATCTCACAAATGTAACGCGTTAAAGCCTACTTTCACTTCAATAAAATATGCTACTTCTCTCACCGCACTCTCCAGATCTTTGGCCATCTAATTACGATCTGTTTCGCTCTCTGTCAAATAATTTACGTGATAGAAAATGTAAAGAGCAAAGTCATATCAGAATTGAATTTCACTGGTCTTTCAGTTAAAGGTACAAAGCTTTCTACAAGGACGGACTAGCTCTGCCTACTCGTTGGCGACAAGTGTTAGTACCTAGTGTTAGGACAAGCTCTGCCTACTCGTTGGCGACAAGTGTGTACCGGTGCTCACATAATTGAAGACTGATTTTATTGAGTACATATAAAAGTTGAAATGTTTGTGTATAAATATTTGGGCGAATCACAGATTTTAAAGATTTCGAAATGTCAATTTTTTTTTTCTATTTCGTAACTTTGTTTTGTAAAATTATGCAATCCAAGATTATTTAATATTACTACATATGTAGCGTTTATTGAAGTAAAAGATGAAGATTGATACATTTCTATGAAAATGATTTATAACAATTTTGAAAAGATAGGGGTAGTGCAATCTACTTATGATCAATTATTATAGATTGAAGTAGAACTGTTTAATGAAGGTATATATTATATATGTAAATAACCTCGCTTACCTCACGAACAGTTTACCGTTTCCTAAATTTAGATTTACGTTTACGAGCCATCGGACGACTCAAAAGGCGATAGAGGTCGTGAATATTATATAAGACGTTTTCATATATACCATATATGTGCCACTGGTACACATTCTTAAACTGTATCTTATTTGAATTTTTTTCCGATATAAAAATAAGTAGTTTTTATATAAACTTTAAAAAAATAAGGTTCAACTCTCCTCATTTCTTTGGACAAATGTTAAAAAATATAAGAAACTTCCTTTTAGGTATTTTGAAATGCTTAAAGCAATGAAACTTAAATGACTACACATTATTTGGTAATTCAATTGTTATTCCTAAGAAATTATAAATCAGAAAAGCATTTACCTCTTTTCTCATTCAAAAGCAATAATAACGAGACATAGAAATATGACTCTCTGCTAAGTCTGAAATTTATGTTTACTCTACCGTATTTGGAAATTAAAAACTCTTACCAAAAATATTGACGAAGAATGCAATATATATATACATATATATATATATATATATATATATATATATATATGTGTGTATATTAAATAATAATGTACTACAGTAAGAACAATAAACTCGTTAGTTTTTCTCCATATTGTACAAAATGTATTACCGGCAATAAATGAGACCTTCTTAAATTGAATTGTTGCACTGCAGAAAATTTGAGGAAAACCAATTTCTGAAAGGCTTTGAACTAGTAATAAAGGCCTTACGTAAATCTAGCCTGTGAATACTTAAAACTTCAAAGTTTGAATATGTTTGAACAAGGAAAACTTATAATTTGAAACGACAAAGAGTAGAGCTGGGGCTATCAGTAAAATGTTCTGAATGTTATTCTGATTTTATAGGTTTATGTTAGTCTGTAAAGTCTACTGAAAAAAGTGTATTAATTTATACAGTTTGTCATACATTTCATAAAATTATAATCGTTAATTGATTCTTTATCTTTAGGCTCGTTTCTGCCACACTATAGAAGTATTACGCAATTTATATGAAATAAAGAAAAGATAGTTACCCTGAAGACTTCTTTTTCTTGGAAAGACAAAGCCACGTAGGAAATATTGTGACAGCATAAAAAAGGGTCATCTAGTACTTAAACACAAAAGCTCTTTTCTACGGAACATAACGGGAACTATTGAAATCTATGTATGTACATTTTGGCCCGTATAATATTCCAAAGAATACACAGTCTAGCTAATTAAATCAGTGTATGTGGGTGGTGTACAAATTTGGTATCGACACGAAATAAATCAAGTTACTTAGGGACGTTTGTTATACTAAATTAGACATTAATGAAGTTTTTGTTTAATCTCTCGCTGAAATTTTTTTTCATTGCTTCTCAACTTCTTCGTAAGGAATCCATTTGCAACAAAGGGCAAGTATTCACTACAAAAATATACTATGAAACACATAGATACAAAAAAAAAATAGTTAACAACTTTCTCTCCTAATATTCCGCTCACAGCCTTTGGTTACCTCCAACAGTTTATTCACTCTTCAAATTAACAAAGTTTGTTTCACTTCTTACAAAAACTTAGTTCCAAGTAGTAAAGTCTTGGAATCAACTAGATCCCGATACCAGATAAATATTCACGAATAATGTCTTCAAAGGTAGATTAAAAAAGTCCTGTCTGTCTTAAGTCCTTCTGCGCTCTTGTCTTGTTCGTATTTTATTTGTATTTCGTCTTTTAAAACCCTTTTTATTTTTTATCTTTTTTGCTCGGCTGCTCATAGATCGGAGCTAGACTTGTGTTCTGGTTGGCTATCAGAGAGTATTTTCGTGGCCACAAGTTATAATGTAGCAATGTGCATTAATTGTTTAAAGTACGTATATATATATATATATATATATATATATATATATATATATATATATATATAAATATATATATATTTATATATATATATATATATATATATATATATATATATGTATATAAATATACATACATATAATCGTTTTAACTTCGTTTCACTTTACGAAACGAAATTACAACGTTTACGAGTACACCTTCTTGGTAAATTCTATCGAACTCTAGAACAAATATCTTTGCTATTAGCCCACCTGAGGATGTTATAATACAACAAAACCTAGGTCGTAGTAACTAACTTAAAGGCAGTAGAAATAATCCTACATTATTTACCTTTTACCTTTTTAAAAGCTCCTTGATATTTTATGATAACTTAATCAATATAACGCGAACACCAGTTTACAACCCATAGAAAATACTTATAACTCGATTTGACGAGTAACTTTATGCTCTGTGCTGGATCGAGATAACATTTTTTATTGCCAATATAGTTTTTTATCTCTTTTACAAGATTAATTTTTTTTCCCCCAAAACCGATTAAATGTTAAGAACATTTCGTGAAGCTATATGCTAGTAAATTAAGTTGATAGCCGATACGCTTATAATTAAATTAGTTAGAAGAAAAGTTAATCGTTTAAATTTTCATGCTTTTAAAAATGATATAATAGTCTTTATAAAAATCAATACTAAATTTAAGTCTTATTCAGAATAAAATATTGGCAAGTGGAGCACTAGTAAAAAAGTATTTTTTTTAATTTAACGTCTCGATATAAAACTTGGTTTTGTTAAGCATATGAAACCTATTTTGTTAACGCTAAAATAGAATAATATAAAATAATATAGAATCAAAACCTAAATCATAAAGAAGATATCTGTGTCCATTGTCTCTAAATAATATTTGCGTTTACGCTGGATATTGATTCAGAACAGAATTTTGTTTGTCTAATTTAAGTTCATAACATTGTTGTTGGCAAAAAGGATGATTATACAAAACAAGTATTTACTGTGGGTGGACGTGAAAATGAGTTTAGCTATAATATATTAAGCATATTCATTACAATGTAGCAGCAGCCAACGGCTTTATTCTTTTTATTTTCACGCCGGGTTTTTTCTCTAACCTTTTTATTAAATCGAGTTGGACAATTGCTATAGAATAAGTTCAATTCTAATGCCCTCTTGCTTAATATCCAGAATGTATCGAATATACAAATTAATAGAAAATAATAGAAAGTACAAATGAAAAAAAACTTTGTGTAAATAATTTAAAAAAATAGTCAATAGTTCCTTCATCTATATATAAATATAGAAAATAATAGAAAGTACAAATGAAAAAAAACTTTGTGTAAATAATTTAAAAAATAGTCAATATTTCCTTCATCTATATTAATAAAAGGAAAATATATGACAAAATCAAATGAAAAAGCACATGTACTCGATATTATTATAACAAGCATCCAAACGATCGTTAACATGGACCTACCACAAGAAAATATTCGATTAAATATAGCGGATAAATTAGAGAAAGCAAAAGTGAGAGAGGAATGAGCTAAAGGCAAATAAATAAACTCTAGTCCAGTTTTTTTCTGAATGATGGTTTACATCCTTTCCTAGATAACATCATGGTATATGTGATAACACATGGAGTTTGAAAAAATGGTTTAGGAAACAAAGAATATGAATCGCTTGTAAAAGTTGTGTTCAAAAATACATGAACGCTTCATCAATTTTTTTTAGAATTTACTAATAGCTTGTCTTCAAATTAATTTTGTCTCTCTACTTGACCTACTTATACGAAACTCTTTAATTTTGTTTAAAATTACCAAAATTAAAACATCTTTTAGTTGTATTATATTATTCATTTTTTACCGCTCATTAAAAAGATAAATAACTTATTTATGATATCATTACGTAGAATCTAAAAAACTCATAATTGTCTTTAATGTTACTAAACACTTCGGAGATTTCATTTTAGAATGGACTAGAATATGTATCAACTATAACTTCAACATTATTATGTAAACAAAATACTTCTCTCACTAATGAATATGATAATAAGGTCCTGAGTCTTTTCGAAATACCTATGTTGTCTTTAATATTATTCCTCTGGAGTATACCTAAAGAAAGTAATTGAAATCAATGTGAATTCCTACTAAGCCATGGCCGTATTGGTAAATATTTTTATTGCTTTTTCTGTTATTTAAAAACTTCATCAAGAATCTACTTACATATCCTGACATTATGACTGTCGAATATCAATGCACCTTTATAGAAGAAAATGTTTAATGTCCTTGTCGGTATGGCATTAATTCTTTTTTACATAAAATTCTTTACGGAATATGATTAAATCAGTTAAATATAGGTATGCATAATGAAACATCGGTGTGTGGGTTCAATAGTTGTTTGAAATTATGTCTATCTGATATTCATGTTAACTTGTTGCTCTCTTTAATTTTGCTAAATAATATTTCATATTAAAGAAAATTTAATATTCTTCGTGCTCAACTATTTTAATATATATATATATATATATATATATATATATATATATATGTATATATATATATATATATATATATGTATATGTATGTATATATATATATATATATATATATATATATATATATATATATACACATATGTACATTCATATATGAATATCTGTATAAATTATGAAACAAATGTGACAAAAGTAAAATTAATGAAGAATATCCATAAAAACATTGGCTTAAAATTTAATATTGGTGACTATGCAACTACAAATACGAGAATTTATATTAAACACGAATATATTCATCATCAATAGGAAAAAAACTTTT
This sequence comes from Druceiella hillmani, assembly GCA_039881145.1. NCBI lineage: Eukaryota > Metazoa > Arthropoda > Insecta > Lepidoptera > Hepialidae > Druceiella > Druceiella hillmani. The sequence continues at coordinate 2,398,691 of JAYKKI010000115.1, read as the reverse complement.
AGATAACTTGTGTTTACCGCGATAAAATATCGTGAAGGGAATCGATGCGGTAAATTAGGACCCGCCTCACCGAAAATAACTTGTAGATTGGAACGTTACTTGCATAAGTATTGTATACTTACAAAGTATGTACTCGTAAGTATTACTACATTTTGTTTAACGTGAGTGAAATTGTATAGCATTTACACATTATTCCTACGATTTCAAAGTAATGTTATAAGTTTGACTTTATTGTAATAGTTATCAGTCTTCAATATTTCGTAATATAATAACTATTATTTACGTATATGTGTGTATATATGTATATATACATATATATATATATATATATATATATACACATATATGTGTGTGTGCGTGTATGTGTGTGTGTGTGTGTGTTACACGCAGACTAACATTCAAGATTCTGACATTACGACAGTGGTATTTATAAAGACATTATTAAATTAAATATATTTATTTAAAGTTGAATGCATACTGCCATCTAACGGAGAATTGTAAATCTACGACAAAATAGGCAAAGATTATGAACCATGATTAGAAAAGAAAGAAATGTCGGCTTTGATTAATTGATTTAACTGACTTAGAATGAAGTAGCAAGTTAAAACTAACATCAAATACTGAGGAATACTTCCCCATATACAATGGTATAAATGAACCAGATAAAACTTAAAAAAGAAAATTAAATGCCTTTAAACAATAACTGAATAAGCATTATATGAAACTTATAAAATGAGGAAAATACGATTGAAAAGTTGGAACTTTTGCAGTAAATTATTTCCAAATTAAAATAAATTTTGTAAATATTGTTGCATTAGCAGTTATAGGAATCGGTACCTGTCTCTTTCTTCTTCTCTTACGTACTTACATATCCATAAACCGATATCTAAGCGCCTTATTAAATTTTCATTGTTAAAAAGTTCTGTCATCAAATTATTTATAAAGCCATGTCAAATACGTTCAAACTTGTTTTCAAAATGTTCGAGGAAAATTTATACTCTCATTTGTTGTGAATTTCCTTAAAATATCATCGTTATCCATAATCAATACCACGAAAATATTTCCTTTTAGAATAAAAAGAATTATGGACTACGCCTCTGCTAGTTATGACTGTATAATACGTTAAAATAGCCACTTCAGCACGAGGGGAACGCGCACTAAAAGGGTTCCGTACACATTTATACATTTATAAATATTTGATTTTACATAATATTCCTATCAAACTATTTATAAAAAAAGTAATTATGTAGTACGATAATATATTGTCGACACGTCTTTAACATGCGCATGTTTAAAAAAATATTTCTTTATGTGATTTAACTACAGTTTACTTGTGCTATGAGACCTTATTTCTTTCTAAATTTAATGGTTTTATTTCACCGGGAAGTATCCTATTAGTAATGATTTATTGGAGAGTGTCAACATATACGGCATAAATGGCTCTATTTTTAGAATTTTTCTTGATTGCCTTGACTTAGAATCTTGATGTTTTATGGCTCCAAGGGACCATAGACCTATGTATTTGATAACAATTTTAAATTGATAGTTCCTGAAAAGAAGGGTCTTGATAGATGGATAACGATATATTCCTTAAAATATTCCGTATTTCCTTTGAGGAAATATTTTCTTATTTCCTTTAAGGAAATATTCCTTATTTCCTTTGAGCCTTAAGAAAACAATGGGTTGAATTGTGAAGTTGCTTAAAAAGTGATATAACTCAATACAATGAAAATACATGTCCTTTAAAATAATACGATACTGACTGACTAATAAATGTTTATCAAGCCGTTCTAGAATCTTGAAATTTGACACGAAAGGTTTCATAGTTCAAGTAAATTTACAGTGTTTTTATTGGGTTACCTTAAAAAAATTATTTTTTACAAATCCAAGGGACCGTATATCAAAGCATTTGATATTAATTTCAACTTAATACGTCCATGCGTTCGTGAGAAAAAGTGTCTTGACAAATAGACAGATGGACAACGAAGTGATGCTATAAAGGTCCCTTTTTCCTTTTGAGTTATGGAATTGTAAAAATTAGGACATCATCATAATTCTTCATCAGCCTATGAGTAGATTTCTGGAAACTTCAGCTTTTTCATAATTTTAGGTTAAATAGTTTCGACAAAAAAGTAGAATATTTTAGATACTGTATATTTGTCGGTATGTGAGATACACTATGTAAAATTATAAAAAATTAATTACGGGACCCTTGTGAGCTTCCAAACGATATCTCACATTATATGAAGAAGTAAACAAATAAAATTTCCAGTAAACAAAATTCCCAGTTTGCCGACCCTAAATCTTCATGTGAAAATTTCTGAGAGATATGTATGGGTCAATATATTTGATTAATATGCCAAATTTCAAGTTTCTACGGTAAACGGTTTTAGACAGATGTATAAAAACTTCAGTCATCATTTAAAGGTTTCGTTTTTATTTTTGAGTTAGGAAAACGTAAGTATAATAAAAAATTTAGTTGTGATGAAATTAATTTTTTTCCTACTTTATTCCACGCATTCGAAGGGTTAATATACTCAATAAAATTATTATAATTTAAATCATAATTTGTAATTAATGACAAATGTAGTGGTTTTCCTAAGGGCCAGAAATTTCATTAATTGTGATTTTATCAAAACAAGTAATTCAGTAAGAATACCCAGCAACATTATAAGACCAGGCAATGTATAAAAGAAGTGACAACGAGCTTTTTACAATTTATTAGATTTTACTAAAACAAAAATTAACATTTAGATTAAGTGAAAACAGGCCGAGTAGTGCTTATCTAATCTATACCATGAATATAAGAATGTATGATGAATCCAAGAATCATAAATGCGATTTCAAAAGTATTCATTACTTTTACAGAAAAAATGTGTGGTCTTGTTTATAACCATGTAAAGTCTTTACAAGTTTATTAGATATTATTTATTAAAGAGAAATTAAAAAAAAAATCAAGATAACAGATAACAAAATTTTCGTATTATCGCAATAAAAATACAATACCTAAAAAATTTCATTTATTTTTTCCGGTGAATGTGGTATCGAATGAAACGGTTTCGGCTCAACAAAAATAGAAGGGGAAAACTAATTTATTTAATAATGTGATACGATAATCTTTGAATTTTTTCTTCTTATTGAAAACATTAAGTGAAACAAGTCAGTAGAGTAAGCCAGGCTACTCTAACGACAGTCTACTATTTACTAACAGGTTAAGGGACTGGCGGCTTAGGGGTAAATTCTATCCCTATCCCTCGCTCTTTTCACTACCGATATTTTGTGTTTTCGGTACTTTCCCACTTCTGTATTCGGATATTTAAACAGACATTATAAATAATTAAATGAAATTACGTGATATAGTATTATTCCTACTTTCTTTAACACGACCTAGGTTTCGTTGTATTGCAACATCTTCAGGTGAGCTATTAGCAAAGATTAAAGTAGAAATAATACTATATCACTTAGTTTCATTTAATTATCAATATTTAATTTCTACAAAATTAACGCCAAATATATTCAATGTCGTTATAAATCAATTTCATTTCTAAAATAGGTTTGAAATAATTGTTTATCGCACTATTATTCTTCAAATTAACTTCTTTAAAATAGTTATTTCCTTTGTAGTATTTGCAAATGAGAATCACTTATAAATAATGATGTAATACAGTAAGCAGTAAGACTACAGACAATAGTTTTTATTATATATCGTTTGTCTAATTGAACTACCCAAGTAGTAAGAATTAGATGCAAATTAATTTATTTTCTGCACGATTATATTTTAAAAACATTTATAATTAAAAAAAAAAATAAAAAACAAACACGCTTTGGTAAACAAACGACTCGTTAAAACAAATAAAGCCAAAATTTGATTACTGTTATCCACATTTATTTCTTATTGAAAACTGTTTTTTAATTCAACTTTGTATTTAGGTCAAAACAACAGGCAGCAAAATCTTATACAAACATTTCATCCGTCACTAATTGAATTATTCTGAATTACCAACAGAAAAAAAATGGTGAAAAAATTATTATTGGATGATAAGTAATTTAAGTTACCGGATAATAACGACTTTTCTTACCGCTTTGAAAAGTTGGTCGCGACAGCTGTTTAAGATTTAATTAAAATTCCAGTGTCCGTTTTCACGAGTCCAAAATTTATTTATTAGGACTAAAGTAGGGACTGAAAATGCTAACGATATTAACATATTTGAAAATAAGTTCATAAAAGACGATTTAAAAACATATTTGGTAAATCGATGGGAAATTGTCATATATATTGTTTGTTATATATATATGATTGATGTCTCGACTTATGCAATAGAAAAAACTGTACAAGATTCTGATTTTTTTCTTGATATTACTAAATTGTTTTTCTAATAATTTCACTTAATGTTTTCAATAAGAAAGAAAAATTCAAAGATTATCGTATCACATTATTAAATAAATTAGTTTTCCCCTTCTATTTTTGTTGAGCCGAATCCATTTCATTCGATACCACATTCACTGAAAAAAATAAATGAAATTTTATAGGTATTGTACTTTTTTCACCTGTATATGTTGTATTACAACATCACCTTAAGATGTTGTAATACAATGAAACCTAGGTCGTGGTAAACAAATTAAAGAAAGTAGAAATAATACTACATCACGTAGTTTCATTTGATTGTGAGTAATTCGGAAACTTTACCTGGGTTATTAGACGTTATTTTCCCTTAATACCATGATCAATTTAAGTGAACAAAAATAATAATAATTAGATAAACTTATTATCTAGCTTTTTTCCGCAGCTTCGCCCGCGTGGTAAAATAAAAACAAATTTTTTGCTTGATGTACATCCGCCTATGTTTCATCCGCCACAATTTCTAGCTATGTCGAAATAAGTAGATACCGTAAATATACGGATGAATAAATAATTACCTTTATGACTACTGAACTAAGAACATATATAGGGTCAAAACAATTTTGTAGTTAAATATATTTATTGAGAAAAATGAATAAAAGCACAGTGAGAGCCATTTTCAAAATTAACATCCGTGGATTTGATATTAATCAATAATATTTTAACTGACTATGAGTATATGTCATAGTTAACTTATCCTACACTTTTAGCAGTACAGTTTTTCCGCGTGCCAATAATATGCTGTTCCCGTAAAAGGTAGTATTTTTTAACTTATACGGCTGTTATACACTTAATACGAAAAGTTTCATTGTACACTGATAATATATGGATTTATTTAAGCATGAAAGACAAACAAACAAATAAACAGACAAATTTCCATTTTTGTATTAGTAGGAATATAGTTGACATAATTAAAGTATATGTTTACGTAAATTAAATCGCAAGTCAGTTTGGGAGATACTAATTAAATGATCAGAGGTGTTCTGTATTTTTTATACAATATTTTTAAGGGTTATGAAAGGGGGCTACCCTTTCATAACCTCGATGTTGATTATAATATCTATCAGACCACGACCTTGAATTACATTCTAAAGCAAATCATTCCCTTAATTCCTTAATTAAGCATTGCATTTTAAAGAGGATATTCAAGGTACATGCTCTAGATTACGAATTAAACTCTAGATTACGAGATACTGTTTAAACTTTCCTGAAATTATATTACTTATCCTGATCTGCAAAATGAAATCCTTTTGATACCTATCCTTAACCTTTTCCTGTCTCTAATATGTTGCTAAACTTAGTTTTCTAAGCTTGCACAAATTTTTTACAAATCAATAAATAAATAAACAAAAATACTTGGATACATATATGATATAAAAATGAATGAATGTCATGTCAATTAATTAAAAATTAATAAGTTTTCTTGTCAGATTAATTTCACATTCGCTCGATAGCTGCGATTTTTTTCGCATCCAAGACTAGACGTTCCTGGATCCAATCATTCTGAATTTCAGAAAAAATCGATTACTATTTGAATATAATCACGTTTAAATAAGTCTTGGGTTATTATGATACAAACTCAATGACGCTAGGTTAAGTATCACATAGTCTTTTCCATCCTATCTGCTAAAATAACTATCTCTGATTGCGTTCTACTATAGAAAGATACAGTTCAGAAACTTAAATTGTTCTATTGATCGGATGATTGTATAATTAAATAATGAAATTTTTTTTCCAATTTTGCTATATTTCATTTTATTTTCATCATATCGATTTTCACAGTTTCTCTAGAAAAATGTTGGATGTCACATTTGTCAAACCAGTTTACATACTATTTGGGTCATATATTTCCACAAAATAATCGTATTTAGATAGAATACAAACCATAATTTCCTTGACGTGCAAAAGTCTGATTAAAAGTAAAATAACGCCCATTAATTCCGCTAATAACGAAAATCTAATAAAATATTGGTATATATTGGTGTACGAAGATAAATGTGCAATTCAGTATTACATATATTGGATTGTGCATTTGTCTACTTACTTTAAAATGTTACTTTTTCCAAATAACAGTGATGCAGGAAATTTATACACAACTTTCTCTTTATACATTTTCCAAGTGTTGTTTTTCGAAAATTTTAAGAGTATGCGTAGACCTAAATAAACAAAGAAGTTTAAAAATAAATTTAATGCTACATCAAAATTATTCAATCCTAATATCTATAATCCCCTTAGCAACGACCGGAAAAATTAACTCAAATTGGAAATATAGAACCTTACAACACTTAATGTTCCTTTCGTTTTTCTTCGCTCTCTGACACTCTTTCATAGGATAAGATAGCAAAATCAGAGGAATGTTATTGAATTAACCTTCCATAATCTACGAAGCTCCCCTTTGAATGTATTTTTTATTTCCTTCCGATTCGTTGAATAGAAATATGAAAATGAATTTATTCTTTCAATATGTGTTAGAATGTAATATGTAAGAGCACATCATAAACAAATATGTGTCTTTTTTCAATAAAAGCGTTGGTCTTGATATTTATTTTTATTTTTTTAGAAGTAGTACTATTATCGAAATTGAATATTTAACTACTCGATAATTTGATATTTTTCGTAAAATATTATAAGGACATATAGACCTTCTACATTGAAAAATATAAAAATTGGTTAAAAATAATAGGGTTATAAGCTTCTAAATTTAATGGCAATGATAGAATTAAGAGATGTCTGCCTGTCACAATTGTTATAGCAGAAAATAATGAACCTTATTTAAACCTGTCAAGTACGAATAGAACTCCCACAGCGAGGGTTTCGTACATATTTAGGCCCTCGGAAATATTAAAAGGTACATAGTATTTCTATTAAAATATTTAGAAATATTAATTTTTCAAACTGAAAACATATTGCCTACTACATCTCTTACAGGCGTCAAAACATGGTGCATATTTTAAAAATTAGAATTTAGAATCTTCGCTATTGTTTTCCTACAAACTTTACCTGAAATTATAAGAACTTTCTTTTCCCTCTAATTTTGGGTTCAGCAGTCTCGGAAATAGGAGAGGGTGAATTTCGGGAAAATGTTGTTGTATATTTTTCACTGGATTTCCGAAGACGTATTACATTAAAAATAATTATCAAAAGTATTTTTGAGATCTTTATAAATAGTTCCTTCCAACGATACCCCACACCATATATGGAATCTGAAATTTGTTTATCAGTATTTAATTTTTATTCTCTATATATCTATTTAAATGTATAAAGGTTTAAAAGGCTTTGTTGTTGTATAAAATGTTAAGTTTCTAGTTCAAGCAGTTTTTAAGAAAAACGCCTGCGATAAATAGATGGTCAGAGATATGAGTAATCTTTCGAGATTTCTCTAAAACATAATATACAGTTTCCTCGTTTTTGTCTAACTGTTAAGTTTAACCATTAACTTGATAATTTTTTAAAATTTCGTCAAAAAATTTGCCAATCGTCATCAAATTTTCTTTAAAACAGAGATCTCTCTTAAAATATCATACAGTTTCGTCGTATTTGCCAAAATGTTAAGTTTTAATCTTTGTACTTGACAAATTTATAAGCTTCGTTAAGAAGCTTGTCGTTCCCTATCAGGTCTCCTTAATATAACGTCATTGTGTAGTTTCGTCAACTATGTCTAAAGTTTAAGTTTAAACCTTCAGACTTTTTACAATTTTAAGGCTCGTAAAAAAATTTACCGCTCCTCATCAGGTCTCCCTTAAAAACGATGTTTCCATTCAAGTAACATCGCTCTAAAATTTGGTCGTCTTTGTCTAAACGTTTTTTTAGTGATAAATTTTATAACTCGATAAATTTTTAAGCCTGCTCAAAAAAATTTGTCACTTCTATTTAGCATTTTGTATTATAATTAGTGTTAATTTACAGAACAATTTTTAAGGGTACCAAAAATTTCTCTTCAGAATTTTATTTGAAACCTTTCAAAGATATTGCCTATGTACTAACAAAAATATATTGCGTAGAAATTGGAAATATATTAATTATTAAAAACTTGAAATGATTTATGTACAAATTTAAGAGGAGGCAAATAAAGTGTTTGATTACATTTTAAACTGCGTATGACGTTTCCTCTGGATTTAACTTTGGAACTTGTTTATTTCAGAAGAATATACAAGTCACTATGATTACCTTAATACAAATGATTGATGAGTTGAAGCCAAGAGTGACAATTTGTATTATTTACTATAATCTAAAATTACTAGCAAAACTAATAAAAGAAAAATAAAAACTATTAGTTTTATATAAAAACAATCAATGTAATTAACTTTTTTCGATTTCAATATAAATATTGAAAAAGACCCGCGCTTAAAAAAATAAAATAATAAAAATACGCTAACTTAGTGCAGTGTGATATTATTTCCGAACGGAAATGAGTTGAGAAAATACTCTTATTGACATAGATTTTAGGAAATCACCTTTCCTGAAGTCGGTCAACAATCATAACTCAAAGGAAACAGTGACTTAAAGATTCAAACTTAAATATATAAAATGCACATATTACTTTCTTTATTAGCCCTCACTGTAATATTAAGCAAGTTGTAAGTCAATGAAAACAAGTAAATACTTGGCAAAGGTCCAGAATGAAACCGAGAATTCGACGCACATAACAAAGAAAACAAATCATCTAGCGCAAACGACCCGTTGAAGATGAAACCAGAGGATATATAAGTAACATGGAAATCGATCATGTTTATTATCCAGTTCCAAGTTACAATCAAAGGGACGCCTTCGGAAAATCGCCTTACGCTGAGACAGTTCACGTATTTCGGCACTTTCCCACTGACCGGCGACTCAATTTATGCTCTAGTATATTGTTTTTCGGACAGTATATAAGAATCTATATGAATCTATCTATATGAAAATAAAGACTTTGTTGAAAAAGTTTACAATATGAGATATTATTTTTGTTTACAATTTATTAGCAAATATATATTTTTATGGTTCCGCACCTCAAATTCCTGAAAGGAACACTTATAAGATCACCCACTTGTCTATATATATGTCTGCAGTTCAGAGCTGATTTTCCCGAAAATCACGTGCTGTAAAAAATTGAAAATGACATAGTAATATATGTTAATAATACACATGTTTTTTTTAATACTCATATGATTTAAAGAGGGTATGAATAAAGTATTAATTTTTTTATTTTTACATATCATGTGGGGATATATTTCAAAAAGCTGGTCATTAGGAATAGATATTTTTTTAGAACATTAAATTGTATATTTAAAAACCATACCTACACCCTTATTTCCTGAACAAGTGAATAAACAATTAGGAATTGTTAAGACCTGGCTTGAAGATTACATGAAACTTACAGTGCTTATCCTACATCTCATAATTTTATGAATATGGGCGATGTTTGTTTATACGGCTGCAAAAGATGTAGTAGAAATATACTTCCGTAGTATAAAATTAATGCTCGTAAATAATTTAATAGTTTGTTAAGAGATATATCTACATTTAAAAGTTTACTAGTATCTAAATTTGTACGAAAGTCTTGTATTACAATTTCTACTCTAGCTTGACAGGTTTTTTAATTATTCGACGGAGTTAGACAGGTTTCTTAATACGCCAGTTTCATTATCGTCGATTTACGACGTTAAAAACTTATTAAGTGCGAATAGAACTTTGCAATTAGAGTTCGACATATAATAAGGCATATATAAATATATATGCAGCATTTCTCTCAAAATATTTACAAATATTAAGTTATTTTAAAACACTTAATTATATCGCTTAATAATCCCGACTGTCTCGAAAATTGTGAACTTTGAAAGCATTGCTATTGTTTATCAATAAACTTCAAGTAAATTTTCAAGTGTTTTATTCCAAAATTTTGACAAATTTTTTAGAGATAGAGAAGGGGAGTAGACATATTTTTCCTGATATTTTGAACAATATCTCTGGACATGAGCTTTTAAAATAATTAGCTTCGCAACCTTTATATCGATACAGCAAAGTAATAACTTCGAAGGATTATCACACATTGTAAAATAGCAAGACTGAATATTGCACTTTATTTCAAAGTTTCGATTACAGCCTTTTTTTTGGGAGATTATGCGAAGAAAATGTTTATACATTCATGTCAGTTGCCTTATAAGTATTGCGTTTTTTTCTTTTGATTTATGCGATTTCAAGAAAAAAAATATATTATTGTACACAAACCTAAAATACAGACTGGAAGTATATAGACCAGTCGGAAAAAAAGTATTTAATCATGTTAGCGCTATGGTATCGTATTCTTCTATCAAATTATTCTGTCCATAACTTCCGTGACAAATGATTGAATTTGAACATCTCTCTGACAATGATTTGCCTACTCTCTAATGACGTTGCCGTTATTACGCCACCTTGGTGCCTTTAAGAAGATGCCTCACAAATATTAATATAGCTCTATAATCTGAGCATGAACTCTAATATATATACTCAACCTTACTAAATAAGTGCTATTTACAAAAGTTAAAACCGCATTAAATTAATATACTATATTAAGATTTACAAAGGTACAAAAATTCAGAAAAAGTTTTTTATGTAAGTAGATATAATTGCATAAACATACGGTGAATATTATTTTCGATTTTTTATATGATACGATAAGTTTTAAGTTCATATTATATTTAATCATGTTATGTTTAAGACTTAGGAATATGTTATGAAAATAATTTAGAAAATATATGAAACAATTTTTCCGTATTATTATTTTAAACTAACATGCTAAATTCAGATCAAATAAACCATTAATAGCAATTTTATAAATTTCATAATGTTTTTTCATAAAATTTCAAATTCAATTAAATATATGTTTCAAAATAAATTAAAAACCATTTAAATAGTACATCTTAATACCAATTTGTTTATTATTATATGAAAAGCCTGGTAATAAAACGTACTTATGTACTCGTAGGTCTCAATTGAGGCCTTGTAATTTATTCATTAAATTATTGAATACAGAAGGGTGTGTTTATGAAATGCGATAAGTTTCTAGGTTTTGTTAATATTATTTTATTCTGTAGCACGGAATTTTTAATGTTTATTAGACTACTTTACCAAATTATACTTCAAACTAGCTGACCCGTGCGAAGTCTTCGCACTGTATCACCATCTAGCGTGGTCCAAGTATACAATTTGGCTAAGATTTTTGATGTGTCGCCCACAGATGGCGCTCATGCCAATTGTTATAAAAATTAATTTTTTTATTAACAAAAAGATTTTTTCGAATTTTTTTATATTTTTCGCCCAAAGTAGAAAACATAAGCTTTAAGTGGGTATTTTTTTAATTTTTTTTGGTGCAGTAGTTAAAGAGATCGAGCCGCTCGACCAAAAAACACCTTTTAGAAATAATGTATTTAGATAACCTAACATGAATTATACTAAAGGAAAGCTTAAAATTCATTGTACTCTACTCCGTCATTCCAGTCACGTTCGGTTTTCTAATCTCCTGTGGGATGTAGCAGATAAATGACTCTATCGACATATTATTTGTAATGCTTCATTCTCATTTCAAGTTTAAATATTTTCTAGGCTTATTCTGCGAAATGAACTCTGTAATTCGAGCTTCTGAATAAACTATTTTAAACCTCGCTACGGATTTTTTTGACAGCATCTGGTGATTTTGATACTGCGTTGCCATGTTGGAATTATATGTATCCGCACAACATTCGTCTTATTGCGTCTATCATTTGTTTAAAATAACAAGTTTAATGAAATATTTACAGCCGTTATTTTAGTTATGCCAAAACGAATATTATGCGAAATATTCGTTATTAGTATAACTGGTTGCTCCAAATTGATGAATTTCCCAAAACAGTAAAAGAACCTAGTATAAAGTTGGGTAACATTATTTGGAATAAGTAAGTGAATTTACTTTTAAGTAACTTGGAAAAATTCAATACGATATAACAAAACAAATTTCTAATTTTAAGACTAATGCATCGCGTTTATTTAACAAATATCGTCAAAATAAGAGAACATTAGGCTAAGTACACAGAAGTGAAGTAAAATAGAAATATGAAAGTGAAAAATTGATTATCACCAAAAAACATACTATAGAAATTACATTGTCGAAGAAGGTGCTGTAAACACTGAGAAATTAGTTTAAATACGAAAATTTTGCAAAGGTATAAAGGAATAAATTAAAGGGTGTATAAATTATTATAACATACATCCCTTTTTACTCTGGCATTCATTAAACCTCTCAAATACCTCTTTACTATAAGAACTAAAATATCTTTTTCCGTTTGAGACCAAACAAAATATTTCAATATTTGTCCTTATGTTACTATTTGTATTATATTTATAGTACTATTTGTATTATACTATTGTTACATTTATATAGCTATTTGAAACGCCTATCAGATTTCCAATTGTTTTTTTTATCTTTCAAGTTCATAACTTTTATTTTTACTGTCAATTTATATAGCCAAAATTGCCTAATTTTTCCTTTTGCTCACAGTATTTCGAAGCCACGATGAATTTCTTTTTGAAAAGTTCCCTATTTAATTTCTTATGTACTGCGATCAAATTTAACTATATGGGGATTGATCGCTTAGATACTGAGCTCCTAAATCAATGTTCAGTTATTTCAAATTGCCGAAAGTAGTCAATTTCAATTTCAATTTCAATTCAAAACTCCCTGGCTCTGGCTGCTGCAATAATTTCCTTAATACTTGTAATACAACACTCATCTACCACTTAGGCAGAAACATTTGATAGTAGAAACAAAATAGTTTAAAGATATGTTAATTTATTGTATAGTAACTAAAATGGTAAGAGAAAATTGTTAATGGAATCAACTGACACGAATAATTTGTAATGGAAATAAATCAAATAAGCAAATAATAGAAATTTACTAGAATATTATTGACTTATAACGGCATGGTCGAAACTTGTTCTTAGACTTATACCAGAATCTTATTAATTTGTTAGAAACACAACGACGAGATTAAATAAAAGCAGTATCATTTATTCAATAAAGGAACGCCTTTACCAGGACGATTCAAAATATAACAAAAATCGTATCCCAGACCTACAAACTTGACAAATGGTCGATATGATTACTTAAAACAAAACATTTTCTTTAACTGGTATTGAGAAATTACCGGTTTTTTTATTTAATTATTAATAACTGCAGAAATATTAAAGTATTAGAAAAAGTAAAATCTTCTCAGTCGTTACTTGAACATATTAATGCAGATTCCGGATTCAGTACCTGAAGTATATTGTTACAAAATAGTTGTTTGTTTAGGAGTATGGAATATGGAATTAGGTTGGTATAAAATAAATGTAAAACAAAGTGTCATTTCGAGTCACTTTTCATACCCCTTTAACTCATAATAAGGGTCTGTTTGATATACAAGGTTTAAGATCCCGCAACGAACTTCTAATGATCTAACAACATAATTTAATGCTTAAACTTGGCTCATTTTCTACATTTACGTTTTCCAATAAATTTTCTAAGATCATGCCAAGTGAAATTTTATTTTTGATGGAAAGAAATATTTCTATTCTCTTATAACTTTTAACAAGTACATTTGTTCATTATTTTCTTTGTTTAATTTAAAATACTATATATATAGAAAAAAGAAGGAGAAATGCAATCTGCCAGGCAGGGCTTTCATGAAAATGTTAGTAAGGTTTAAAATGTAAATTTAAAGTAAAAGCGGTATTCAATAAAAAAAGAAGTACCAATTTTTTTAACATCAGCTAATTCAAACTCTTCACGACTATTTTAAAATAACAGTGAATAAGCAAAAACAGGCAAAAAATTTTGTTTTTTTTTCCTAATCTCTGGAAATAGTTTTCTAATTACTAATAAACATAATATGTAGCCTATGTAGACCAATATGCCTCTAATTTGTCCAATTCCAATTTAATTAGCTTTTCTTTAGTTTTTGTGTGACGTAAATCAACATTTTATATCTTGTTCCATTTATTGAAATAATTATAAAAAATGAAATATGAAATTGGCATACCTTCTTTCTAGTTGATCAATTACGATAAAATACAATCCAAATATTACGCCAAACAATCAATTGTCAAATCAGTAAAGATTTGTTCGAAATCAATTCTGCTATTCTTGTATGATACTTGAATGAACAACCAAACTCACAGAAAAAGGATAAACAGGCAAAAAACCTATGCCCATTCAATGCTTTTCTTGTATTCGTATACAGGTACAGAAAATAAAGTAACAAACAAATTTATAGAGCTTGACACTAAATCAAAAAAGGAATTAAATGGCTAATATTGACAACAGATGAAAGTATAAATACATTGAGGAAACAAAGCAAGCTCATAATGAGTAAAAATATTATCAAATAATTTCATGCGCGGAGGACAACTAACAACAATGTATGCCCTCATTCACCTGCCTACATTTGGGTTCCTTTTTCAAACACACACCACTCCTGCATTACTCCACATTTCAACTCTGACTAAGTCCATTTCGCTAATGCGTGTTTGGATAGAAAACTTCAATTCCCGATTTAAAATATACGAAGCGTCATATATTAACATACATAGATACACATTTATGTAATCGATAGACGTCGGGTTTGTGTGAAATATTGAATTTTTTTGGGAAAAATTGATGAGGTAAACCGATTAGGATAAAATAGGAACTGAATGTTACTTCTCATTGGTCCATCTTCTCTTTTTAAAACACCATCAGAATTGGTTTAGTATTTTTATGTAATGCATGTAGAAACAAACAGATAAAAATTTTAAAACTATATTTTTGTATTCTATTACATTTATTGTGTCCCCAGAAATAATTGTTTCGTCAATGTCTTTAATCTAACGACAAATCAATTTCAGTACATTCGTTGTATTAAACAAATAAATGATTTCTTACAAATACATTACAAATAACAAAATTTGCCAGGTATTTTCTTTCTTGGTTAAAAGTGTAATCACGTATCTGTCAAACTAATTAATCATGTAACTAATTTTCTTTAGCCGTTTTCTCATTTGTAGGGACCGTAATTCCTCCTAAGAATACCGATTAACAATTTCTACCACACAAGGTTAGCAGTTCGGTGTTTTGCCACATTTATTGACATTCACATTTAATTCTCTTCTGAAATCTGATTAGTGACTTTTGTAAAGTCACTATAAATCTCTCCAAATTGTCAAAATAGTTGGGTATATGTGGATACTTTATTGAGGTATCTGACGTCGGCAAATTAAAAATAATCTAGATTTGTACTCGAAGTGCTTTGGAATTTGGAAAAAGTGTTGATGTGGAGTGCTGTATTATGTATTAGTAATATTCAAGACCGGCATCATTTCAGAGTCCAAGACTGGGAACCGTAAATAAACATTGGAAAAACCATCGTTAAGCTAATATAGCTAATATTGTCCTTTAGACGGTTCGTCACATTTTGTTTTTTTTGGTATTATAATCATCAAGTGATTATATTATATATTCATTATATATTTCATTGTTTGTTAAAAATTGTTATTTGCTAAAGTAAGTCATATTCGCAACTGTACCTTTTTTTTGTGAGAGAATCTAGATTTTGTTAAACTTCCACCATCTCACACTGTCTTCATAGATCTGTACATTATATAGTTTTAAAAGCGATCAACAAATTTTTGGTCTTTTTTTTATTACTAAAGCCAAAATCAAGATTGAATTCTTTTAGCTGACGCTCTTCCAAAGGGCAAGCTAAATAATTGAATACCAAAAAATCTTAAAATAAAGCAATTTATAATGAATACTCCATTATTATTTTATTTACGCCATTTATCCAATATAAGAAAAGTGTTGTGACAAAAAAATAAACGCTTCAGATAATATAAGCCCTATTCTCAAATAGACCAAAATCAAACAATTAAATAAATCATAAATTTTTGGTACCAGTCGCATTCGCACAGATTTCTTTCAGCAAAAAATGTTTTATTCTTCCCGCGTTGCTACAAATGGCATTAATATCGATATACCAACTAATATAAATATCCAAACTGTCATGATTCTAGTCGTTTTATTGCTTTTTTACGACACAGTGATATCATTCGCGTCATATTTTTATAAAGAAGGAATTTCTCGATTCGACTATACTTTTTTGTATATAAACGCACATTTCCAACATTTATTAACTTATCTAAATTATTACTTTCCTTTAGAATAATATAACTTCAAGCTATTTTAATTTATTGAATATATTTGGCGTTAATATTGTTGAAATTCATTATTCACAATTAAATGAAACTACGTGATGTAGTATTATTTCTACTTTCTTTAAGTTATTTATCACGAGCTAGGTTTTGTTGTATTACAACATCTTCAAATTGGCTGTTAGCAAAGATCTTTGTTAATAGCCCACCTGCAGATGTAATACAACGAATCTTAGGTCGTGGTAAAGAACTTAAAGTAGAAATAATACTACATCACGTAGTTTCATGTAATTGTGTATTTTAGTTTAAATGGATTCTATCTGAACATATACTCGGAAGGTGGACAATGAAACTCCTCAACGCGTGGTATTGCTGGAAAACTTTTGTTTCTTTGTGCACGAATTTGCTGACCAAGCAATTACATCACCAGTTTGACCAGTCGAATTGTTATATACGGGTTTCTTTCAATGAAATTTTTCAACAGATGATAGCACATCACTTGCCCGCTTTTTTTCCAAGACTAAATAAACATTTGTGTATCAATTTGAGGCCAAGAAAACGATACCCTGAACATTCATTGCTTAATTTATGTCCTAACCGTATAAACTCTTAATCTGTTCCAATGCTGCCCAGAATTTCCTCTTGAAATATTCTTCCAATTTTCTCCTGTATTTCTTAAAATAATTTTTTTTCTCCTCTATTGTATCATTACAATAAAGCAACGTTGATTAGGAATATTGATATTTCTATGTTAGCCTATATCCAAACTAAAAATTATAAAATAAATTATCCTGCAGTCGACATTATAGAAAATAATTTTTGTTTTACAGCAAAATTGTCTGGACCAAAGAATAAATAGTTTTTCTTGAAGAGCATCAAATTATTTATAGATTTTACATGCAATATTTTATTTTAGTTTCAACTCCTCAATCCTAGTGCCCAGGGGTACTGCTTGCCTGACCCGCCAGACTTGAGGATCTACCGTTTTTAAAATAGTATTGAGAGTCTCAAGCTGAGATTGTTATTAAATTCTAAGTTCGTACTCATCGGTCTTCATGCCGAGGGAGTACTGCCTGCTTAAATCGCAAAACTTGAAAACTTGCTGTTTTTAATTTAGTATTTTGCGTCTCAAGCAGAGACACTGTCATTGAACTCCGTATTCTAATTCCACAGTCTAATGTCGCATTGGAACAGACTATTTTGTGTATGTTTATTCTTATTTCTGGCATGAATCAATTCGGTTGATTACTTTTATGTTTGATTTGCACTCGTGTATTTCCATAAAAATTTAATTAGAATTTTCGCGTGGAAATTCAAAGAACATAATTGAATTCTTCAATAAGGAAGAGTGCAAATTTAATGTTCAAGTTTGAATAACATGGGTTTAATAATCTAATAATAACGTCTGTAAGGTTACGACACGACTAAGGGCGGCTTATTCTACCCTTTTACATAATCAGGGTACAATTATAAGGCATAAACTCAATAACCACAATTAAATGAAACTACGTGATGTAGTATTATTTCTATTTTCTTTAATGTCTTTACCACGGCCTAGGTTTCGTTGTATTACAACATCTTCAGGTGGGATATTAGCAAAGATTTTTGTTAATATCCCACGTGAAGATGTTGTAATACAACGAAACCTAGGTCGTGGTAAAGAAATTAAAGAAAGTAGAAATAATACTACATCACGTAGTTTCATTTAATTATGAATAATGAATTCCTACAAAATTAACGCCAAATATATTCAATAAACTTAATAATTTAGGACTCGTTTTACTCGTCTCGTTATAAGAAAAAAAAGAATAAAGTAAATATGTGAGTAAGTTAAGTATATACATGTAAATACAAAGACAAGTCTCTAACAAGTGACAAATATGTGTGTTTGGGTGTGCATATTTGAAAGAAAAGAAAGAAGAGTTGACTTGGTATCGATTCCAAAAATCTCAAACAGTATTAACAGAATTATTTAGCAAATTTACTTATGTTTGGATACGATATTGTACTTTATATGATCCAGCTGGCTACTCGTATTTTTATCATTTTATACTTTTTTATGAAGAGGGAGCACTCCGAAGTTATGTTTTATTAGAGAGTACTCCGTAGTTATGTTTTTTTTTGTTTTAAATGGATTTCGTGAAACAAAAGTATTCAGGTACCTGTCATTAAATTATATTAAGCTTGTGCTTTATTCGTCAAAATTCAGTTGTAAATTGAACACAATATCAAAAACCATGCCTTTTATATTCTCTATTATATACGTTCGATAACTTTTTATAATACACCAAATATCCCTGAAAAAAATGACGGATATTGCTTGCCTAACTTTATTAGAAATTTCTTTCTCAAATTATTCTTTCTATACGATATCATTACCTATAATGTTGTTCTGTATTCTGAAAATCGTCTATCCAAAAGCAGGCACCCATTAGTAAATGGTTACAGAAACGTTTCAAAAGAAATGCTCTATACAAAGTGACTGCTCGTATTTGAAGCCCACATTAAATACGGTCCATTATTTCGATGTGCCTTTGTGAGAAGGATATGTGAGTTACGCTGTGTGAGCAACGTTTCGTGTATATGGTGATTACATTCCAATGATTTTGTTATTCGAAGAATTATTTATTCCAGCTAAAACTACTTTTTTGTGGCAACATTTTACAGGAAATTTTATAGAAATTGTTGCAAAACGAATGAATATAGAAGAAATGTCCAAAAAAATGTTTAAACAAAATCGTGGAATTGTTGATAAGAATGATGGAATGCCAGAATGCTTTTTAGATTGGTTTGCAACAATACAAGCAACAGTTTATTTTAATTTTTTATTTCTTTAACATTAAGAAATACTCATTTCTTGGAAAATATGGACATAATCTTTAATTTTATATTACTATCACCGTATGTAAAAATGTTAAAAAAAGAAATGCATTTAATAGAGACATCGCTTTTTTTATTTTATGAAATCTTTTACTAGATGTAAATGTCTTATTTAGATATATAGATAATGACTACCATAGTAAAAATAGTAAAATCTGCGCATGCAAAAAATTGTAAAAAATTGCATATTACGCCCAATTGTAAAAATAAGTGCAATATCAAACTGAAAACTTGAATTTATTTGAATTAGCTTGCACCTTATCCAGATTATCATTATAATCTTCATCTTAAATGACTTTAAATTCTTTTTATTCAAAATGCCTTCATTATTTTCAGAGTTGCCATTTTTGAAATTCTTGACATCTGTCAACAATTATATGTATACTTCAAAATGTATACTTCAAAACTAAACCCTTTTGAGCCACTTTATGTATGCCTCTTTTACAGCCTTTTTTCTCAGAAACCGTTTGATGAAGAAACTGATATATTACATAGTAATGAAGCATATTATCCAGTACATGTATTAATAGCTGATTCTCCAAATTTAGGCATAAATTTCTTTTCAATTTCATATATGTTATGTGTAGTTAAAAAATGCTGGTCAGATGAGTCTCAATAATATTTGTTTGTTATATTAGGTATTATGTCGTCAGAGGTATAATGAAAAATGTGAAACAAATATTAGTAACTTGACCTTAATGTAGAAACCTTTGAACTTAACGTTATGAAATAAAATATTAGGTTTCTGTAAACCTTTGATGGTAATCCAGATTCACAGCCACTCACTTCACATTCACACTCACAGCAAATTCACTTAACCAGGCTTTTCGCTTAAATTAATTTGTTATGAAATTAACACTGAGGTGAATAAATAAAATGTTTGGTCATAATACGCAATATATTCTTAAAAATTAAAATTTTAATACTTCTGTATTTTTAACATTCCTATATTATTTCTGCAAATATTTTAGCTAGTAATTGTTTGTTAATTTCGACGTAATATTTTTTGTCTTCTTCACTGGCAGGAACTTCCAGGTATATTGAAAATCGATGAGCCAAATTTTTCAGAATGTAAATTCTTTAATTTCTTTTATTTAATATAAAAAAAATGTTTAAAAATATTTTCAAAATTTGTTATCCTGAAAAACTGATTTTCCAGTTTATGTGTATATTTCGAATTTAAAATTTTAATTTAAGTCTTTAACTTGTAAAGGTACAATTTTATCTAGTTTAAATTAAAGAAAATTTTTTAAAAATCAATTTATGATATAATAATATGTCCAAATAACGAAAATGCGTGAAAAAATGTGATAGAACATGATAGATTTTGGTATATAGATTAAAATTAATAATTTATTATTTTTAAATAATTAAAGACAAATAATGTCAAATAATTGAACTTCAAATAAAAATAGATATCTCTTATAACAGAAAGAAATTTTCAAACCATATGAAACAACATAACAATTGTTTCATTGGAGAATTTCAAAGTAATATATACGCTTTTTCATAAAAAAAATAACAGAACGGTATTCTTGCTGAATTAATTATGTATCTGTCCACCAGTCTGTCAGAGGCACATTTTTCAGACCCTACTTGATGCCGAAAGGTAAAATTGAAAAACTCCTCATCTGATATTTTATAAACCAGTAAAATTCTATTTGGTGAAATGAGTCAATGAAACTATTTAAAAAACGCAGTTTTAAGAAACATTTGTCTGTCTATAAATATATGTAATTTTTGTGTATAACTCGAGGAATAAGGTATATTAAATTTGATGAGGCTTTCAATGAGTTTTAATCTCGAATTTGATTGGGTTAATATATATTATTCAACAAACAGAATGTTATGCAACTTCAATGGAGAACTGATAACAAAAAATATTCGTGCAGATAAAGCCACGGATAATACAATTAAAATAATAATCATTTTATTTCTGCAATATTATGTCGTGCACAGTCAAAAAAACGCTAATAGTTCAAACTTTGGCCAAATATTAATTTACATACTTTCAAATGTTAATTTACAATTTACTTAAAAGCGTATAAAAGATAAAGCTTTTCACCCCAAATGAATTTCCATGCAATCGCTTATGGATAGGACAGATGTAATAAATTGCTTATATATTATTTAAAAGTACTTTTTTATTGTTCTCAAATTTAAGAATATTCATATTATAAGATAGGGAATAATATTTCATAATTTTAAATTTTATTTACTGTAGGCTTCAATATCAAAAAATAAAAAAAAACTGAGAATTCGATGGGAAAGCGGAGTAGAATATAATATTACATAGTAGAAAAGAAGAAACGGGGCATAATTATAATTTTTGAAAACATAAATTGAAAATACGTTTCGAATGTCAGAATTATATTCGTTCTAGATATTGAATGTATTTGGCGTTAATTTTGTAGAATTTTATAGAAACTACGTGATGCAGTATTATTTCTACTTTTTTTAAGTTCTTTACCACGACCTAGGTTTCGTTGTATTACATTTTCAGATGGGCTATTAGCAAAGATCTTATCTTTGCTATAGAATATATATATGTATATATATTGCATTATGTATTATGAAATATGATATGTGTATACATATTGACCGCATTACACAACTAACCTATAAATCAATGAGAAATAATGACGAGGACGTTACAGAAAATAAATATGATATTAATTTCCAATGTTATATACCATATACTTGTACGTTGATAGTTCAAAATATGTAAACTCTATAAATGAGCAGTATTTCAGCTCTCACAAACTTAAAACGGCCCCCACAGTAGATTCCTTGTTCGATAAACCTGTCACCTGTCAAACTGTCACCTGTCAATGATATTCTCGTAAGAAATATTAATGTACACGCCCGAAATACTCGAGGTATTTGTGAAAATTGTATTACGTGATGAAGCGATCACTTACAAATCGATGGTCATTCAATCTAACGTAGCATTGGAATATCTATCACAATAAAAATATTGTATAGTTAATAATAAATATATATATACATATATGTATATATATATATATGTATATATATACATATATATATATATATTTATATATATATATTTATATATATATATATATATACATATATATATATATATATATATATATATATATATATATAGGTGTGTGCGCGCTTGTGTGTATGTGCATATATATTTTAATAGGATAATTGTGATTGTCACACTGTTATATGCAACATTTTTCAACGGGAGTCCTACCTCCCTCGGATTTATATTTTTATGGACACATGATAACATTGATCTTTTAAAATTTGTTGCATTTTATTTTATTGCAAATGTAATATGTTTTCTACTTCCGTGCTTTGAAAGGAAAAGACACAATCTTTATAAAATAATTTACCAGTCTTTCGGGGTGTTTCTCAGAGTCGTTTTTCTCACAAAGGGTTTTATGTAGAAATTTGAAAAAAATTTCGTAATAGTAAAATTATATTAATATTATAATTGTGTAGACACGTTTTTAAAAAAAATACTTTAACACTGGGAATCGGATCAAATTTGCAGTGAAAGGTTGAGAAAAACTCACTAAATAAAATTGTATGTTTATGGAAAAAATATCTTTGGGTTTTCCTTATAAAACAACATTATTTTATTTAAATATTCTGACATCATTTTCAGTTATACACCTCACTTCCAGAGTAATAGTAGTATTTTTGAAATATGTAAAAAGTTTCATTGAATTGTAAATATTTCAACCCAAATTTATCACTAAACTCACGTCTGAATATGAGGTTAGTAAACATTATTAATACTCATTCAGCTACATTCGTTAGCAGTGAATAATTTTGGCTGGGCTTTTTCTTTTCATATCTCTGCTAGGTGTTCTCCATTCTCTCTTTTCTGTTAAATTACAATGTTGTTATTTTGACACACATTTTCTTATTTGAGTTACTAATGTATACCGAAATTCATCAAAGCTTGCTTTCACTTTTAAAAAGGTTTTGAAATTAATAATTATGAAATATTTCAAACAATTTAATGCATATTTCTAATAAATTATTTTGGAACTCTAAATAGGTTTAAAGGTGGAAATAATTTTGCGAGTCCATTCATTAATGAGAGACAAATTAAACAAAAACAATCCCCTGGTATTAATAAAAGATGAAACGGTATTTGAATACAATGAAGAAAATTAAAATTAATATTTTCTTGTAAATTAATTATAATTGAAATTCACTCAACGAGTCTAACCATTTCCACGTGTCCTCTAGTTTCGTCTTGGAAATAATTTCAATCAAGAAGTTAGACAATATAAATACGCCCTAATAAATGTAATCAATGTTAATTTTACGAATCTTACTAAAATTACATTAGAACAGAATTCTCATTAGATATTTTCTGACTGAGGAATCACTGGATGATGTATATCATTCAATTTATCTCCACGTTCGTGTTTTTGCAAGAGCGACAATTTTTTTCGTCTGGTAGATCAGGGTTCAGGGTCGAGGCAACGGCGAATAAATGAATGCTTTTCTAGAAAAACAAAGGTATAAATTATTCAATATTCTTTGGTATTTGCCTTTAACTATTATTCTTTATATCTCACTTGTTTCACTTTTACCCTTACTGCTCTCAATAGTTTAATGTGGCGTACATATTCGGTTCGATAAACACATAATAATTTAAATCATATATAGACCGGAGGGTTTCTACTACTTATGTAATAAAAGAAAAATTTTTAACTTAATTCACGTCACAATTTTATTTTATTCAGATGAGAACTTCAGATTCATACTCCCATAATTATTTTCTGACTTTTGGTATATAATTTATATTTAATTTAAACTTTCCTACCTTTGTTTTATTTTCAACTTTATAGTGTGTTTTGAATGGTTAGACTGATTTTATTAAACACATATATATATATATATATATATATATATATATATATATATATATATATATATATATATATATATATATATATACACACATATATATGTATAAATATGTATATTTATACACATGTGTGTGTGTATATGTGTGTTATGTACTGTCTTTTTACAACCTATCTCTTTTACTAGCCTTTTAACAGTAGTATAACGGTTTGTTAAAGCTTGAATTATACTAAAATGTTTTCACTTTTGTTTGAAGAAAAAAATTGTACGGTACAACGAAATTTATGAAAATATAGCAAAATATTTAGCTACCTAAACAAACTGACTTAGGAGATGCATAATTTTCTACCCTATGGACATGAGACGAAATTGGAAATAGTTGATAAAACTCTCCAATATGGGCTGTGATGATTTTAATGTCATTTGGGAGCAAGATTTCAAAGCATGTTACTAAGATGTATTAAAATGTTTACAGATTGAAATAAATTAATACTGCATTTTATACTCATTAATTTTTAGTGGTGACTATGCAAAGTTCCATTTAGTTCTGGCAGTTGATCATGAGTTTACATGGATTTAGCAGGCGTCAAGTTATGGATTTTTGAATATAGGATTAATCGAAAATTGGGATATTATTAAGTACTGGTTTACTGAACACGATTCTTGCATTAAATGACCATTAACTTTGACTAGTGAGGAAAACATTGAAAAAATATACCTTTTAATCGTTGGGAACCGCAGATTAAATATTAAAAAGAAATATAAGGTCTCTTTTGTCGGTACCATATAAAAGGTTATTCACAGTGATCTATGATTTTATAGGGTATTTACAAAATGGAGGGTGGCGATTTTTTTCAGTCGAACAAAAACGCACACTATTTACCAATTCATATGAACGTTTAAAATTGTTTGAAGCTGATCAATAAAATGTTTTTAATATACTCTTTAACTACCGATAAAATAATGTAAATTACTATATTCCAAAAAAACCGCATTCAAAACAATGAAGGGGTCTGAGATCACCAACACTGAACTTGTTCAAAATATCTTTGTCAGCGTGTAAGGTAATGACATCAGTTGCTTAGGACCCAAAAGGAGTCCTTACGTCTGATTTTCTTCCAAAGAATGACACCATAAATTTCACTTACTAACATATTTTTATACACCTCCATGATATGCCCCAATAGCTTAAGGAATATCGTTGAACCTACTATGAGTGTTTACAATTTGTTATGCTAATTAAGAGACACCAATAACCCAATTAAATGAAACTAAAACTTTCTTTAAGTTCTTTAGCACGACCTAGGTTTCGTCGTATTACAACATCTTCAGGTGGGCTATTAGCAAAGATCTTTGCTATGAAAGTAGAAATAATGCTACATCACGTAGATTCATTTAATTGTGAATAATGAATTTCTACAAAATTAATGCCAAATATATTCAAAATTCAAGACACAAATAAATTGTAAAGCATTAATAATATTATTGGTCTAATTTGTTTTTAACTAAAACATAGTGGAAAGCGTTGCAATAAATTTTGAATAGGTATAAGATAAGGTTTTATTCAATGAATTAAGTCTATACATTATTTATATCATTACGACTTTAAAAAATAAGATATATATTTTTAATAAGTAACAAGTCGTAATGATGTAAATAATGTATAAACAGAGTAAAATATATTTACATCTATATTACAAAAATGTGAGAAATAGGCAATGTAAGAAAAATAATTTTCAAACAAACTTTTTAATTAGATTTAGCAGCTAATGGATTTCCGTTCTTTTGAACTAAAGCGTGAAAAATATCATTTTTGCAATTTTAAAAGCAATCATTTTTGCGTTATTGCAATTAAAAAAATAAACATGCTAAACATACATTAATTAAATTTATCGTAACTGGTATTCCAAATGTATTCATTGTACTTGAATATTTTTTTATTAAATTGAGTTATTTCCATTTTATAAAAAAAAATACAGCATGCATAGAAAAGCAGCATTCAGCCAACATATCCTAAAACTCAATTCTTCAAAATAATATGCAAGTCAGTTAGCCTTATTACTTCCGTCAGATGTCCATATTTCGAAATAAAATAAAATTTGATGAACCTCGTTCGGTTTGCACACTAAGGTAAATAAGTAGTAACTTAAGTTTTAATGTGCAGTTTAGTAAAATTGAAATCAAATTTAAGGTTTGGTAGCAAAAATTTAACTATGGGTAGCACTCAGAATAACATGCATTATTGACGAGATTCTCTAGAAATTCTTGCATCTTGAAAACGAGCTGATTGCGGATTTATTTTGGAATTCAAACATAAAAAATGTCATGTTATAAAGAATCTTATATGTACGCTTTGCAGGAAAGAATTTAAATTGAAAATTCGAACGAAAAAGACCAGATATTTTACCTCAAATACAAATATAATTTTTGATGATGTTCACTCCATGGTGTTTCTATGTTACACATATTTTTTCCTGCTACATGTATTTAAACTTATATACTTATTAAAATTTAACTCAATAAAATAGACACTAAATATATATCCATAGAAATATTTTTTTAATAATCTTGGAACTAAAATGCATGGATACAATTTAAATATTAAATTAATCCATGCAGATATTTTATATCGTTTTACGTTTGAAAATATTTTATACGTTTAATTTTTTACATTTTTAATAATAAACATTTTAATACGTTTTCGTAATAAAATACATTCACTGTTTAATACAATTACGTATCAAAATGTACATATGTCCTAGTAGTGTGTTGAGAAAAATACACTGTAAAAGTATCCAGAACCAAATGTCATTGTGAGTAAATTGGTAAACATTTCTGAGTTAAAAAAGTTAGCGTCTATTCTAAAAAAATGTTACTTCATATTGCCCATCCTTTAATATTTCGTGCACTTTCGGACTATTACGTTAAATAGATATAATAAATGTTATCCTACATACTTTTCCAAAATCATGGAAAAGCAGATAGAAGACATAAATATCTCGTCGCTCAATAGCTATCTCGCTACTGTGGCATTAAAATATACTTCAAATTCCATACGCAAATTTTTCAGCGTAATCTTATAAATAAAACAAATATAAATTGAGTAAACGGGAATTCTGGATAATTTATTTTTAAGCATTATCCTCAAGAAGTTCATTAATTAATTAAGTTTTTAAGTGAAGAAGAAATATTCTATTTAGATACCACTCTTTTTATGTTTATCTATTTTTTTCTTTATTATTAATAAGGGTTTTACCCAAGTTATTTAAAGTACTATACGTACATGTTATATTATTTATATTTTTATTATTAGTTAAGAGTTTTCCTAATTTGAGTGATACATTACCTATATATGGGATAGATTGATAATAAATATCACATAATAACAACAATTGAATTTATTACACTCACTAAAATACGGGTATATTGTATAACTCTCATTAATATAATAAAACCTACACTGCGCCCCTGCAATAAACTCACTAACATAAGCAATGGAAAAATCCGCACAAACCAGGCTTCCGCTATTGTGTTTGAAACATATAAATGCTGTTGGTTGTTCCTAAGAGTTAATCTTTGCTAATATCCCACCTGAAGATGTTGTAATACAACGAAACCTAGGTCGTGGTAAAGAAATTAAAGAAAGTAGAAATAATACTACATCACGTAGTTTCATTTAATTGTGCATTAATTAATATTTAATAGCATGTAATATTTCCATTCAATTATTTACAATCCCGGGGAGCCCGTAACCCCTAAGGAGTGTGTCCCTAAAGTGGCGGGTTGGGAAGTGCCTCTGTTGGTTTTATTTTTGGGTGGGTAATAAAATACCTCCCGCGGATCAACCTCTCCGCAGGATCGGGCAACCCTTCTCCTTATGTGCGAAAATACTTATAATGCGATCGAATAATGTTACCGCGTTCGAGGCATCCAACGTGTGGGAAATTGTAGTTCGGTTCTCTGATGAAAAATATATTACGAGGATAAAACTTAACACTCCTCAATTGAATAATAATGGTACTCCGAAAAAAACTGATGGTCTCTGGTGTCTCCTACAATAAAACAACATACACATTGCTTGTCCGTTATAAATAAGTTGAAGACGAAGTAAGTGCCAGTGTTAAAGTGACAATAAATAAGTGATTTATGTAAACTTTAATTTTGGTATCATGTTTTATTTTTATCGACTAAAGTTTAAACTTAAATTAACTAATACCAAAATGAAGTCATCTAATACTGTTCACGTATTACGTAAGTTTTGTTTAATTAAAATATGTTGCTCTTATCGCTTTATTGTCATTATTATTTATTCATATATTAGAATTTGCTGAAATATTCTTATTCTTTTATATAACACACACACACACACACACACACACAGACACACACACACACACACACACACACACACACACACACACATATATATATATATATATATATATATATAGTTTATTTTGATAGTGAATTAACTAAGTCATCGACGACCGAGACACAAGACAAACACAACGAGAGCAATTTATAGGATCAAAAAAAGCCAATACGCAAAAATGTAAAGAATATCGTGATTCCTTAATAAATTTCTTTTAATTTTTCATTTAACTTCTATGTAATGTGTCAACTTATTTTATTTTACCTGTTATTTAATACATGATTACATCAAGAGCATCTTCGTTCCAACCGATAACAGACATATTTCTCCTGAATCTTCTCTTCCAACCATCAAAATAAAAAAAAGGATACATGTAACGCAAGTTCACTGACAATAAAACAATGTATGTTAGTAATCACTTGTTACTGTCACCAATTTTGTTGAACAATTTTCTAGCATTATATTAGAATTAAAGTTATATGCCATAATAGTTCCTCATTACATTTCCTCATAAGGACAAATTGCACCCATCAAAAAAAAACTAATTTTCAAAAACAATTGAACTAGTCGTTTCACTAAAACGTTCTAGCTTATTATATAATAGAAGTAACGGATATAAATTACATTTTCTTTGAACAACTTAAATATTTGGTAAATCAATGCCCATATTGGAAAAAAAACTCATCAGCTCAAGTTTACCGAAAATTTCTTAGTTGCTTGTATGAGATCCAACGAAATGAGTGGAAAAGCCGTAAAAGTTTGAAAGTAATAAAACCGGGAACGTGTGTATGTAGTAACTCTATACAAAAGGAAACTTCGGGTAGATTTATTGATATTCGAGATCATTTAGCTTTTCAGATAACGCAAACGGTTTAAGTAAAATACAAGTTTGAGAAACTTATTCCTATATTTGTGGATAAGGATATTAACTTAATCCACTTATTATTTTGCCCCTATTAATATATAAGGAAAAATTAAAACCTTACTTTAGTTTATAAGAATAGTTAAATAAAATATTATATCAAAAATACGCTGTGCTTATATATGTGCTAAATATGACCGAAAATATATGATCAAATATACACATATTTGAGCTAGCAAAGTGCTAGCAATAGCACAGTGATGAAAGTCGCAGAAAGAAAGTAAATTTGTTGATTTCCGGGTTATGTTAAAAGAGGTATAATCTCGTACCGTGCACTTTAAGGTTAAAGTACACAACCAATTTTCTTTTGATATAATTTAACGTACAAGAATTGATAACAATCGCATAATTATGCAATTAAAATATTTATCTATAAGAAACACATCAAGTATCATAAATATGCACGCAATAGTGGGCAGACAAGATTTCTGTAACCGTTCGCGCACCGTGTTTATATTTATATGAAGCATTTTATTGACAAATATGGTTTATTTAACTCCAGGTTTACTTCACGTATAAGTAGAAATGGTTTCTGAGATATATACCCCCAAGTATTGACCATTTTTGCACTGACCGGTGGTCGACTTAGACATTTGAAATTTGGCATGTAACGCGTGCTAAATTTCCTGTTTGACGTCTGGTATATTGAAATTTGGTTGCAAATATACGTGAAAGAAAAAGATTAAAATGAGTTAAGTTATATTAAGCTGGATTAGGTATGAGCTATGTTGGGGCAGCTTGGTTTAATTCAGGTTAGCTTGAATCAGTTTAGATCAGGTTGATTTAGGTTTGACTAGATTGGATCAAATTGGGTTACATTGGTTTGGATTTTTAAAATTTCAGGTAATGCTAATTAGGAAAAATGTTTTTATTTATTAGTTCTCAACAAAAAAGTAGCGAATTCTCATCAAAAACATAGAAGTGAAAAATGAAGCAAGTTCTCTTTACATTATCATGTTAGCCGGAAAAAAGAGTTGAAATTAAAACTAGCCTCGAATTTTATTTCGCTGCATATTGAGAAAATTGAAGAGGGTATTTAAAAAAAAAGTTTTTTATTGATGAGAAAAAATGGACAGCAAAATGAAATTACAGATAACCTTTATTTTAAACGTACGTCTAACGTTATCGTTTTTCCGAAATATGCAGCAAATTATTTAAGTAGTTACTAAATCACTAAAAGAACCAATTTCAGATTCATTATATTTTTAAGTGACACAGTAGTAAATAGTGAGGAGAGAAAAGAAAAACCTCTGTGTCAGGTAGACACGTGGATGGATAAATCAGTGATTTTAGAAGGGTTAGTTTCGAGGTATAGAATCCTAGTTAATGAAATTAAAAGGAAAAAAAATTCTTGAAAAGTTTTTTGTGCTTTTGTTTTATATCTATTGATACCTAAAGAATCACTGGATGAATTTTAATGGAAATTTTGCTGTTTTTAGTACGGGCCCATAGTTTCTAAAAGTTAAGTACATTGACTATATTGTGTATTCTCTATTCATCTATCTTTTGTTTGTTCGTTCTGTATTCTTGCCTTATTTTAATTTTAATTTTTATTTATTCTTTAAAAACATTAATTATTAATATTGTTACGAAAATATTATTTCATGAATATTTACTATTCACTTAAGATTCCCTATCTCAAAAGGAAAACATAGGACCCCGTATCGTATCCGTCTACGCAGCCATTTTTTCAAAAACGGTTTGACGCAGAAACTTTACTTTTAGCACAAATCCTAAATATTATACAGAAATTTTAGAAGAGGCAAATAAAGTAATATAAAAGTAATATAAAGAAAAATAGAAACAAGTTTGATATCAAAGTATGAAATTGAATTGAAATAAAATATTTTCAGTGTTTTTGTTTCGTTGTACAAGTAACGTGGCAATAAACTGAGAATTATTATGGAAACTCTAAAAAATATAGGAGTTTTCTTTTCTTTGAAAACTTTGGTTATATAAATTGTGACCGAACAAACTATCCCATCCAGATTTCAAATAAATAATTAACTTCATATGAAGTTCGCTGCCAACAACTTCTTTGAACACAATTGGTTTACAATATAGTACATAAAATATTGTAGCTTTATTTCCACTAAGTTGTCAGTTGTTATTAAGGCTCCCAGCGAAAAGAAACCAAATGTTTTAGACTTGCTAAATAATAACACATATTTACCTAATTCCCATCTAGGAGTTATTCTTTGCTGCATTTTGTTTTAATGCCTTGCTTCATTTAGTTTATTACACCTGCTTAATTAGATTGACACACTCTATATATAGTACTTATTAGACATGCTTAATTAGATTGATTGATCAAGTCAAATGCATCCTTGGTTAGAATGACTACTAAAGATCTAATTAATTGAGAGGTCTTTATGTACGAAAAATGTTTAATACTTAAAATAATATACTTTGAAATATGGAAGTGACACTTTTAAGTGTCGCTTTCATGTTACCTTCTAAATTACTATTTCAAAATTAATAACAGCAAATTTGTATTACTTTAAGAAAATTTTGAATGCTAAAAAGAACATATGAAATGATTAGTGCATGTGCACCAATCATTTCATATATTTATGCCGGCATTTTTTTTAAAGAAATGGAAATACAAACATGGATGTAGGGTAAAAGAACATTGCAGGAGATAAATGAATAAAATTAAAGAAAGATGTTAAAGAATTAAGATATTTTTATATAAATTGGGGTGATAATAGGGCAAGACAGCCCTATTATCACCCCATTACAATTTGGAGTTACAATTTGTAGCCCAAAAGTCCGGGTCTTGAATCCAGGTTCTGTCTTCTAATTGTACAATTTTTTTTCGGGATAAAACTAACTGACAAAAATTAAAACAGACATAAAAAATAGACTAAGTGTATATTTTCTACTTAACAAGATAAATAATAATACTGTGGTTGATTTAAGCCAATATGTGCATTTGCGTTCCGATAAATACAAATTAATTTGACATACTTGCTACTAAACACGATTCGATAGATCTAGATTTTGTATGAAAATAAATTTGTTTTATTTTTGAATTTATTGGGAATATTTTTTTCCAATATTTTTTAAACTTCCATATTTTAAACCTGTTGTTTAACCTGTAATTAAACTTGTTAAACTTGTAAATATTGGTAGAGGCTCTTTTTTTAGATTCACCATTACTTACATTCAATCATCGTCACTCGGAAAACGTCCATAGATGAATATAGAAATCCTCCATTGTTTTCTACAAACATCAAACCCGTGCTACTTGTTATAGTGACCATTACCAGCTTATATCTCCACATAGCCAGGAATCGTACTCTTCTTAGTATTTTGGTACATGGTTGCTATTTGAAAACATTTTTTCCCAGCGACTTTTGCCTTCATTTTTTCCCAGCGATTGACTTGCCCATTGTCACTTGCCTGTCAACCCTACGAGCTATTTCGATGACTATAGTTCTCCTAGGAGAACTAAAGTCACCATTACGGATCATGTCTCATAAAGGAACCTCAAGCAAAGCCCTTTCCATAGCTTGCTGGACAATGTGGAGTCTTTTTGCTTACTTCCGTACCAGTGATCAATATATTTTTTGAGATGGGTAAAATCACACCTCTAATAATTTGCTGATGTTTCCTTTAATTCAATATTAACCCATTTAAGATATAACCTTTAAGCAAAAAATTTCTTGCCATGTAAATCATTTTTACACTTGATAAAATTATGAGACTCTGTAATTGGCTTACCATATAAATTGGTATAATATTACAATATTAACCATTACTTTTTCTAATATCTACTACCTCGGTTTAAAATTCGTTATACCATGCTACATTTATACATCCCATAACGGAGGATTTGAAAATATTACTTGTTATTTATAGGTCGGGTAGAATAACATTTACGATTAAAAAATCCTTAACAGTTTTTTTTAATTTTTGGTTTTAAAAAGTAATTTAAGATAGAATTTAACGTATGTGAGATTTTTTAAAATTCTGTCTTAAATTTAATTTATCCTTTAATTTTATGTTTATATACACTATTACAATATCTCATATTTAAATGCACTATTTTACAATAAATATATTTGATTAAATTTTACAGGTTGAAACACAATATCTGGAGGAAAAATAATAATGAAATTGACATATTAAATGATTCAATTTTTGAGTTATATAATTTTTTACGGGGTTCATTCAATTAAAAACTTTTCCTCGTTTCTGGAGATAAAACAAGGACAGTTATGCAAAATCCTGTCCATTTCCTAACTTTCAATAGTAATCTGCATCCGGAAACTCTTTCGCTGGTTGTTAATCGCAAAAAATAATGCGTGGAAAATAAATCCAAATTGATTTTTGCAAGCAGGTAACAATGAGTAAATTGGCAATGTGTTATCAGCATTTATCTAGAATAAATTGATACTAGCGCAAGTATATGGAACGCTTCTGTAATGGCACAGATCCTTCAAAGAAAACGATATGAAATAAGTGACGAAGTTCGAAGCTTATCTGAATCAGTAAGACTTGAAACAACTCTATAAAATCATTAAGAAATTGTGACTAAGGTACGCTCGAGCTATTCAAATGTCAGATAGGTCGATTCCCAAAATTTTACACTCAGATCTCTACTACCACCCAAACAAATTGTGGTAGTTCAGGAACTGCAACATAATGATTTTGTATACAGTTTGATTTCACCAAATTTATATGTGGATAAGTGACAAAGATTAATAATTTCATATTTATAAATCAGTATTATAATCTCAAAGTATAATTGTGAATATGTTTTCTGCCCCAATTGAAAAAAATGTTAACCAATTTTTATCTGTTCTAGTTTTTCTGATATTAGAGAAAGGTACGTTTTAATAATATTATCAGATTTTAAAACATAACCTTTTAATGTAAAAGTCCCTTCAAAAAAATTCAAAAACCCCGAAAAGAACATATGAATGATCTTATTGCATTAATTACATTTAGTTTTTAAAGTGGAAACACAAAAAGTTTACAGTTTTGTTACACGTACATTCTTCTTCTTTATAGATTTAGACAGAAAAGGAAGATAACATTTAAGCTGTTGACATCTTTGTAATATAATTTCACATGCATGCATTTTAGATATTTAGTTTCACTCAAGTTGAACATTTTTCGTAGTAATGCTTTTCATATAATCGATATTTAAAATAAAAAGGAAACAGATTTTCAAGGTCTTCTATTTAAATTATCCATAAGTATTTCACTTTTATGTACTTTCATTTTCTTTTGCCAAAGTTCAATAAAATAATATAATAATGTGTTTTAATTTTGTAGTTATCTTTTAATTAGCTATCGTTTGATGTTCATATTACAAAATAAAACAAAATAATTTTTTTTAACTCTGCCACTTTTATAAAAAAAATAATGTCCATTAAATTGGCCAAATTAAGTCAAAGTCAAAACGCTCATGGTTTATGACGTATTTTTAATATGTGGCGTGAGTTATATAATGAGTAGTTTCATATATACTTTATAATGGTGTAATATTGGCTATTTCATTTTCTCATGAATAAATGCTGTAAAATCCAGCGTGTTTAAATCCTAAAGTTTAAGTGTATGCGATAGTCGTACATATCAACAATAATTCCGAGAAACGATTTGCTATGACGGCTTAAAGTATTAGCGTATAAATTGAATGTATATTTAAATGAGTAAATTAAATAATGGAGTGCCTAAAAGGGTTATAGGACAACACAAGGGTACTATACAATCCAGTTCCGGAACCGAACGAACATATTGGAAGGATGAAGGATCTAGCAATAAAACTAAATCTACTCATCGCAC
This sequence comes from Druceiella hillmani, assembly GCA_039881145.1. Lineage (NCBI taxonomy): Eukaryota > Metazoa > Arthropoda > Insecta > Lepidoptera > Hepialidae > Druceiella > Druceiella hillmani. The sequence goes on along the minus strand of JAYKKI010000115.1, from coordinate 2,363,297 downwards.
GCATCACCTATTGTTGGGAGTGGTCTCTCCGTAGTTTCAGATAACGCGTTCCTTCCTCTTGACCTCGTTTCCTTTTCTCAGATAGCCTAATATACCAAGAGGTACAGTTGTGCGCTCAGTATGCAGTTGTCAGGGGTAAATCGTATAATAGGGCTCACGATTTAAAAAAGTTAACTTCTGATGTAATAAATACCTTTGTGGTATATGGTTATCGTTTAGTTATTAAAACTTTATTATAAAATATTAAATAATTATTAAGATATTTTAGAGTGAATGTACAAACTACGTAAAGGGTTTTTTTTTCATTTATTTTTTATTAAAAGAAATATAATAATAGAATTGTCTACATTAGAAAATATCATAATACTAGTTCCATGATATAAGCAGGATTTAATATTACAAAATTTGTAATAGATAAGAGCAATGATTTCATTTTATTGATCTCTAAAGAGGTCAGGTGTTAATGAAGGGAATTGTATGTGCAGAGAAGAAAAAAGTAAGTTTAAATTTCAATAACAATTTCAGACTTAGTTTAAGGTCAATATTATTTGTGACACGACAATTTAAGTTAACTACCTTTGAAAATTTAAAAAATTAAGTCTACATTGTTAGACTTTTTCACATATACTCTTATACGATATATACTGCAGAATATCGCTTCAAAAGAAAACAAAGTTCAATTTCAATATAAAAATAAGTGTATTATTTTATTTTGCTTGAATACTGTATTGAAGAAAAACACCGTCTGATATTAGTAAAAAAAAACCTTGAAATACAACTTGTGTCAGGCGTCTGACTTGCCCAATCTATTATTGTTTACGGACAATTATAGGTTTTCATTTAATTATAGTCTTTATTGTTAGGCTTTTTCACATATACTATTATATTAAATGTAATGCCAGATTTAGCTTAAAAAAACAAAGTTCGATTTAAAGTTTTTAAAAACTGTATTATCCTGTTTTGCTCGAATGTTTTATTGAAAAGAAATATTGTTTGAAATTAATAAAAGAAAACTTTCAAGAAAAACTTGCGTCTAGCGTCCGACTTCCCCAATTCATTATTTTTACAGAAAATTATAAGTTTGCACGGCTGACAATGAATCGATTCAACGCGAAGCTGACACTTAACCGGACACAATTATTGCCACATTAAGAAATAAACGCTTACACATTTTGAACATATGAATATTAATTGCATCTTAAAAATTAAACAAATGGAACAACTGAAAGAAAGCAATTGACCCGGGATACAAAAAATGACTTCGTTGATTGGACTAAATTAAATGACTCTAAGAGTGGAAGAAATAAGCATAATCAAGTAGTATAATGAAAACACTACTTATTCTCATTAACCATTTGAGGATTGACATTTTTCTAAGAAATCGGCCAGTTTTTGCGCTAAATTTATTTATATATTAAACTTACACGTTGTGTAAAAGGTTAACCTTTTGAAAACTGGTATTTCTTTTATAAATCAAAGTCATTTTTGCACGGGCAATTCCTTCACTGAATTTCGTAGTGTTCAAGTTTATTGGTGACCACTCTACTAGCCAGCGCTATTATCTAAAGAATAATGACGAAAACCTGTGGTTTCAATCAATGTTTCTGATTGTCTTTGTTTACTTGGCGCAATTAAATGAATAAACAAACCTGTTAAGCGTAAATAGAACTCACATTACGAGAATACTACATTTAAATACATATAAATATTGAAGGCTGTGTAGCATTTTCATTATTCATTAAACTATTTGCAAATATTACTTACCACAAGTTTTATATGAACAATATGGTATAGAATATACTACAACATAAGTATGTTACCTATCGTATCGTTCATAAAAATTAGGTTATTTGAAAATATTTTGCGTATTGCAAAAATTGTGACGACTAGAATCATGTTATATTATTCTACAATTTTTGCATGAACTTCTAAAGATTCTATCTTTTCCTAACTTTAATTTCAATAAATAAACTCGAAGTAGGAGTAGGATATTATGCAAAATTATGAAGAATTATTTTGAAACTCTTATAATTAGTATTTTGAAACAACAACCCACACTATACACGAGAATTTGAAAATTATAGTACTTTTTTACTACATTAAAATTTCTAAGTAAATATTTTTGCTGTTAGCTGTTAAGGTATGTGCGAGATAATATGGTTATTACTGAAGTTTCTCCTTCAAGCGATTTCTGAGAAAATTTATGTGATCGACCGTTAGACACGTGAGAGGTTCCTTTCGAGGTACGGAACCCTAAAAGAAATAAATAATTTTAAATAAAAAGCAAATCAAGGGTTTAAAAACTTAAATATAATAAAATCTGTAGACACAAAAAAAATTTTACTAAGAAAACGCACACATTATAATAAAGTATCGAATAAAGAATGGAATCGTGTATGCTGATATCGACGAAACGAAACGTAATTTATGGCCTCACTTTAATGTTTTTCTTGGTTTTCCTATTCAAATATTTTTCTCGTACAGGATGTATATAATTATTTCCACAATGGGAATCGGTTAAACGATATTTGTATTTAGGGGCAAAATTCCAAGCCAAGTAAGTCAGAATAAAATGTAATACTGAAACAAATAACTGCTCGAGACGAATTAATGAAGAATATTTTATTATATTGTGCCTTGATATAATTTCCAGACTTCAAATTTTTTATACTTTTTGCGAATTTTCCATTGAAATTTTGCATCATAATAATTTTTAATGGCATTCTCTCTCCTTATGTTATTTCTTGTAATTTATTTCGATTTAGCTTTTCGGGACTGCGTTTTTATATACATTAATTACTAAATATTCAAAAAGGGTCTTTGACATATTTTGAATGAGGGTTGTATTACGAAAAGACAAAATATACGGTGGAATGTATAAAAAAATTATCAACTCCGAAACTCCCAGGAGCTTACTCCTTAATTACCGTTGTTTTGATAGGTATAAAATAGCTATAACACTGTACATAAATATAAACAAACATTATGACCTATCTATATATCTCTTACCGTTAATGCAACTTTCTTAAGAAATGCATTCGCGCGACTGTTTTTTCTTGGCTTACGTTGCAAAACTGGTCTCCATGAAAAGGTTCCAAAGGGTTCCAAAGGAAATCAGCTTCTCAAAACTAGTTACGGTTCATATTGATTAAAATGATATTAGTTTTACTTGCTTACTCAATAGAAATCAAAGCACCTACATACTTGCGATATAATACATTCTTTAGAAAATTATGCACAAAAAATTGATTAATAGCTATTGATTAAGAAATGCCATTAAGACTTTTGAACATTATCTTTGTTCCAAAAGGTATGCTCATATAGCATATCTTTTGGAACATAGAGAATATTTTGCCTATATTATTATCTATAAACGGCTTCTTATATTTAAACGCACCTATATGTCTGGAATTATAGAAATAGGGCATTGAATAAGTTTTTCTTTTGGAATTCCTAAAGGCCTAAATCTTTATGACAAAATTTGAACTGATACTAAATAAACAGCTGGCCAACTTCATCTTCATTAATTGATTTTGAGAAAAGATATGTTTGCGCCGAAGTTTATTCGCGAAGTGAAAATTCTCTTTTCTTTTAATTTTGTTATTTCGCACGAAATGAATCCAATTTATTTTATTATGAGTTATACAATTTATATAATAATACAATTTATTTTATATAAACAAATTTAAAATTACAATAAAAGCAAAAAGCGGTCAGTATAGCCCAGAAACATATAGAAAAGAGAGGGCAATACCGTCAATATATGAGTCCTAAACCAATCCGAAATATACGATATTTGCTATCAACTAATTGTTTGACAATATTTTTATTAGCATTTATTTTGTTCGGCTCGGTCTTTTAAAAGTTAATAAGCAACAAAAACAAAACATGTCCACCATTTATGGGTTGGTATACCTATTGTTTCTTTTTAGTTTTCGTTATAGGATCTTCATGACATTTGTGTAGAATTAATTTAAATTGTCATTTAATGTAATACAAAAATACTCACGATGTTAAGACGTTTTAGACATAGGTGAAACCTGTAGGGTAATTTTTATGGAAGGTGAATTAATGTTGTAACAAAATTTACAAAACTATGAAACTGGAAGATTTGAAACTTTCTGTGTATAATTATTTAGACACTTTCTTATACTAATATTATTATGAGTTCAATAATAAATGTAAAATTGAGTGATGAATATTATTATGAGTTCAATAATAAATGTAAAATCGATCGTCTCTGCTGCCGAAATGATGTCCCTTTGCTTAATGCTATTTAACCGGCTTACATACTTACATACATATGTTTATTCAGTTCTAATGAAATACATCAAAAGAATTTTGTATATAATATCGGATTGGTTTATGACTCACATATTGATAGTATTCCCCTCACTTTTCTGTATGTTTCTGGTCTATACGGACTGCTTTTTGCTTTTATTATAATTTTATATTTCTGAATAATTTTGTGAATATTTGTGTCGATAAATTTTCGGTGTATTTTTCATTTCAAAGAAGTTGGATAATTTCTGACGATTTTAAAACAGTTTACGGTTCTTATTGAAAAATATATCGATGAAAGTACAATTTTCAGTAGCAATGAAATTTAAAAGAAGTTTAACACGTCATTCTTTTTAAAGTGTTTCGGCGTATGAAAAAATTGCGCGCTTAAAGGCTAAAAGTGAGGAACAGTGAGAAAAAAAGGAGAAAATTTCTAGCGTTGAATGTTTATAAAGTTTTGAATTCGACAGCGGTACTCATCATAAATTGCAGTAATCATAACAGGTACATATATTATGATTAGATTAACATATTTGAACTGATAAATAATGACTCTAAAGGCGGTGAAGCAAACATGATGTGGACTAGTCATGAGGTTTTTGAGGTCGACAACGGTACTCCTTAATTGTTATTGATGCGTTTCATGATTCAATAATTAATTCATAAGAAATTTAAGAGGTTAAATTTAAGAGATTCATAATGAATAATCTCAAATTTATATCACAAAGTAATTTCATCTGGATTTGACTATGAATCCGTGGATATACAAAAGAACTCTCCAATCGTAAATAATATGTGTCATAATGAATATCTACTCATTTTTCCTTAATATTTCTTATTAAAAGTTTGAAGATTTATGAAGAAGATTTACATAACTCTTCTATTTAAATGCGTCAAAAAAGGATTTCCCGGCTGACTGAAACTAATCAGAGCTAAAGTAGCTCTGATTAGTTTCAGTCAGCTTGGAAATCCAGGTTTGTCAAGGAATGGAACTGAAACCTATTTTTGAACTCCCTTTATGGAAAAAACATTTTCAAAAAAATCTTATTTATTAGAATCAAATTAAAATAGCAACCTAAATGGCAAGTAAAAAAGGAGTGTTGAGTGTAGTTTTAATGTCATATATAAAGATAATGCACTTAATGCACGCAATATTTTATCAATTTTATTCATATAGGGTGGTAAGTTACATGTAGACGCTTTATTAATGATTTAATTCCTTTAATATTAAAAACAATAATATTAAACCAGTTAAATTAGTGGCGTCCACATAAAAAACTTTAAAATAATAATTATACATAGAGTAGAAGTTACGAAGCTCCACGAATGTGGAGAAATTTAAACATTTGTTATCAGATTCTGTGAAATAATTTTGTAAAGTTACTCGTAAATTTTATAAGTAACCTACCAATAATTATGAAAGTATGATTTATTAGTTTATTTTCAAGATAGTCGTTCTTGGTTTCAATATTTCATAAATAAAGTAGAAAAAAATTTTCATACACTATTCTAAATATTAAATATCTGATTTTTTAATATATATTTACTTTATGCCAATAAGAAGCTAAAATCGTATTCAATTTCACTAACATGTAGGAGTACAAACCCTCTGACCAGGATCATTCTTTATTTACGAAATATATAGCAAAGCGGCAAGTTTCAGGTTTTCCTCTTATTAGATCTATGCATAAGTTATGAAATAGGTGGAGTCGTTCAAATACAAAAATGCTTTCGTAGATAAGTTTTCTAAGTCATGCATATTTAAAGTCCGCGCTCTGATTACTAAGCGTTTTCCTTCGAGAAAACCATAGATCGAGTAAATTTAAATATATAAAGAAGTTTGAAGTATTTCTGAAGCTATAAGAAATCTTCCTTGTACTTGTACTGGAACATATTCAGGAATGTTTGACTGTCGTAAAGTGATGTGAATGCTGTTTTTTATTTCATTTGGTGCCATTAGTGCGTCGAAAGGCTAAGATAATAAGAGGTAGTCTAGTTAATGAGAATAAATTAGTTTACATCTTTCAATGCTTAGAAAAACATATCAGATTGCAGCAACATCACATGTATTAAAATAGCAGAAAAATATCTGACATTGTTCATTAAATACACAAGGTTACATTTTGGTCAGTGACCAAATTTTAAGGAGCGTTTAAGAATCTGTAACAAAATCATATAATGAAAAATAATCAAAAATATGAATTTTGTTAACCGTCCCATAGAAAAGAAAAAAAAACGTATGAGGATAATAAATTAGTAAGTCCAAACAAATTTTTCGCAGCGTTGACGTAAGCAACTTACTGCTACATAAAAAATCTCTTTCAATCAAAGAAATAACACGTATCGTGAATAGGTTAGAAGGTGAGTAATCAATTAAAGATATTTTAATGGGCAACCATGTCGCTGCATGAGAAATCTCCTCCGGTTAATGAAAAAATATTGAAATAATTATACCAATATAGAAAATATCATCTTCACAAACTTAAGTACAGTTAAAATGTGTATTCATATGTTTTGTAAAGTAAAAAGAATTCATCTTATTACTTTTTACAGAAATACCAAAAGATATATTTTTACAGTAATTTTGACAAATTATTAACCCAATATTTTTTTCATTTTGAAATTGTATTAGTCACTGAAAGAAAAATATCCGCTAATACTTTTTTACTGTATAATTTTCTTCCTCCTTGATGATGACGATGATGAGTCGTAACACCCTAGACATAAAACGCTTTTTCTAAATCCTATTCCACCAATATATTTTTTTCTGTTGAATCAAAGTGTTTTTATATTATATACAGCCGTTTTTCTATATTATAGGCATTTGCTGGAAATTAATTTTCCGCATTTTGGTACTAAGTTTATAAACGTTAGATCGATTCGACAATTCTTGGATATTATCACCTGGAATTAAATTAATGAAATTTTGAAAACCTTTTAATTATAAAGAAATTTCAACCTATATTTTTTACACTGTATTATTCTAAAATCCTTTTCGTAGTAATAAAATACAAAACAAGCCCAACAAACTTTTTATGTATCAGCAATTCAACTTTATCATTTCATAACAATATTGATAAAACTTATTGCGTTTAAAGTGGTTTCTTCAGTGTCATTTACTTCCTTGTATGTTACGGTAATAGATGTAAAACAAATATTTCTATAGAAACGTACATTTTAATTGTACATTTCTATAGAAATTTTCGTGTTACATCTATTTTGTTTCATACTTATATATCTAGGGATCTATTTTCTTTATAAATTATTTTTCATTATTTTTCAATTAGTCATTATTAATGGATTTAAATTATACACATACATAAAGATAAATGGATTATTATTTCTGTTTACGATATTATCACCACACAAAAAGAAATGAAGAGGAAATCTGAATTCCTTAGAGTTTGAACATAAAAAATGTTGAGAATTTTATCTTGAAGATAAAATATAATTTTGACCTAGAAAAAATTTAAATCATTTAAATTTAATTAGTTTGCTTGGTATTCATTTATGAATATGCAAATGAGACTATGTAAATAAAAAGCAAACCCAGTTGTTAAACTAGCATCATATTATATTCTTTGTGCCCTAATGACAGATTTTATTCAAAAATCAATGTTGATTATAGAGGACAAGTTTCATTGCAAAATATGAAACAGCAAAAAACGGATCAATTATCAAACAGCAAATAATAAATATGAAAAAGCAAAAAACGTGAAACATATGAAACAGTAAAAAACGGATCAATTATCAAACAGCAAATAATAAATATGAAACAGCAAAAAACGTGAAACATATGAAAGAGTAAAAAACGGATCAGTATACTTTAAAGCAATAATTGTTTGTCATTTATGAGATTATTCCCATTCTTTTCAACTATAATAGTTCATAAATAATATTGTTCAACTATAATACTCGAGAAGTATTAATACATATATAAAGTAGTTGTTTGGCACCACTATAGTGCCAAACAACAAAACTGCAAAAAACTATCTCATACTTATTTAAATACCTACGTAGAAACATAGATACGACACATATCCATTTTAATACGCATATGGGCATATTATGGTTATCTTGGGTTTATCTCGAAGTCATACCTTTCCTTCGTCCTTTAATTTGCATATCCAAGAGATTTCAAATGTGATATTAGCTAGATATTAATAATCCTTTCCTAACTCTATTTTTCATTTTAAAATTTTCCTTAATTTATTTACATTTGTATTTGCAACAATAAATATTTTCAATGACAACATTTTTAAGTATGGAGGATCTCATTGCGCACACTAATCACTTTGATATATTCTCGAAAATTTGGAATTTTTATCTTGTGTTTTATCGTTATAAGTCAATATAAATTCTTCGACTCATCCTTTACCGATTCGTATTTACAAAATTTGTATAGACATTTTTTTAATTAACCTTAATCTAGTCTGAATTTGGAGGTGTATCCAGGTCGTATTATTTTAATTACACTTTATTTTTTTTTAATCTTCGCTACATGCAAAAATGTCAATTGAAACATAATAATTTTATATTTGCCTAGTGACAGGTTATTATTGTGTTCCAAATCATTAAATTCTCAAATTCTGATGTTTTATTCGACTGAAAGGGGTTGATCATGCAATAGTAAATTCGTGTAATATATAAATAACTTTAAGTCTGAATGAATAAATAATTCTAATTAAAAGTTATTTCCATAAGTACTTATAATTTTCTTTGCTTCTTCAATTATGATTGAAAACGGGGAGAGCGGGAGATGGAATCTAAATTTCCCATCCAATTACATCCTACTCAATAAAAAACATTTCGGCTCCCACACTGTCTCTATTAAAAGGTACTAGAAAGAAAGTAACTTTTTGCTGTATATTAATTAATTTCCCAATTGCAAGCATCCATATGCAAAATATCATAAACATAGTTCTAAAATTGTTGAAAATGTCAATCTCTGAGTACAATTTATACGCTACATTTCAAATTGTGGAAAATGTGAATCTCTGAGTACAATTTATGTGCTACATTTTAAAATTAAAGTATATTTAATATTTTTGGAAAACAAGAAATCGTTAAGTTCACAAGTTAGTTTTCATTCTGTCATTATTTTAATAAACTTACAAAATCGCACCTGATTCCGAACTTCATATTCTCTATAATATTATAATGTTTTATTAATATTTGCATGCATTATTATAATGTACGCCCATAGCTTTTTCTATACAGGTAGTGAACTGGGTTTTGGTCATTTACATATTTTGATAAGAATAAAAAGCCTTCTTTTCGAAACGTACATTTAGACGTCTGTCGACATTTTAGTCCTATAAGTCGCCGCAATTTTTTTTATTTACTGCTTTTCCCCTCAATCTATATATTAGTTTGTTCCATTTTTTTTTAACTGTAATTTAAAGAAGAAATTATAGATAAATATTATAGAGAGAAATTAAAAATGTTGGTACGTAGTTTTACATTTTTACAATTATACAAGGACATAATAATTGCATAATGCATATTATATGTTTACTTTAAGAACGAATTTGTTCCACCAGTACAACTATTTACAATCATAAATTCACATGGAACTTTAATATTTAATATTAGCATATTATATTGAACATTAATGATCCCATCATACACGTCCATTAATCTTCGCAAATTCTTTTCATAATATGAATAACGCAAGAAATACAAAACTTCTATGACACGTAAAATAATACAGATGATTAAATAAATTTATTGATATCAATAAAAAATAAATTTGTCTACAATTGTATCATAACATTATAATCATTACCGAATAATTCAAAATATTTACGGTATTTATTTTAATTGTATCATAACAATATAATCATTACCGAATAATTCAAAATATTTACGGTATTTATTTTAATTGTATCATAACATTATAATCATTACCGAATAATTCAAAATATTTACGGTATTTATTTTAATTGTATCATAACATTATAATCATTACCGAATAATTCAAAATATTTACGGTATTTATTTTAAGAAACTTTAAACCAGAGAGTGTATCTTAAAAGGTAAAAATTTTGTCTCGCAAAAATGAAATTATATACTCAGACTTTTTATAAAATGATTAAGAGATTTTTCCATTAAGTACTTTTAATGGTATCGAAAGAAAAACACAATGAATATAGGCAATTAATTCTAAAAGGGCTTGCATTGGGTATTACCGAAGGAGTAAAGTGGGCGTTAGTTCTAAAAGACGGAATAAAAAGAAGGAAATATAAATTCTCGTGTTCAAAAATAAAAAAATCTTATAAAAATCATTTATTATTTCGTATATTAAATTGAAATTAATTTGAAATAAAATTAGAGTTGAAAAAATTAAAAAAAAATCGTTTTGGTGGCAATAAGAACTAAAAAATAATGTGTAAATATAAAGATTTCGATCAACAGTATCTCACAACCTGGTGTAGCTTAATTTTGTTTCAATAAGATAAAAAAATAGTCAAGAAACAAAAAAACTATAATTAAATGAAACTACGTGATGTAGTATTTTTTCTACTTTCTTTAATTTCTTTACCACGACCTAGGTTTCGTTGTATTACAACATCTTCTGATTTTGTTTCAATAAAGATAAAAAAAATAGTAAAGAGAATGACAAAAAAAAATATAATTAAATGAAACTACGTGATGTAGTATTATTTCTACTTTCTTCAAGTTATTCCGATAAAAAGTTTGATTATATAGCAAAGTTCCAAGATTTCCCCAATAAATTGTTTGACTCACGGCCCCAGTTTTTGCGCAGAAGGAATCCAAATTTTACGAATATTTTCACAATATGTTTTAGATAAAAATGGTACTTATTATGCGCAAGACTAACAATAAACTGCAAATTTTCAAAAAAAATTATTTGCAATTATAACGTTAAATATTCTCTTCATAAGCCAATCGATATACCGTTAACACAAAATATAACGAATATGATGATTTTTTTTTATATTTTCATTATTCTTAAAATTATTAAAATTATCGCTTTGTACGAATGCTTCAAAACATAGTTATTGTAAGTACAAACGTATTCGTCTAATCATACGTGTCTGGTGTATGCATATACTTTCTCAGTGACAAAAAATACTAATGGTGAAAGATCGAAATTCTCGGTGTTCGAAGTGTCGGTTTTGTTTAATAATATGATGAAAGTAACAATCCACTGCGATTTTATTAATTTAATTTATCCATGCGTATTATTTGAAAAAAAAAATTGTTGATCTATAGCAATAACGCTCAGTTGTAAAATATGCTTTTCGTAAAATCCGAAAATTCTTTGATCGTTAATAGTGCCTTTAGCACATTTACACTCATCTATACAGCTATTTATTTGACTTCTTGGGAAATAATTCTCATTTCTTCCATCGACCTTTGCGTTACTTGGTACTTTTATATCCACGATAAAATCAAATTTAGTTGGGTAAATGTAATCACACATTGAGCGCCGATGACCTTATCGGCTCTTCATTGATTAAGTGAAACTGAAGAGGGTTGACGGTGTGGATACGTTTCCAGTCTCATTTAGAGATCTGTGATGGACTAATGAAATGTCGAAAGGTTGAATTACTCGTACATGTGTAACACTAAATATTTATTTCTGCTTTCTTTACTAATCTGAAATTCGTTACATTGGTGGCACACTGATTTTTCGATTATTATTCGGATGTCGTCAAAGAATGCTATTTCCAAAAGTATGTAAGTTCTAATTATTTTCTGTTACAAAATGGATATCGTATTTTAATTTGCTAAAACTTTGTGTCGAAGCCGCTGAACGGAATTTAATGAAATTTTCGTAATTTCATATCTTAAAACTAAATTAAAATCCGCTTAAATAATTGTCAAGAATACTTTTCTACACTAATCTACATTAATAATTAATAGAATATTACGTAAATAACGTTTAGTAAAATTTATTTCTTTTACAAGCAATTTTGAATTACACATATATGATAGCATATATGTGTAATAAAAGATGGTAATATTGTTACAGACAATTTTCGTAGTGTATTTTTAAGACGAATATGAAAAAAAATTTATACCAATTAACCAGCTATGTGGGTGGGAACAATAACGTTCTAAAATTTTGAAAATCAACTCTATATCGTAACTATGAAACGGCAATATTTTTTTGTTTTAATTGTCACATATATCAATATCTGAATTAATCCTAATTATGTATAAAAGTAACAATATAACATAGAATAATCTAAGCATAATATATCTGAACACAACGAGACTCAAGAAGCTCTCGGTATCTATTGGGTCTTGTCGAGTTCAAAATAATCGCATTTTTCTTATTGAAAGAGGAACTTACATTTTTGTTCAAAATATATTTTTTTTCTCAAAATAAATATAAACTATGATATGAGTAAATGAATAGTGAATTTCTAATTTCCCCATTAATATTGACCCTAGTTATGTTATAATTTATCTACATTGGAATGTACTTTAATAAGGTACACATAGTCGTTGTACTTGTTTTTGTCCTGTCGGTATAGGAAAAAATCTCCCCAGTACTTTTATATGGATTATTCATATGGCTATTACCAAAATATGTTTTAAGTTAAGCCTTTTTCACACGTAATTGTCTGTGGTCGAACATATTTTTCTATTTCCTACAGTACCGGCACATTTTTGTCCTCCAGTACCGGCCATTGCTTACATTCATTTTTAAGAAGTTTAATTTACTTATAAGTACATAAACATATCAGTTAATGAAAATGATGGTGAGAGAAAGCCAAAAGGGGCATCTGTGATCTTGTAAACGTACACAAAGTCGTGGAAAAGATACTGGATAATAAAATGAGTGTACGCCAAACTGCACATCGCTCTCAGGTACCACAGACTACATTGAATGAAAGGGTTAATGCTATTAAAAATAATAAAAAAATGTCATTGAGCCAGTTACGGGTTATTTTTATAACAAATTTTCACCTGAACATAAAGAAGTATTGGCAGAAATTTTTAATGACTTAGCAAATAGACTTGCAAATAGAGATGCCTTCAAACAGACCAGAACTTTTATGTCTCGCTTTACAATTGGCCAAAAAGTTAAATAAAGATATATTCAGGGAAAAACTATAACGAATCTTTCATTAAATGAAATAATAAGTGATTATTACGGACTGCTGAATCAAAAAGTATAATGAGAGCTGTAGGATTTAACAGGCCTCAGGTTGACCGATACTTTGAAGGCCTTGAGACTTTGATGCAAAGTTTAATTTCATTTCCTACAAAATATTGAAATGAAATGAGACTGTCATTAGAATTTATAGGAAACGAACTAAAGTTCTAGCTACTAAAAATCAAACACCATTTGGAAAACTTCTGCAGAATATAGAAAGAACGTGACTGTACTTTCTGCAACGAACACTTGAGACCAGTTCATACCACCGTATTTCCTATTTCAACGATCCCGAACGAATGACAAACTTATGATTAATGCTCCAAATGAAAATGTAGGTAAAGTTCATCCAAACGCCTGGATGAATGCAGAATTATTTTTAAACTGGATGCGTCACTCTATGATATTCAAATCGTACAGCAAAGAATCCAGTTCTCTTGGTTCTTGACGGACATGCCTGTCATAACAACTTAGATGTCACTGAATTTCCCAGGAAGAATAATACTCACATGATGAATATCCTCTTCAGATGGCTCACAGGCTGTAGACACTTGACCATACGTTCATGATTTTTTTTTAAAATTAAATTACAATGTTGCAGGTGAGTCATGGCTGATATCAAACCGTGTCATGGAAATTAGTGAATATGGGATTACAGGATTTGTTAATTACGCTTTTAATCGAATTTTTGAATGGATATTGCGGTTACTGATTTTTACTATGTCTGTGTAGCACTCATTTGACAGAAATATCTTTAGTGATTTAGATTTAATTGGCTCTGTTATAGTAAGTCAATCAATATCAAAACCACCGCTTTCGTTTTCTCATTTGTCAGAATTGATACCTTCATTCTCTGTACGAAGAAATTACATTTTTAGACTCCCGATAACTTGGATCTCCAACTGCTGCCCCCTGCTCCGTATCTCAAATTACTAGGAACAATCCGAGTTATAAACTTCTGCTGCTGATGTCAAACCTTAAATCGATTCTCCTCATCATTACAAATCTTAAGCAAAAGCTCTCATTGAAAAATCGACTGAATATTTTTAAGCTTAAAATTTACAGCTCAAAAATTACAGAACTCTCACTGGTTTCTAATGCTTCGAAAAGTCAAGCTACTGCATGATGTCCTAACGCTGAAACAATGAAAAGAGCAGATAAAGGAGTGCTAAATCAGCTAAGCGAGAAAAAATTTTTTTTAGGAAAAGATGAGAGCAAGAAAGGCAAGAGTTTGCTTTCAAGAGATCTCAGTAAGAGAGTAAAAAAAATGAAAACAGAAACCTAACTTTCCCCTGCAGACAGATTAAGGAAGGGAAAATTTGTCCCTTATACCTATAATGTGGAAACTACAACATATGTGTCTACGAGGCTTATGCGAATATATTAGAACTATTAAATCAATACATTTGTGGCTATTGCATGGTATAAATGGTTAAATATTTGCTACTGGGGTCAATTTAAAATACTAATTTTCCTAGTCTTCAAATTGCCTTAATAAAGTTGATTATTTCTAAACATACCGGTAGCTTATTATTTTTGCTTATGACACAGGAGTTTCTTCACACATACTAGGAGGCATTGAACGTGTAACCCAAGGTACTTCGATTTATTCGTTGATAAACTTTAGGTTGACCTTATTGAGGAATTCTCACCTATTATTCATAAGCATAGGGAAAGGCCTGATAAATTTTACTGCTTTATTTTGTGTATTGATGTATTAAACTATTTTATTTTTAAAGTGACCAAATAAATGACGTATGTGTGAAAATATCAGTATTACTTGACGAAAATAGTAGTTTTTTAAAAAAAACTACTATTAAAACTACTATAAAAAAAACTATAGTTAAAAAAGAGTGAAGAAAAATATATTATGCATATGAATACAGAGTTTCATTGCCAATACGAGTCAGTATCATTAGCTATAGAATATTTATTTTTCAATTTGAATAAGTAAGCTACAGACATTTGAATGTTTATGTTGACGTGTGAAAGACTTTTTGACAGATTTATGCGTGAATGTTCTAAATGGGGTGTATTTATTGATTCTAATCATGACTACTAATTCTGCACGTAAATCGAACACGAATCGTAAATCGAATAAGTTTGTGTATTGCTTGTAACCATAATGTATGACTATATCATACATGTTTTATGAAAAATAGAATGGATGTGGTAGGAAAAAGCTATTGTAATTTCATTGTATATATATATGTATATATATATATATATATATATATATATATATACATATATACACATACGTATATGTATATGTACGTGCATATATGTCAAAAATTGGTTTAAATGACATTAATTATGACTACATACTGGTTTTAATAGGGAACATTTGAGATCCAGGCTAGATCCCATGCAATTAAATAAAGCTTATTACATTGTAAGTTGTAAACGTAAATCGCATTCAGCGATAGATTAGTCAAAAGTTTTACAGACAATCATACGGTTAGATTCAATGTCATCTCTTTATTTTCATTTAGCGAAAAAAATGATACATCCGTCAGGTCCAAACCCTTTCAAAAATGTGTAATTTATGAACAGAACATTTTTGTGGTTCGTTCTATATTTTATATTCCCGTTTTGAGTTTTGAGCTTTCGTTTGCGAGTGGCATCTACCCCAATTAACTTTAAAAATGAATTATGATGAACCTGATAAGATATTTAGAATGAATCTAAATAATTTATCAGGATTTCAATACATATTATTGGACAGTAATATGCACAGAAGAAAAATTCAAATGGATCTTCTACTACTTCGTCTCAATTTAGTGGTGCGACAGTTTCGCGGGTATCGTTTTAAAAAATATACAATACCAGTGAATTTATATATATTCGAACACAAATGTTATAAAATATAGGTATTTTGAGATTAAATGTAAATAAAGAGGTTGTACAGATCATCCACGCTCCAATGTGACAAAAATATCCGACAAGAAATCAATCTTAACCACACATGCCTAGGTATCACTCCTTACAGGAGCCACGGGAAATTATCAGGACAAAGGTTCCAAAGACCATAACCAAGCTCACAACTTCTGGATTGGTAACAGTGTACATTAATGATTCTTCAGACTCAAAAATTACCAGAGGAGGAGCTGTCGTCATTTATGTTGACTCAGATGGTGCAGCTCAAGTTACAAATTTCCTATTAGAAAGATTGCTTCTACCCTAACGAGTAAGCTCGTAGCTATCAGAGAAGCCCTCAATACTGATAATTCAACATCGTCTAATGCTTTGTCTGACAGCATAGTTATCTTTTCGAATTGTAAGTTTGCCCTTTAAGCCATTGAAAGAGGCAACACCAATTTAAAATGAGAAATCAACACCACCCTCACACCAGTCGTGAAGAAAGGAAAAACTCCAAGAAAAATGGAAAACTATCGAAGAAAAATGAAAAATAATCTCCAACTGATTATTGTAAATTCATTGTTATAAAAATATTTAAACAATGCTGTATTAGGTATCGCAGCAGTAGATTTTTCCATAAAAACCAAAAAAGAAACCAAAGAAAATAAAGGAACAAAAAAAAACGTATCAAACTTGCATACCACAAGAGTGTGAAGAAAAAAGCTAAATATATTTATTTAAATACTTTAATGTATCTGATTGGTAATTATTGTTACGAAAGCAATCTCGTACTGCCAAATATATGTTATCAGATGCATCATCAGCAAGTGTAACAAGTCTAAAAATAAAGAATAATAGTTTTGTGTAACAAAATGAAAAGGCTTCCCACTTTGCTTATATCTCCTGAAATCATCATTAAAATAAAAACCAAATAATTTTATCTAAATGTTTAATCAAATGATCATCAGAATTTTTTTAAATATCTGATTGAAAAATATGATGGTAAAATAGGGAAACGTTCACATATAAGGGTGGTTTACGCGTAAAAAGCGGTTAAATGATAACATTATTAGATGAATGATAACATTATAATTTATTGTTACAAAGTGAAAATGTGTGAAAAGAAACCTCGTTTAACATGTTTTTTTCTTAAATTCAAACTTACGTAATTTTTTAAGTAATCAAGTAGGCGCTCAATCTAATTATTGCTTACAATGCACTGGACTTGCAATAGATGGAAGAATAGAATTAATTTAAAATTATAGTCTGCGGTATTTGCTACACAAATTTGATATTTTATATAGCTAGGTTATACTTTTATATTTTACGAAATATTTAGACAGATTATTTTCTGAAGTACATATTTGCAAGATTTCATGCACGAAGCTATAAAACTATGACAGAAGATGGAAGAAGGAATTGCAATTTTGAATACTCCTTTTTCTCTAAAGAATCCTAAAATTTTATTACATTCTTTTATGCAACTGCAATCGAATAAAATAAGTAAGGGGATAGAGGAGATAAATCTTAATTCAGCACGTTTCTTGATAATGCATTTTGTTAATAACAAATCGGTCACAACATTGTCCAATAGAGCCAACAGTTGTCGGCATTCCACTAGTCATTTCACTACTTTAACATGAGCGATATGGAGTTGGAACGTGAAGATCAATAGCAGAGTGTAATTCAGATTTACAAGGCTAATTAAAAAAACAACAGATCTCCAAATTCCATGATTTAAATAATCAGTAATTTAAAGTTTCAATATTTAGAAGTTGAAACTGCGAATTAAATGGTCGGGTTTTGTTGAATCCCCACAATAATAGTTTAAAAACAAAGCTCAAACTTCTCAAGCCTCGTAGTATAAGCAGGCAGTACTCCTGCAGCATCAGGACTGATAAATTGAAATCCCGAATCCAATGACAATTTTTGCTTGATATATATAATATTCATTTAATAACAGCAGATTCTCAAGTATTACGGTATAGATAGGCAGTATCCTTGCGGCATAAAAAGAGAGAAGTCAGAACCCGGAGTTTAATGACAGAGTCTCTGCTTAAGACTGAAAAAACTCTCTTAAAAATAGCGGAGCTCTTAGTTTTGCTGCTTTGATAGATAGTACCCATGCAGCATCAAAACTGAAGGGTTCAAACTTGAAGTTCAGTGACAGAGTATATGCTTGGAACCTACTTTACTAATATAGAAGAATAGACACTCAAATCTCACGATTTAATCAGGTAACACTCTCACAATATAGATACACAAGACTGATAAGTTAGTATCTGGAGTTCAATAGATACTAACTTATCACTTAGAGACTCACATTACTACTTTATAAACAGCAGATCATAAAGTCTCATTATTTAGGTAGGCAGAACACCTGCAGTTCCAACCAAAAGATTTAGAAACTGAAGTTCAATGACAGAGCAGGCTTGGTAAGATCATAAATACTAATTTAAAATAACAAATTTCCAAGTCCACGATTTAAGCAAACAATACTCTCCCAATATCAAACTGAGTAGTTAGAACTTAAATATGAATATCAAAGTCTCTTATCGTTTGTCGTGTAATATCTTATTACACGACATTCTAATTTTAAAACAGTATATCCTCAAATATCATAGTTTACACAATCAGTATCCTTGCAGTATCAGAACTAACCCGAGATTAATGACAGAATTTCTTTTTGAGACCCACAAAACTATTGAAACTGAAAAATAATGAACTCTTAACACTCAAGTTTAGATAGACAGTGCGACTGCTGCATAAGGACTGTCGAGTTGAAACCAAACATGACAATAGGCTAAGTAGAAGTAGTAAAAAAACGATTGCCTGATATGAAAAGAAACAATAATATACGGGTCGTAAAGCTAAACGAAACCTTTGTTTAAAAACTTGATTTATTTACTCTGTTAGTTTGTTGCTACATAAATAGAAATTCAAAAATTCCAACATGATGCGTTCAGTCCTCATCACTGAAGAGTTTCTGTCACCATCTTCCAGCTCCTTTATTCTACTTTGATATTGTCAGAGCTAATTTATATCGCCCTTAGTAGATTGTCATTAGATCTACATAATCCCAACTCGATCACGGCACATATGATTTTCAATGTTCAAGAACTCTAAAATTTATCTTCAATTTCCAAGGTCATTCTCATGAGACCATAACTTTCGAATAAAAAAATGTCATCCAAATTGCTAAAGATTTGAGATGACGTACGAAAAAAGTACAGCCGATTGATAATTTTTACCAATGATGTTGGTGTTTTGTGTGTTATTCTTATTTTTTAGGCTTAATGAAAATTGTTAAAACTTATTAAAAAAGTGAGTACTTTAAATTATTAAAATATAATAAATTTTATTTGCATAGTGAAAGACATTGACTTAATTAACTCAAATAGAAATGACAGAATATCAAAATGGGTACAAGTGATACTATTTTTATTAAATTATTAATAAAAATAATATCACTTGCCACGATTACATATGGAAGTATAAAAATGATTGCTATTAAGAATTGGTTATGAAAATATTATGTAAAAATATATTTAAGAAGATTGACAGATTGTTTAAACAAAGGATAAATTAAAAATTTACCCTCGCACAGTGATTATGCCGTATCAAATTATTTAATTATATATTTGTAATACTGTTTTAAATAGACCTTATTCATGTTTACAAAAGAAACTTGTATAAATATATGAAGTGTGTATCAGTCACATGTGATATAATCTTTCAATCTACGATGTCACAGTAAACCGTGTCATGTTAATATCGCAGACATTTGATCAATACTAATGTAAAACGATTTAAAAAGAATTTAAACTTTTTTGTAGTGTGGGAAATTGTTATTAGTTATAATTTCAAGACGTTTTTAATTTTGTTGTATTTTAAATTAAAATAATTAATCAAACGGGATTCCATATTAATCTTAGGTTAAGTAGTTAGGAAAATATTAATATTTTTTTATATATCTCTGACCAACCAAACTATAAAAATATTTTCGAAACGTTTATGTCTAAATCACAACGAAAAAAATAATATATTAGAAAATAATAATATATTAAAAATATATAATATAAAAATATATTTTTAAAATGAAATTTACTCCTATGTAATTACTATTTAAATATTTTTAATACTAACTATTTACATATGTGCGAGTTAATATACTTAATTATTACGAGAAATTTAAAGTTACAACGTCAAGTGATTCCTCATAAAATGTTATCACAAGCAAAGAGACGGATGCGTGAATGATCCTATAAAAGTTCCGTTTCCCTCATGCGATTCTCATCATAAACATTTCGAATTTCTTTATCCCATTTTTCTAACTGTAGTTTGTGAAATTCTGAAAACCAACGGAGATTTTTTTGATATTTTGGAAACTTTGGTTAGGAAAAAATACATTGAAAAGACCTATTATATTTTTTAACTTATAACTTATTTAATAAAAGTTTTCCTCTCTTTTTCAACCCCCAAAACTGTCCCCAAAAATTAAAATAAACATTTTGCTTATAACGTCTTTGTTTAAAGTTATAACTACTTCCTACGTTTATACCATATTAAACCTTTACTATTTCAAATGGTCTTAAGTAAAATGCCTATAACTAAGAAATTGACTTATAGCAAAAAATGTTAATTGACCAGATTTTCTCGTAACTTTGCTCGCATTATCTATAGTAATGTAGACTATACGTCGATCCAGCCTAAAACTAATTCCTTTTCCAATATTTTTCAAATCTATTTGCTTTCTTACTCACTTAACATCATGGCCAAATCATAAAAGGGGAGATATTTGGTATTCTGACGGTAACTACGCTGTAATTTGGGTATTAAGAATGCACGGTATTAGTTAATAAATATTGAAACTCTACCAGGGTACGTGACCAAGCAGGAACCTAATGAACATTAAACCATGAATACTAACCCTCAGGAACTACTTCAGGTTTTGGTAATATAGATACACGTATATATTAACCCAGGTTAATAGATGCACGTATATATTAACCCAGGTTAATATAGATGCACGTATATATTAACCTATCCTTATGCCAAATTTCGTGCAAATTAAAGCGTTAGGGTAAGAGATATCTTATATACTAAACATTCATCCATTGATGTATACTATAGCATTTATAATGCTAGGTATAACATGGTAAATGACGTTTAGAATTTTCGTAACCTTCTTTACTTGCAAAACACTATAATATTATGGATGTCTCCTTTTCACTAATTACACTCGTTAAACAAGAGTAAGGAATTACAAGGAAAATAATTAAAACTGAAGTTCAACGTTATAAATTGCAGACATTTACAAGTGGTCTTTCAACTCGTCAAGTTAAGAACAAATTTGAGTGATACTCATTACAATTGCAAATTTTGCGGGAACATTTCTTCAAATCCTTTTTAGTTAATGCTTTCAATTCTAATTAAAGGAAGCATTACAGGACATGGAACACGAAATTTAGTTGTAAAAAAAATCTTCTCCTTTCGTGTTATTTATCCGCCAAACAACATAATGGTGTTCACTTTTAAAATACTTCATTAAAGTGGTAATACGTTTTCTATAGAGATTTGCTTACAATTTACATTAGGCTCAAAGATTGTTGGATAATTTTCCATATATCAGTAAAAGGCCGAAGCACACACACACATACACACGCACACACACATATATATATATATATATATATATATATATATATATGAAAATAATAATAAATTCAAAATAAACGAAATAGCTTACCCCCAAATAATTGCGTTAGTTTTCAGAATCTACTCCAGCGATAACTCATCTTTGTAGAAATAGTGAACAATAAATATTAAAATAAACATCAAGAGTATATAATCAGAGAATAGGTCAAATTTATAAAATTCTGTCAAACATAATTTATTGATTTATATCTGATTTGTCCAAGTTTGAGTTACCTTATACTTTACGTACCTAACTGCTTTTTAAAAGACTAAGGTTGCATTTTCATTTATTATGTACTCAATTGTTACAGCAGCTGCGTTTTTTTGGAGTTTTTTCTCATATATCACAATAAAAGCTAAATGTATGCCAAATTTCATTGAGATCAGTTTATAAGCAAATCTATAAAAGTAAGACAAACAAGTATAAAAAATTCCCTTTTGCATCTATTACGTAGTTAGAATTTTTAAAAGGTATGTACGACATATAGAAGCTAACAAAATAGTAATAGTGAAGAAACTTAATACCTTCTCATATACTACAAATATTTCATTTATTTCTTCAAGTTCAATATCGACTGAATTTAGAAAACTTTTCTCTTATAATAAGTTGAATTTTCAATTGAGAAATTTGAGCTTTTTCAAATAGCCTTTCACTGGGCTATTTGAAAAAGCTCAAGTCATCTTTTTGCAGTATTGAATTTGGTTAGTGTATTATTTTATTATAAATTCTTACTTAATCAGATCGAGTAAGCAACGTATGGGAACTTAGAGATAGATTTTAAATTTTATCTAACTGATATAAAATGTACTCTGATATGTGAAGTACAGTATACATACACCTGTTTAACTTCATCTCAAAAAGTTATAATTTATGTGAAATGAATGCTATTTTACCCAGCGTACTTTCTGTTTCTTTCGATACCAAGGTAATTTCTTACTTTTTTTGAATAGTTTCGCCAATCTATAGTTAGAAAATGAACAGATACATAATCCGACGCAATGGGTTTAGAAGTCTTAGCAAGGAATTATTTAAGTACATTTTACTTAGCTAAAAGGGTTCGTTTTGTAAAAATTTGGTTTTTTATTTGACACAACTAATTTTTTAGAATATTATAAAATATAAATGAATAATAAGAGATGGATATTTACTACGTTTGGACAAAACTAAATAAATTGAAAGGAAAAAAATATTTTGTGAGTTAGATTCATTTAATTTTCGACTGTGGCATGACAATTTACAATTTTGATATTAAAGAATTTTGTTTTCTTTGACATATAAATTTTAAAAAGGCGTACCTGGGAATGAATTACACCTTGTCCGAAAGTAGTTGTTTAAACATTACGGAATGACCTGTTTACTTATTTAGTAACGCTAAGTCTTATGTAACATTTGTTTATAAAATATTTTGCTGTTTTAGGAGTCTTTTTATTAACGTTACTAAGTATTTTATTATACACTTCTTGCCATAGGTTGCTAAGTCGGTGAAGTACCTTCCATGTGACAAATGTTGGATGAACTAGTAATCAGGACCGAATGAAAACTAAAAAAAAAGTGTTTCAACGCAATTAATAAAAGATTTTGTCTAAAAAATGTTATGGACCTACTCCGGCTAATTTTTTCCTTCTTCGCGCACCGCAAATTATACTAATTGATTGTTAATCTATAATAGTCGATTCGACTAACCAAAATCATGAAAATAAAACATGAAATTTAATACTTTCAAGCAAGATGTGTGCCCTCGTTCCAAAACCAAATCGAAATATTGCCTTTCAAAATCAAGTGACTCTCGCCAACTGTTGACTTAAAACGTATTTACGAAGAAAATGATACAATAGAAATAGAACGTATGGTCACAGAAGACGGCGACTTTTAGTCAACAGGTGCGTATCTTGGTTTATGCGGCAATTGCGTGGTAAAACAATGACAGACCTTGTGTCAGAAAAGTAGGCAGTTGTTGTACGCCGAGTCACCACTTCCACTCATAGCTTTTTGGCCTGAAAGATAATATTGCTTCTAAATCTAGCTTTAATATATAAACATATTTTATTAGAAATAATATGTTAAGCTAATAATAGGCAGTATATATCATTATGGCTTAATACTACCAACTGTTGTTTTTGCATTATATCTCCCTCTACATATTACTGATAAGTACACATTATTTATTAATGAAAGAAATTGCACCCAATAGAAATGTTATCCTTTACTGATAATGGATACGAAAGGAGAAAACCGATGTTCTGGTATATAAAATAATAACTATACATATTTTAAACGAAACTGTACTAAGACCCGCTGCACATAAAGAGGATATTTTACGTATACAGCGGATCATCAAAAATAGATTACACCGTAGGAACTTGCACTGTTAACGCATGCGCTAAATCAACTCTACAAGAGTATACTGACACTAAATTGAGTAAGAAAAAGGGCGATCGTACAATGAGGAAGATTAATAATAAAATAGACGATGGTCATAATTGCTACTTTAAAATTGATTAGTATATCTCACCGAATAAAAAGCCACCAAAATCAAAGCTGGTTAATAAATAGCCGTGTTTTTTGAGTTCTAGAGGATTTCAAAATGACCCACTAGGAGCTGCATGGTACATACACAGATTAAAAACCAGAAATTGAGGAAATAGTCGTCGATTATTTCGAATCACGCGCCAAACTAAATCAGCGTAGAATAAGACGATCAATTTACTCTCGAAAGTCCACTTACGTATAGCTTCCCTAGCAAGCAATTAATAACAGGCATCAAAAAAATACCAAGTCAAAATCGGTGTAAGAACCATTAGAATTTGCTTGGCAGTTGCTGAATATGAACTGAAAGAAATTTGATGCTCAAATCTTTTTCGATGCCCATTTACTTATTAATATGCCTCAATAGACCAAAAATATACCGATCAGGACGTTGGAAAGACACATTTTATTGTAGGAAGATGTCGTGGCGTCAGTTATACCAACTCAGTTATGTGAGTTATACTTATTATAAAGAACTGCTTATTATAAAGAACCCTATACAATATTTGTGATTTGATTTTTATTTCACCTAATTTCTCTAAATATCTCCTAAGAACACGATTTAGGTAGTCAATAAAGTTTCTTAATATTCCCCCGCATATTGTAGTTGATCTCATGAACCAATATAGGGCAATATAAATACTCTTTTACAATAAGTTAGTATTCATTATGTACTTTCCAATTTCACGCATAAAAAATTGTTAATTTACTTTGATAACTATTGTATATGTATTGTGAGATGAGAACATAGGTTGGAATACTTGGGTGAGAGGGTATGATGATGGTTTACCAACGAAGATAGATTGAGCAAGTTGGGGAATGATGAAGATGAAGTCGTTCTTGATGGAAAACCCAAGTGATCGTTTCGATACTTAAAATTAAATTAATTTCAGCCTGCAGATACTTCTAGTTATATTAAAGTATGAGACTTCTGGAATTTACGATAGTTACATACATTAATTTTATGTGCATAATAATAATTTATTCAGTACGTAACTCGGTGTGTATAAAATATTTGTTATAAATGCATACCTTATAAAAATATATACATATACATGTTCAATTCGAGAATCTCATAATAAATAGTAGTCGGGCGCGTGACAAAGTAAACAAGTTTAAAGGGTTATTTTGCAGACACTAGAAGGTTCTCTAAACCTTTTTTGAATATATGTGAATACATATATATAAATAGCGTTTCGGCTAGAGGATGTGTCGAGTATTAGTTTGCAATGAGTGACTACTAATTTTCAGCACACGTAAAAAAAAAAAATGTATAAAATTTCAATATGTAATGCACACATTTTCGAAATATTGGGTATGGGATTAAGTTTCATCATAGTTTATATTATTTTATTTGTATGTTTACAATTTTGTGTCGGATAATATTCCAGAAACGAAATTCAATATCTATCATATATTAAATTTTGCTTATAGTTTATTATGATAATTTAGGACATAATAAAAATATAATTTTATTTAAATTTATTAAGAAAAAATGAACAGCGACCGTTTTTTAAAATACATATTTTATTGTAAGTGTTTTAAGTGTATTTTATTTGCCGAGTCATTCAGAACAATTGTCAATAATTTTAATATAATTTCAATACATATAGCATTTTATGACCAAACGTGAGTTCCAAAAAGTTCTAGAAAGACAAAGTGAAGAAGATGTAGCCATCAAGAATAGGGCAGGAAAGTACAGATGGACTGGATATATTCTAGGAAAAATCCAAGATGCCATAAAACAACATGCCCTTTTGTTAACCAACTTCAGAAGAAGGAGGTTTGTCGGAATCTTCTTTTTATGTATATTTAGCAATAATTCTTTACCGAATAGACAGATTTCGACGATTCTTTTTTTTATTTGAAAGGATGTCTTAGAGGTGATCCCTTATAAATATGATGATAATCTAATGATGAAGTCAGGAAATGAGCGATGAAACTCCTTAATGAATGGTAGTAAATCAATTATGAATCTAAATATTTGCCACGGGTAGTTGTTACTTGGCAAAATAACTACACCACTTACTAGGTACGAGTCTGATAATACATTCTGGAGATGAACAATAGAACTCATTAACGGATATTAATATATTAAAAACGATTAAATATATTAGCTTCAACTAATGGTTACTTTATAAAATAACTATGCCGTTGACGATGTCAGAGTCTAATAATGTGTTCTGGAGACGAATAATTGGACTCCTTATCGGATGGTAGCATATCAAACGTAATTCAAAATATTTGTTACTGATAGTTTATACTTCGCAAAATAACTGTACCGTCGACTAGATCAGGGTCTAATGATATGTTTTGAATATGAATTAAATAAACTCTTAACGGATGATAGTAAATCAATAGATATGCTGTATATTTGCTACAAGTTAGTTGTTACTTTACAAAATCTGATATTGGATTTCGTATATGGAGGATCGAATTTCAACGGTTTACAGATAACCTCTAGTGGCTATTACTATCGCGTCATTTCTGTGTGTCGTCGATAACCAAATTTAGACAAAGAGGAATTTATCTATATACTAGCTTTTTCCCGCGACTTTTAATAATAATACAATTTTTAAGAAAGAAGGTAATTCAGTGTCAGTTATAGCGTGATGATTAATTATTTTAATCACTAAAAGTTTTAAAGTTAAATGTCTTAAAAATCGACTTTAAAAAAAGTAGATACTAAAAATTAAAAAATAACTAACTCAAAATAGGTATCTATTTATTCATAATAATTAACTAAGTTACTTGGTTTTGAAGGCGGTACCAGCGCCGCAGATCAACGTAATCAAATTTGAAATTGTATATTATAAATACGCCTTTTTTGAATCTATTTCGTATGGTGAGTAAATTAGGAGTTAGTTTTTTTAATTTACCTTATAAATTAAATTAAGTTATAAATTTCCCTAAGTTATTCGATGGTACTGGAACCGACTTCAAAAAAAATTACTTATTTATTTATTTCATATAGATATGTACCTAGTTTCAGTTATTTATTTTTTACTTTTTAATACCTATTCTTTTTGAAATCGGTTTTTAAAGGATTATTATATTACCTCAGGTCAAAAGGAAAATGAGTAAGCCAAAAATATAGTGAGGAATACCATGGAGAAAAATGGAAACAATTTTCGGCGAACTAAGTTTCCTATTCATAATAGCCTTGAAGTGTGAGAATTTTACCAATTGGTAACGAATTTAAATGAAATGAAATTTTCATTACAATGTATGTAAGTTTCATATAAAATTTCGAAATATCGACTACTATCGTTATGACATCAAAAATCTATCTTACAGAAAATTCAAAAAAAAGATCGAGTCTATTAGTTATGAAGCCTAAATTAACCATAAATTATCATCTACACACAGAATAGTTTTTTCCTTAAATCTAAACAATTACAAAATAATCAGTAAAATTTTATTGCACCCCACCTTATTGCACCTCACCTTATATTCGAGGGCCACTTTATTGCACCTCACCTTATATTCGAGGCCCACTTTTTATCGTTATCTAATATGTAAAATGTTGTGCATCACAATACACATCAGACCACACGCGGCACCATTAATGCAATAGAACGCAAAGCTACACTTTTCTGAGATATACGCCTTGTTGGTTTATTCAGGGATATCGTATACTTTTAAAACGATTATATTTCACAGAAATAAATGTCGTTTATAATGAAGAAATTTTTAAAGGAAATTCTGGAAAAAAAAAAAAATTTTATTGAAAAAATTATTTTCACTTAATAAAAACTCATAATAATGAAGTTGCAGAAATGACTGAAACTCATTATAACTTATAGCTTATTTTAATTAATTTTAACATAAATTATTATTTATAATTGACTAATGAACCTGATCGAAACATTTATATAAAAAACAAAAAATAAATTGGATATTAAATAAACATTACTAAAGGAAAGAATTGAAGTGAAGTAATTGAAGATAAAGAATTGAAGAGAAGTGAAAATTTCATCAAAAATTTTATTCCGTAGTAAAGTTCAATAGTAAAACCACTATATTAAGTTAAATATCACAAACACAAACGAAGCTGTGTATTTGTGTGTCTAAGTTTATTCTCGCACCACCAATTTAAAGGCTTCTTATAACTATAATATCTTTAATTAAGCTCTGAAGATTAATGAAATAACATTCGTTACCAATGTAGGATACTTGTTATCTTAATCCACAAATTTATGACAATCCTCAATAAACAGGCCTCTTCTCTAGTTCGTGGTTGGTTAATGATTCGGCGGATTCCACTCGAATGGAAGAACAATTTCGTAGGCGTTAATTAAGCGTAGCACTCTCAGGACTGGTGACATGGTATATGGCTGGGGATTATTTATACTTTATTGGGTCAGAATATGCTAATTATATCTCTTAAATTATTGTCTGGACCTTTCTATATCTACTGGTGTCTGACTAATTACTTATTCATGTACGATTATGACTTAATATATTATTTGGCTTTGTGCCTAAAAGTTTTGATTACAAATTTATTTTGCGGAATTTTAACAATTTATTAAATACAGAAAATAGTGAACAAAATGAGAAGATTGACGATAGATTTATTGAGAAGACAATTGCAGTTAATATTACTCATATCAACATCAGAAAGAGTAAAGAATATCAACATTGATAGAAACATATTTAATCTACTTTAGATGTTATTTCTAGTAACAAATTTTATAAACAAGTACAAAATACCTCAACAAAAATTACCTGAATTCAGTACAAAAAGTCAATATCAAATTATATACAAAAAGTACAAAGAGGAATGAGAAAAAAATACAGAAGGATATATTGATTTATATGTATATATCTATATATATGAATATGAATGCTATATGTGTATATATATGAATATGGATGAATATTCATGTTTATTTGTGTTTATGACATTTGCATTCCTGATACATAAGTTTTAAATTGTGCTAATATTATATGCACTTGAATTTTTGAGTACACAGGTAAGTACGTAAAAATGATATAAAAGTAATAATTATTTTATGGATTAACAAGACATGCAATAAAATGCATTTGCTTCAACAATTTTTGTATTTTTAAAAATTTTTGCATTAATATTTTAAATGTATTTAAAGAAATCATAAAAATATTAGTAAAAGAAGATAGGACATTGAATGTGTTAATCAGATTAGGAATAAGAAATCAAAACATTGCAATTTAAATTTGTATGCTTATAAATTCTTTTAACTTTGACATGAAAAGCGAGATGACGATTTATGTCAGTGTAATTGATATTGTTGCACATTATAATGATCATGTCGTTAATCTTGGTAGAAAAGGTGTGCGCAGGTATAATTTATATTAATTTTGGTGAGCATGGCAATCTCCTCCTCTTTGCAGTCCGGGGGATATTTAAATACATCGAGAGTATTAGATCGATTAATGACTCATTAATTTAATCAATATATTTTAAAGCAATTAATAATAATCGGAAAGTGTATCTTTAGGTATTAGAAATAATTTGACTTGCCAGGTAATTTAAAGTTGTCTTAAAGTACGATAAGAATATTTAAAATATGTGTACAATAACTAACATTTCAAATGGTTATCTAGTTGTAAAGTTATAGAATAAGCTAAGATGTATATGGAAATAAAATATATTTTACTGTTGATTTAATTTTTAAAGTTGATTACTTTTAATTTTACCGGTTGATTTACGTTTCAGAATTTAAAATAAAAATGCACAGTGGATTTAAAAAAAAACTTACAATGACAAAACACTATAAACCTTTTACATAACTTTGTGAAAATAATTTTTTTTTGTAACTGATATAAAACTGTATTAAACCAAAATAATTTTGATTAGTTAAATAAATTAATTTGGTATGCACAGTTTCGTTTTAATCTAATATGAACACTCATTTTAGCAATTTAAGTATACGAGATTACATAAGAAATATTCGAAGTTTTTAATTCTCCATTTCTTGTTTTACAGAATATAATTATATCTACCCCAATCTGTACATGTAATATAATTGTAACAGAGTGAATTTTGTACGTGAATTTTTTTTTAAAGGGTGATTAATTTAACGTATAGAATGACGGAAAAACAAGAAAATCTGTTTTTAGAATTGTTGCCTGTCTGCCTTTCAGTCTGTGTGTTATTTACTCTTAAATTGTTCGAAATTTTTGGTACGGACTTTTAATAAAATTTTATATGTTAATAGTTTATCCTCGAGCAATTTATGGGATACTTTTGGTATGGATAGTACACATTAAAAAAACCTTGACATAATGAATATTACGATATGTCACTGACAGAGATATCTATTAGCGTCTTTAGTAATCTTTGTACTCATAGAGTTCTGAGAGAGAAGAAAATTGAAAAAAATACTAAAAATACTTAGTAACTTTTCTTATATCGAATTCCACGCGAATGAAGTCCCATTGGCACTAGTAGTAACATAGTCTAAAAATAGAGAATGTACCAGGACTATTAATTTGCATAAAGGCATTTCGTGAGGCATTGGACTAATTTGATCATGTGATTAGGTAAATAAAAAGCGAATATATGGCCAGATTGAAGTTATAAATATGAAAAGAATCCAATAGGATATAATAGGAATAATACATAATCTCAATTAATGCTTTTCGTTTAGTGTTATAGCGATCACGACGATCTGCGACCCCGTTTTCTTCTGCTGAGAGATCTTTATTTAAAGATATATTGTTACATGAGAATGTTTATATATTTAAAAATATATATCTAAAATGCTACTGAAAAAAAATGGAGATGCCGAATTTTGGTAGAAACATTTGCTAAAAAGAATTATTAGATCTTCTACCCGTATACAGCAAAGTCAAAAAGAAAGTTATTATTCTAATAGTATTTATGAAACGTAAGTCAGTTTATTTAATAATTCTTGTTTTGGTAGCAGGTAAACGTTTTCACTGATTTTGATAAACGAGGGTGTATAGATCGTTTAAATATATGGAATGGTAAAAACTGCAATAAAAATAATTAACAAGGTTTCTGTAAGACGTTATGTTATTTAGAATGAAAAGATTATTTCTTCTGATCTATTTATTTTAGTGCATAAATTGAGATAAAAATATGAAAGACACGCTGTTATGTTATTTTTTCTTAATTTGCACAACCCCCAAAATTTCTGTACAAAATATTAAACAATATCAGCTATTGCGATATGTGCGGGAAAATGTTTATTACTGTGCCAAATTTCAAATATCTACATGAAGCGGTTTCTGAAAAAAATAGCTGTGAATTACTTCTGTTTATATGTATAAGGTACGGAACCCTAAAAGTTGAAATTTAATTAAATTGTACTTATATTATGTTCATGGTAAAATGATAATTAAAATAACAGAGGACTGAACAAAAATCACGCGACTACGATCTAATATTTAAATAGTTTTACACTTAATCGAGTTTCAGTTCATTTTTAAATTTTCAAACCGAAATTTTTCTCGTTTTCAATTCATTTGTCATTCCTAATTTACTTCCATAACATTAAAAATTTTAAATATATGTTCTTAATATCTATCCTTCTCTATCACCATATTGCTGCTCAGCAAGGACTATGGATATGGATATGGCGCATGTTCTCAAAAATAAAGGATGTTGTTTTCAAACTGATAATATGTGAACGAAAATGAGTAATATATTATTTAAATTTGAAAAAAAATCACACTATGTTTTTATACTCAAATATTATGCTTAATAACAAACATGGCTTATATTAAAGTCTTTACTGAGTAAACAAAGAAAAGAGATTCGATTATTAATTTTGTTTTCATTGCATTAATTTGAAAAGCGTGTTTTTTATTTAAAGGTAACAATTTATTTGGAGAAAACACAACTTTCAATTTAAAATATTTTAAAGAAAAAATAAAATATTTCTAAGACAACAAAATATGTAAAAGGATATAAACTTTAAATAAAAGTTTATCGCAAATGGCAAAGTACTTTAAAATGCGAGACACTGAAGGCAAAAGTTTGTGAGACAACGCAACTTCCGGGAAGGCTACTTTTTTGTTCGTGAAGACAGCCATGTATGTCTCAACGAAGTAGCTGCACGTATTTTGTTTTTTTTTATTTAAAATTCAATATATAATTAAAGAATGGGAAAATAAGTACATATATCGAATACCACGTATTTGGCTCCCTTTATATAGTATATAATTAAAACTTACTTCATGGTTTGTTAATTCAACAATGATAACAATGAACTGATGTACACTATCCGTTATTCTTTTGTCCTATAAACGTATTCGGTGGTTCGAAAATAATATCTACTATTGTCTATAATAGACAGAAATATTGTTTCATGGGGAAAACAAAATCTAATTAAATAGAAAATAAAAAATCTAAATAATCAGATTTTAATAGGAATAACCAAATGTATAAATACTAATCTTTAAAATAAACTTAATTGTGAAATTTTTGTTTAAATGTTAAAGTAATTTTAATACATCTTCCAAGTCTCGACCGCAAAATATTGCTTTTCGTCATATTCCATATTGTACTGGAAACACAGAAAGTATAGAAAATCAAAATAGAAGTAGGTTATTTAATACCACGACGTTTACCATATTTTGCTTTTCGTAGCAATTTCGCCATAATGTTTTGCAAGATTTGATAAAAGCATAAGTGCGCATATGTAAGTTAATTGAAAATTTCCACGTACAATATGGAGCTATACAAGTACCATAAGTTTTTAAAATTTCGTTTTAACACATGAATAATAAAGGGCTTGCAGTACATTTTCTGTGTGAAACTTGCGTTAGTAATCGATATAATATTCTTGTCAAAAAAAACTGAAATTACGCTCAATAATTAGGTCTCAACCTCAGATTATACATATCTTAATACCATATCGCATTTTGTTCATTTCACTTCACTATTCTAAAACAGACACATGTCCAAGGAACTTTAATACGCTAATTAAAATATAACGTTTAGTTATAGATGCGTATCAAAAACGTCTAAAATATATAAAAACACGTCAAAGTACACATATATGTACAGTACTTTTTTCATCATTAAACAATAAGAAACCTCCCAATTTCTTTGAAAATCTCAATAGCTAACACAAAAAATTATTTCTTCTAATTTATGAAGACACTCACAAATAGTTTCTCGACCTTTCTTTGTCATAGTCACTATTTCATTCCGTTTTCCTGTCATTCCGTTCTCTTAAGTCAAGTGCCAAACCACAGAAAAACGTTTTACTGCACTATATATGATATATTTTAAAAATTTTTGGATCCTGTTTAGGAAAGTACGCATTACTACGGTGCGTTAGAAGAGTAGTGTGGTCAAGGGTTAATTCAACGACCTTTCAATTTGAATTACGATAGAGCAGGGTGTCTCAACCTTTTTTTGTTGAGGCTCCCCGGACTATAAATTATATTTTCATGCCCCCCTTTACTTTTTCATGCCCCCCCCCCTTTGAGTGAGACAATAATTTTACATACTCAAACTGATTTGTCAACAAAAAATGTACATCAAAACGTCAAATTTTTCGCAAGTTTGTGGTAATAATAGTGAATATGATATTTAATTTCTTTAATTTTATGCATGTAAATTAAACATTATTTTGAAATGTTATTTGTTAATGTTGTTTGTATATTTTTTTTTCTTTCTAAAATGCAAACGCTTTCCGCCCCCCTTGACATCTCTCTATGCCCCCCTTGGGAGGCGCGCCCGGTTGGGAACTCCTGCGATAGAGGCTACAATTTACTTATTTGACTTTTTAAGTCAGATAAGTGAATTGTTCAGGTGAATGACGCGTGGATACACGCGTGGTGTGATAATTATGGCTATGGGATCCAAAGGTGCAACCATTGAGTTTGTAAGCGAATAAATAATGTGTGCATGTTTATGGAGCGTTCATTATATGAAATTAAGAAAGTCACATATTTCGCGACATTCCCTGTCCATCTTCATGGTTAAATTGCATTTCACTGAAGACATGTTAACAGACATGTAACATGTGAACAGTTACTAATCAAGCACTAACTACTTGTCACTACTTGCACTAGCCACTCTACTGAATACTATTTGAATTTAAGTAAACCATGTCCAGAAATGTAATCAGCTACTCCAGTAAACTACATCTTCATCATTTAGCTACCTGTTTGATCTCTTTTGATAATTCGCATATAGTTACACTCAATTTCTAAATCTATCTACAGATCTTACTTAATGATAAGCTATATAAATATGTCAAATAAAATTATTTTTAGCAGCAAGCAAACTACATAAAATAAAAGGGGCCAACTTATTTGAGTAAAATGATATCCATCACAACACAATTTATGTCATAAAGGACAGATTTTCCTTTTCAACGCAATAATGAAACAAAAGCTCTGTTAACCAAATTACCATGACGTAATAAATTTTGTACATTTCATTTAGTTTCGTCTCGGAGCAGAGTCAACAACAAAAGTTGTTGATTCTGCTCCGAGTTTAGCCATAATGTTAAAGGAATTTGCAAAGGATTGAAGTATGCTCAACAATTATTTAGTGACATGAAAAATAATACTAATATTTGGAAATAATTTAGTAAAAGTGCTATGTGCTTTAAATATTTGAACTATTATGTAAACATGAATGTATGCGGAAGTCCGAGCCTTTTCATCAATTTTTCATTATTTTTTGTGCATTGCATTGTAACAAGTGTTTTCCGTATCTAATCAGTAAAAAATGTAATGTAACAACAAAATATATTCTGTGTGTGTTTTAAATGAACAAAGTTTGTCAAAAAATTATAAGTTCATACCATGTTTAAAATGTATTATATATATTTCTTATAATTTCCATCTGTGCATTTAATTAACTATTCAATACATATACACAAAAATAATAAGTGAAACATCCTTGAAAGGACTTATAAATTGTGGAAACTTATATTTGATTAAGATCATTTTGGGAGTTATTTTCCAGCATTTTCATTATTTATTATACACTATGCAAGAAAAATTACAAGAACTGGAGTAACCATTTGTGGCCATAAAAAAAAGAAGGAAATAATATAATTAATTCCTTTAGTGGAAGACAACTTTTTATTGTGGGAACTTATTTTATTTCAATTAATTTTACTATAATATTTTTTTTAGATTTCTTCACGAGATGCTGCTGGGAGGTTAATATTATATCATTTAATTTCACTCCATTTCTTTCAAATAATAATTTAACATTTATTATGTTAAACGGAAAAATTTAGAATTCTACATATAGTGTGAAGTACCGTCTGAAAGGGTTAATTAAAAGGGTATAAACAACAATTGTTTAGTGTATCTTTAGGGATGTAGCAAAAATATGCAAAAAATATATTTTCTCCTCCTATTTCCTAAAACTTTACGTCTAGAATCATCGTTACCATTTTTGAGATATTCAAGATTATATATATGACTATCCTAATTCATTATATCAGAAGCCAAACCGTCACTCGGGAAGATTTCACCAATTTATAATATAATATATTTAGAAGAACTAATCGAAAGCGACGGTTGCTTGCCTCAAGTTCTCTGGTGAATTTATTTCGACTCTCTGGCGCATTAGTAAATAATTCGCCTTATGTTTAGTCATAACCACGTCTTAACAATTAAATCAATTTATTCCAATGGTCTTCAGTTTCAGTTCGGATTAATTATATTACCTAAACTGTTTACATATATTTAGGAAACAAATTCAAATATATGACACACGATTATATCTATATTCTTTCCATACGAAGAGACAATGTTTGTACGTAAACCAATTTGATAGTTAAAACATAGTTGCCACGAACATATATTCACTAAATTGATGATTATTAAAAACTAATTGCACTACACGCAAAATATTGTGAAATTATATTCTATAATGCCCATGTTTACTTAATAAAATAGCTCGCTATATAATGTTTCAAATATCAATATCACACCCTTATTTCAATAATGAAAATTGTAAAATTTAGATGCTTAAAATGGACAAATATTGTTGGCGATCACACAAAACACAACGGTATAAAACCTTTTGGAAAATTCAATATACCGACTCGTACCGTTTCTATTCTCATAAATTCTATTGAGTATACAATATATACTATGTAATTGGTTAAAGTAGTTGCAATAAACCATTTTCGATATAACACAGATTATATTCTTTTCTAGCGTAATGTTTAAACCAAAGATTGGATACAAATGAGAGAGGATATTGGTGTCATATATATATATATATATATATATATATATATATATATATATATATATATATGTATGTATATGTATATATAATATATATATATATATATATATATATATATATATATATATATATATATATATATAACAAATATGACAACTGGACATAAATATTACGATAGTGTATAACACATGTTTTATGTACAATATTCGGCAGTGTTTTTATAATAACTAAGCTTTTCTTTTTAATTTACTGTATGTTTTTGATATTAGAAAAAAAAATTACATTACAAAATTCTTTGATATTAATATTCACCTTTACAAACATGCTTTTTCAAAAAATATAATATATATTAGTACAACGGTTAAGGCGTTATCACCAGACTAAAGGTCCCGGGTTTTATTCTCTGCAGGGTATATGCACATTCACACTCGTAATTGTTTATTTTCTTTTTATTTTAACCCAATTAAATAAACAATTTCACATTAGTAATTGTTTATTTAATTGGGTTAAAATAAAAAATTAATTCCGATAAGAGAATTGTATTTTGTAATTACGAAAAATATTAAAAAGCCATAAAACTTCATTAAAATAATCGCAAGGAAAAGGTACATAATACCTGTACATTGCTTTACTTACAAAACATTATCTTTCAATAAAAAGATTTTCGGCTATGAC
Organism: Druceiella hillmani; assembly: GCA_039881145.1. Classification (NCBI taxonomy): domain Eukaryota; kingdom Metazoa; phylum Arthropoda; class Insecta; order Lepidoptera; family Hepialidae; genus Druceiella; species Druceiella hillmani. Next base: position 2,325,935 of record JAYKKI010000115.1, on the reverse strand, counting down.
ACGTCGATATCATGTCGATGTTCATGTCAATGTTCATGTCGATGTTCCACATCGTATCGGGGGCATGTTAGAATCAGGGCCTACATTATTAATATCGTGTAGATATCGTGACGAACAATGTGATTACATATCAATATTTACTTCGGGTTTGGACTGTTGTATGCTCCGTGTTTGTTTAACCTATTTAAACTTACCTTTTATTTGTGTTATGACAAAGTAATTGGGTACTACGGAGAATTTTCTTATAGTTAATTATTAAGGTAAATTATTGATCGGATTTATTGCTTATAGGTATTTCTGGGGTAGTTTTTGAAAAGTAATGAAAAATTTCGCTGGGTTATGAATTTTTAAACCAATTCATTTGTTGTTTTTTGCTTAGGGGCAAACCTCTTTTATATGATGTTTTTATTTCTATTTTATGAAAATCAGACCATAACTTATATTTATATAGCCCTTCAAAATTTTGCATTTATAATGTTAGTTAGCATAATATTAAAACAATTATTATTCTGGTTAAGAACTTGCATTAAAATATGGACACATTTGATGTAAAAGTATGCGTTAAATAAGATGTTTGTTTCGTGATATTTTAGCGAAAAGTAAAAAGTCTCGAATCTTTTCTTGTTTTTGGCGTTTTACTTCGGTGAACAATATGTAGACTATTTTGGAAAATACTAGCATCTTTACTCTCTATGTAAATTTTGGATTAACAAATTTTTTTTATCATAATATTCTCTATAAATTGTTGCATTTGAAATAGATGTTCGATAAAATAAGTTTAATTGTCTGAAAAAAGGTAATCGTTTTATGAAAACAATATACGAGACGTACAAAGCACCCCATATAGCGAGAAATTCCTAATGGTATATTGTGATTCCGTCAAGATTAAAAATTGATTTCATTTGCTAGAATTTTTAATATTAAGAAACATTGTACGTAGGGTGAAGTTAAGTTAGTTAACACGTTTCATACATTTTCTTTTAAATAATTAATGTCTTAGGATGTTTTTTTAATTAAGTTGTTATTCAGTGTTATTTTTAAAAATGTATCGATTTTAAGTATAAATTGGCATGAAGGCATTGGATGAAAGTTTTTTTTCCAATAAGATGGATATTACTATGATAAAGTTCTTACGTTATGCAAATCCTGAGAAAAACGGCTTTGACAGATGGACAGACGGATATGCGAGTAATTTTAAAGAGTTTTATTTTTACTTTTAATACTTTAAGACCCGAATAAAATTAATGGTCTAAAGTAATCTTTTGGTTGGTTAATTATTTTACATATAATAAACATTCAATAAAAACTGTACGTTATCTTTTTTTAATTATTAATTCTTTTTGCCAACTGTATGGAAACAATTAATAAAAAGATGAAAGCTTTAGAAGAAGAGCCAGTTACATAAATTAACCAATATTGACCACTTACTACCAGCTACCATTTTGAATATAAAACAAAACGAAATAGTCATTATGGAAACACTTACATATATCATTACGAAATATGTAAGTGTTTCCATATGTTTGTACGTGTACAAAACAAACTAGCTAAAACTTGTTTCAAAATTGAAGTTCGGTTTTCCAATTTAACATTTCAACATGGAAGTGAAACTTTAAATTTGAAAACCGATCTTTAATTTAACTGAAATTGTCCTAAGAATATTTCATAATACCAGTACATAAAGTACTATAAAATGAAATATTTTAAAACAATTTCTTTGTAAAAAATAAACCTCAATTCTTATTCATTACACTTTCTGGAAATAACTTGCAGCAGCGCACTCGAAACTAGGAGAAATTCCTACTTAGGAATGTTAAAATCCGATCACATGTTATATATATTATGTGAGTTCTTTTGTTTACAACTGTACTTAGAGAGTACGTACAAATAATATCAAGAGATAAATCCCTTTTCAGTACTCAATTTCTATCTGGATACTTACTTTTCGGCTGATCATATTACTGCCCAGATAATATTACTTTTCCCAAATTTTACATGGAAGTACAACAAATGGATATTTTCATGAGATAGAGGGACTATTGTTGTAATTGAATGGACGTGTGAAATACATTCATACACGTAATTCTTAAGTAAGTTCAGTTTTCGACAAGTTTATTTTTGAATATGACAAACAGGTGAAGAAATATTGATTTGCACATTTTTTAAAACAGAAATTTCTTTTGGACGTTGACTTAATTAAAGAACATTAACATTTTCTCTGCGTTTTTTCCATGATATGTTAAACGGTTTTTTCGTCGCTTTACTTAAATAGTTATATTCATAAAGGAAAATATTATTTTATTTTCAAAATGGAACTTCTTTCTCCATAGCAGCATAAATTCATATGTTGATAAATGAAACCCCAACAAAAAATTAAACACATATTTAAGGGATAAACATATATTATAGGGAGGATATTCTCTAACCGCTGCCAACCACTCAGCATATCAGTAGCAACACCATGCCGCTGATAAAGTAAGTCTAGCTTGTTTTAGTTTTTGTTATGCATGTTGTAACATTTAATTGTAGGAAAGTTAAGCTCATATTTGTACATTCATCTTCCTATGGTAAAAAATACGAGACCTTTAGGATAAAAGTGTCCGTCATTATCATAACATGAATACTTCTCTGTAGCATAAATATAATAACGTAACATATAATGGATTAGAAAGAAATTAAATCCCCATTCTTAATTCTTCAAAGCTGTTTCATGTGGTAGCCAAACAGGATATTTCCCTTTCTTCCTTAAAGCGTAATAACGCTTTCAATTGCAGTATGAAAACAAGACTAAAGCTTTGTCAGTTTCAATAAGATTTTTGTTTCTTTCTTTTAATTTAATATGAGATTGCTCTGCGTGAGCATTGGCCAAAGGTCTGACCCCGCAACGTCTAAAAGAAAAATGGAACCTCTTTTTATTTTTGTCATAGTAAAATTTACTTGGCAAAATTCCATACGTATGTATGTATTATTTTATGTATAGATGTATATAAATACATGGAGCTAGTTTCGCTTTTTGGCTCGGTAAGTGTAAAATACAATTAATGATCTGAATACTTAATACGGTTAAAAAATATATTTTTGTACGCTTGTGAAATAACTTGGTCGAATTTATTTGAAATAATTTATTTCTTAATTAACGAGGCAATTGTTTGACAAAAATCAGAACGTCGCACGTGGCAGCCTATCTAGAATAAACAAAGCAATTTGTATGTTTTAATTTAAAGTATAACGCATTAATATATGTAAAGATAAAATTATGCTCATATTATTGTTATCAAACTTAGTTATTTAAAAAGTAGTTTTAAATTTTTTTATTTAATAATATATTGGTTCATAAACGTGGATATTAAATTAAAAAGGACTGATAACAATAATTCTATTTTTCTGAAATTTCACTAATCATAAAACTATTTTCATAACATAACAAAAACTTATGTTTAATTTATTCATTCACTACATACGGTTCAATGTTTAGTTCCATAATATTCGAATAAAATAAATTATATTAACATTGTACAATATAATAAGCAATAAAACGAATTAAAATATTGGTAAATATTTAACCCTTGGTTTAATCCGCTTAGAGTTATCTTATTTATTCTACTTTACCCCTCTGTGGTTACTAAAAGCCTCCGCTTTGTTTGCCAAACGATATCGATCGTTGGTATTAGGGATATATTGGCGAGAATACTTGGAATGATCAGTCAATGAACAAGCAGGTATCTTTTTATTTAGCAACGCATAGACAGTGTTTTGAAACGTCTGTTACTTTTCGTAGAACTGCTCTTCATCTACATGGATTCTCAGAACATGGATTTTCAGGTATAAATAAAAAATTGTTGAAATATAATGTATGATTCCAGAGGTAAGTAACAACAGTTAAACAAACTTTTCTGCTTTAAATGGTAATATAGATAACATGAATTATCTTAGTGATAATAATCCAGCAAAAACACTAAACGATTACATTCTGTCCGGAATTTCCTTAATATGGACAACAATAGAATAGTCTATGGGCCAATCTAGGTTAAAATTTATTTCCAAATATTTCAATTTTTTCAAAATATTTTTGCTTTCAGTAGTAAAATCGTGATCAAGTTAGAAAGGGACAATTTTTTTTAACCTAAAGGAACTATTCTCGAATTTCGGAATTTAGGTAAACAGATCAAGAAAAAACTGATCATCATAAAAAAACGAATGTTATTTCTCAGAAAGAACTTTTAGTTTCGGGATAAAAAGTAACTTATGTATTAATCTGCATTCGTAAGTTTTGTATAAATTTGTTCGGAAATTACGGAATCTTGTTTCGAATGAAATAAATGACGTAAAGCTCTTTCATATCCTTCTTTACTAATAAAGACATGATATTAATATTCCCTCTTAACTTGGTAAAACAAGAGTAAGATATAACGAAGAGAATAATTAAAACTGAAGTTCGACGTCACAAATTACAAAGAAATTTACAAGTGGTCTTTTAACCCGCTAAATTGCGACCAAAGTTAAGTGATACTCATTTCCATTGCAAATTTGTTGAGGTTGTTTATAGAAATCTTTTTCAGTAAACGCGTTTAGTTCTAATCAGTAAAACTCCGGGGAACTTGGAAGAAGAAACTTGGCTATGAAAAGGAACTTTCACTTTCATGTCGTTTGTCTGTTAAATGATGTGATAATACTCACACGCATACTATTTTCTTAAAGTGGTATTAGATTTGGTAGAAAAATGGGGAACATATATTCTCTTACATACAATTATTCGTAGAAATCTGAAGAACATAATTTTTAAGGAAGTTCTTTTATTTTTTGAAAAGGTCATAATTTGACATTATGGAAAATGGGAATTTGGAAATATTTTCATGTGCTATGTAAAAGGCCAAAATAAATAAAATTCACGTATAATTAAATACGATATATTGCATGATTTACTTTATTTATCATTATTATGTTTACTTTCAAAATAAATTCCAAAATATCCAGTACATTTTCAATATTCTTTATTTATAGTAAAGTATTTACAAATTTAAATAGTTAACGATTGATTTCTTTTAGTTCTGAAATACTTACGTGATTGTACAACTCATGTTTTTCTTCTAACATAACTAACTGCAAAGCAGTTTTCAGTCAATCTACATTTTCAAAAAGCTTTTGCTCTCGGCATGCTAAAAAGCTTTTAATAGCTTTTCCTCACAACTTTGCTTACGTACAACTAGTTTTACCTGGATACTCCGTATTGAGTTTCATGATAAACTCTATACGTATACGAATTTTCATCAAAGTTGATTTAATAAAAAGAAGAAGTAAAATAAACCTTCAACGTATTCTGGTACACACTGTTCATAATATTGCGAAATCCAATATTCTCGTTTGAGTGTCACAGTATAATACCCGTCTGTTGACCAATAAATAACCAATTCACTGCAAATAATTCGCATAAAAAATGAAAATTTAACATAGCACAAATCGTAATATTGCAATAGCGTCAAAATTTAAAAGAATAAATCGAACGATTTCAAAAACTATAAGAGTAAGTTTTACACATCAAATAGAAAGTAAAAAAAATGTTTTTTTGAACTACTCTACAAATGGAAAATAATATTTTATGTGAAAATAATTTTTTCTGAATAATTCTTGGCGACTCCATTCTATTGAAATTTTCCCAATAATATACATTGCATAAATAAGCAAGAACATTATACAATTACGTCATCTCTTATACAATACAAATCTGAAAATATGGAAAGGTATCTGGAAGCGATATTACTAGTTAGTGCTGAAAAAATGTTTGCGACTTAAGCTTCAACTATCTCAACTATCAAATGGTTAGATATAGCGTTAAAATTAAATATATTATTATCGTAAAATTAAATATATTATATTATTAAAATTAAATATATTATTTATCGGAAAATATATTATTTATGATATAATTTTCTTATATACTATTTTTTTTGTGACGATGCAAAGTCTTATGATCTAAGTCAGTGAAAAGGGAATGCAAAAAAATTATTTCTGGCACAATTTTAGTTTCCTGCATTAAATTAATTCATATAACCCAATAAAATAAATAGAATATATGCCTGCATCTGGAATGGTGAATTTAAGTTTTTTAAAGTTACTTCTGCAACTTCGAGTAATATTTCAAATAAATTACCGGTTAAAATATTAGAATATTAATTTTTTTTCGGCTCATTTAAGTCATACATATTTAATTACGTAATTTTTATGAAGGTTAAACAATGACACGGAAATAGAATGAATCGATTTAGAGCAGATGATTCAAGTTGTAAACCAATTTCAAACGCATTGCGAACGTTTATTTGATGGCCTTGCCTAAATGCCTCAGAAAAGATACACTACACAACAATTTTACGGGGGTTGTGATGTATGTATAGTATAAAGGAATTAATGTTTTACATATGGTATTTATCAACGCCAACTATTTATACCTTTTAAATCTTTCTTTATTAATGAAATAATTTATGAACAAAGAAAACTAAGTGTTACAATTGACAATCGAATCAGTTTCCTTGAAGACGAATTAACATGAATAAAGGAGTTTATGTTGGTTTGTGTGTAATAATGGTATTAGTCGATGTTTGAATGCATGTCATCTTAAAACTAATCAGTAGAACAATCTACATAGGAGTATTCAAACGAGTAATTCGAATCGCTATCAAACAAAGTAAAATAAATACCTTTTTTTAAATTTTGGTCTTTATTTTGATTAAAAGTTAAGAATTTTTCTTTACTAGTACTTTCAGTAACATGTAACGGTCATGCAATCGTTTCTCAAGATCTAACGTGATATGGGACATACAGTATTCCGTAAGGTATCTACGCACATATTAAAAGTATGTGTGATACTGTTCAGATTGAACATTATCACATGACAACAGTGCATACATATATTATTTCATGATATCTAAATACGGACGTGCTATACATATCAAAGTTGCGAAGGAACAATCCATTCATATCACCTATACTTACGTCTGAATTTAGGCGTAACACTGAAGTTGGGACACGGTGTAATATGGTTCGTTCATTGTAGCTCTGCACTTTTTCAAATAGCTCAGTAAAAATTATCATTCTCAGAATATTAGGTTTGTACCTTAATAGTGATGTGAAAATGTATCATTCTATAATCCTATGCTTTGAATCTTAGTCTACTCTTTCTAGATAAGTTCTTACCCAATTATTTTGAGAAAAGAACAAATTAAAATTTAAAAATGTATATCGTATTACTTTTAATTGAGATGAAATGGAAAATGACATAAAATTCAGCATTAATACATGTAGTTAATGTTAAGTACAAAATGCTACCTTTTATTACTTAACGATTCTTTACTTTGATCTCTTATTTTTCTTTTCATAGTCTATTTATTTCTTTCCTTCCCCCGCTTTTTCAAACTAAACGCCGTAGGAGTTGTAAAATACGTTAAAAATTTAAATATTCTAATATTTAAATACCGCTTCTAATCATCTAAGATAGATGTACATATTTCAATGTGAAAAAAAAGGATATTAAAAAATCCCTCACAATGTATTCCACAGTTATCAATTACTCTTCATGGCAAATTTCTCTTTGGATTTCCCACAAAATATCCCATACGTTTCTCAATGGATATCCTACACAATATAGGAAATAAAAAAAATATGAATACTTTGTTTGCATCCTCCAAAATTACCAATGAATTATTTGTGAGATAATATGCTTTATCCCTAATTCAAATTACAAATTTTTAAGTCAATAAAATACGAGAAAAAGGACTTTGAAAGAAAGACAAACAAAGGATCTCACAAGGGTTCTGTTTTATTTCCTTTTATTATACGGAATCTTGAAATTAGCAAGTTTGTGTACAAGAATGAAAGTTGAAGGAGATTATTGAGTAATTTGAGTTTAACTCAGGAATAATATTTTGGGAAATTATTTCACTTTACTAAGAGAACATTTAGCAAATCATATGTATAACGTTTATGTAGTTAGAACGATCGTGTAACTGGTATGTATATTTATTAGTAACCAATGCTCGTTACGCCCGCTTGCATGTACTTAACTTCCTTTTTTGGATTTATATGTATGTAATAAAACAAATTATATTAATATATTAGGTATATAGTCTACTTTTAGTATTGTAATATGTAATATATTATGCATGTAGCCCACTTTAGTTACATTATTCAATTATGGATATATTGAATAAAAGGGTATAAAGAAATATAAATAGATGAACAAATTCGGTCACGGAAAGGTTCATTCGTGAGTTTGAACTCGACGTCGAAGGTCGACTCGGCGTCGCTTTAATTTTTATTTCCTACAATTTATTATTTATTGAAGTGTTTATATTATCGCATGGTCTGTATTGCAATTGAAAACGATCAATTGTTCAGTATGAGTATTAAAAATGTATAATATTTTATGCTTTGGTTTATCAATTTAGTAATCGATTACGATGTTTATCAGTTTAGTAATGAATTTATGTTGTATTATTCTGAGCCATGATAAAACGTTTGGCTTGGGTTCGAATTTAGTGTCGATAAACCAAATTATGTTATACCATGATGATGACAGTTATTTGGTTGAATCGCAATTTGCCCGTGATGAAAAAAAATTGTTATCCCAGTTTAGGTTTTGTTATTCCAATGTTTTTCATCTGTACGAGTAATAAACGTTTTGTTCCGGTCAAATGATCGTCACTATTTGGAACGAATAAAAACACTGGTGTAAATAAATTAGAATGTAACGTATTCACTTTGAATAAAATATTTATACTTTCATCGCGTCTTTGCTATGGTTGAATTAATCTTACTTTAAATAGAAATTTCTAAACTAAAATATTGTATCGAAAACCTGTTTGTCACCGAGAATTCCGGTCAAATGATCATTACTCTTTAGAACGAGTAAAATCACTGGTGTAAATAATTAAGAATATAATGTGTTCACTTTGAATAAAACATTTATATTTTCATCGCGTCTTATCTATGGTTGAATTAATTTTCCTTTAAAAAGAAATTTATAACCTGTCTTTGACACATCGCTTGACACTTCGTAATGTTTGATAAAATGTTGCGATCTGTTCAAAATTCACCCCTTGCTTCAATTTTTCTTCTCTTTATGATAAATTATGCCTGAAAATAATTAAATCTACTATCTTCAGAGTATTATTTTTGTCTTTATGCTGTCCAAGTTTGTTAAGTCTTTCTCAAATAAATTTTACAGTAATGAAAATAATTTCATGAACTTTATTCTGGTGACCCTAAATAGTCTTTTATTTGTAATAAATCGTTTGTTTTTAATATATTTATTTTCTAATAAATCGTTTGTTTTTACTTTCATTTGTGATACATATATCCGACGTATAAAAAAACAACACCTTTTTGTTAATCATCGAATTTCATGCTACAATAATATACAGATAAAGACTAGAGACAATATACTAGAACAAATAAGACAGATGAGAATGTTATTTAAAAAAAAATAAAGTATTTTATTGTCATATGATATGGGTCGCTCTTTTGTTTCTCCTCCTTATTATGTTTTGTCTAATATAAACATCGTGCGTGTGAACTTAGTTGGCAAATAAACCGAACCCAGAAAAAATGATAATAGAAGTAATGACATAGACTATTTGAAATGCTATTTTTGAGCTTATATTTAATCAATTGAAGCAAAACAGATATACAGATTACTTGTCGGCTCTTTTCAAACTTTTATGTTATTATTGTATAGGGATGTAAAATAAAATTGGTTCATTTTAAATGAAAATTATACCATTTTGTCGCTATGTTAAGGTATCTTTTTATGAAGCTCCATATCTTGCAATGAATAACTATCAAGAGAAGGCGACCATGTATTATCGTCATTAAAAGTGATATTTGCAATAATTATTCATAAAGGTAATAATTTTAAATTCAGTTCAGATATTAGTCCAATATTCATAGCACTTAAATAATTTTAGTAAAATTTACCAATAAACTTTAACCTCTTTAACCTTCTTCGTTAATACAATTTGTTATTTATTTAATCAGTATCCTATTGACATATTATATGTAGTGACGAATATGCCAATAGTTTAAATGGAATTAAATATTTTTTCATTACCTCTAATATGTCAATAGGTATAAGACGATATACGACCCAAAAAAGTTTAGTTTTGAGAGAAGGCTAACAACGTGCAGTTGATCATGATTGCTATTATGGCTATTATAGCTGAAAACCGTGATTGCTATTACAGCTAAGTCATTTGCTCGTTTACTGTATGAGGGGGTAAGAAGGAAAGTCGAAATGACTGAGAGAGACAATGAAATATAGAAGAAGATCATGGAAAGAAAATTTATTATTTTCTAAAAAAAAATTTTATTTTTTTTTTATGTTTGCTGCACAAAGAACGCGAGAGAAAGAAGTAAGTTTATGTGTTTAATACTAGATATCTTAGGGCAACTAGCAGAAGAAAGTTAATATTATATAAAGTACAATAAAGATATTTTTGAAAAAAATAATTGTGAAATATTCTTTTTCCCCTTTTGTTGAATCCTAAACACTTTTTTTGTTATTTTTGTCTGCCGCCTTTGTACGAGTATAGGCAAAACTACAGAGTCAATTTATATGGAAAGTTAAGTCAAATAATCCTTGAGATTTATGTTAAAATTTAAGTACACTTTGTCGCATTCAAATGTTTTCTTTACATTTTGTAAATTATACTAATTATAAACTTTCATTAAAGGTTCGAATGATACACTAAATGAATGAAACTCTTTACTCTTTTTAAATTTTTTCCAGTCAATAAGTCCTTATAGAAGTGTTTATAAATATTTCGATGCAAATTAGCGATTTCAGACATTTTCATAAATGTTCACTAAGTAGGTAAATAGTTTCGTATCAAATTACAGGAATGGGAGCTAATTTTTTTATGTATTTATTATATTTAATTTGGATATAAGTTATAGGTATTCCCTTCTGAAAAATAATGGTTTGTCAGGCTGTTTCAGCTAGATTAATTTCATGACAGTAATACCAAATTCAAATAGTTTTGTATCCAAAAATGCCCACAATTTAGTATACAAATTAAATTATGAAATTATCTAATGTTTGATTATCATATAACCATAACATTTTTCATCATATTTTAAGATAGAGTGATAGTCTTAGAGTCGGATGACAAAATTTATCTTATAATTTCGTTAATAGAATTTTACTCCTTTCTTCTCCCTACTGTTCATTTTATGCCAGCGATTTTTAATGCTTTTAAAACTATTTCTTTGGTATGCTTCGTGATGGAGTTAAATAAATCATTTCATACAAACTTTTGCTTTTATCCATAAATTTCATACATTATATATACGTATTTGAAGTTGTCTCTCGATTAATTATAGTTCATTCACTTAATTTCATATTTGTTTCGACAATCTATTATGTATTTTTGGAAATTTTCTCAGCATCACTTTTAATATACCATGCCCATCTACCCATCTGGACGGACCTTACGAAATTTCGTTTTTTTACTTTGGACAAAATAGCGAATCTCGGCCACAATATTTCGTGGATCATGACGTCACCGAAGGACACTTGAGAATTAGGTCGTTTCTAATGCTAGCTTATTTGACCAAACGGCATTATTCGTTCCAGCTATAGAGGTTCACATCTGGAGATAGCTTCAAACACGTATATATATATATATATATATATATATATATATATATATTTATTTACTTACAGATATAGACTGATAAACACAATGCCCTCATTGAGGTACAACAATCAGGTCAAAAGCTATGACAGCATAAAATATTTCAGCCCGAACACAAATCTAAGGAGAAACATCACAAAAGAAAACAAAAAATGGGAGATATGTGTAATTAGTTGTGTAACCTTGATCCAAACATTAGATGCTTTTGCTATTGTATAATATTCATTTAATAAATTACATACACCGGAACACTTTGCATTGTATAACCTAATAGAATAACATGAAGTCAATTTATTACCCTCACTTAAATACCTGCACATTGTACAATCCCGAAAATATAGTAAAAACTACACCGTTCTCCTACCATAAACCCCACAAAAGTAAACAGTGCGAAACCTGCTCAAACCCCATTTTCGACATTATGTTGTATAATAATTAAATGCTGTGTGTATAATATTTAACGGAAGCTTGTGTGAATTCGCTTCGTTTTATGAAAATGTTGCTATAAAACGAAACCTAGCTCGTGGTTGAGAATTTAAATAAATTGGAAATAATACTACATCCCGTAGTTTAATTTAGTTGTGACTAAAAATTAAGTGATAATAAATTTCTACAAAATTAATGACAAATATATTCGATATCTGGAATAGCATAAATCGATGTAAACATCTGAAAAAATCTACATGTAAATTTATACAGACAACTATCAATTAAAAAAGAAATACTGTTAATTGCAGGAAAGGAGTCGGGTTCCGTATTGTCTCTGTTGAAAACTATATTTACAACTATAAATATATATATATATATATATATATATATATATATATATATATATATATATATATATTATAATACGTACTTATTGCACCATGAAGTCCATATTAGTGACGACTTACGACAAAATAAAGAAGTTTCACTTCTAACAAGTTAGGGATACTTCTATGCGTGAATCATACTCGCATTTTGGCGATGATTTTGTTATAGATCTTTCCAAGTATATAAAAACAAACGAAGCTGTATTGGAATATTCAATAACTTTTATCTAAGCATTTGTGCGCCTAAATTTATCTACGCTCTATAAATGTAAATGTACTCGTAATTACCATATATTTAATTGAAATTTTAATATCGCGCAGGTATTATTTATAACCACCGTATGACATTTGATATACAAACCTCAAATTTAATGGCGATCCTCGTTAAACAGATATCTTCTCGAATTCATGGCTGGTTAGTGTCGCGATAGATTCTATTAAACTGTAAGGGAAATTTCATTAACATTAATTAAACGAGCTGCTTTAGGGCTGATCGTATGGTGTGTGGCTATGAGAATTTTTTGTATTGTATTGAGTCAGATTATGCTAATTTGATCTCCAAAAATTTTGCTTTGGTTTCTCATATCTACTGGCGTAAATTTATTTACTCGTCCATATTCGATCGTGACATGATGCATTATTTGTCTTTGATGCGTTACTTGTTTAGTTACATGCAAACGTTATTTTATTTTACCACATAGGTTTTGATACTTACAGAATAGAATGAACAAAATGAAACGTTGAGTAATGGATGTGCAGGCAAGAGAATTGAAATCAATATCATTTACGTCAATCTCAAAAGAGATAAAAACATGAGTAATCCAACATGGATGTTATTAAAAATCTCAGTATCTAATCGGACAAGCTAGGAGTAATGATGAAATGAAACAGAATTATAAATTGTTGTGTTGTGTGTATGTGTGTGAGTGTGTGTGTGTGTGTGTGTTTGTGTGTGTGTGTGTTTGTGTGCGTGTGTGTGTGTGAGTGTCTGGGTGTGCTGTCGTGTGTCTGTATCTGTGTATGTGTCTGCGTCTATCTGTGTGTGTACTTAATAATAATGTAACGAATATAAATTTTACACATACACAAATACGAATTCGGCATTAGTATCGACAAAAAAATATTTAAAAAATGCCACTTTATAAATCGTGCGTTACTTGTGTATGCATAAAAATTGGTAACTAAATACCTGGATATTTATATTAAGTATGAATAAGCCGACAATGCATATTATGAGGCGATGATATTACTTTATTGGTTTTTAAAGATAATTCCTGGTTATATGAAAAAAAACTATATGGTAATAACAATGCCAAGTTTCTGACTGTAGATAATTTAATAAGCAAATTTAATTTAATGGAAGATTTGTCGTTTAGTTTCTCAGATCGTTTTGGATTTAGGAGCACTATAAAACACCTCTCTTTATAATTTATTCAGAGCAGTATTTTACTTCTTTCCTGAGCGAGACGTCATTTGGCAAAATAATAGAGTAATTCTCGATTCAAGGAAGACATCCCAAAAAATATTTTTTTCTAGTGACATATGATCCATTTATTCGTCTAGAGTTTCATTTCTAAGTTTAACTTGTAATTAAATTATGGGTCATTTTGAAAAAACAGAAATTGCATTGTCAAGACCAAAAGTATTTTTGGTGATAGCTGTGGAAAACTTCGCTGCAAAATTTGAAAATATCTTATCATTATGGCAAGTATTTGAAGAAAAGTACATTCTGTTATTAGAAATGCAGGTATGAAAATAGAAAAATAGATTTCCTTACTGCACGATCAAAATACTCGGTGTTACTCTTTTTGGTTGTCTCAAACACATAACATTTTTGGATGATGTACGTTTTCGATATAAGCTTTCTTTTTTCTTTTACGAGTATATGATTAAAATATAAACCTGTCGTCAATATTCGTAATTCAACTGGTTTATTATTAGATTGAATAAATTTAGTGCCTACTTACTTTATTGTCTATGCATGTAATTAAACTATAGAACTATTCAGGCTATGTATTAAAAGTAAATAATAACAAAATATTTAGTAAAAAAGTGTATATAAGTAAGTTCCAAATCGCACATTACAAATTCAAATTACTGGCTTAAAAATACTTTTAACGTGACATTGATGACGATCGGCATGTGTCACTGATATTGTTGTGTGATATGTAGAGAAATGTCATCAATATTGACAGAAAGCTTGTGCATTGCTTTAAGTTACGTATATTATAGTTGTCTCAATCCGTTCTCTTTATGCAAACATTCTTTTAACTTTAAAAACGCCTGGGGCTGTCCGTAGGGGGATTTTTCAATGCTTCCGGGATTTTGAATCTATTCAGAATACAAAAGTTTAATCAATATACTAATGAATCATGTAAACTGAAATCCAAACTATATTTTAAATTGTTAAGACTAACTTGATTTGACAGGTGTTTTAGAACTCAAATAACTTCAAATAATAATGAAAAATTTTAAATTGTTATTTACTTTTATTTTACAATAATATGCTAAGATATACATCCAAACAGAATTAATTTATATTGTTGGTGTGATTTTTAAAGTTAATCTTACCGGTTGAGTTTAGCATCCAAAATTGAAAATAAAATTATAAATTGAAATTTTAATAAATACCGTTTATAAAATGGGTGGAACACGATATATATATTTTGTGTAATAATGTAAAAATTATATCTTTACGTTTTTACTTAAATAATTTAAATGTCTAAAGCTTTGAACGAAATATTCGAGATATTTACTCGCCAACTTTGACTCTTTAAAATCATAATGGTTATCTCTAAAGAACAAAATAAATACAGAGCAAGAACTGGGACTAACAAGTTGCACGAAATAATTGATTTCGGGAAAAAAATTATTAACCCTGGTCTGGTAATAAAAATTTCTAATAATAAAGTGAATAGAAAAATTGATTTGCTGCAATTTGAAATAGTAAATATGGAAAACAAAACATTTAAAGCAAGAAATAACTATAACGCTTTTCATCTGGTGCTGTTGCGATGACGTCCACATACCGAACGGTATACATCTGTCGTGGCATCCTTAAGAAGAGGGATGTTACTTAAATATAATTTTGTACATATTTAAAAATACTACATGACTTTGTATATATATTTCACCTAATATGCGGGCGAAAAAAGCGAACATTGGAAGTTTTGGCGAAAATGTTAGGTGGAACATTGGTAAATGATTATTTTTACTACACTTTTTACTCCACTATACATGAATATATATTATATAGTTTCCATGCAGTGGGTAAAAGTTTTTATGATTTTAATAAATAGCAAATCTATTAATCCTTGTAAATACGGAGAATGGTACAGATAAAATATTAAACAAAAACCTAAGCATTGGGAAACTCTATATAATTTAGGATGAAAAATATTTTCTTTTAAGATACCATTTTTAAATATCTAAATCTATGTTTTTAAGAATGACAGTAATTGAATATTGAATATATTTGGCGTTAATTTTGTAGAAATTCATTATTCATAATTAAATGAAACTATGTTATGTAGTATTATTTCTATTTTCTTTAAGTTCTTTACCACGACCTAGGTTTCATATGTTGTAATATAACGAAACCCAGGTCGTGGTAAAGAACTTTAAGAAAGTATAAATAATACTATATGACGTAGTTTCATTTAATTATGAATGGTAGTAAGTTAGTTTTCCTTACGATATTATTATTTTTTCTAAATGTTACTATTATGAAGACTTTTTAGTATTAAAACCTTAAAACAAGATCGGTTTAAATACGACCTAGGAACAGCAACACTTTTGGGATGTTATTATTTAAGTTATGAGTTTTAATTAATGTAATGCTGTATGAAAGACTAAAACATAAACAATAATTTAAAGTATACGTATATTGAAATCAATTAGATAAGACTATAATAATAAAAGCAAGAAAAATAAGCTTGAAGAATAAAAATATTCCTTGTTGATGAGTTTATAATTTTTTCTATTTACTTTACTATCAATAAATGGTAAATTTTGTTATTAATTAAAGGGTTATTAACTTAACAGTATTTGTACACACGAATGTACGTTAAATAGTATCCTTGCAATAGGTAAAATTTTATAGATTTTAATAAATAGAAAATTTATTATTCCGTGTAAATACGAAGAATGGTACAGATATGAAATGAAATAAAAAACCTAACGTAGCCATTGTGAGACACTATATAATTTAGGACGAAAAACGTTTCCTTTTAAGATATAATTTTTAAGTTTTTAAATTAATATTTTTAAGCATGATTGAAAATTAGCACTCCTTACGAAATTATTATTTTTTCTAAACGGTGGTATTATGAAGACTGTTCAGTATTAAAACACCAAAATTTTGCGATTTTATTATTTATGTTATGAGTTTTAATTAATATAATGCTGTATGAGATACTAAAATATAAACAATAATTTAAAGAATACGTATATTTGAAATCAATTAAATAAGAGCTATTCTGATAAGAAAAGCAAGAACAATAAGCCTGAAGATTAAAAATATTTCTTGTTAATAAGTCTCTAATTTTTTTTAGTTGCTTCCCTGTCAATAAATTTTAAATTTTAATTAATTTTATGTTTTTTTATTAAAAGCTGTAGTTTAAAATATGGAACACAACAGAAGACTCAAATGCATGACAATGATTTGCATCAAAAATAAATACTTATTTATATCACACATGTTGTTCATAGTGAAATACTAATAAAAGTAACTTTTGAGTTTAATAAAATAGTTTCTGTCTTTTATTTACATATTTTTTTAATAGGGTGCAAGTTAATTTTTAATAATAGAATATTATTTCAGCTAAAGATGTCCACGTATGAGATGATGTTTGGTTGTTACTATTAATTAATACAGACACTTCAAATTATTAAATGTTAAAAAAAAGTGAAAAAAAAACGTAAAATAATACCATTTTTGAAGGGAATTTAATATAGCTGTGGATAATTTGAACAGATTTGAAATACGAGACAATAAAGGCGGAAGACTGTGAGGCGGCGGAACTTCCGGAAGGACTATCTTTTTTATTCAGGACGATAGACATAAGCAATCCTGTAAAGAAAGTGGACGTCTTTCTGTAGGTTATTCTATTCCAAAAGTGACTTACCTGTTTGAAAAGGAAAAATAACCATATTTGTGGAATACACTATAATTTATTATTTAATTAAGGTTATCTGCGGTTTGTTCAATTGGCGATCATATTAACTCCTACACTCGTATCAATCCAAGCTATTTTCCATCAAAAATGTATTCGGGGATTGGCAATTAATATTTATTTATAAAAACAATAAAAAAAATGATTGGAACTCCTAGATTTTAAAATCGATTACACAGTAAGCAATGTAACCACGAAGCTTATTTTATGGGAAATATTAATTTACACATGAATTAAATTCACTTAAAAACAAATAATAATATAATTTCTAATTCATAAGATCTTTTCACTTATGTAGTTACCGCGAAGCGTTTACATATTAAGAAAATATATTCCAAACACGTGAAAACAATTTAAATATATCTATACATTTCTAAATCACAAACATATCGCTTTTTTTCTTACTACTGACTACATGTCATTGGAAATCTAATAGGTTTCCATTTTTTTAGGACAATGCGGCATTTGGTACGAAAGATGATTTTTTAAGTGAAATACGGACAAGTGTTTTTTGTATTTAATTTACATTGACTATTATAGTACAAACAATAAATTAAAAATTAGTTGTTTCTTTTGAGAAATCGTCGCGAATAACTCGCTTAGTTTTCATGAGGTGCCGAATAAATGTTATGTCGAACGATTTAATATTAACTAACAATAATGATAACTAACATAATGATAAATATATATAACTGACAATAATGTTTCGACATAACATTTAATATGGGCCCGCGGTAACGCATCATAATCATGGCACCCAAGATTGATACGGGGTGAGGAGTATTGAATTTATATAAACGTCTTCGTCTTGTATGTACATGGAACGAAAGTGCGAACGGGTAAACATTTGCATAATTCAGCGTGAACATGAACACGAAGATACGAGAATTACGCTATGAAGCAGGTTAGCCTACGATTGCGCCATTTGCTTGCCGGTGGCTGAACTTAAGGCTTCATTATACGCGTCATTCTTAGCCTAAAAGCTAATGTCATTAGCTAACATGTACATCAATTATGTTGTTCGTAGAAATGTTTAATTACAGATAATACGAACAAAACAAGCGATGTGAATAAGTTTATCAGCAAGCTAACTACACAAAATTCAAGGGGAAAAATGATTTAAATCAAAGGATATTTATCACAATTCGATTGAAATGCTAAAACAGAGAGGGACTAACAATTAAAACGAAAACTTTGTGAATCATATTTCTCTGGCGTATAGAATTTCGAGCATTTTATTTAGTTTCGTCTTGTAAATGCTATGGGCTCAGCTCCGAGTTCGATGTAATTATTAAGGAGTTGCTAGCGTAGTAAAATGTTGAAGATGATGAATATTGATTCTTTTTGGCGTTAATTTTGCAGAAATTCATTACTAACAATTAAATGAAACTACGTGATGTAGTATTATTTCTACTTTCTTCAAGTTCTTTACTACGACCTAGGTTTCGTTGTGTTACAATATCTTCAGGTGAGCTGTTAGCAACGATCTTTGCTAATAGCCCACTTAAAGATGTTGGTCTTTGAAGAGAATTTAATATAACTGTAGATAATTTTAACATACTTGAGTATGTTAAAATTGTCTACACAACAAAGTTAATATGTGTGAATAAATTCAATCTACTCAGTGTCATTTTGGGTTTTTGTTAAAAGTTTTTGAACGCTTGTGCAAATGCATTAATGCTAGAATTAGATATCATTTCTAAAATTAATTTTAGGTCATTATAGTTTGATTAGTTTAGGGCTAATTTTAATTGTTTTTAAAATCTGCATTTATTCCAAAATATTTTATAGTAACTAATTTTAATAAGATTGCATAAAATCTTAAGTTTATCCTCTTATTTATTTTCAAAATTGAAGACTGTGTTTATTATAATAAATGTTTCGTTTAAAAAATTGTGGAGAAAGGTTAAAAAGTCTCAAAACCGCAAATTTTTCAATAAAAATGTTTAATCTTTTCCAAAAACAAGCTTAGATGTAGGCTTCCTATGTTGGAGAAATCATTTTCAATATTGAATTGCCTTTTTTTTTCATGCATATAAAATTATATCGCTCACTTTACGATCGATGATATCCTGAAATTTCTTTTATGGTAAAAAATTATTCTAAAGTTTTTTTTAACCCGTTGCTTCAAAAGTAAATGCAGTTTCAGTGCGTCTCTTAGTTTATATAATTCGTTTCATAATATTATAACGTATAAATGATGGAGACAAACACATTTAATAATTTGAATTTTCTGTATTAATTATTAGTAAGAAACAGACATTATCTCATACGAGGACATTTTTAGTTTAACTAATATTCTATATTAAAAATTAACTTGCACCCGATTCTTAAAAACAACATAAATAAAAGACAGAAACTATTTTATTAAAGTCAAAAGTTACTTTTATTATTATTTCACTATGCAAATCATGGTCGTGCATTTTATTCTTCTATTGTGTTCCATATTTTAAACCACAGCTTTTAATAAAAACATAAAATTAATTAAAGTTTATAATTTATTGATAGTGAAGCAACTAGAAAAAAATTATAGACTCATTAACAAGAAATATTTTTAATCATCAGGCTTATTGTTCTTGCTTTTTTTATCATAATAGGTCTTATTTAATTGATTTTAAATATACGTATACTTTAAATTATTTTTTAAATTTTAGTCTATCGTACAGCATTTTATTAATTAAAACTCATAACTTAAATAATAAAATCGCAAAATCTTCGTGTTTTAATACTGAACAGTGTTCATAATACCACCGTTTAGAAAAAATAGTAATATCGTAAAGAGTACCAATTTTCTATCATTCTTAAAAATATAAATTAAAAACTTAAAAATGATATCTTAAAAGGAAACATTTTTTGTCCTAAATTATAGTGTCTCACAATAGCTATGTTAGGTTTTTTATTTAATTTCATATCTGTACCATTCTTCGTATTTACACGGATTAATCGATTTCCTATTTATTAAAATCAATAAAAACCTTTACCTACTGCAAGGATACTATTTAACGTATACTCGTGTGAACAAATACTGTTCAATTAATGAAACCTTAATTAATAACAAAAGTTACCATTTATTAATAATGAAGCAATTAGAAAAACATTATAAACTCATCAACAAGAAATATTTTTATTCCTCAGGCTTATTTTTCTTGCTTTAATTGTTATGGTAGAGCTCTTATCTAATAGATTTGAATATATCTATACTTTAAATTATTGTTTAAGTTGCAGTCTTTCATACATCATTATTATTAAAACTGAAATGATAAAAACTTAAATAATAAAATTGCAAAAGTTTTGGTGTTCTTAGGTCATATTTAAACCGATCGTGTTCAAGCTTTTAGTACTGAAAAGTCTTCACAATAGCAACATTTAGGAAAAATTATAATATCGTAAGGAAACCTAACTTATTATCATTCAAAATCAAAAATATGTATTTATAAATTTAAAAATGATATCTTGAAAGGACATATTTTTCATCCTAAGTTATATAGTGTCTCACAATACTTAGGTTTTTTATTCACTTTAAATTATTTTGTAGCGTTTGACGAAAGCTCTGGAATTTTTGGCTAAGTACTGACTGGCCATTCTAATATTTTTAATTATGAAGATATACAATGTTATTTTTAATTCTTTGGTAACATAGTACTAATTTTGTTTGGACTTATTATTTGTTCATATTTTATTGCTTTCATTCTTCATCATCTAATATCATCTTAATTATTTATTCCTTAACTTTACGTATCCATGTTTGTTCCATTTACTGTAAATATTCTACAATCAATTTTGTCTCGGTGAGTTTTCTATATGTAATATTGCAGCAAAATTTGAGAAATATTGGAATTGAAGTATTTTTTAAATATATTATTGTCCTCCGATGAGGAAAAGAAAAGATAATGCAATATAAAATTGTTCTAAATATTTTAGCACATGTGGATAACATTTTTGAGGGACTATAATTTTTTATCTCAAAAATGAAACAGGATTTGAGAATATATTCACCCAAGAAATCTTCCAAATGGGTAAATTTGGGAACTTGAGAAAATATTTATAATAAATGTAAACAATTTTAAAATCTGTCAGAGCAGACCTTGATTAAGTATGGCGGTAGACTATCAGGATCGGTGGCTAGTTTTTGTTGGAGCTGGGTCGATGCAAACTCGTCTTCAATATATATTTTAGTACAGTGTACTCTCAGGACGTGAAAACAATTTTTTTTATATTGGAATAATGTAGTTCAATGGTAATATAAAACTCTAATAAAAATAATAAAACCCTAATAAATACTGTCAAATCTCTCTGTATATCACAGCAGCATGTTTCAATGAAGTACAAGAAGATATATTTTAATTGGACGTATTTGAATCACATATTGCCATAGAGAAAGTAAATTTTTTTAAATCCTTATATTTTCATTACTTACAACTTGCTCTTTCAATAAAACCTACAAGATAAATTAAACTGAAATAATTCTAAATAAATTATTATCTCCCTCTTAAATTTTGCACATAAATATTTTTAAAATTAACTATTGAAATATATGCTAGGATACATCTCGAATTTTTACGTTTAAATCTATTTGAGGTAAAAGAAAAAAAGTTTAAACAAATAACACATAAAAACAACACATAAAAAAAAGAAACATCGAGTAAAATATCCGTCTTCTCTAAATTGTCCTTTCCAAGTTTGCTATTTATAATGTGCATTATTCCAAATAATACGCTTAGACATTTTGTCAGATTTAAAGTGTTACTTAACGTCAATACCTTAGAAACACGGGTATGACAGACGTACAGGCGTGTAAATGTTCGTACAAAGTATTTTTTAAGCTATAGAGACCGAAAAATCTGAAAATAACTCTACATAAGGATATAGAGAGAGTATTTTAACAAAAAATTGTTTCGACAAGTTCGCATTACTTATAATTCAAAGAGGTATAGTTAACCAATTCATTTCACGAAGTAAGTTCTATAAAGACTTTATTATAAGTCGCTGTTAAGGTAACGTTGTCACTAATGCATTGACCAGTTTATGCGACTTTTACCTCATCTTCACCACAACCTACGAAAATTATTCTAAGTTCTAATTTATGTTCATTCACATTAAAAACGTAATCCTAAGTTAAAGCGAGTGTGACGTCAGACAAATATTTAAAAATATAATCCTAAGTTAGTGAGCGTCCAACACCTTGCAGATATTAAAAATGTAATTATTGTTTAATGGCCGTCCGATGTCTGGCTAATATTAAAAATCTAGTCCTAAGTTACTGCGTGGTCGACATCTAGTAGACATTAAAACGTAATTCTAATTTACCGCATGTCCGTCATCTAGCAAACATGAAGAACGTAAACCTAAATTATTGCACGCCCGATGTTTGGCAAACATTAAAAATTATAAATTTGTGCATGGATTTTGAATAGTCTTTCATAATAAGTTATTTTACTTTTAAAATCGATTCCACACATTAGTTTCAAGTTTCCGCTTGACGACATCAAACTATTAACTCTAATAACATATAATATCGATATTAAATTTAATGTTATTTGAATGAAACAGTTACTATCTTCAGAAAATAAATGTTTATATATAAAATTGAGCTGGTCTCAGTTTATTAGTATAACTAATTATACGGTTGTGATACATATTAATTTCTGACATCGTTGCTCCAACTAAACTAACAATTATATAAACTTTGGCTAGATTGGTATTAAACATTAAAAATTGAGCTTTTTAAAAATATCTAACTATCTTGTCAAGCATTGAAATAAAGGCAGAGGTTAAATATTAACATACTTATTATATTACAAAAGCTCGTGAATATTTCAAAAACCACGGACTTTTATTTTGAAATTTTATTTTTAATGTCAATAAGATTTATTTACTGAAATTATAAGATCTTTAAAGCACGTGTGTCAAGGAGTGCAAGATACAGAAGAAAGATATGGCTCGTTTTCTTTTCAGAGGCATACAATTTATAAATTTAGAGATGTTATTTAGGGTTCAACAGATAAGAATTTTAAGGCATCTGTAAACGAGCAACCTCAACTGACAATCGAAACTGTGAGTCTATTCCAGATCGCAGTAGAATAATAACGGTGATTATTTAAATATTTAAAATTATTTTTAAACACATACCGATATTACTTGTGTTCAAGTTTTAATGTGAGTATATTTGTTTGTGAAATGATAATTGCTAGTTTATCTCCGGAATTGGGATCCTAATTTTGTTACAATTAGACAGGATTTCGGTGCAGAGTGCCGCCCAAATTTGATCAGAACTAGTTGAAGGAAATAAAATGTTAAGAGTACGGCTTGGTAATACACAGTAAAACACTCAGGCGACGAAATGATGAAAAATAGCTTCAATTTTGTCTTTTTATAGGGTAATATTTTGAATATTTCCATATCAAGCTGTAGAATATGAAATATATTTAATAATTTTATTTACATAATAAGCAAAGTCTACTACACGCATTCACTTGTTATTAAATTTTTTTTTTAATTTTCCAGTTTTATTATGAAAGACTCAGAAAATTGATATCTTTTGACAAATTGTATTTTCATTAAACTTGAAAACCAAATACCAAGTGGTAGAAAGGATGGCTCCCAGATGGAAAATAAATAAGTCATTTAAATTTGGTTAAACAACTCATGCTGGAGCCTTCTGAATGGCATAATTACATACGCATAAATGAGACGACATAAAATATGATGGCAATAATCCGCATGGTGACACCATTAATCAATCAAGAGAGGAAAAATGTCTATTATAAGGCAAGCCATCATTCCTCACTAGAAAGATTGACTGCTACTCTTCGGTATTTAGCAAGCAGCAAGAATGTATCTGTGACAAATTAAAATTTCCTACAGCCATTTCACCTCAGGCTTTGGGTCATAAAATATCTCAAATATGTACAATGATTTTGAAGCTTATTTTTCACGCCAAATTCTGGTTAGTACTCAGGTCGTCATCATTCGTAGCACAGTGGTAAGTTGCCCTCATCGATTTTAAGCTGGGGGTTCGGGGGCGCAGATAAAACATCTATCTGTATTCTACTGGTGAAATTATTTACCCCCATTCCAGAAAAAAAAAATTGCCTCGTTAATTACTTTTTGGCAATAATCTTAGATGTTTGGATTGATCGTTGTTTCTCAAACCCATATTTTCTACAAGCATTATATGGTTGCTTGCGTTTTTCCACAGATGATGAGCTTGGTGTAGATGTTTCCATTCGTTTTTCTAATATATTGTAAATTATGTCCACTTTTGGTGGAAATCGTTTAAGCTTGGATGATTTGGTGACTAAACATGAAGTTGTAACCACACGGTTAGGTATATTGTCATCAGTGGAAACAACAAACTGAAACAAATAAATATTTTAGTTTTATTTATAATTAAGTATAATTTTTACGAACAATAATCATTCATTTCTTATATTACTCAAACATGTCCAATACCATCCAAAAGTGAAAGGTAATAGAAAAACGATTTCATGAGAGAGGAAATCCCGTGCTTTGGTGCTTAGGACGGGTAACAAATCCGCATCCAACCACCCAGCCGAAGCGAATCATTCTTTCATAATTAAAAATACTTTGATTCTATTATACTCATGAATTATGTAAGTGCAGACTTTTAGTTTATTTGGGTAAATCTTAGCGCAAATGTTTGAATATCAATGAAGGTGTCATAAAAATACTGAGTTTTCCAAGAAATGGAGAGTGGCCAGCTCCATTCATTTCTTTCAGAAACTGTTTCCAATGTAAAAAACCTACCCTGCGTTATTGTTGGAGACGAGGCGTTTGCGTTAAGAAAGGATTTCATAAAGCCATTTTCTCGGTAAACTTATACCATACAATGAAGAATTTTGACCAATCGTTTATCTAAGGCAAGAAGGATTCTTGTGGACGTATTCGGAATGTATATGGTTAGCCGTTCTCGAATACTTTACACAGGCATTAATTTGACATTAGAGCGAATCGATCTTGTCGTACTAATAGGTTGCATTATACCAACTCCTTTAACAGGAGTTGTTTTAAGACATACTATTTAGAAGAAATAGAAATGGACGAGAGATGTGAAAAATACAATTTACTAACCCGTTTGCAGCAAACTAAATCTAAAAATGCAAGTAACACTCCACATCTTGTCCGTCAAATGTTAATGGAATATTTCATTCTTTAAAGTCAAGTCAGTTAGCAAGCAGTACAAATATAAAATATCCTACCCATATTTTATATATTACATTTTTTATTATTCCAAATTTGAGCATTTTATGAAATAAAAAATAATTTCAAACATATGGTTTTCATTGCCTACCTCGTCTTCATTAAATTGAAGATCATCAAATACTGATGTCATTGTCGTGCTCCCTCGTAGGATGTTTTGATCTTTAAGGAAGATGAGGTAACTATAGTGCCATAGTTTTGGAACGATGATACTCTCCGGATCATATCTAGTGCTCGCTGATGTTTTTACTAATATTAATTATAATTGCAAAACAATCAAAACAAAATATTACATAACACAATATATATTAAAATCAAGGTTATAATATTTTTAAAAGTATATTTAAAAGGTTTAAAACCAAAAACACTAAATAAAAACAAATATTTTGTATTTCAAATGTCCTTTAAACAGTCCTAATAATAAATGATTAGGTGCACAAAAACGGATGCTTCTGAGTTTCTTAACATTGAATAGTTTGTTCAGTATGAGTATTTTAAATAACATTAATATGAGAAGAAAGTAAAACTGTATAAGCGGGAAATATTTTTTCTTTACTTCTTGTAAAATAGTTAGTAAAAACTTACCTTTATAAATTCCTTGTTAAAAGAAGACCGCATAATTCGAAGTTTTGTTTTGACTGTTTCCCCATTTTCCGAAGGTATTTTTACGAACTAAGTCCAATATATCATCAAGCGCAGTATTTCCTTTTTTTGCCATGGTAATGTTCGTTAGTAATTTTTCAGAGGCAGTTTAAACGTCTACATTTCTCTATTACCTAAATAACAAAAGCATTGTCACTAGTATTTATGCTCAGTACAGTAGGTAAAACAGGAAAACTAAATACGAGTATATATTGTATACAAAACGGAACAAAGGTTTAGTAGGTAAAATTTTTAGGTAAGGTTTTTATAGGTAAAATTTCAACAAAGACTGACAGTGGTTTGGATTGAAGATTGTGCACTCACGATAAGGCCAATGGCTCCACTAGCCTCGGAGTTTTTCCACACACAGTCAAGTCAATGACTGGATCAACGGCTGAGAACCATGGATTTTGGAATGATCGAAAATCCAACTTGCCGGTTCTAGTTCACAAGTCCATCCGAATTATATTACACTCGGGCCATTTGGACTGATGCATCGTTTATATATTGAGCCCGTTTCACTTTTAGGAAATAAACACTAATAAACACTACTAGTTGATAAGTGCTAGAATTTTAAATCGTATTTTAGTTGAGATTATCAGTAATATTTTGATTTGTCGTTATACACAGTCATAGGCAGTAAATGAATTTTGTAAAAATAATAGGAGTAATGGTAAACAAATGCATAAGAAATTAGGTTGAACTGCACAAAGAAGCATATTTACGGTGTTGGTTTAAATTATGGAGGTTAAAGATACCCCAGCATTTTCATATGTTAATTTCGTAGTAATAATTCGTCAAAAGTGGGAAATAGAGTATATTGCTGAATAGCATTGAGATATTAGTTTTTAATACTTGATTTTTATTTATTATATAAATAATTTTACCAATTTACTTAGAACACTTAATGTAAAACACTTAACGTAAAACAAAAGATAGTAAAGATTGAAAAATCACATTAATACATAACTATTGTTCAATGACATTTTGCACTATTTGGCTAAAATCGACACCAATACTTATAATCTAACAAAGGCTATAAAGTTTGATGACGAATCGTGAAAAATGCCCCAACAATAAAATCCTATTCGATCGTATGAACTTTCTATCACATCGTGTGTTTATTTGAGCCCTAAAGAGCGTGATGTAATAAAAGAGAAAACAGGAACAAATAAAGTAATAAAGTAATCAAAGGTTATTCCCGGTTTCAGAGCTTTATTGCTTATTTATTTCGTCGAAAATACTTTGACCCTAGGCCACCACCGTCCTTTTATTTCTTAAAGTATTATTTCGAAATCTTGCTCTAAATAAAGTAGTAACTTTACTTAGAGCACTAATTCGAACAGTTTTGTCAATGGTTTGAAGTACTTCATAAAATACGTGAGAATTTTATTGAGTTTGAAGGGAAATTCATGCAGAAAATAAATTCTTCTTAAATTTTTGTGTGGAGTTGTTTATCCAAGGCTCACTTCTTTTCAGTCAACCCTAATATGTTCCAATTTAAAAGTTTTAGAGTTTCGGAATTATATATTTTTGTAACTAAAATAAGTCTTTTTCACGACTAAATTTAACATTGAACTTTATCTTACTCTGGACCCCTCCTGATCTGAGAGCCAGGTCACAGAGGTGGCAGATTTTGTTATTTATCGGGATGATGATAGTTATAAAGATAAAGTAATTATACAAAAGTGGGAGATGTCCGGTAAAGTGACCTGGTCGGAAATTGTAACTAAAATTTAAAATATTATGAATGAGTAATCAAGGTGGAAATTGCCTTGTTTTAGACTTGCATTAATAGTTGCGCGAATTAGTAAATATTTTGAATTTTGTATCATGAAAATCGACTAAGCAGAACTCTATTAGTCACCACATTAAAATTTACTGATTCTTTATTTTAAGATACAGAATTTTTCAATAAAGAGTAATTTGCGAAAGCGTAGTATTTTTGTAAATATGTGTCGCAAAATATAGAAGGAAAAAAGACACTAATTATTTGTACGCTGAAAACAAAACATGATCTTAATAAAATTATTCTCACGTAGAGCAATTTATAGAGGAAAAATAAATAATGGGCAACTGAGGTCCAATTTCTTATAAATAACAAGCTTATTGGTTTTATTGTGCTGGACTAAGTAATCGGCTAAGTAATTAATCAAATATTGTGTTATAGCTCTAACCGCTTAATATTATATTTGATAGGTTCACCAAACTGTATTTTTGTAAAAATGTGTAGCAAAATACATTAAGAAAAACGGACACTAATCAAGCCTACAATGGTATTCCTCTGAAGTTTGAATATGGTTACATTTTTTTTATATATTGCAATATCGATTATGCCCCAAAATTACTCTCTGCTTTCGCTTTCAAGCTTAATAATACATATTAAAAAGTAATCTAACGGCTTAAATATTATGTAAATGGTTTTATTAGTAAAAAATATACCCTCTTTTTTAATTTCTAGTTCAGGTTTATAGGTACTATAGCCGCTGTTTCAAATATTTATTTAAATATAATTTTTTGTTAATACTTTGAAAGTTTTAAACGCAATAATTAATAAAAATTGCCTCAAAAATTCCATAATGGAAATAAACTTGCCTTATCATTCATTTTATTATGATTACATATTTACAGAATAATTTTCTTTATGTACTGATGTAATATTAAATTCATCGCGCTAGCCTTCTGATTTATAAAAAAAAATAAAATAAAAAATAACTAAGCTTTTAAGATGTAACTACCATTATCCCATACAATATTTACCCATAAGGTTTTAATACCTAGACACCTGTAGGTAAAAATTGTATAGAATAGTAGTGGTAACACCTACAGGAAAGTTAATATGCTTTGTGTATTCATTAATAAAATAATTATTTGTGAGAAATTACAAGAAAATACAGAGAATAACTTTGAACTTGCTAGTGATTTCCAGCTAATCCACTATATTTTTAACCAGGCGAGAAAGTTTATAAAATTAACTTTTCTGTAATATATAACTATCAGATATTTTTATTTAATATAAGAGGTATATATACGCCAAAAATTCAAGAAAACAACAACATTACTGACACAATTTTTCTGATAATATACGGATATGGAGATTTTTTCCATATTCCAAATTGAATAATTTTTAATAATAAATAGTGATCTCCCTTTTGCTGTATATCCAGAATAATTCTACTATTTCTTCCAAAGGAAGTTCATTTCATTTCAGTACTAACTGAAGTGACCACATCAGCGATATATTCTTAAAAACAACACTTCACTATTTATCGTTTCGAATCACTCTTCTAAAGTTAAACATGTTGCAAGAA
This sequence comes from Druceiella hillmani, assembly GCA_039881145.1. Lineage (NCBI taxonomy): Eukaryota > Metazoa > Arthropoda > Insecta > Lepidoptera > Hepialidae > Druceiella > Druceiella hillmani. The sequence continues at coordinate 2,296,089 of JAYKKI010000115.1, read as the reverse complement.
TTTAATATATTTGGCGTTAATTTTGTGGAAATTCATTATTCAAAATTAAATGAAACTACGTATTGTAGTGTTATTTCTACTTTTTTTAAGTTCTTTACCACGACCTAGGTTTCGTTGTATTACAACATCTTCAGCTGGGCTATTAGCAAAGATCTTTGCTAATAACGCACCTGAAGATGGTGTAATACAACGAAACCTAGCTGGGGGTAAAGAACTTAACGAAAGTAGAAATAACACTACATCACGTAGTTTTATTTAATTGTGAATGTTGCAAGACTAAAAATATAAATATACTTTCGTTCTCGTTACATGTTTGGTTTGACTATAAAAATTTACAAATACAAAAGTTATCTTAAGCAAGCAAATTATTAATATATATATATATATATATATATATATGTGTGTGTGTATATATATATATATATATATATATATATATATATATATATATATATATATATATATATGTATATATATATATATATATACATTGACATTAGTTCATACAAAAAGATCTTCACGAATATATTAATTTTAAACCTTTTTCACCTAACATGATGATCTAAGAAGGACTCATTCCATTTTTCATATTTATTTAAATGATGATATTCAATATAAATTGTAGGCATTTTACATTGGATACAATAAACATTTAGTTTTTCCTGTTTGGAAGTTTAAGTAAGAAAAAGAGATGCGTGACTGTATTTTGATATGTGAGATAAAATAGTTTTATATGTATATACATATTTATAAATAAAAAAAACTGCTAAAAACAACTTTTAATTTAATTTTGAAAAGTATATATAATATCTATGCCCAAAAATATGGAAAAACGGTCGTAGTTAACACATTTATGTAAATAAATTTCTATACTTATATCGTTACCAGATAAACTTCACATGAATAAATATAAAACTGTTGAAAATATAAAGCTGCGACAGATGGGTGGACACAATCAAGTTCTTAATTCCACTACGGAACCTTATGCATATTTCACTTTCTCATTTCCGTCATGAAATTAGAAATTTAAATAAACCCAAACGAAGTTTGACAGTGAAAGAAAAAACTTGACTGAAATCGACTATGTACATTATTTTAGGAATGATACTATGAAGGGTACTATGAATGGTACTCACACTATATTTTTTCTAGAGCAAAACTGTCATTCATTTTGTAGAACATGAAAAAATATTATTCATAAAAATGTATTTAATTGTACAAAAAATGCTCCGCAAACCTATAATTATCGAGTGTATTTAGCGAAAACGCTCGCTTTTTCGACGAGTGGACGTCACCGAGCTCCTTATCTGCGTGTTCCCCGAATTCTGGATTACTTTTATATCTGACTCTATTGTTATGCGTTTATGTTACACGGGCTAGAGAGAGCTGAGAATACGGAATCGCCATACCGTATTCTCAGTTCTCGCCATTCAATTCAATTCTTCGATTTGTATCTGTTGCTCTGAGACGGGCAATATAAAGAGCGCATAGACGCGTTGCTCTCTCTGGAAGTTTTCTTTGTAGTTTCATTGTTGAATTGTTAGACTGACATATATACACCTATATAGAATGACATGTGTACACCTATAATATTCATATTTGAAAACACACATTGGCCTAAGCTTTATTTGTTGATATAAGTCAACAAATATGTGTAAAAGTAAATTTACTTGGCCTGGTAAAAAGCTAATACTAAGAGGAAGAAAGTTTTTTACATACACATAAATATAGCAATGTTAATAAAAATTAACCTAATAACTTTTAAAATATGTGTTTCATATTATTTATTTGACATTATCATTTATCAAATAAATCAATTTTTCTTGTAATAAAATCAATTTCACTTTCATAAAACCCTTCAAATAATAATTCGAAACGCAATTGAAAAACAAATGAAAAATTTTCTTCATAACAATGGAATTATTTGTTTTTCTCAGAAACGTTTGTTCACATCAAAATAGCATGTGACAAAAAAAGGGAAGAGAGGATACAAAGTGAGCAACTAATATCGATTGATATCGATCCAATTTTATCTCATTTTATTTGAAATTTGTATGGGACAACATTTAAATTTTTCCGATTAATTTTCCTAATGTGTTCTTTATTTGAAACCTTTTTCATTACTTTGTTTCGACGCGGAATATTGAATGTTTGGTATTTAAAATATATTTGACGTGAAAACGTCTCTAAATTTTCTATATTTACCGATTCAATGAAATGATATATAACTGATTACCGATGGGAAGTGGCCGATTAAATTAAGAAAGCTTACTCTTTTAAAATTCGAGCTCGTTTGTATATAATTTATTACTTATATTAGTAATTGGAGTAATCTGAAAGCATGCTTTCCAAGGTTATCGGCAAATATGAGACGGAATTTCTATCGAACGAAACAATGGAACGTTCTAGGCGCGTGCGTGTTTTCTATTCTAATTTACTTTTATCTAATCTCACCCCTGGATACTAGATGGTACTCACACTATATATTATGTAATGTCTAAACTTGAATCCTTTAAAGATGAACGATGGATATCGAGTCTGCACGCTAATCTAATCAATCTGGAATCAGATTGCGAATCTAGTTTTATGCACGACAAAAGAATGGATAAGTGATTTTGCATGTGTGTATATGTGTATATATATATATATATATATATATATATATATATATATTATATACATATACATATACATATACATATACATATACATATACATATACATATACATATACATATACATATACATATACATATACATATACATATACATATACATATACATATACATATACATATACATATACATATACATATACATATACATATACATATACATATACATATACATATACATATACATATACATATACATATACATATACATATACATATACATATACATATACATATACATATACATATACATATACATATACATATACATATTCATATTCATATTCATATACATATACATATACATATACATATACATATACATATACATATACATATACATATACATATACACATACATATACATATACATATACATATACATATACATATACATATACATATACATATACATATACATATACATATACATATACATAAACATATACATATACATATACATATACATATACATATACATATTCATATACATATACATATACATATACATATACATATACATATACATATACATATACATATACATATACATATACATATACATATACATATACATATACATATACATATACATATACATATACATATACATATACATATACATATACATATACATATACGTATATATATATATATATATATATATATATATATATGTGTGTGTGTGTGTGTGTGTGTGTTTGTTTGCATATACATACATGTGTGTGTGTATATTTACTCCAATTATCTTGCGGAAAATAATAGGCACGAGCGATATTGGTATTGATAAGGAATATATTTTAGCGGAATAAAAGACTCATATTCTTTGATTGAGATTCCTTTTAAAAATAAGAGATCAATATCATTTTTTCAACTGGTCAAAATGCTGTACCAATTTAATAACTGCCGACGCAGTACCTTCAACCCATGTTAATACGGATATGTTAAAAATGTTACCATATTCTTCTTTTCACTTCTTTTGCTCATACAGATATTTTGTATGATGTTTTAAGATCCGCACAGACATATTTTAATACATAAATTAATTTCATCATTGTCTCACATGAATGCGTAGTATTTGTGTGATTTGTAATTTTTTATAATCACACTATCGACTGGAATATGAGCAGAGTTACTATAAATATTTGTACCATTGTCTTTTCTTGTATTCTATTTCTATATTCTATTTTAATATATTTGTATTTCTATATTAATATACTTAATTAACTAAGTGGTTTCGCAAAGAGAATGATTTAAGTTAAGTTTCTATACAACATAATTTCCAGCCGAAAATAACTCTTCATATATAGTAACAATAATTTAACTATCTTATTTAATTATTTAACTGAAATTATCCAGAATTTACAGTGCTAAAAACTGTATATTTTAATGAATTTTAACATAAATATAGTAAATATTACAAATGTTTTACGTGTATCAATATAACAGTTTTTAAATTAAAACGCGAGTATACAAAAACGAAAAATTTCTCAAGAAAAAAAAAAATAAAATACGTATTTAAAAAATCGAATCAATATTTAATTCTAATCGAATAGTTAATAATTCCTCTAAATCTAATCTTTATCTAAAATCATTTCATAATTCATTCATGAATCCGTAATATCTATTTTCAACCAAGTAATAATCTCGTACCCCTCGAAACACCTCAGAAAATGGAATCATATCGGAAGTAGAAGGAAGATGTGCTTTATTTACATATTATGCATGAACCAAATACCTTTGAAGTTTATACTATGCAAGGATCCTGTAAAGTAGTTTTGTTGTTTCTTACCAAATAGAGAACTGTTCATATTTGTAAACAGTCTATGTTAATTAATGTTACCTATAATATTGCAGAAAAGGTTCTGAGTCCAATTATATAGCGACAATGTTGGCTTAAACCTACCGTTTTTTTTTGTGACTGAATTATTGACACAGATACTAATAGAACTACGGAGACAATACGTAGCCACATCGACGAGCCTATATGTATGGAACGTAATAACAAGATAGCTTTCGCGAATCATAATGTAATTTTAAAGTATCGTTCAGCACATTTAATTGTTAATAAGATATAACTATTATTTATATGACGCTTAAAAATCATAATATTCTTAGAGCCTGATTCATGAAAGTATACGAATACTAATAATTATTTGGAGTCTATATTAAAATTAAAATCTATATTAAAATTAAAATAAAGAAATTAAATAGAGTGATATAAAACTGGACATATCAATAATACGTTCCCTTGATATTTTTACATATTGGTTATTTATTTTTTCTGTTTGCTGCTGATTTTATCTTGGGTATGCTGAAAATCAACTTATAAAGTTTATTTCCTCAATGTCAAAGAGAATATTTTTGTATTGCCTTTTGTTAAAAAAAAATTTATTCTACATGTAGATAGTTTTCTTTGCTCGTGTAAGCCTTTTCTCTACTAAATATCCGACTCTAAAATAAGAAAATATCGATATTACCTTTTCCTGGCCATTTACAATGATCAATACCTGCCTGCGGATACAGCAGAGAACTATTTGTTCGTGAGGAGTAGGTATAAACTACAAGAAATCTATATTTGTAAAATATTGTTGTATCATCGAATTTATTTATATTGTGTTACAGGTATTGAAATGCGTATATAAGTATAAATAATCCGAATTATTTTAACAAATAAATGTATAAATGAAATAACCAAACAAATGATAATTTTATGGCTTTACGACTTATTGGGAAAAATAGATTTTCTGCATTTATTTGTCGCGTCAGTGTTAAGCACGAACAAAAATATAATTGGTGGCAGTTGATATATGTCGATTGAGCTCGTGCAGTAGTTTTATCAAAAAAGAACTTATGACGATTTATGTAAAAAACCCAAAAAAATCATACTCTATATATATTAAAACGAAACCAAGATAACAGGTGCGCCCGATCAATAGTATTTATTTGCTTATTATTTCCAAAATGGAGTTGTTGTTATATTAATTCACGTAAAAGCGTTTTATGAAAAAATTCTGTTTAAAATAGAGATACCATCATTTTTGGAGACATCCGTTACATGGTGACCTGCCTATATAACTCATCTGGTGAAAAACAAAACCTGGTGTCTTTCCCTTCTACAAAAACGGATATTAAATTTAGTCAGTAGAAAATACAGTTTTAGAAAAAACTAGCTGACCCGTGCGAAGTCTTCGCACTATATCGCCATCTAGCGTGTTCCAAGTATACAATTTGGCTAATATATTTGATGTGTCGCCCACAGATGGCGCTCATGCCAATTGTTATAAAAATTAATTTTTTTATTAACAAAAAGATTTTTTTTTCGAGTTTTTTTATATTTTTCGCCCAAAGTAGAAAACATAAGCTTTAAGTGGGTATTTTTTTTATTTTTTTTGGTGCAGTAGTTAAAGAGATCGAGCCGCTCGACCAAAAAACACCTTTTAGAAATAATATATTTAGATATTTTAAATCGATATCTCGTTCCCGACTTTTGGAATGATTGTAGTCTATTACATTAAATTTTTTTTAAATTGTTGTTTTCCATCTGTATTTTAATAGAAACAAACCAAACATCAATACTTTTTTATGTTATATTCAATTAATGGGCTCTTTTCGTGCAACAAATTTCAAAAATACATAAGATGTCCTAAATGTCGACTTGCAAATCTGGGCGTTGTATTCCATTGTATGTATTTCAAATGCAAAATACGGAATTATATATCTTTGGTAACCTTGTCGTTGCCATATAAAAAATGAAACAATTTAAATAACAACATTTCTAACTACCTGTTATATTTGTTTATTTTAAGCCATTTTGCAGATAATATAAAAAATCGACCCTATTTTAATATAATTTTAGCTCCCTTTGTAATTTAGTTGAAAATAATTACTTGTTTCTATATTAACAATCAAACAATTTAATTAACAACATTTCTAACTACCTGTTATATTTGGAAATTGTAAGCTATTTTGCAGATAATATAAAAAATCGACACCATTTTAATGTAATTTTAGCTCCCTTTGCAATTTCGTTAAAAGTAATAACTTTAAACATAACATAGCATCTTACTGAGCAATGGACTGGTGGATTTATTGATTTACGTATAATAAAACCATGAAAATAAACCTATGTGCCTAAAAGTAAGTTTCCACGAAAGGAAAGAAATTCAGAAAAGTCTTGCTAATCTTTTTAATGTTGTCAATTTGTGTTATCTCGTCACTTTTATAAAATCTAATATTTCCAAAAAATACGTCCTAATGTGTTAACCCGTAATATGACCGCCTCTATTCGGTGCTACTCATAGAATGATCATTAAATTGCATATCTATTTATTGTGGAATCTATAATAAATACAAAACTAATCGTTTCACAATTAAGTTACGGTAGTGTATAATTGAGTATGGCAATGAGTTTGGTTACAAAGCTATCAATGAATAAAATAAGAAGGCGTGGAATAAGCCACGTTTGTGGGTATTATCATCACCAAAAAACAGATCGTATTTATTTAATCTAAAAGCAGCAGCGCATATTTCAAGCTCAGGTAGCTTATATATATATATATATATATATATATATATATATATATATATATATATATACGTGAGTATTAAATACGTACTTACATGTAAATTTTTGGATTAGATGATAAGTCAATGTTTTTCATCAAATTAAAAAATATAATAGAATCTGTGACATGAAGCTCGCTCTATTCACGTAGCTGGCTTCCCATTTCACTATGATACTAAAACGTATATTCACTTAGAGAATTTAATAACGCGCCCAAATTGTTTTTTATCACTAGTGACGCGAAACGTGATGATATCGTTTTCGTTTAGAAAGGATAAAAGCACTGCATCCAGTCGTAGCGGCGGTTTATATTGCATACAAAATAATATTCTTGAAATAATGACATAAAACTGTGATGCTGCAGAAGTGCATAGAGGAAAATTCGATGCAATAACATTTTATATGGAGAAATTTTCTTTTTCAAAATTTGTTCTCACAAGTATGTTTCTATATGCATAATAAGAAAGTATTGAGATCACATTTAAAAACGACGTGTCGATCAAAATTACCGTGCCTACAGTTACGGGATAAGTAGATAATAAAATATGTTGAAAATTAAATTGATTAAGCAAGTCATTGAAGAAAACAAAACAGGCAAAAGTCATTTAATTTTCATTACAAGACCTTGTCATACAACGAAACCTAGGTCTTAATTAAGAATTTCAATAAAGTAGAAATAAACTACATCACGGAGTTTCATTTAGTTTTGAATAAAAAGTGATAATGAATGTCTCCAATAGTAACGTCAAATATAATCGATACGAAAAACTACCTAATTTAAATATGTCGCGGTAGTTTTTTGGAGAAGGATTGAGGGAAAGAAAGGAGGAGGGATATAAAAAGAAACGGAAAGTGGGAAGTAAATTTAGGGGGGGGCATAATTTTTTCAATACCTTGCACACTTTGAGTAGGTGGTGAAATTTTGGGATTGATATCGAGTTTATTTCATAACTTGATAGTATGAATAATAAGCGATGGCTCATAAAAAGAAGTATTATATGTATGGATGAGAAGTTTGAGACCATTCTTGAAACGCAGACTTAGGAAATGAACAGAAAGCAATTAAAATATGGCAACAAAATAAGATAGGCTGTAATAATATGTCAACATATTGTGCAAGCAGCAAAAGATTGTGAAAATGGTGCCAGTCTCGAAATTTTATTCACCTGAGTCGCGACGTAAACTCAAAGATATGATCAAATGTTTAGAGAAAATGTAATGAATGTATAAATGTCAAAGATGTTAAAGTTTGCTAAGAAATAATTCTGAATGATCAAGATAATATATGTCTCCATAATCTAGTGGAAAGGATAGCATTTTTTGATATAATCATTTTAGTTTCAAAGAGAATGAAATATTTAGGACGTTTTAGAGAGCATACGCATAATGCTAAAAATTCGACGATATATATATATATATATATATATATATATATATAAGGGAAATTCATTTTGGTATAGTTTTCGTTTCTTTTTTTTATATTTGCTCCACATTATTTGACATCCTTGTTTGAAGCAATTACCTGCACAATTTTATGGACATTGAGCTAAAAAGTAGAAGTAATTGGCTCGTGGCAGACAGATTGATGAACAGTTTGCTGTTTAATTACGGTACCTTAATAAATTCGCCAGATATGTAGTGTGTCCTGCTAATAAAGTATAATGAGCTGCATAACCATTATAACTGTGAATTAATGAGGAAACACAAAACCGTCGAAAAAAGTGAACGCATAAGAATCTCCAAATCGTGAGAAATTACAATAATTGTTCACAATCCCATACGGATACGTGACTACGTATTTACAAAAAATGATCCCTTCTTAGTTTAAAATAATGTATTTAAATTATAATAGCATGAATAATTTATAAATATTTCCAATAATTTAGAAAATGTCATTTAACAAAAAAACCGAAAGATCTCATCTTGCCAATGAATAGTTGATTATACGATATTTAAACTCCATTTCTAAAATGGACTGTAAAGGAAAAAAACAAGTCTAAAATGGTCAATCGCATCACCACATTGTGCAAATAACATATAACTTGGGCGAATTTCTCTAAAACGGTTGAACTATTGGCGATGTACATAAAATAAATATTCAGATTCTTTTATTTGAGTCTTATATTCCTCGAAACTTTTCACCGATTGAATATTTGCATTATAAATTTGGCAATATTTATTCTTAAGAATGTCTTAAAAATTTTGAAATTTTCTGAATAATTTAGTAAATATTAATTAACAGAAAAAAAACGAAAATTTATCAAAACCCTGAACGTAAAATAGTTAATGAAGGAAAAAAACAAGTCCAAAATGGTTATTCGCATTAACACATTATACGATGTAAATATATGAAAAACAAGTTAAACAAACTATGACTTAGTATATTACGGTTAAGTGTACAAAACTTAACCATAATTAATATTGAAGGGTTGTTGATATAACTGTAGGCGAATTAAAAAAATATAATACCAGAATCCACAGTCAACAGATATATAGTCATGGGTCCACATACTTTATTTAAACTTTATTTTATAACGTATAAATTTCATAATTTTTCAAATGTGTTTTGAGATGAAATATAGGTTATGCACGGACGAAAGATTTGCAAGGGAGTTTCATTTATTTTATGTCCGAGCAAAAAAATAATAAACAGGTTAAATCAAAGATTGAGGTACTATCATTTCTGATAGACAATAATTACGCCAAAATAAAAATATTCCATGCCTAATTATTCAATTATATTCTATTTACCAAATATTTAATTTATGGGGTTTAGTACCTCAGACTGAAAAAAAAATTCAATAGAGAAATCAGAAGATTATCTTTTTTCAACGAACGTGGGGAGCAAGTTCACATAAGGAAAAAAACAAGTCTAAAATGGTCAATCGCATCACCACATTGTGCAAATAACATATAACTTGGGCGAATTTCTCTAAAACGTTTGAACTATTGGCGATGTACATAAAATAAATATTCAGATTCTTTTATTTGAGTCTTATATTCCTCGAAACTTTTCACCGATTGAATATTTGCATTATAAATTTGGCAATATTTATTCTTAAGAATGTCTTAAAAATTTTGAAATTTTCTGAATAATTTAGTAAATATTAATTAACAGAAAAAAAACGAAAATTTATCAAAACCCTGAACGTAAAATAGTTAATAAGTCATTAACAATTTGATTGTACCACAAACGATGTGATCTGTTGTGTGAGTTTTGTCAAAGACAGCTATTCTCTATAAGCTTTACTATTGTCTATTGGGTGCGATTGTGTTTATCTCAGTTCTCATTCGCTAACAAGTGAAAAAATTATTTTAACTCATAGCTGCGTTGCATTAACATTGCTTTGTTACCGCATCGATACAATTTTGTGCTGTGAAAGACGACGGCATTATAAAATTGCAGATTATTTCTGGCAGTACAATAAAAGGTATAGATTTTCTAAATTTTGATAAAACCAATAAAGTAAAAATTTTCTTAATCTTTAGCAGAAGGATTCCGTGAATGTATCAAAAATAAAATCGACATCCTGTGTCCGACTACTGCTAGACATGCCTTTTCCAATGTACTCAATATTGGCGGTAATAACGTATTAGTGACCGCAGCACGTATTTTTTCGCATCAGTGGTGCTACTGCCCGTCACTAATATTTGACAATTTAGCTAAACAATTACGTATATCATTCCAATCTCTCTCGACGAACGGCCGAAAATCTAACTCGTATTTGGTGGTACACTTCACCCATAAAAGATTACGGCCTATGATCAACTCAACATACCACAGCAGAGACTTGAAAGTGTGAATAACTATACTTAATTTAAATACTCTTTGAGTAATTCTAAGTTTTTAGGATGTCCACAAATAATTATACACTTTTATAAAGTATGCAAAGAACTAAAATATTGTCAAACTGGCAATAAATAATGAAAATATTTTGTAATATGCTTTTATCCGTTTTTTATTCATAAAAATTAAAGCATTTTAGATGATTTTTTTGGCTAACAATCGTATAATCTTCGTGTCCACAATCAAAGCCCTCAGTTCCATTGGTAATTATAATTCCATTTATTTGCTTCAGCCTCGAGCACTTCAAATGGGCTGTATGAAATTTTAGTGACGTCCTCAACAGAATGTTTCCTTGGGGGAATGAAATTTCTCCAATAGAAATGTCAATTTACCGTATTATATTAGCGAGACGAGGGTAAAAGTGTGAACGTGTCTACGAATGTCTTTTGAATTATCTTATAGTTGCTCTTATTTTTATTTAATTTTATTTAAACCTTTTATTTCCTTAATACTTAATACAATTTTATGCTATACATTATGCTTTAATATAGTTATATATTAAGAACCTCTGGACGAGCATAGGCCTCCTCTATTTTTCTCCATCCTTTCTTGTCCTGGGCTGTTATTATCCGATTGTTATTTGTAAACCTTATGAGTTCATCCTCCGGTACTTCCAGAGAGCGACTTCTTTTTCTTTTATCGGGAGGACCAGCCTATGTAGCAATTCAACTATTCCATCCCTCTTTATATTGACGTGCAACGTGACCGGCCTACTTCCATTTATTTTTTTACAGAGGGTTAAAGCATCCACATTTGTTTTTATATCAGAACTATTTAATTACATACACGTTAACAAATTATTTACCTAATAAATACATCTGTGGAATACTTTGAATGCCTTGTCTATTTCACATTCCATAGATCCATAACCTGATAATGCACATGACGGCGACAAAATAATTTTTTTATTTTCTTTTTCTCTTAAAGTTACGTCGTTAGAGTCTATTTAATTTACGGCTCAGTACTATTAATTGAGTAATTTAATATGAAAACAAAGAAAAAAATTACACATTTACCATTTTTAACCTACTTTATTCTTAACATTTTTACGTTATCTAGTTTATATCGTATTTACTACGAAACAGAGTATTTAATGGCGCCTTAAAATAAATATTATTGGAAAATTCTTGGGAATGTCGCATTACAAATTCGAGCATCATTTATAGAGTCCATAATTACATAATAAATATAATCCATAACTACAACATCTTAATCTGTTTGCAGCACTTACAAAATTAAAAGCGAATATCTACAAATCAATCTAACAAAGGTCTACTGAAAGCTTTTCAATTAAATTAATAATATTACGGTTTAATGGGAATACGATAAAATAAATCAGTTATTAAAAAATAAATCCAGCTCAAATATTTAAATTTTTTTTTACTTTGTGGTGAGTGACTTTTAAGATACGTTAAGAAATAATACTAAAAAAATATATCGAAAGATCTACTAACTTTTTTAAAATGTCTTATTGAATAATTGAAAATATGAATAAGGTCAACCAACCCTTTCTCAAATAAGGTATTTCTGCTCATTGAGTTATATATACGATTATATCTATTTACATATATATATATATATATATATATATATATATATATATATATATATATATTTACATGTATTTATATGTAAATTAAATAGAAACTTTAAGAGAAAAAGAAAATAAAAAAAATATTTTGTCGCCGTCATGTGCATTATCCGCTTATGGATCTATGCAATGTGAAATAGACAAGGCATTCAAAATATTCCACAGATGTATTTATTATGTAAATAATTTGTTAACGTGTATGTAATTAAATAGTTCTGATATAAAAACAAATGTGGATGCTTTAACCCTCTGTAAAAAGTAAATGGAAGTAGGCCGGTCACGTTGCACGTCAAGATAAAGAGGGATGGAATAGTTGAATTGCTACAAAGGCTGGTCCTCCCGATAAAAGAAAAAGAAGTCGCCCTCTGGAAATACAGGAGGATGAACTCTTAAGGTTTACATATAACAACCGGATAACAACAGCCCAAGACAAGAAAGGATGGAGAGAAATAGAGGAGGCCTATGCTCGTCCAGAGGTTCTTAATATATAACTATATTGAAGCATATTGTACAGCATAAAATTGTATTAAATATTAAGGAAATAAAAGGTTTAAATAAAAGTAAATAAAAATAAGAGCAAATATAAGACAATTCAAAAGACATTCGTAGACACGTTCACGCTTTTACCCTCGTCTCGCCAATATAATACGGTAAATTGACATTTCTATTGGAGAAATTTCATTCCCCCAAGGAAACATTCTGGTGAGGACGTCACTAAAATTTCATACAGCCCATTCGAAGTGCTCGGGGCTAAAGCAAATAAATGGAATTGTAATTACCAATGGAACTGAGGACTCTGATCGTGGACACGAAGATTATACGATTGTTAGCCAAAAAAATAATCTAAAATGCTTTAATTTTTATGAATAAAGAACGGATAAAAGCATATTACAAAATTTTTTTATTATTTATTGCCAGTCTGACAATATTTTAGTTCTTTGTATACTTTATAAAAGTGTATAATTATTTGTGGACATCCTTAAAACTTATAAATACTCAAAGAGTATTTAAATTAAGTATGGTTATTCACACTTTCAAGTCTCTGCTGTGGTATGTTGAGTTGATCATAGGCCGTAAGCTTTTATGGGTGAAGTGTACCACCAAATACGAATTAGATTTTCGGCCGTTCGTCGAGAGAGATTGAAATGATATACATAATTGTTTAGCTAAATTGTCAAATGTTAGTGGCGGGCAGTAGCACCACTGATGCGAAAAAATACGTGCTGCGGTCACTAATACGTTATTACCGCCAATATTGAGCACATTGAAAAAGGCATGTCTAGCAGTAGTCGGACACAGGTTGTTGATTTTATTTTTGATACATTCGCGGAATTCTTCTGCTAAAGATTAAGAAAATTTTTACTTTATTGGTTTTATGAAAATTTAGAAAATCTATACCTTTTATTGTACTGTCAGAAATAATCTGCAATTTTATAATGTCGTCTTTCACAGTACAAAAATGTATCGATGCGGTAACAAAGCAATGTTAATGCAACGCAGCTATGAGTTAAAATAATTTTTTCACTTGTTAGCGAATAAGAACTAAGATAAACACAGGGCGCACGCAATAGACAATAGTAAAGTTTGTAGAGAATAGCTGTCTTTGACAAAACTTACACAACAGATCACATCATTTGTGGTACAATCAAATTGTTAATGACTTACGTGAACTTGCTCCCCACGTTCGTTGAAAAAAGATAATCTTCTGATTTCTCTACTGAATTTTTTTTCATTCTGAGGTACTAAACCCTATAAATTAAATATTTGGTAAATAAAATATAAATGAATAATTAGGCATGGAATACTTTTTATTTTGGCGTAATTATTGTCTATCAGAAATGATAGTAGCTCAATATTTGATTTAACCTGTTTATTATTTTTTTGCTCCGACATAAAATAAATGAAACTCCTTTGAAAATCTTTCGTCCGTGCATGATCTATATTTCATCTCAAAACACATTTGAAAAATTATGAAATTTTTATGTTTAAAAAATAAAGTTTGTAATAAAATATATAAACCTATGACTATATATTTGTTGACTATGAATTTTGGTAATATTTTTTTTTAATTCACCTACAGTTATATCAACAACCGTTCAATATTAACTATGGTGAAGTTTTGTACCGTTAACCATTATATACCAAGTCATAGTTTATTTCATCTACGTAAAGCGCCTTCAAGAATTTTCCCAGACTAACTTGATTTTCATATCCTTATATCGGATAATGTGTTAATGCGATTAACCATTTTGGACTTGTTTTTTTCTTTCATTGACTATTTTACATATGGAATTTTGAAGTTAGTTAGTTTTACCAAATTTTCCTTTTGTTTCTATTAATTAATAATCTCTTAATTATTAAAAAAAAATTTAAATTCTTAAGACATTCTGAATAATAAATATATTGCCGAGTTTAGAATACAAATATTCTATCGGTTAAAAGTTTCAAGGAAGGTAAGACTGGAAAAAAATTATCTGAATATTTATTTTATATACATCGCCAATAGTTCAACTGCTTTTAAAGAAATTCGCCCAAGTTATATATTATTTGCACAATGTGGTGTTGCGATTGATCATTATTGACTTGGTTTTTTCCTTTACAGACCACTATAGAAACGAAGTTTAAACATCCTTTAATCAACTATTCAATGGCGAGATGAGATCTTTGGAAATTAGATAATTTTTTGTGTTGAATATATATCAAGTTATTATTTTAGACATTCATTGCCACTTAATTTTTATTCAAAACTAAATGAAACTACGTGATAAAGTTTATTTCTACTTTATTTAAATTCTTAACTACAACCTAGGTTTCATCGTATGACAACATCTTATAATAAAAATTAAGGAATTTTTTCATGTTTTGTTTTCTTCGATGATTTGTTTAATCAATTTAATTTTCAACACATTTTATTATCTACTTGTACCGTAACTGTACTTTTGGTTGACTTGACATGGATATCGTCTTTTTAATATGATCTTTACAATTTCTTGTTGTGCATATAGAAATTATACTTGTGAGAACAAACTTTTGAAAAAGAAAAGTTCTGCGTTTCTTTTTTTTTTTTTTCTGTTTGTATCCTGCGATCAGTCATTAGAACTATAAGCAGGTAGGTTGTGGTATGTATCTTGTTTGGGCGAATATAGGGCCAGTGCCCTTAATCGCTCTAATTAGGAAGCACGTCAGCTCTCTTGAGTCTATCGAGTTGGGCTGCAATAGCATGTGCGAAAGTGGGTTAGGATGGAATGTCAGACGATCTTTGTATGTGGCTGTGTAGCGTTTTGCTTATGTTATGGTTGAAATTTGTAGGTATTCGTGGATTTCCGAATTGTGGGAGTACCATGGTGCACCTAAGTATATTGTTTTGGGCTCTTTGTAGAGTATGTTCGAATTACTGGCCGATGACCACAGTTGAATCCCATATGTCCAAATGGATTTTATTACGGAGCAGTACACTTTTAGTTTGTTGCTTAGAGATAGTGCTGACTGTCTTCCTAGAAGCCATAGCAAATTTCTAAATCGAAAATTGATTTCGTTACACTTATTTTTGATGTGGTCATTCCATGTCATCCTTCGGTCCAGATGAAACCACAGGTATTTGACGCAGGACGATTGCGGTAATATTTTCGATTGTTGGTACCTAAGATGACTGCAGGACAAGTTGCACGTCTCAGAGTGAACGTGATGTGGTGAGATTTTTGGGCACTAGCTCTTATACGCCATTTGTTCAACCATTTATTTGTGTCATGTAAAAGTTCTGCGTGTAAAATGTTATTGCATCAAATTTTCCTCCATGCACTTCTGCAGCATCACAGTTTTATTTGATCATTTCGAGAATCTCATTTTGTTCGTAACATAAACCGCCGCTACGACTGGATGCAGTGCTTTTATCCTTTCTAAACGAAAACGTTATCATCACTTTTCGCGTCACGCGTGATAAAATAAAATTTGGGCCCGATATTAAATTCTCTGAGTGAATATACGTTTTGGTATCACAGTGAAATGGAAAGCCAGCTACGTAAATAGAGCGAGCTTCATGTTACAGATTATATTATGTTTTTGAATTTGATGAAAAAGATTGAATTTTCATCCAATTCAAAAATTTCCATGTAGGTACGTATTTAATACTAAAGTTTAAAGGTAGCTTGAAATACGCGCTGCTGCTTTTAGATTAAATAAATACAATCAATTTTTGATGATGATAATACCCACAAATGCGGTTTATTCCACATCTAAATATTTTAATCATTGATAGCTTCGTAAACAAACTCATTACCATACTTAATTATACACTACCGTTATTTAATTTTGAAACGATTAGTTTTTATATTTATTATAGATTCCAAAATAAATGAATATGCAATTTAATGATGATTCTATGAGTAGCACCTAATAGAGGCTGTCATATTACGGGTCAACATATTAGGACGCATTTTTTGGAAATATTAGATTTTATATAAATGACGAGATAACACAAATAGGGTTCCCTATTTGTGTTATCTCGTGAAAAGATTGGTAAGACTTTTTTGAATTTCTTTCCTTTCGCGGAAAACTTTTTACGCGAGTTACTTTTACTTTTAGGGACATAGATTTATTTTCTTTGCATTTTTCCAACGAACATATTTACGTAATTCCCTAAATTTAATATTTCTATTGTAAATCAATAAAACCACCAGTCCACTTCTCAATAGGATGCTGTGTTGCGTTTAAAGTTATTACTTTTATCTAAATAACAAAATGAGCCTAAAGTGTATTAAAATTGGATAGATTTTTTATGTTATCCAAAAAATTGCTTACAATTTACGAATACAACAGGTAGTTAGAAGTTTTGTTAATTAAATTGTTTCATTTCTTATATAGAAACAAGAAGTTTTCTCAAGAAATATAATTCCGGATTTTGCATTTGGAATACAAAGGAATACAACGCCCAGATTTGTAATTCGACATTTAGGACATCTTATGTACATCTCTATTTTTATATTTCAACTTTTTTGCACGAAAAGAGCCCATTAATTGAAAAGAACTTGAAACAATTTTGAGGTTTGGTTTGTTTCTATTAAGATACAGACGGAAGATGAAACATTTAATATAATAGACTACATTCACGTCAAAAGACGGGAAAGCGATATCGCTTTCAAATCTTTTCCATAAAATTGTTTTTACGATCTCGCCGGAAAACTTTGACCCGAAATTTAATTTCCCTTTTTATCGAAGGGAAAGACAACACCAGGTTTTGTTTTTCACAGGACGAGTTATATGGGCAGGTCACCATATAATGGATGTCTCCAAAAATTAGGGTATCTATATTTTAAACAGAATTTTTTTATCAAAACGCTTTTACGTGGATTAATACAATGAGAACTCCAGTTTGATTTGATATTGTTTATGGAAATAATAAGCAAATAAATACTATTGATCGCGCGCACCTTTTATCTTGGTTTTATGTGAATATACATAGAATATGATTTTTTCGGGTTTTTTACATAAATCCATAAGTCCTTTTTTGGTAAAAATAGTGCACGAGCTCAATCGATATATATATATATATATATATATATATATATATATATATGTATATATATATAGCTGTCATCAATTATATTTTTGTTCATGCTTAACACTGATGTGCCAAATATATTCAGAAAATCCATTTTTTGCACGAAGTCGTAAAGCCATAAAATTATCATTTGTATGGTTGTTTTATTTATCCATTTATTTGTTAAGATAATTACGATTATTTGCACTTATATCCTGATTTCACCTTTAACATAATATTAATAAATTTGATGATACCACAACACTTAACAGTGGAAGATTTCAAGTATATATTTCTATTCCTCACGAACAAATCCTTCTCTGTGGCAACTGCAGGCAGGTATTGATCATTGTAAATGGCCAGGAACGGGTAATATCGACGTTTTCCTATTTTAGAGTCCGATATTTAGAAAAGGCTTAGAAAGAAAGTTATCTACAACCAAAGGCAATACAAACATATTCTCTTTATCAATGAAGAAATAAACTTTATAAGTTGATTTTCAGCATACCCAACACAAAATCAGCAGGAAACAGAAAAAGAAATAACCAATATTTAAAAATATCAAGGGAACGTATTTTTGATACGTCCAATTTTATAACAATGTATTTAATTTCATTTAGACTCCAAATAATTATACTTTCATGAATATTTTGATTGTTTAGCGTTATATAAATAATACTCATATTTCTTTTGCAATAAAATGTGCTGAATGATATTTTGAAATGACATTATGATTCGCGAAAGCTATCTTGTTATTACGTTCCATACATATAGGTGTCGCTTTATAATTTTACTCTTAATCTTTTCTGCGATATTTTAGGTAACGTTAATTAACACAGACCGTTTACAAACTTGGACAGTTCTATATTTAGTAAGAAACAACAAAACTAAGTTACGAAGCCCTCGCATAGCACAAACTTTTAAAGGTGTTTGGTTCACGCTTAATATGTAAATGAAACACACCTTCGTCCTACTTCCGATTTCAAGGGGTACAGGGTTAATATCCGGTCGGAAATAGATATTATGGATTCACGAATAAATTAAGAAACTATTTTAGATCATAATTTGTTGAGTATTAGATGTGATAATTACAAGCAAGGCTGTAATGTTTACTAGAATTCCAATAATTTTACATTTTGAGAAAAATAAGTTTAAATTCGTGCTAAAATAGTGTCGTAAAACTTGAGCAAATTTTTACTTTATATTTATTTGAGCTTTGAATATAGCAAATATTTAGAAGTTTGAAAATTTTCGCATAAAAAATAGCACAAAAACATTTTTTCATCATATAGAGCTAGACATTTTATATTATCCAATTACTAGAATCGTAATTTATATATTATTTTTATCAAATACTTCTGTACTTTATAACAATATAATTAGTATTAAAATATAAGTAATTATTCTAAATTCGGTGTTAGCTCAGGAAATAACATGAGGAAATTTCCTTTCCCTACGAGTAATTAATAATTTTATAATTGAAAATGTTTAATTACTCGTAGGACAATTACATAATAAGTTATTTGAGAACTTTTTTTAAACTAAAAATTTAAATTTGGGATTTGATAGTACGTGAGTTGGAAAAACATTCCACTATAATTATATAAATGTAACTTGTATAAAGGTACTTTTCCATAGTTTTTTGTGCTGAAATTAACAAGTGAATGAACTTAGTTTCGTAACAAGTCACCTATTTCAAAACTCAGATATCAACCTCTTGAACAAAAAAAAACACCGATAACAAGCATCTATCGAAGTGACGAATTCCTTATAATTTTTATTTCTTATATTGTTTGTATCATTAATGAAAACATAATAATGAGAAATAAGGTACAAAGGATAAATGCAAAAACTGCAGTAAAGTTGTCTGAAAATCTACTTTAGAATTAACCTTTTTACCCGCAAAAAAGTTACCAGAAAATAATATCCCTGTTTCTATAAAATAATACAGTGCTACCTATTTGGCTTGTAGCAGACTTTAGTTTTATTATATAAATTAGAAAGTGTGAGTTTGTTTAAATAATGCACAAAATTTGGGAATCAACTGCACATCTTTCTCAAAAAATATATGTAAAAATATAATTATATATAGATCATATATATATGTACCAAATGCAGATTGAGGCAAAAGAAGGCCATTTAATATCATCTTAATATTCCGCAAGAACAAGCTTGGTAGGAGGAAAAGGAATTAAAGATCAAATCTTCATATAATAAACACGCCAAGTTTTTGAGACATGTATTAAATCATCTCAATCCACGTCACGTGTTTTTTTTTTGACAACAAAAGAATGCATGCCTGCATAGCTTGAACCAAACTCTGGCAAGTTTTCATAGAAATGAGCGTGACGAAATACTTGGTAAAACTCACAAAAAATGTGCAGCAATAGCATATGGCAGTAAAAGTAAACAGAGCGTTATCGAATATTCAGCTTTCAAAAAGGAGTGCGCCAAGGAGGAGCGCGCTTATCTCCAATCCTTTTTAATATTCACGGCAAATATATAATATAAGGAGACCCTTGAAGATGGGAAAATGCCGAATCGCGGTGCGAGGAAACCCTATATATAATCTTTGTTTAGCTGGTGGCACTATACTTTTAGCAAGAACACCAAGAAAGCCACCAGAATTATTAACTACCTATTCAAACTTAATCTCTCTCTGATATGTGAGGATAATCCTTGAAATAGTCATTTTCGTTTATTTCATTCTTGAGAAATTTTCAGTTTTTATACAGTCGCGTTTTAATTTAATAACGGTTATATAAATAAAACATAAAACTTTTGTAATATTTACTTTATTGGAATTTATTTCAACTACAATGTAATAAAGCATAAGAAGAGACACTGGTGCAAATTTTTATATTAACTCTACTCACACTCAGGTGAATCGTCATTACAAGAAACAACGAATTACACAAATACTACGCATTTCTTTGAGACGCTGAACAATGAAAAATAATTTTTTTGTACGTAAGTCATATGCAGATTATGACATCATATAAAATACCTGTATGAACAAAGGGAATGAAAAGAAGAATATCGTAATATTATTAACATACGGATATTAATGTACATTAAAGGTACTGCATAGGCAGTTATTAAATTGGTGCAGCATTATGCATTTTATGGATTTCTAAACATATAATATGACGATTAAAATTGATATTTTCTTTATATCTTATTCCGTTCTTGAGATATATTCTTTCAACTCTATCGCATGGGTTAAAGTATCCTGTATCCACCTCAGGCGCTGTACGACATCATCTAAACAATGAGACGCGACGCGGCGAATCCCGTATTCGGCTTTGAATGCTGGGAGTTACGAGTATTAAAGATCAGAAGAAAAAATTAATCAAAATTGTTATTCATAAATTTAGATTCGCGATCTGATTCCAGATTGATCAGATTAGCAAAGCAAATAAACTCTAGATCCACCAGTCTTTAGCACGTTATCTCCAAAGAATCCAAGTTCAAACATTACTTAGTGTATAGTGTGTGCCATCTGGTATCGACGGGCGAGAGTAGATAGTGCAAATTAGAATATAAAACACGCACGTATCTAGAACGTGCCTTTATTTCCTTCGATCGAAATTTCGTCACATATTTGCCGATATCCCTGGAAAAGCAAGCTCTTAGATTGCTAATATAAACTAACGAGCTAGAATTTCAGAAGAGTAAGCTTTCTTAATTTAATCGGCCATTTCCTATCGGTAATCAATTATATATAATTTCATTGTACCGGGTAATAAAGCTAATTTATTGACGTTTTCACGTCAAATATATTTGCAATACCAATCAGCGAATATTTTACGTCGAAAAAATGTAATAGGTTTCATATAAAGTACACATTAGGAAAATTAATAAAAAAAAATGAAATGTAATCCCATACAAATTTCAAATAACATGAAATAAAATTCGATCAATCGCTATTATTTACTCACATTCTGCTTTTGCTTTGTATCCTCACTTCTCTTTTTTGTCCCAGATGCTTTTCACGTGAACAAACGTTTCTGAGAAAAATAGATAATTCCATTCCCGTGAAGATAATTTTTTATTGGTTTTTTAACTGCATTTCCAATTATTATTAAGGGTTTTTACGAGTTAAATTGATTGTATTATAAAAAAAAATTATTTATATAATTAACTTATAATTTGAAATAAATGATATGGCACCGATATTTTTAAAGTTATTATTTTTATTAACATTGCTATATTTATGCGTAGGCAAAAATACTCTTACACTTAGTATTAGCTTTTTACGAGGTCAAGTAGATTTATATTGACCTATATGTGTTGATTTATATCAACAGATAAAGTTTAGGCCAACGTCTAGTTTCAAGTATCAGTATTATAGGTGTACTCATACATATCATTCTAACAATTCAACAATGAAACTACAAAGAAAACTTCCAGAGAGAGCAGCACGTCGATGCGCTTTTGTGTTGTCCATCGCCAAGCAACAGATCCAAATCGAAGAATTGAATTGAATTGCGAGAGCTGAGAACGCAATGGCGATCCCGTATTCTCAGCTCTCCCTAGCTAGTGTAACGTAAACGCATAGCAACCGAGTCGGATATAAAAGTGATCCAGAATTCGGAGAATACAGAGATAAAAAGCTCGGTGACGTTCACTTGTCGAAAAAGCGAGCGTTTTCGCTAAATACACTCGATATTTATAGGTTTGGTGAGCATTTTCTTTTGTACAATTAAACACATTTTCAGAAGTCAAATTTATTTCTATTCTACAAAAAGAATGAGAGTTTTGCTCTAGAAAACCCTCCATTTTCTCATCCCTTTTCTCATTCTTAAAATAATGTACGTGATCGATTTCAGTAAAATTGTTTCTTGTACCGTCAAACTTCGTTTAGGTTTAATTAAATTTCCAATTTCATGACGAAAATGAGACGGTGGAGTATACCTAAGGTTTCGTAGTGGACTTAAGAACTTGATAGTATCCGTCCACAGTTTTATACCTATTCATGTGGAAATTTTTGGGTAACTATACAATGTAGAAATTTGTTTACATAAATATGTATACTACGATTTTTTTCCATGTTATTTGGTGTGATTATTAGTATACTTTTCAAAATCCAATTAAAGTCGTTTTTAGCAGAGTTTTTTGTTTATTTTGAAATATGCATATACATAAAAAACATTCTGCCCATCCAGTTTTCCAGTCGTGCATTCAAAGAACACAAAAAAATCTAAACAATATAGTTCTCAACCATTTATTAGAACTATCAGTTTGACTATTTGATTAGTGTGTATCAATAATTTCAAGAGATATAGTAAACTATGCAATTCTACTTCATGTAGATTTTGAAATACACTTTGTCTCTTAATTTTTATCTCACATATCAAAATAACGGGTAAACTTCTTTTTTTTTTACTTAAACGTCCAAACTGGAAAAACTAAATGTTTATTGCATCCAACGTGAAAATGCCTACAATTTGTACTGAATCCCATTAATTAAATAAATATGAAAAATGGAACAAGTTCTTTTTAAATCATCATGTCAAAGGTTTAAATTAAAATATTCGTGAAGTTCTAAATTTCTTTATATGTAATGAAACTAAAATTAAACTTTAAAATATATGCATGGACATTATTACTTGCTTAAGATAAGTTTTATATTTGTAAATTTTTAAAGTCAAACCAAACATGTGGCAAGAACAAAAGCATAATTATATTTTCGTTTTTACAACATGAAGAGTGATTCGAAACGATTAATAGTAAAGTGTTGTTTTTAAGAATATGTCGCGGATAGGGTTACATAAATTACCAGTAAAATAAAATGAACTTGCTTTGGAAGAAATAGTAAATTTTTTCTAGATGAACAGTAAAAGGGAGATTACTATTCATTATTTAAAATTATTCAATTTGCAAAACGGGAAAAATCTCTTTATCCGTATATTTTTATAAAATTGTACTTATCAGTAATATTGTTATTTTCGTAAATTTTTTACTAAAATGTATCTCGTATATAAAATTATGTATAAATAAAAATATCTGATAGTGATATTTTAGAGAAAAGTTAATTTTTTCGTATTTTCAACAATATTATCAATATTCCCGTTTGATTAAAAATATGGTATTAGCTGGAAATCACTAGCAGGTTCAAAGTTGTTCTTTATATCTTTTTGTCATTTCTCACCAAATAATTATTTAATTAATGAATACACATAGGCATATTGATTACCACTATTATCCCAAACAAGTTTTATCCACAGGTTACTAGGTATTGAAACCTTGTGGGTAAATATTGTATGGGATAATGGTAGTTACACCTTAAAATCTTAGTTAATTTTTGTTTTATTATTTTTTTATAAATCAGAGTGCAAGCATGATAAACTTAATATTACATCAGTACACAAAGAAATGTAATTATCGAAATATTATTCTATAATATGTAACCATAATAAGATGAATGATAAGACAAATTTATTACCATTATGGAATAGTTGGCAATTTTTACCAATATATTAAATTTAAAACTTTCAAAGTTTTAAAAAACCTTCTGTTAAAATAAATGCGTGAAACAGCAGCTATATCACCTAAGAACCTAAAATTTATATTAAAAAAATTAACAAAATACAATGTATATTTTTATTGAACCATAGTCTACGTGTTTATTTTAGGCTGAAATGATTTTATTTAGCCGTTACCAAATATTGCCAGAGTGATCTGACTATATTATATGTTAACGCGAAAAATGAGAATGTGGAATCGTATTTAAAAAGGTTTAAGAAAAATTGTCAATAAATTTTTCCCCGTTTGTATTGATTAATGTTTATTAATAAAATTCACAAATAATCTACGTAATTATTCCATAAAAGTTTAAATATGTATAGGTTTCTTTATATTGTAAATTGCTAAGTAGAATATTAATCGTAGCGTTAGAGTACCTTAATTAATATTGCGTACAGATTTGCGTAGTTGCAAAGTAATTTTTGAGATATAAATACAAAAAATAGCACTGAATATGTCGAAACATGCACAATCAATCGGAATGAAATGGTCGATTTTTTACTACTTTTAATCAAAGGCCAACTGTTTTAAATGCATTCGTTGCATAATTATGGCAAAATAAGGAAATACATAGCGAAAAGATTTATGGAAATTAAATAGGACGGAAAGCAGTCGGTATAAATTCTGATCAATACCGTGTAGTATTTTGCATGGATATATTTCTGTGGTTGTTAAATAAAAAAAAATTAAGCTATAAAATTGATGTACTAAAACACGCAACGCGACAGCAATTCAACGAGATTTTTACATTTAACCAGAAAATCAGCTTTGTGGAGGACGTTTGAGTAATTTTTAATACTCGGGATAAAATTTAATAAAAATGGTGACGGTTTAATCCATTCAGAGGAATTCAAATGAGCCCTTAGTATTTTTAGGTTATCTTTTTTAGTAAACCCGTGAAAATAAAAGGCTTTGTAGCTGATCCGTTACACGTTTAGGGAATATTAATCATATGAATAATTGTAACAAAGTTTATCTCTTTTGCCTGACCATTTTTAGATATCTGTAGACAAAGTAGGGACCATTGTTGTTTTGTCATGTTTGTATGTGTGTCTGTCCGTTTACAAAGCTAAAATTTAGCATATCACGCTTACTAATAACGCCTACAAATCTGTGTTAATGAAATATATAAAAACATTTTAGGGTACTTCCCTTACATGTAAATTAAGGAAGGGTTTTTTATTCGCAAATACCATTGTTTTGGATATCGTTGCGTAGACCTTTCACAGAACAATGGAGGTAGGTCATGAACACTTTTTCGGTACAGGAATCCGTTTACAAAATTTTAAACTATAATATCGACATTTTTGTCAGAATCGCGCGTCCCCACATCCCCCCAGGTGAACCGCTAATATTTGGTTACTTAAAATTATCCACAATAATTTTAATTTTAGCAAATTTTAAGACGATTATTACAGTCAAGAAGACAGTTATTACAGTCAAAAGACTATTAATTTACGATTAATTGTCGATCACCTTATGACTTTGACCGCCTGATAAATTTCTACTTTAAAATATAACTTTTAACCTGATGTGAACTGAGTTCTAAATTCATCAAATGTGTACATCTGCATGCAATACTAAAATAATAAAATAATTTAGATTTTGGACTTTGGTTCAATGTACTTTTCAGGGCATAAGAACGAGATTTATGTTTCAAAAATAAATTGTGTAGTGCTCTCGACTATGTTTGAACTAAATTACTTTTAAATATTAGTTTTTATTGAGATTGTATGTCTCATATATGTCCTTTGTATTTAATTATATATCGCTTTCGTATTTAGTCGCATTATTATTATTAAAACTCGATTGTGATGGAGAGTCAATCTTACGAATGACTCATGATAAAGAAAGTAATTTCACTTCAAACATGGCACCTTTGATGCAGGAGCAGACTCGCACTTGCCTGTTTCTTTTTACTTTTACCCTCATTTTCTTAGGTGCCTGAAATAATAACCAAACTATACCTTTATTTAGAAAATGTATTTAATAAACATCTTTTTCCAATCTCTTACTTTTCTTTATTAAATCTGTTTAATGATATTATGTATCACTTGCCGTTATATTTTTATAAAGGACTAAGTACTGCCTGCAGTTTTGTTTGCTTGGAATCAATTTTAGGATGTAGAACTTATTCCATGCTCATTTCGACAAAACACAGTTTCATTAAAGAATTTGTGAAGATAAGTTAGGAGTGACTAATATTAACAGACTGTTTTGAAAGATCGACAAGACTTAAATAGCGCTATAACTACATACCAACTTATCTGATAACCTGAAAATATTTATTTATATGTAAATGATTTAAGCTCTATATGAGAGGACACAACGGTGACTATATGATAAGTAGATAGTATTATAAACATATTATTTAGGTTAAGTTATTTAACTTAGGTCACCTATATTAGTAATTATAATTGTTTTGAATTAATTAATGCAATCTTAAAATTAGCTTCTTATTAATATTTTTTGTACATTTTTTCTAAAATAGCAGTGCTGCAGAATGGTGTTACATGCAATCACGTTACATTAAACCATTTATGGAGGAAACAATCTATCTAAAATACCTCAAGTTAATTCCCGAGAATTTGAGTTTCGCTTCTTCGAATTAAGGATAAGCCTTATTTCGATGCCGTATGGAATAACTGCAATTTCATTGATTTAAAAGTAACTGGAACTGTAATCGAGAAAGATAAATAGAATACGTAGCGTAAACCAATTAATATATTGCCCATGACTACATCGCAAATAAGAGCTTGGTTTTTTGTCTTTGTTGTCACTGCAAATTTCTAAGCAACATCACAGTTGTACCAAAGGCAGTATAAACCTATGATATAAGATACCTGGTGGATTTAGAATGTCCATAAATTATACTAGATAATGAATTGCAATTCAATTTTATATCACCATATTAAACTTTACATCATTTTTTCGCCATCCAAATGATTTTAGCAACATATTATTTATATAAGATCGCTTCTTTTTGGGATAAGGATATTTCTTTTACACAACCGGTCAGTGGGTTTTTTCTGTGTGTAGAAAAAGCTTGGATTAATTTCTGTTATCAGCTCAAAACTTCAGCGTGCAAGTCATCCTGAATAACTATCATGCCACCGGTTCCTGAATGATTGTCATTTTCTAATTACGGGCGCTAAAACTAAGACATCTCACTTCACAGTTTTCCTCTCATATTTTTGGCCAGCGATGTTAATTGATACCACAAACCCTGTCAAAAATTTTCTGCTGGCAACACCTGTAAATTTTGATAAAAAATCTCTTGCCGGCAAAACTTTTAAACCGCCCGTAAAAATTTTTTCACTCCTTTTATTCTGAAAAGTCTCAGTCAAAGTTTCCTTTTGTGCGTTATAAATTTTTTATGCCAAGTAAGTTATTTCTTTGATTTTCAATAAAAATTTATTACGCACGTCTTAAGATCAACTGACCTATATCTTCTTTCACCTATATTTAAATTGTAGGTTTAGAAGCTACTTTATTAATATATTATGTTTTAAAGTTCTTTTTTTGAATTTATGTGATATTGGACCGTATATATGAAAATAACATGTATGCGATTGTGAAAGCCCTCGCATCATAAACGGCAATGAACAAAACGCCGCTTCTTCCAATATTTCATACAAGGATCAGTCATTTTCAAGCAATGCTAAAACTTCACACACTAATTTGGATTTGTTATAATTTTATAGCGTTTTAAGCTAACGGAGAGGTTTAAAGGTGTTTTTCACGACTACAAATTTACATCCCCTTTTTATCGTCACGGAGATTGGTTTCCAAAAAAAAATTTATTACTGTAAATATGATAACGCCTTTTAAAATTTTTCCACGTACAATTTCTGGACCTTCATTTCATCCACCTTTAAGGGATTAATTTTAAAATATTCCGGCTAATGTCTATTTACAATTTGTACAAAATTTTTTGTCCAAATTAATAGAAATATTAACTAATTTTACCCCATTAATAACTTTTTTCCTAATTTTAACATATCAAAAGTTTATTTAAAAATATTGCAAGTACTAGAGTACATACACTAGGTTTCGAGTCAATAAGAACTTTAAATTTTTTTTCTTAAAATTAAAAGTTCTAAATAAATTTGTAAAAATAAAATTTGATTAAATAATTAATTTAATTATTATTAAATAATAAATTTAATAACAAAATTTTCAACTCTAATCTCATTCCATCTGTAAATATTCTAACTAAAATTAATATTTATTCTGTGATTTAAAAAGAAAATTCCCTCAAATTAGTTTAGGGAAAATCGCAGTGAATTTAATTCTACAACCCATATTATAATAAAAATTAAATTTGACATTTTATTCCCATATTTCTCCTTATTTTTGTTTATCAATATTATTTTTTTAAACATAAAATCGCATTTCTTCCATTTTGAATTATTTTATTAGGAAACTCAGACACATTATAAAATAATTAATCCTTTAACTATATCTTGTGAGATTTATTTAAGAAAATGAAAATAATTTTTACAACTGCATATGAACAAAGATTAGTTAAGGGTTGAATATACTTCGCGTTAATTCTGTAGAAATTCATTATTCACAATTAAATGAAACTACGTGATGTAGTGTTATTTCTACTATCTTTAATTTCTTTACCACGACAAAGATCTTTGCTAATATCCCACCTGAAGATGTTGTAATACAACGAAACCTAGGTCGTGGTAAAGAAATTAAAGATAGTAGAAATAATACTACCTCACGTAGTTTCAATTAATTGTGGATTAGTTAAGGGCTTAAGATTTTTAAGGAACGGCCTTCACATAGGTTCACTCTGAAGAAGTTTCATTTAAGAGTTATAAATCTTAGGAATTACTTTAAATGTCCATCTAAAACAATGTACGTACATGGAATTAAACGAATGTATAAACTCTGTCTTCTAACTGTAATATCAATGGATCTACCGAATAGCTCTTATATACAAGGTTTCCTAGAAAACGTTCCATACAAAAGTTTGTTATCAAAACGGTCAATCATGCCTGAAAACTAGCATGAAGTAAAAAGTTTCTTTTTCAAACTATCTTCTCTTTGATCACCTTCAATATATTTACTTTCTAAGCATTCAAAACTAATTAGGTTTACAATTTGTTCGTTCAGTTGAATCGTTTATTTGAGATATCGTTGATTTTTTATAAATAATGCTTAATGATAAATAGTTGATTTTGTATGCATTTGACAACGTCAATATACATTTTATTATATTGTAAGTCTTGCCTGTTTAATATAAATTAACTTTATATAATAATTTCATGACTTAACAATTGGCGACAAAATTTTGATACGGCCGTAATGATAACGGAAAAATAAAATAAATCAGAAAAATTTGTAGGAAGAAAGGAAAGAAAAGGCGAAGATTCTATAATATTAATTGACGATCAGTTACATAAAATGGATTCAAATTAAATCTGGATAATGTATGTCAGTAACATTTGCATATCGTAAGATATTCAGTAAAAGATATTAATATGTAATTAACAACTAAATTTTTTAATATTTTCACTTTTCCTTTAGCGAACACCAATTCATTACGATGCTGGCAGTCTGAGTTGATAATTCAGCAGGTACATGACATTTACTCAGAAACATATCATGTAGAAATTATTTAAAAAATAAGGTTTCTGTAGAAAAGAGTTTCACCGAAAGCAAAGTTTTTGCTCTTCGCCAGGTTGGTTCAAATATATTTATTAGAGTATGAGAATTTTTAGATTTTAAGTGATTGTATATATCTAATTAAAGAAAAAAAAACTATTGTGTGCGATTAGGTAATAAAGTCATATGAAATAATATTTTCTATGAAAAAATTGCGGCATAACTAAATAATCTAACTAAAATTTCCTTAGTAGTAAAAGATACCTAAAGCAACATGTAAATATATACGAACGTGTATGTATATAGTACTCGAATATTTTCTCTGTAAAATAGTGTCTACACTTTGTAATATATATTTTACAGCATTCGATTAACTGAAAGGATATTTTTGAGTGCAAATATTGTTTCATTAGAAGCCTGGCCTTTTTAATAGTGCTAATCTAGGTGAAGCTGATTTTGCTGACAGGATTTATTCACTGTAATAACTATTATCGATAATATTACCTTTAATTATGACATTCAATTAATTCAAATAGACGCAATTAAAGCAACAAGCTAACTATACTGGATGGGGAAATTGCTATGCACTTTGGTAAACCTGCCAAATATATTATTAAGTGGCGAATATCTCACAATATTTAATTAATTATTTAGCCGATTACTTAATCCAGTAGATTAAAATGAATAAGCTTGTTAATTGTAAGAAATGGGATCTCAACTGCTCATTATTTATTTTTCCTCTGTAAATTCATCTACGTGAGAATCATTTTAATATAATCATATTTTGCTTTCAAAGGACAAATAATTAGTATTTTTTTTTCTACTCAATTTTGTTCCACATATTTACAAAAATATTTCACTTTCGCAAATTACCCTTTCTTGAAAGATTCGGTATCTGAAAATAAAGAATTAGTTATTTTAATATGGTAGCTAATAGACTGTGCTTAATTGATTTTCACGTCACAACATTCAAAATGTTTATTAAGTCGCGCAACTAGTAATGCAAGTACAATCTCTTCGTTAATTACTCATCCATAATATAAAAAATTTTATTTACAATTTCTGACAAAGGCAATTTTATCAGACACCTTCCACTGCTGTATAATTATTTCACCTTTATTACTATCATCACCCATCAAGGACACAAATAATTGGTTTCTTTGTATTAAACAATGCAACTAGAAGTACATCGTTTAAAAATATTTACATAATCGATGAAGTATCGAAAGGACAAATTTCTCAACCAAAATGAGCAATTTCAAAAGATCAGAGAGAAGAAGTACGACGGCATTAACTTCAAGAAAGAAGAAGAATCAATCAAAAAGAAGAAGATCTTAATCTCGAGAGAGAAGAAGTACGACGGCATTAATATTGAAAACAACATAACTAAGAAATCAAAATTAACGTTCTTTTCAGGAAATAAATATTGAAATCTGCAAAGGATGGGTTGTAAATGTGTGTAATACTAAAAACCGGGATATGTTGAGTGCGCTCCGGGTAGGGTTACGCAACCATTTTACAATAATTTAAATTAGAGTCATTGCAATCTCCCTCCAACCTTATATTAAGTATGTGATATCTAATATTATCAGTAATAACTACATACCATTTTTCCGTAAGCCCGTATATGCAGAATTCATATGACCTAGTTATTATTTATAGAGTCGTCCAATTACACATTAACGCTTAAAATTTATTTAAACTTAGATGGTAGACCAAAATAGTTACTTCACATTGTCAAAAATTTCATCCTTTTCTAAAGATATTATTCTGAATAGGCTGTAATGTCAGTCATAATTTTTATTGAAAGTGTACACAACTTACATTTAGGATTTCTTAAAATAGTCCTTTAAAAGTTCGAGGTGGGAAGTCCTTCTCAACCATTTTGAGCTTTGAGACAGAAATATTAAAATTACTTATTTCCATAAGATATTTTGTCCTATTTTAAAACGCTATCCATCGTCTCTTTACTACACGGAGTAAGTAAAAGTTTCCGTTTATCTTCCTTTTCTTTTTCTTGTAAAGTTGGGAGTGACTAATTCAATTTTGGGAATTTAAGGTTTACTTCTTCATGGCTGAAGAAATTAAAATTTATGAAGAGGCTGTCAATAAAAGTTAATTTTTTAGGGCAATATCCCTTAGGTAATTTTTTCCTAAACCCAATGTCGTTAATTAGCACACAAATATATCAATTTGTTTCCTAGCTGATAATTTCTTTTTCTATTTTGTTTATCTATAAAAAATACATTTTGTTAACAGAATCTTAACTAAATTGAATTCTTGAGTACCAAAATTAATTCAAAAAATTTCCGTCTTTAACTTACGTTTTTTAAAATGTCGTAATTTTTGCTTCAAAAAAATCAAATTGCTGGCTGGTATTTTGTAATTGGCGACATATTTATTCGTACAGGGAAAACGGCTAAACTAATGGTTTTAGTAGAACAATGAAATTCCATTTGATTGTTCTGAAGGAAAATTTTAAATGCTTGAGAAACGTCTTTCTTAAAATATTTCTTTTTTGCCGATTTAAATGAAACAATGAGAATCAGCGCTTTAAATATTTTTGAAAGTGCAAGGTTTTACAATAATTAAGAAATTAAGTATTAATGGAAAGATCAAATAAATTAATTAGCATGTGTAAGTTTCGCGACGTTTCATTATTATTTACCATTATAAATTTCCAAAAATGATTACCCCAAAATATCTTCAATTTTTGAAATCTTTTACCCACATTTTTTCATCAAGTTTTAATCCGTGTCTACACTTCATTTAACGTAGAACCTTTACTGATCAATTAAGAAACACATCTTTCATCATCTCATAAAATAGCTGTGCTCTGTTTATCACACATTCTGACATTGCAATGTAAATAAATTTAAAAAATAAAAGATAATATTTCGATCCATATACACCGTTTATACACCATCCATCAAATACAACCAGCAAATATCCTAATATAAGATAAAATGAGAAGAATAGATTAAGCGACCTGTCTATCTCGCTTTTTCTTATAGCACGTCTCTTTCTGCTAGTCAAGCGAGGTGGATGGTAAGTAAATTACTATACTACAATTAGGTAATTGACTATTGACTATTAATAAGGCAGGATATGTTTTATAATACTGTGTTTAATTGCAATTGAAATTTTATATTTTTCTACAGTGTCACTATAAGCCATTTTTTTATATAAATTATTAAATTAATATTTTTTTAAGCAATATAAATTGTCATAATCACTTATTTTTTTTAGTTACAAGAGTTATTTATTTCGCTTTTGGTACGTCAAAATCTCCGTTATTATTTTAGCGATAATAATATTATGGAGCTTATCGCAGCAAAAGCAAAAGTTTAACGACGAAATATGTAAGCAATAAAGCTCTGAAACCGAGAATAAGCTTTCATTATTTTTATTAATTTATTTGCGCCTGCTTTCGCTTTTATTACAATACCCTCTTTACGGCTCAAATAGACACACAATATGCTATAAATTTAATACGGTCCAATAAGGTTTTATTGCTGGGGTATTTTTCACGATTAGTCATCAAGCCTCATAGCCTTTATTAGATTATAACTATCGGTGTCTTTTTTAGCCAAATAGTGTAAAATTTCATTGGACAATAGTTATTTATCAGTGGTTTTTAAGATTTTTACCAGCTTTTGTTATACATTAAGTCTAATAATATATTTTCCATATAAATTGGCAGAATAATTTATATTATAAATACAAATCAAAGTGTGGAATATATGAATCGTCTTAAAATTAATCAAAAATCAAAAACACGATACTATTCAGCAACATACTATATTTCTAACTTTTGACTAACTACTACAACGACTATTGAATATATTTGGCGTTAATTTTGTAGAAATTCATTATTCACAATTAAACGCTAATAATCTTTGCTAATATCCCACCTGAAGATGTTGTAATACAACGAAACCTAGGTCGTGGTAAAGAAATTAAAGAAAGTAGAAATAATACTACATCACGTAGTTTCATTTAATTGTACTACAACAACATTAACATATGAAAATGCTGGGGTATATTTTATCTCTATAATTTACACCAACACCGTAAATATGCTTTTTGTGCACTTCAACCTAATTTCTTATGCATTTGTTTTTCATACCTCCTAGTGTTTTGACCAAATTTACTTACTACCTATGACTGTATAATGACAAATTAAAATATTACCAATAATCTGAACTAAAGTACGCTTTAAAATTCTGGCACTTATAAACCACTAGATTATGTAAGTAGTTGTTTTTGTTTTCTGAAAGTGAAATGGGCCCCATATATAAACGACACATCAGTCCAAACGACCCGGGTGAAGCCAAGATTCAACCGTGTGCAGTAAAATTTGGATGGATTTGTGAACTAGAACCGGCAAGTTGGATTTTCAATAAATCCAAAATTCATGGTGTTCAGCCGTCGATCCAGTCATTGACATGTGGAAAAACTCCGAGGCTAGTGGAGCCATCGATCTTATCGTGTGTGCACAATCTTCAATCCAAACCAGTGTCATACCTTTTGTTTCGTTTTGTATAAAATATGTGCTGGTATTTAGTTTTCCTGTTTTACCTATTGTACTGAGTATAGATAGTAGTGACAATGCTTTTGTTATTCAGGTAATAGAGAAATGTAGACGTTTAAACTGCGTCTGAAAAATTACTAACGAACATTACCATGGCAAAAAAAAGGAAATACTGCACTTAATGATATATTGTAATTACTTCGTAAAAATACCTTCGTACAATGGGGAAACAGTAAAATAAAACTTCGAATTATGCGGTCTTCTTTTAACAAGTAACTGAGAAAGGTAAGTTTTTACCAACTATTTTAAATTATTTTAAACTATTTTAAACTATTTTAATTTATTTTAAAAACTATTTCCCGCTTATACAATCTTACTTTTTTCTCATATTAATCTTATTTAAAATACTCATACTGAACAAACTATTCGATGTTAAGAAACTCAGAAGCATCCGTTTTTTATGCACCTAATCATTTATTATTAGGACTATTTAAAGGACATTTGAATATTGAATATATTTGGCGTTAATTTTGCAGAAATTCATTATTCGCAATTAAATGAATCTACATGATGTAGTATTATTTCTACTTTCTTTAATTTCTTTACCACGACCTAGGTTTCGTTGTATTACAACATCTTCAGGTGGGATATTAGCAAAGATCGGTGGGATATTAGTATCGTTGCTAATATCCCACCTGAAGATGTTGTAATACAACGAAACCTAGGTCGTGGTAAAGAAATTAAAGAAAGTAAAAATAATACTACATCACGTAGTTTCATTTAATTGTGAGGACATTTGAAATAAAAAAATATTTGTTTTTATTTATTGTTTTGTTTTAAACCTTATAAATATACCTTTAAAAATATTACTACCTTGATTTTAATGTATATTGTGTTATGTAATATTTTGTTTTGATTGTTTTGCAATTATCATTAATATAATTAAAAACATCAGCGACCACTAGATATGATCCGGAGAGTATCATCGTTCCACTACTATGGCACTATAGTTACCTCATCTACCTTAAAGATTAAAATACCCTACGAGGGAGCACGACAATGACATCAGTATTTGATGATCTTCAATTTAATGAAGACGAGGTAGGCAATGAAAACCAAATGTTTAAAATAATTTTTTATTTCATCAAATTCTCAAATTTGGAACAATAAAAAATGTAATTTATAAAATATGGGTAGGATATTTAATATTTGTACTGCTTGCTAACTGACTTGACTTTAAAGAATGAAATATTCCATTAACATTTGACCAACAAGATGTACAGTGTTACTTGCATTTTTAGATATAGTTTGCTGCAAACGGGTTACTAAATTGTATTTTTCACATCTCTCGCCCATTTCTATTTCTTTTAAATTGTATGTATTAAAACAACTCCTGTTAAAGAAGTTGGTATAATGGAACCTATAAGTACGACAAGACCGATCCGCTCGAATGTCAAATTAATGCTGGTATAAAGTATTCGAGATCGGCTAACCATATAAATTCCAAATACATCCACAACAAAATTGGATAAACGATAGGTCAAAATTCTTCATTGTATGGTATAAGTTTATCGAGAAAATGGCTTTATGGAATCCTTTCTTAACGCAAACGCCTCGTCCCCGACAATAACGTAGGGTAGGTTGTTTTTACATTGGAAAGAGTTATTAAAGGAAATGAACGGAGCTGGCCACTGTCTGTTTCTTGAAGAACTCAGTATTTTTATGACACCTTTATTGATATTCAAACATTTGTGCCAACATTTACCCAAATAAACTCATAGTCTGCATTTACATAACTGATAAGTATAACAAAATGAAAGTATTTTTAATTATAAAAGAATGATTCGCCTCGGCTGGGTGGATGGATACGGATATGTTACTCGTCCCAAGCAACAAAGCACTGAGGATTTCCTCTCTCATGAAATCGTTTATCTATTATCTTTCACTTTTGGATAGTATTGGGCATGTATGAGTTTTAAAAGAAATGAATGATTATTGTTCATAAAAATTGTATTAATTAACAATTAAATGAAACTACGTGATGTAGTATTACTTCTACTTTCTTTTTGTTCTTTACCACAACCTAGGTTTCGTTGTATTACAACATATTTATGTGGGATATTACCAAAGAATCAAGTAGACATAATACTACATCACATAGTTTCATTTAATTTTGAATAATAAATTTCTACAAAATTAACGCCAAATACATTCAATATTATATTAATTATAAATGAAACTAAAATTTTTTATTTGTTATATTTCACTGTTTCGACTAATGACAATATACTTAGCCGTGTGGGTTCAACTCCATCTTTACACACAAAATCATCTAAGCTTAAACGTTTTCCACCAAAAGTGGACATAATTTACAATAAAATAGCAAAACGAATGGAAACATTTAAACTAAGCTCATCATCTGTCGAAAAACGCAAGCAACCACATAATGCTTGTAGAAAAAGTAATTAATGAGGCAATTTTTTTATGCTGAAATCAGTTCTTTCAATATCACCAGTAGAAAACAGATAGAAGTTTTACCTGCGCTCCCAAACCACCCGCTTAAAACCTCATCAACAGCTTACTACGGTGCCACGCATGATGACCTGAGTACTTATCAGAACTTAGCGTGAAAAATAAGCTTCTTTTATGTACGATTACAAAAAAATATGGAAATATGTCTCAAATGAAAATAAAAAAAACTTGAAAAAAAAACTCTTGAAAAAAATCTTGAAATAAACAAAACTGATGTGTTAGAAGTTTTACGTTTTTAATTGAAATATTTTAAAAATATGGAAACAGAGGTAAAATAAAAAAGACGGTTTAAGTGAATCAAAAATATCTGAAACGTTTATTACCCATAACAAAAGTCACAAAAATCTTTGGGACCATTATGTGAATACGTAAAAATCCAATATTACTTAATAATAACTATAATAATTTATTACCTAATTCAAAAATAACTACAATTCATGTAATTTTGAAGGCATTGTAAAATCATTGTACAATTTTAAAATATTTCATGACCCAAAGCCTGAGGTGAAATAACTGTAAGAAATTTAAATTATTCGTATATACATGCTTGCTGCATGCTAAATACCGAAGAATAGCAGTCAATCTTTTTAATGAGGAATGATGGCTTGCATTATAATAGACACTTTTTTTCTCTTGATTCATTAGTGATGTCACCATGCGGATTATCGCTATCATATTTTTGTCGTCTCATTTATGCGTATGTAATTATGTCATTTTTGAAGTCTCTAGCAAGAGTTGTTTTACCGAATTTAAATGATTTTTATATTTTCAATCTGATTTTGAATGATTTTTATATTTCTCCGAGCCATCCTTTCTGCCATTTGGTTTTTGGGGTTTGTCTTTTGATGAAAATACAATTTGTCAAAAGATGTAAATTTTCTGAGTCTCCTATAAAAAAACTGAAAAATGAACAAAAAAATTTAATAACAAGTGAACGCGTGTAGTAGAGTTGGCTCATTATGCAAAGAAAATTATCAAATATATTTCATATTCTACAGCTTGATACAGAAATGTTCAAAATATCATGAGGTGAAAAAACAAAATTGAAGCAATTTTTCATCATTCCGTCGTCCGAGTGTTTTTGCAGTGTATTACCAAGAGTACAGCTCTTAAAACTTTTATTTCCTTCAGTTAGTTTCAATCAAATTTGGGCGGAATTCTGCACCGAAATCCTGCCTAATTGTAACAAAATTAGGATTCCCAATTCCAGAGAAAAATTAGCAATTACCATTTCACAAACAATATGTTTGTGAAATGGTAATTACATTAAAACTTGAACACGACTAATATCGGTACGTGTTTCAAAATAATTTTAAATATTCAAATAATCACCGTCATTGTTATACTGCCATCTGGAATAGACTGACAGTTTCGATTGTCAGCTAAAGTTGCTCGTTTATAGATGCCTTAAAATTCATATCTGTTGAACCCTTAATTACATCTCTAAATTTATAAATTGTATGCCTCTGAAAAGAAAATGAGTCATATCTTTCTTCTGTAACTTACACTCCTTGACACAAGTTCTTTAAAGATCTTATAATTTCTATAAATAAATCTTATTGGCATTTAAAATAAAAATTATTTTCTTTTCTACCTAAAAATAAATGTCCATCGTTTTTGAAACATTCACGAGATTTTGTGATAAAATAAGTATATTAATATTTAACCTTTATCCCTTAATATTAAACCTTGATAATATAGTTATATATTTTAAAAAGCGTAATTTTTAATGTTTAATACCAATCCAGCAAAAGTTTGTATAATTGTAAGTTTAGTATGAGCAACGATGTCAGAAGGTAAAATATATCACCACCATATAAATAGTTATACTAATAAACTGAGACCAGCTCAATTTTATTTAAATACATTTATTTTCTGAAGATAGTAACACATTCCAATAATGTGTATTCCAATAAGTGGAATGAAACACATTCCAATAATGTTAAATTCAATATCGATATTATATGTATCAGAATTAATAATGTGATGTCAAGCGGAAATTTAAAACTAATGTGTGGAATCGATTTTGAAAGTAAATTTACTGGTATTACTTAAATTATGAAACACAATTCAAAATCCATGCACAAATTATAATTTTTAATGTTTGCCAGACATCGGACGTGCATTAAATTAGGTTAAGGTTTTTAATTCTTGCTAGATGACGGACATGCGTTAAATTAGAATTACGTTTTAACGTCTGCCAGATGTCGACCACGCAGTAACTTAGGACTAGGTTTTTAATATTAGCCAGACATCGGACGGGCATTAAATAATGATTACATTTTTAATGACTGCAAGGTGTCGGATACGCACTAACTTAGGATTATATTTTTAATATTTGTCTGAGGTCGCACTTGCTTTAACCTAAGATTACGTTTTTAATGTGCGTCAGATGTCGGACATACATGTGTTCGACATCTGACCAACAAAACTTGGAACTTAGAATAATCCCCAATTAAATGAAACTAAGTGATGTAGTAGTATTTCTACTTAATTTAATTTCTTTACCAAGTAAATTATCCCTCTAAAACTTGCAGATGAATATTTTTAAAGTTAACTATTGAAATGTATACAGGTATATATCTAGTATTTTTAAATTCATTGCTATTTGAGGAAAAAAAAATGTTAAAAAAATAGTTTGAAAATATTTTTACTTTTGTATTGATTTTCGCAAAGAATATATGAAATTGAGAAAAGAATCCTCGAGTAAAAATTGCCGCCTTCTCTAAATTTTCATTTTCAAGTTTGCTATTGATTATGTGCATTATTCCAAATAATACGCTTAAACATGTTGTTAGTTTTAAAGCGTCACTTAATGTCAAATAGTATCTTAGAAACACGGCTGTGATACACGTACAGAGGTGTAAATGTTCTTACAAAGTTTTTTTAAGGTATAGAGACCGTAAAAATCTGAAAATAACTATGCATAATGATACAGAGAAAGTATTTTAACAAAAAAATGTTTCGACATGTTCGCATTATTTATAATTTAAAAAGGTATAGGAAACTAATTTATTTTACGAAGTAAGTTCTATAAAAAGTTTATTGTAAGTCACTGTTAAGGTAACTTTGTAACAAATGCATTGACCAGTTTATGCAACTTTTACCTCACCTTCAACATAACCTACAAATATTATTCTAAGTATTGAATATATTTGACATTAATTTTGTAGAAATGCATTAGTCATAATTAAATGAAACTACGTGATATAGTAATTTTATTTCTACTTTCTTTAAGTTCTTTACCACCACCTAGGTTTCGTTGTGTTACACCATCTTCAGGTGCGGTTATAAGCAAAGATATTTGCCTATAACCCACCTGAAGATGTTGTAATACAACTATTTTCAAACTATTTTTTTAACATTTTTTTTTCCTCAAATAGCAATGAATTTAAAAATACTAGATGTATACCCGTATACATTTCAATAGTTAACTTTAAAAATATTCATCTGGAAATTTTAGAGGGATATAATAATTTACTTAGAATTATTTCACTTTAATTTATCTTATAGATTTCATCTGAAAGAGCGAATTTGAAGGAATGAAAATATAAGGATTTAAAAAAATTTACTTTCCCTATTGCAATATGTGATTGAAGTACGTCTAAATAAAATATATCTTTTTGTACTTCATTGAAATTTGTAATGCTGCTGTGACATACAGAGAGACTTGACAAGATTATTAGGGTTTTATTATTGCCATTAAACTACACTACTCCAATATAAAAAAATTGTTTATACGTCCTGAGAGTACACTGTACTGAAATATATATTGGAGACGAGTTTGCATTGACACAGCTCTAACAAAAACTACCCGCCGGTCCTGATAGTCTGCCGCCATACTTAATCAAGGTCGGCTCTGACATATTTTAAAATTGTTTACATTTATTATAAATCTTTTCTCAAGTTCCGAAATGTACCCAACGGTTTGGAAGATTTCATGGGTGAAAATGTTCTCAAATTCTGTTCCATTTTTGAGATAAAAAATTATAGTTCTGCAACACATGTGCTAAAATATTTCGAACCGTTTTATATTGCATTGCTTTTTCTCATCGGACGAAAAGGAATTATTTAAAAAAATACTTGAATTCCAATATTTCTCATATTTTGCTGCAATATTACATATAGAAGACTCACCGAAACAAAATAGATTGTAGAATATTTACAGTAAACGAAACAAGCATGGATACGTAAATTTGAGAAATAAATAATTAGGATGATCCAACGGATGAAAGTAATAAAATGTAAACAAATAAGAGGTCGAAAAAAAATTAGTACCATTTTATCAAAGAATTAAAAATAAAATTTTATGTGTTAAAAATATTAGATTGGCCAAAACTTAAATTAGGTGGAAGAATTAGTAATTGTACCGAGTATTGTACCATATAATGAAACACTACATTATTTAAGATCTTCAGTATTTTTTTTAGAATATACGTCACCAGATATTTACACTGAAGGTAATTTATCACTTTATGCAAAGTAGAAAATAGATAAAGATGATGCACATATGCTTTTATTTTTTTGAGGTTTAAATTGTTAAGTATTTTTAAATTACTTCACTTTTTATTGAAATAAAAAAATTAAACCTTTTTTTAATTTCTAACAAAACAGAAAGAGAAATATGACTTTCGCCTAAAAAATCGAAACATAAATGAAGGTTTTTAAGTTCGATAGGAATTTGAAAAAGAAAAACAATAAAATTTTATAACAGCATTTCAAAAATAAACATATATGTATATATACATTCTATTTACCAGAAATTATATCTCGCTTCACCTTTTATTTTAAATTCACCCTTAAAATTAACTTACATATCTTATAATTATGAAATAGTTATTATCGAACATTTGAGAGAAAATTATCTGAGTCATCGTTTAACACCCAATTTAAAATATCATATTTTTTATTCTTTTTTTTTATTTTACCTAGTATTTTTCTAAATTCAGTAAGTTGTAAAGAAATTAATTATATTTATTAAGGTGAATGTACCTGAAACCGTAATTAGACCTTTAATCTATTACACAAAGCAGAAATGTTATTCCAAATACCATTCAATATAAAAAAGGTCCTTTTAGTATTATTTAAATTAGCTTTTAGCTTAAATTGTAATACCTCCGTTAATATGATTAAAATTCTTCCAAGTCATGATCTAATAAATAAGCTTAATCAAGTAAATTTGGTCCAGTGGATACAAAATGATACCTTTTAAAGTATCGATTGGCCTCAATGGTCCAAAATTGAAAATATTACGCTTCATACAAATATCACTCGTCAAATAATATTTTGATAGACATTTATTCTGCAATTTAATATGGGATTTATTACATAGTTCGCATATACTTGTATGGCATTGACTACATGAACATTAAGGGTTGAACTTGAACCTCTCGTCGGCAATAAATTATTTTCCCTCGAGCCCCAATAAAATAATTTTCTCCCCCATCGCTATGTCGCACCATCCACTGTCGCACCATCCACATGTCGCTTTGTGCTGCTTGCGTGCAGCACTCTGTGATTAAGGTTCCTCTCTCACACCCCAGTAATATGATTTTCCCGCCCGCCGCTGTCGTCTCGCCTTCCACAGCGCTTTGTTTTGGCTCACGTCCAATATATACATCACAACATAACTGTAATTGAATATATTTGGCGTTAATTCTTTAGAAATTCATTATTCACAATTAAATGAAAATACGTGATGTAGTATTATTTCTATCTTTGCTAATGATGTTGTAATACAATGAAGATGTAATACAATGAAACCTAGGTCGTGGTAAAGAACTTAAAGAAAGTAGAAATAATACTACATAACGTAATTTCATTTAATTGTGAATAACTCTGTAACCTGTGTTTACATAGAAAACCTTCCGCAATAAGGATATTGCGATAAAAAAAATTAAAAAGCCCACCTTCAGCCAGCCAAGCCAAGCGATAGAAAAACTGAAAAAGCCCAGCTCAACATATACGTATATTTTTAGGGAATTGATTTTATATTAGGTTAGAAACTAATAAATCTGTTAATTTTTCTGAGATTGTAAATACCATACAAACTTCTACATTTTTCGATGTAAAGAATATGATTGTAAAGAATATCTGACAGAGTATATACTAAGTACACAACTTTCGTTCTTCGTTTAAGTTAGTAAAGTTAAATTAGAAACAAAATATTAAAATTTTACGAAAAAAACTTAAAGTTCTTCTGCTTTATGAACTTCAAGAAGGACTAAAAGCGGGAGGAACGGCTCCCAATATATATGCTATGCTATAACAAGCATTGGTTCAAAAGATTCAAATGCGGACATTTTGATCTCTCCGACTATTTTTGATCCTTCAAATTTAAAAAAATTGGAAAGCCTTGTGTAAAGATATTCCAGGCTAAGTTAGCTGCACCTGACAGAGTTAGACTATTACTCTCATGCTGCATTAGAAAACCGACTTCATACTTATGGAAAGAGATGAAAATATTAT
Source organism: Druceiella hillmani (assembly GCA_039881145.1). NCBI lineage: Eukaryota > Metazoa > Arthropoda > Insecta > Lepidoptera > Hepialidae > Druceiella > Druceiella hillmani. Next base: position 2,252,189 of record JAYKKI010000115.1, on the reverse strand, counting down.
TTTTGTTTACGTCATGAGCTAAGACTACGTATACATAAAAATATTTTTATATAAACCTACAAAATAATAGTTACGGTGACATACGCATGAATTTGTATCTTTACGTGGTCTTCCAAGTTGACAAGTAAAATAGTGATGATAGAAACCGACGTTACATTCTGACTTGCCACTTATATTTTTTTTGTTTGACATCTTTCCTTACTTACTCTTTTCTATGGCTTCTGACATTGTCAGAATATACAATCATATTTTCAATACCCTTGCTCTTTTTTTCTTAATTGTTTACATTTATCTTCACACCCTTACCTGGTTTCCAAATATGTTTATTTGATACTTACCGATCTCCATTTTTTTTATCATTTTAATTTTACCCTTATCATTAGTTAGTTTATAATCATTAGTTTTAAAATTGAAGTAGTCATATTGTCATTTATCATTGTTTGATTTATTCAATTCAGAAAAAAATTGGAATTTAGTGTATCTAGGTCTTGTGGCCATCTGTATGTTTATATTTAAGGTGATTTGTTTTTCACCATCAATTCCTATAGGACTAAATAATACTTGTATTTATCGAAAAATCATTGAAGGCTTTAAGTATATATCCTACCTCATCGCATCAACGTTCTGTTTTATTATAATAACTCGATATAAGGTTATCAACGAAAATATTTATAATAATATGGCATACCACTCCACTTTACAAAATTTTGTTCATCGAATATTAAAAGTACACATCCAAACATTCTTGATGATAATAATTGACACTGACATAATTTGATGATCTTGCAAAATATCAATAATTATAAAAATAGATAAAGTTTACAGCAAGAGAAGTTGTGTGTTAACAAATAAAGACAATAATTAATAGGTATACGAATCTCATTTTTTCTTGGTTCGCAATAAAATATTAGAAATTTAAAAAAATAAACATGAAATATAATAAATTATCTTCTTCATGAAAAGCATATATTATTGTAATAACCCTCGCAACTGTAATAGCTACAAACCAATAGCGAGAAAAAGTTAAAAATGTGAGTGATATTTTTATTACCAGCTTCGTAAGCATAGAAATCACATCGTTCAGGATCATTCTTAGTATTTTAGAAGAATATTCGAAAATTTTAAATCTTTCTAAAACAAAAGCTGAAATAAGTAATTAAAATTACTCATAGAATATAATATACGATAAGAATTCTACTAATTACTGCGCACGTAAGGGTTTTTGATTGTGAACTATCTTTTAGAGCCTAAGGTTATGCGAAAAAGTTAAAAAATTATGGTTATATTCATTAATTTTATAATGGATGCAGTATGTAAAATTTGTATTCTTAATAGGAGGATACTCCTATTCACTAATATCTTGATTTAAAAGTTCGTATTTCAATAAAAACTTTTACAAATAGGTAAAAATATAACCTATGAAATAAAGAAAAAATTAAACCAAATTGATACGCGTGACCTAATTCAACTACCCATCTTCTAAAACATATTTTAGGGCTTTCACAATAAAACGAAGGCATCTCATTGCACGTATGGCCTATTTTTTCGACACATTATCTGGGCCACATCGAACAAGTTGGTCGCTGTGTCCTAGATAGTGTGTCGTTCAAGCAACCCTTTCCTTTTGTCTTCGTTTCCGTTGCCTTTGCCCACAGTAAGATTACGACAAATAGTAGGTATAAAACTATACGATATTCTTCAAGGTTTAACACATTAACTGGGAATTTCTGCTAAATTTTTCAAAATTATACATATGTCAAAATTAAATATAGGTAATGTATAATAATTATGATGTGTTCAAAAATTTATTAGGTGAATTAAGTCTGCGATGTTCATCATCAAGGACATCTAGACAAATAATGTTTTAAAATAAACGCTGTCTATAAAATTAGTATCCAAAAGTCGTATTGAATTATAGTTTTATTGGAGATAAATCTATTCTATCAATTGCGACTTTCTTTAGATTTTGCTGTGATTCCTTAATTTTAAACAGTAAGCAGCCTGGAGGTAATATTTGACTCTAGGCATTTTATTCACGGGAATGTAAAAATAATTTGCTTGATGTACGCACGGAATTATACTGGAGAATATTTCAAATTATGTTTCAGGTTTTTTTCTTCCAAAAGAGAAAAGTCGATCATAGCGCGTAAAGTGAAGAGAATTTGGCGCATTTCGAATTTTTTAAATAAAATGAGATGATAACCCTGGAATCGGTGATAACTTGGGCTCTCGTAAAGAAATAATTTTTTAAAAAATCAAGCGAATTCGCATCGAAAAATGCTTGAAATTAGAAGAGTTAGAATTCTATTATTTTCGAAAATGCATGAATTCGGAAGTGTTCTAGAATTTCAATCGTATGGCTAGTACCTATAATTTTAATAAGATAAGAACGATATGACAAAGAAACTCTATTACATAAAACAATATACCAGAATGAAAAACGAGTGTTTTAAAAAAAAATATCCACATTATTAGGAGTATATTCTAAGAGATTTAGTGTTAGAAAATTTATGCTGAGGAGACAAATAAATACTTATCCTTGCTGTCATGTTATGTTACAAAATGATATACTATAGTGAATTGAAAAACGCTTGCTTTTATTATCGTGGTATGATACTCATTTAATATCAGAAAAATGCTTTCGATTTTACTTTATATTTAAAGATGGCCCCGATATATAGTAATTAAAAATATGTATCACCCATGAAGGTAAGGATCTATGAAATGAATATGCACTCATATTTACCGCGTAGTTTGTAAATTTTTAACATAATTTACCAAGTTAAGCCTAATTATATTTCAACATCATCTATATTATGCTCAAATTATTCACTGCCATTTAAAAATAATGAAATGTGTAGTGACGAACCCCATATCTATAATTTGTAACTAAAATTATGATGCATTTTGTAATAGTTTACATTGAATATTTTGGTAATATAATTTAAGTATTACAGTAATTTGCAGCTAATAACTTTATCAATATATGTAGTAATACTGCGATTTATAAAATTTATATTGTAGTCAATAAGATGTATTGATTTTTTTTTAATAACGGTACTAATTGGATTACTATTATTAGTATTAATTGCAACTTTAATATTATATAACAGTAAGTTAAATTTGTAAAAATGGATATATACCTCGAGGAACAATATATTAGTATTTACTGGAATAATTTATAAGCAAAATAATTTTCTACATTTCTTTTTCACCCCAGTAACATTAAATAACTTTTCTTACAACGCATAAATTGTATTATTTTAAATTTTGTAAGTTACGAATACTCTCTCGCATTTTCTGATTATTATTGAAAGCTTTCCAAATAAGAAAATACTTAAAGAAAAATGGATAAATATTTTGAAACTTAATACTAATAACTGGTTACCAACAAAAGTAAAATTTGCTTGCAATATTTCATAACAAGTAGCTTTATGAAGGGTGGAAAAGGACACAAAATCCCTTCCCAGAATATAAAATGTGAGGTATGTACGCGATATTTTTCCGTGTATGTGTATGTGTGTGTGTGTGTGTGCACAGGCGCACACACATTTACATATTATCGTTTCGTACTATAAATGTTGGTGTATATTACTTGAGTAGTTGTTTGTAAACAAAAATATGACCATGAATTAATTAATTATTAAATTCATATAATATGGAAAATATCTAAATATTAAAACTATAAAATAACTTCAAAAATACCTTACATTTTATCTAAATTTTTCAATTGTTTTGAAAGCCACAGGGGGAAATTTTATATAAATTTATTATTCCATCCAACGAAATATTTTAAAGTTCATATATAATATTCTTTGCGAGATATAATTTTGGAATTTTAAAATATCATAATTTAAAAAAAAAATCTTTTCAAAGGACTGAAAAGTGAAAAAATGGTGTAATTAAATGTTTTAAAGCGTCTACAGGTTTTTGTCTTGTAACTTTAAAACATCGACAGATGAATTAGGAGACGTCTATTTTTTTGTATCAGCATGAGTCACAAAAAAAACAATTTTTTTGTCAGAGCCAAGTTTAAATAAACCTATTCCATCCGTACAATACGATACGGACATATTTTTTTAACTAAGTTTAAAACTTCTAAAATTTAAAATAATTAAACCGACAAAAATTACGCAAAATGTACTGTTTTTATCATATATTTAAACCCTTCAATTGCAATATTAAAATCTACGCACCATTTCAATAATCATGACAAATAAGTGGATATTTGCTAATTTAAATTATATGCTAACATCACACATTGTCATATATATGCAAGAAATGGAAAGAAAAATTATCAATAAAATGTCATATTACCAAATTACATCACTAAATGAAACGGAATGTACGATGATTTTTAAAATAAATTTTAAGCTAAATTTTTGATAAATTTAAAATATGTATATATACATATATATATATATATATATATATATATATATATATATATATATATATATATATAAATATATATATATTTATATGTATATATATATATATATATTTTTTTTTTTTCTGCAAACTTATTGTAAAAGTAGATGAATGCCTAAAAAAATATTTTTTACACTATATTAAATAAATGATTATATTTTTATTGTAAAAAACTACCGGTCTCTGTGATGTGACACATAGATAATTAATACTAGAAATAATAAAGGGAAAGTTAAAATCTAATAAAAATGGTATATTTTATTTCCTCACCTTAAAAAATTAAGATAATTATACGCCGGCGAAACCGCAACGCATAGTATGAGGTATTAGCGAGTTAAATTTTGCAAGATTTTTTTGCCAAAGGTTAATATTTGGTATACGAAATATGTCCAACATAATATTTAATTCGGATGGGAAATTCGGTTCGCAAATAAAATTACTTTATCACTTAAAAGTACAAAATTATCCTACTTGTGCTAAACGGATCTAGTCGTAATTAATTAAGAGGTGTTTGAAATCTTCAAAATTTCCTTTATATTTTCGGGCTCGGGAAATATGATCATATTTTTTATCTCTTTATGTTTAAAAATAATGCTCTAGAGACCTACTGAAATTTTGCTTTCTCGAGCATATCATATTACCTGTGAAAAATTATTTTGCGTTCAAATCGGCAAACTTACAAATAAACTGAACGCTAAGCGTAGAAAGAACTCACCCTCGATAAATATTTTCAAGAGTTTCCTGAAAAAGTCTTATCTGGTAAGGTCTAATTTTTACTGCTGCATAATAAAGCACTGTTTTTTTTTAAATTATAAGGTGTGAAAAATTTTTGCGTTAATTTTTTTCTTGAAATTTTTCTTCCAAATATACATTTTCTTGTTTAAAATTTTTTTCCGTTCTTCTGTTATACATAAATATTTAAATTTTTTTGGTTTGGCTTGAACAAAACCACGAGTCAAAACCAATTTAGTATAAGAGATATTCTGTAATTTACATATCCATTTTTCATTTTGCGTATACTGAAATGGACATAGTTACACTTATATGTTTTTACTTGATTTCCTTTAGAATACGGTAGATTGTTTTTTTTTAACTAATAAGGTCAATGTGTTAAAAAGTTTTTGCTTCAAATATTAGCATCATTACTTTCTTTTCAGTTTTACATCTGAATATAATTAATTTTTTTAACAATTGTCTAATTATTCAGTTTAATATAAACATTCCTATTTTTCTGCCTGGCGTGAGTAAAACCACTGGTCATAGCTAGTTTAGAGAAAGATATATTCTGTTATTTATACAACCTATTTTTCTGCTTTTTAATACCATTAGGTTTGTATTTCGTAAAACAAGGAAAAAACGCTTTGTAATTTATACTTTTTATTATAATAATTTTTACCTGCAATATTTCAGGAATACCTGTTGGAAAAATACTACTTCATTCTTATGTACAGACTTGTATCACGCAAAAGTAAAGTAGAATGTTTACCCATATGCACCCTTATATCATATCCAGAACTTAATTGTATATCTTGGTCTCAATATTAAAAAAACAAAGATAAATTGGACGAGAAATTATTTTTCAGTCCTATATATCGTTACAAAATAACGGCGAAAGAAATAAATTTACAAACATATTTCAATTGTCAGTTATATTCATTTAACAAAAGAAATTATTTACTGTATTTGCACAACCACTAAACAGGGCTAAATTATGTAACTTTTTAGTTTCTATGCTAATTGAAAATGAATTCATTACAATGTGTCACCTGTTCGTATTTTAGTTACCATTGCTTAATTATACAAATAACTACATCTTAGCAAGAGGAACTAAGCCAGTGACACAAAATCAATACACTCTGCCAACACTAGTTTCAAAAAGAATAATAAGTAATAGTTTCCGTTTATTATTATTATTAAAAATTGTCAAATAATAGTTTCCGGTTATTATTATTAAATTTACATATATAGCAGCATCTTAAATTAAGAATTGTCGAATAATAGTTTCCGTTTATTATTATTATTAAGAATTGTCGTATAATAGTTTCCGGTTATTATTATTAAATTTACATATATAGCAGCATCTTAAATTAAGAATTGTCGAATAATAGTTTCCGGTTTAAAAATTTATAAAGATTCCTTTATTTGAGTATAAACGTTTGAATTTAAAAACAAACCATTTTGTCGAACGTTGAATGGCTTCTAAATCTCTACTTATTGCTACCCGCTTGAAGTAGTCAGCATATCTGTTCGAGAAAGGAGATCTCGAAAGTCTTTTATTACCTCGTCTTCTATTTACTCTCTAACATGGTAGAGAGAAATATTGCCGGAAATTCATGTCGGCAGAGAATAAAAAAATCTCACAAAAACTTCAAGGGCTTTACATTATTGAACCTATTCACAGTAGCCAAAAATATTTTTGTTGTCATTGTAGATGCTAGAGGTATTTATCGGTTATGTTAAATTATATTTCTTTCATAAACCGGAAATGCACGTAAAGCTGTAACAGCTTTCAAATAACAATACAATCAGTAAATTAGATGCATATTAGAGTATTAAACGCGGTCAATGAGAAATATCTTCAGGTTTTCGGACCTCAACACAGGATGCGCATACGGCGTATTTCTATTAAATTAATATACATATTCATATTATTTTTCAGTACGCTTATATATTATATAACACCTGTATCATTCAGAAGGGTATAAATTTCGTACATTTCTAAGAAATATTATTTTCATAATTAATCATTTCAAATACAAAGGTTTTGGTTACATTACCGATTGGCAAATACAATTAAGGAGTAAACAAGAAAAATATAATAATCTGCATAACTTAAAGAAACACTACAGCCTTTTTGTTTCAAAAATTTTAAAAATCGGGATTCCTTTAAATTTAAATTTTCACTTTTTTTTTTAAATATACACTTTTATAATGTTAGAAATTATGATGTTCGAAATTCTAGCTTGTATGCGCCAGTAGTTGTAGTTTACTAAAAGCATGTAGTGAAAGAACACTAAAATATCTTGTGGGGCTAGCTACATTACTAATTATTAAAACATACACTGATCATTACGCTTTATCACTAGGATAATTTAACATTTCTACAACAAATAGTTTAAAAAAAGCTACAAAACGAGATCAAAGGGAACGGCGTGAAAAACAGACTTCCATTTTCTCCTTTAGAAGTACGGAATCTTGGAAAAACAATCAATGTAATAGTTGGGAAGAAATCCAACCATGTATAAAAGTTTCATATAATCACCCTCATTTGTTAATATTAATGAAAAAAGAAATATAGTATGCTGTCCTCATTACATCGAAATATATAACATATCGACAAATCATGCGTATCTAGTTATGAATTGTCGATGCTCGTAATTTGTTTCAACCATTTAAACAAAAGCGTCTCCTCAGTAATAGTCAGCACACTCAACCACATTTGACCCCCATTTGACAAATTAAAATTGAACGGACGGGTGCAATATTAGCTTGGTGTAATGAATTTTCTTATCGCAATATGAACTTAAATAAATTTACAAAAAATATATTATTTCTACATCAAAGGATATAATTAGTTTTGCTAAATTATATTTTTTTTATGTTGGCGAAAAACAAATTTTTTTATAATTAGAAAACAAAGTGATTATATATTATAAATTTATATTCAAAATCTACGTACGTGACAACGAAATTTTGTTAATCGTTGCCGTAAATTAAAACTGGTTCATTCGACTTTAAGATTTTGTTCTTAATTTTTTATAAAACGAACTTAAAATTTTGCTTATTAAGTTTTAATCTTCTTTGAGCTTGCAAGTTAGATTCCAAACTAATGCTTTGACCATTAGCCCAATAATGATTTAAGAAAATTAAACTTTTTCTTGTCAGAAATATAAATTTACCTTCATTTATTAATTGTTGCCTAATTTGCAACACTACAATGCATTCAGATCCTGTCCTAACAATACTAAATATCCACGTCGACAAAGCCTATCAACTGGATCTATCAAGTGGTTCTATCAACTTAGAATAATCGAATATCATAAGCGAGATTTTTCCAATAACGCAGGACAAGTACAACATTTTTTTAATACTCATATTCAGATTTGCTCAAATATTCATTGGAGATACAAACACAGTTACGGCCTATGTAACTTTAATCGTGGCTAACACTTGCGTAAAATGAAAATAATAAAAAAAATTCACGAATAATCCCGAACGAAGCAAAATACAGCACAAATTGCAATACAAATATTTACATTCGATAAATAAAACATCCGGTAAAGCGATTTTCCCTGACCAAATATTTCGTTGGAGTACAGCGAACGGCGCAAAAATTAAAAACGCTGGGCGGATAGAATAATAAACATTCAAGTCAATGCTTTTGTTATAACAATGAATGCGTTCTTTACTCTCTCTCTGTTTGATGTAATCTAGACTTATTTTCCATCTCAAGTGAATCCAGGAAGAATTGTTTATTCATCAGTAGTGTGTGTAAATCATCAGTGCAACATATTTCATTTTAAATACAGAATTTACATGGCATTAAAACTGACAGGGTTAAAACAAAAACGAGGCAAAATTAAATTTAATTTAATTTAAAATTTTAATAAACTACCAGAATTTTTTATTTGCAGAATTAAAAAGTTAGAGGCGGGAATATATTGCATGTAAGTTTGGCGTTTAATATTTTTCAAAATGGTTAAAAAATAATGATAAAAATTTTGGTTAAGTTTTGAAAGAATTCTCCTATGCCCGAAAAAAATCATTCTTTTTTTACATTCATGTGTAAATATATTAAAATTCCTTTTAAATATTTTATGTCTAGTCTTATATATGGAAATCATATAGTAGTAATAATTTTATATATGGAAAGCACTTACTTGTATAATTTAAAATCTACCTGAAAGGTTCAACTTGTATTAAAGTCTCAGTTTCAGGAAAGACAAAATAAAAATATCGAGCGTAATGTATTTTAATTTTTTTTTAATTAATACACGTGAATGAAATTATTTTACGCAGGAAGATTAAAAATATTGGGAAAAATAAATTTGTAAAATAATCGAGGAAATAATCGACCTATAAAATGAATTAAATGGCTTGAAATAGTCGGTAATTTAAAAAAAAAAACGAGACGTCGTAATGACATGGTTGTAAAACAAAGTCTTACAATCTTCATTTGGGTGACTTTCTTGTAATATTAAAAATGGAATATTTAATAAATATTAATTAATATAAATATTAATTTAAATAATATATTGTTTATCACTGATAATTTAATTTTTTTACAACAAAAAGTTTTAGAAAAGCTTCGAAAATAGATCAAATGGCTAAGAGATAAATTGACAAGGAATAATATTATAAGCATTCCATTTTCTCGTTTATGGGTACCGAATCTTGGAAAAACAATCATCGTGAAAAGCAACCATGTAAAAAGTTTTCACATAGTCACCTTCATTTATCAATATTAATGTTCAAAGAACCACAATATGCTATCCTCACGATACTGAAGTTTATAATGGATACGTGTGATTGGTCGATACTCATTACTTGCTTCAAACATTTACATAAAGGCATCTCCTCAATAATCAACCGCATTTGAGCTCCATTTGCCAAATTAAAGTCGAACGGACCATACAGCATTAGCCAAGATTAATTTATTTTCTGATCACGATATGAACTCAAATAAATCTACAATATATAATATATATAATATTATTTCTATATCAGACATTATTATTAGTTTTGCTAAGTTATGTTAATTTATTGGCGTTATGTGGGGCGAAAATAAAATTATTTTATTATATTTAAAATACTTAAATAGGTTACATATTAGAAATTTATATTCTAAATCTATGTACGTGACCGCGAAATTTTATTAATCGTTGCCTTATTAAATAAATTAAAACTCGTTCTTAGACAAGACTAACTTAAAATTTCGCTTGTCAAGTATTGTCTTGAGCTTGCAAGTTAGATTCCAGAATAATATTTTGACGATTAGCCTAAATAAACTATTTACTTGTGCCAGTAGTATGAGATTTTTTCAGTGACCGAACATTATACATTTTCACCTATTTTTGAACACCAAAATGCATTTAGATTTTCTCCTAACAAATCTAAAAGTCGACCCATTCTATACAGAATTGAAAAAATATAATGGTTCTATCAACTTAAGAATCAAATATCAAATATCATGAACGAGAATTTTCCAATAACGCAAAACAAATGAAAAAATCGATAAATAAATGAAAAAACCTATGAACTAGTTTGTACATGTTCGTGTAAATTTATGTTCTGCTATTATATGGATTAGCTCAAATATTCAACGGAGATACACAAACATGGTTACAGCGTATGTAACTTTAATCTTTACTGACAATTGCGTAAATTGAAAACAATGAAAAAAGTAACCAATCATTGCAAACGAGGCACAATACAGCACAAATTACAATATAACTATTTTTGTACGATAAACAAAGCATCACGTAAAACGTTATTCCCTTAACGAACATTTCGTTGGAATACAGCGAACGGCGTTTATTTTATAACGCTGGGCGGATAAAATAATAAATATTTGAGTCCGTGTTGTTGCTATAACAATGAATGCGTTGTGTCTGCTCTCTCTCTTTGATATCTCTTTGGAATGAAAAGTACCGGTGCAATCTAGAATTACTTTCCATTTAATGTGAAATCAGGTAGAATTTTTTAAACTTGTTTTATATGCGTAATAATATTTCATTGTGAATACAGAATTTACGTTACGTTAAAACTGAAAGAATGAAAACATAAACCATGACAATGTTATTACGAATGATACATATTTCACACAAATTAAATAAAATTAAATTAAAGTTTTGTTAAAATGTTAAAATTTTTGTAATATTTTTTATTTGCACAGTTGAAACGTTAGAGGTGAGAACATATTGCGCGTAAGTTTCGAATTTAATATTTTGTAAAGTAGTATAAAAATTTATATTGATAAAAACTTAGTTTAATTTTGAAAGAACACTTCGATGTACGAAAAAATATTAGTTTCTAAATTACGTTCATGCATAAATATATTAAAAAATTCCTTTTAAATTTGTTAGTTATTTGTCTTATATATATATATATATATATATATATATATATATATATATATATGTATATATATATATATATATATATATATATATATAATCATCTACTATTCATAATTTTATATATAGAAAACACCTACGTGAAAAATTTAAAACTTACCTAAAACTTGTATTAAAACCTCAGTCTTAATAAAGTCAAAATAAAAGTCTCGAGCGTAATGTATATAATACAATATTAAATTATTTTTTTTAATAGTGGGAAATTGTACCAGACTGCAAATACAATTACTAAATAAAATGAAAAATGTTCAAAAAATTGCAAACTGATAAGTCGACAATAACAAACAATAGCGATTTCGAATATTTACTGAAAGATAGGAAGAAAGAAAAAAAATATGGTCGTTTTTATATACACATGTAAATTATACAATGGAAGTATAAAGGACTGAAATAGAAGACAAGACGAAAAACTACTGAGAATAAAAAGGAATGTTACAAATTAGAGTTATGACACAATTTTTTTCTAAGACCTTCGCATGCGTAAATTGGTGACGCATTTCCCATATCACAGTATAATTTATTCCATTATTAGCAGCATAAAGAGTAAATTTATCTTGGTAGAATAGTATTTTTTGGAAATTGCCTTAAATTGTGAGGATTGAAAAATAGCTCGACATATTTGTAAGAAACTACCAAATACCAAATTCCATCAGTTTAGAACCTATATCTTTGGATACGCCCGAAGGTATGCTGGCGTGAACAACGCAACGCATGCATGCCAAAGTGCATGTATACGTGCGCGCAGGTATATTTATAAGCATGTAGTCAGGTTTCGTACAAAAGCAGTTTATCCAACGGAGCCAAAACTTCCACCATTTTTAAACTTATGGTATCCATTTGGACATGGGGACATGTCAACTTATTTCAACATCAGAATGAACGATACGATGGAAACCCTGGAGTTAAGCTATATTTGAGACATAAACATTTCTGGTTAAACATGTAAATTGATATAGGTATATTTTGATAAAGTAAAAAAATATTATAGATAATATGAGAGTCGATGAAAAACTTTATATTACAAATTATTACAGATTTTGTGTTGTGTTCAGTTTCGGTTTGCAGTATCGGACCATGAAAGTATTTTAGTTAAACAATTTGAGAGTTTACCTATGTCAATGAAGAGCACAAAATAGTTCTAGGATGTTTATGTTTATTTTGTATAGATTAATGGTCGTAATACTTATCGTGTTACAAGATTTTAGCTGACGGTACTGTATTCCCTTGCAGAACAGAATAAATAAAAAACATTACGTTCAATATGCCGTTACCGAATTACACGTAAAAAGCTATTAAAAAACAGTGATGAGAAAAAATATAATCATATTTCGGTCTATAGCCCGGTCTGTTATTTGTGCGGGCCCCGTAATTTGGTTCATCGCAACTTTTTTGGATAACTATGGTTTCCGAAAAAGAAGAAACTTGCGCGAGAGAAGAGACGTATCAGTAATTTGGTTTTCCTAATCTGTGCCGCCAGGAATGTTGATATTTTTAAAAAATTGGCATTTCGAAATATCGACATTTTTGATTATATACATTTACTAAACGCCACAAGATTAATAGGCGAACCTACAATAGAGATATATTTGACACCGACTTCTGTCAGAGCGAGAATAAATTTCCTGTTATCAATTCTATGGAAACTTGGGCTAGAAATTTCCTTAGACGTACTTTCCATTACAATTGGCTCTTGTCTACTATATCATACTTAAATATAACGTTCCTTCTGTTTTAATTGGTATTTAAAGCAATGGTAGCAAATGTAAAAATATCGATACCGATGTAAAATTTTAGTTTTCCTAATCTGTGCCGCCAGGAATGTTGATATAAAAAACTGAATAGTAAAAGGTGGCGGTTCGCTTTCTAAAGTATTGGTTATTTTAAAGCAAAACTATAAGAAAACTTCGTTTCAAAAGAAACGTAATTTAGAGTTTTGTTCTGAAGAGACTTTCGGATATCAGGAATTTCATTTATACAAAATAAAGAAAGATCATTTTTTCCCAGGAATTAATCTGTTGCTGAGTATCGGCATAACTTGATGGATTAGCGTTTAATTTATCACTCCACTGAGGAGCGGCAGAATCGTCTCATCGTTAATAGTCACTGATTGAACAAAGGATCCGATAGAAAGTGACTGCATTCTCATTGTGATTCGTCATAGATAATGTAATAAACCTGTTGAATATCGGGAATAACATCTTGGCGTAATTAATGACCACCTGAGTAATGAAACCTTGAGGCGCGAGAACACACTTAGTTTAATATACCAACGCCTAAGCAATGAGTTGACAGAAGAAAGCACTCAAAGGCTGTCAGTAATGTGACCCTGTATCCAAAAATACAGAAAAACTGAAACTAACAAGATCCAGCATTACTCTAGCCAGAGTCCATTAAGCGTACCAGATTTTGCGTACATTGTAAGCGTACCACAGATTGCTTACATTGAATGAATGCAAATATACTAAAAGGATAAACCAATTTGTAGACATCTCTTGTATTACTGTATTGATTTACCTCCACCTGAAATATTGGTACCTTAAAAAGTAATAACGTATTTTTCAAGCTTTACTGACATCTAGAAGAAAAGATTTCCAAAATTGAGGTATCTTATTAAAATTAAATGGTAGTAAAAATTTTCCTAAAGATTCGCTTTTATATCAGATGTAGAACGAACGTTTTTATTTAGAATGTTCCTTTCATAACAATCGTTACGGATAAATCGATTTAGACAAATTTGATACAAAAGATAAGTGGTGTCATTAGACCAAGAAATTGCAGAAATGTAGCCGTTGACAAAAGTCGGTTTATAAGTAGTGGTAGTATGGTCAAGCACATTTTCTTTGAACACACGTGTGTGTGTGTGTGTGTGTGTGTGTAATGTTCTGTTTGACCAACATAAAGAAGAATATTCCCCTTCCGCATGCATTTGTTTTTTCCGAGATGCGTTGAAGAATTTTTATAATTATTTTTTCGTTCAAAGAAAATGTGCTTGACCATACTACCACTGATTATAAATCGACTTTTGTCAAAGGCTACATTTCTGCAATTTCTTGGTTTTTTTAAATACTTCATTTTCATAACAAATGGCAGTTTATGTTTGATTTATTCCTGCGCCGAACCTAACTTCAAATGGCAATTCCCTTAAACCGGACCCGAAAATAAATTATACGGCTTCCACAATTTGCAACAGACAATTTAATTCGACCGCAGTTTGCGTTTACGGGAGACTTATTGTACCGTAGAAATCCACTGGGAGCGAGAATGAGTATGGAGAGAAAACCAGGCAAGGCGTTAAACGTAAATAGGTACAAGCTGAAAAGGTGCTTAGGGGGAAAGGGTTTCCAAAATACGCGAAGGAGTTATCTGTGTGTATTCGTAAATATGTAAACATGTACATACAGATTCACACCCATGTATATGATACACACAAAAATACACACATATTTATGAATATATATATGTATATATATATATATATATATATATATATATATATATATATGTATATTCATTGACAAATTGCCGAGTGTTCTATTTACATAGAGTGTTCTATATACCAATGTTTTTGAAGCCAAATTATATATTTTCTTCGGACCTTGATTATTAAAGCCCAACTCTCCGGACGTATATTTTTCGAAATATCTATTTGTTGGATCTAGCACCTGCTTAATACAATCTATTTTCATCAACTAATTGTGTCAAAATAAAAGCTTACTGTTTTTTACTTTTGTAAGAAATATTAATTTTTGTCATAGTACCAACTTTATAAGTAATGAAAATCGGAGTCTGCGAGAGCAGACAGACACAAGTACCTTTTTTATTGCCTGATAAGACAGATGTTTGTGTGTGTGTGTGTGCGTGTGATTGTGCATGTGCATGTACGTGTGCGGGTGTGCGTGCGCGTATTTGTGCGAGTGCACGTGCGCGTGTGCGTACGCGTTCTTCTGCGCAGGTACATTCGAGTGCGCATTTGCATGCGTTTTCGCGTGTGCGTGTGGAACGCGTATACGCATATAATAATGTAAACTAAAGTTAATGTAACTGGCAGCCATTCCTTTTTAGCTCGACATGTAAAAACATAGTTTTGATTAGAATCGACATTACATTTTTAATTACTGTAAATTGTGGTATTTATTCTAAGTCATTGTGATGAAATAGAAAAAAGAAAGACTTAGCTGTTACATATCTTATGACATCATGGTAGACATCCGAAAACGTAAGTTTGATATATCTATTATTCACTGATGACGATAGTATGTAAGAGACAGTTGGTAACAAATGTAGTATGACAGTTGATAATAAATTTACTGATTCAATACCATTCGAGTTTAAACAAAGTTTTAGTACAAAATATCCAAGAAAATCTAATATAATAGTACTTCTAAATTAGTTATAAAAGTTTTATTAAGATCCAAGGTCCAGATATGAGTAAAACTAAACGTGATGGGTGTTGAGAACATGTAAAAAGACTTCAAGTAAGCCAATATATTATAGTTAAACAAAAGTCAATGCAGCTAGCAATTCAATATAAGGAATATAGTATCCTTCATTACTGAAATTAATATATATATATTTATATATATATATATATATATATATATGTGTATATATATATATATATATGTATGTATATATATATATATATGTATATATATATAGATATATGTACATACGCATATATTGTATTTTTTAACTAAAACGTACATCTTACCTTTGGTTTTTATTAAAACAGCTACAATTCAGCTTTGCAAGTGCCAAGGTTTTAATAAATTTAGGAGGGCAGTGGTATACACAGTCAAAAATATTTTAATGGGCAGGCTGACTATCTTGAAAAGAACATGCTTGCCAAAAAAAATTTATTGCTCCGTCGATGATTAATTTAATGGATTAACCAAATATGGTAATAAAGCAAATGTGGTAAATCAATATCATAATTTCGAAAGTGGACGAATTTGGTAAAATTTTGAAGCTTTACAACTTATAACGTGAGTGAATTAAAGCATGATGAAAAAACTATGAGCAGGACATCTGTAGTAGAAAGATGCATTATCGGAGGAGACATTATAAACAGAGCAAGAAGGGAGTTATTATATCAATGTATTTTACTTATTTACGTTTCTAAATTCAAATAAAAAATGATTACATATTTAAATCACACATATGTACAGTGGAACTGAGAATACTGAAGTTTAAAGTATTATATAGAATGGAATAGAATATAATTAACCAATATGTAAATTGTTTTATAGGGCATAAGTCGCATGCCATTCATCATCCACTAGATACTAGATAATGTAATATGTGATTAACTGTTATCAATTTTTAATTCCTTACCTAGTAACAAAATTAACTCCTTTATGGCAATGTCTATAATTTATACTTTGTACTTCTTGTTTATCATGAATTTTATTGCACTGAAAAATATCTAATCCAATTAAACGTCCTCGTAAGGAAGAAAATTTATTTTAGTTGGCATACAAATAATTATTAATTTTACTCCTAAGAAAGACATACTAGGCAATTGAATTTATGTTTAAAAATTTACGTTAATACCTATTATATATAATTCTAAAGAAATACTAAATGATTCTAAATGTTTAACTTTCATATGTACTAAAAGGCGTATAGAACTCCTTCCGTTCCTCTCGTATTTAACGTGTTCATTTCATTATGATTAGCTAATTTTTACTAGAGAATCATCAACGACACTAATTTTACCCGAAGCCTGTTGGCCTTTTAACAAGATAGCAATGCGACTATTGCAGTGAAATGATTTGATAAGCATTTATAAGCAACAAATTTTATTTGATTTCATATGAATAAATTTTAACTAATGCAAGAGTGAATAAACCATTTAAAATTCTATTACTTCTACTACAAACTTTATATAAAATCTTCAACTTTGATTAACTATCAAAGTGAGTTCATCTAAAATTTTAGATTAGGATAAATAAACAACATTTTGGAAACAGATTGCAGATATCTCATTAGAGAAACTTTTATTTCACTCAGCAAAGTGGCTTAGAAAGCCTTATTTATCATCAATGTACAGTACTCACAGACATTAGTCTATTTCCACAGCGCGGGTACTTACCGATTATTCTTATTTACTCAGCTAATAGCATCTGAAGGTGAAATGCTGTTAGTGTTATGTAACGAAGGATTCAACAGGACGAAGATTTAGGGAAGGAGTGTTTGTAATGTATATTGACTATCCAAGTAATATTTTCTTGTCACTGCTGTAACAGTAAAAATCATATAATATTTATATGACAATTTATATTAATTATGAAATGTTTTTCTTTGTATTTACACAAACCAAGCTTCAAATAAAACAAATACTGTTGTTCTCGTGTACTCTTGACACTATATATTTTAAATATTTTTTAAAAGGATTAATTTTTTGTAAGCTTGTAATATAAAATTTTATACACCAACAGTCTCATTAGCTTCACGCGTGTACTTTTAACACCTATTTGTATTCAAAGAAATGTCGTTTCATGTTCTTAAAAAAAAGTTTTGCATGACATTCTATTTTAAATATATTTATACAAGGTATCGTTCAATATATAATGCAGATATCGAATATAACTCCATCTAATTTTTTCTTCTGATTTGTAGTCAAGTATTAAAAAAAGTCGAATGCTTATGATATCTTCAGATCACATTACGATAACTTTTATTCCATGACATATTTTATGAAATTGCCGGCAGATACGACTGAATAGCCTAAACATGTGAAACTAAAAAGATATTTTTGAATTTCTCTATGCTTCGAAAATTCAACATGATATGCGCCGAACTTGGAAAAGAAAGATTTAATTTATCATCGATTACCCCAATCGATCGCCGAGAAGATCTAAAGTATTTACCATTATTAGAGTTCCGAATATGAAAAGAAAATAAAAAGGGAACCCTAACAAGATTACTCGTTTATCAATTCGTTAGTTCATCTGTCAGTCTGTCATGAACATTTTCCTTCAAAAACTTGAAATTTAGCATAGTGATAAAACATTCTAATTTGCATGAGTTTCAGTTTTTACTTTTGTGTCGTATGGATAACAATTGAAACAGCCACTCCTAAGAAGTCCAAAATTATTTAATATAGTTAACTATTTAGTATCCACAATTTTTTTTCTGAGCTTCTTTGACTTGACGTTTTGTTTGAGACATGAAATTTAGCGACATAATAAATAATATCATTTTGCATTTATTTAAATAATTAGCATGCAAAAATATTAGCAGACAATTTTTTTAGGGGGCAAATAAATTATTTTAAGAAATATTTTTTATAAATTTCGTATACTGTGTAGAATATTAATTTAAACAGCAGGTTATAAGGATTTAACAATTTATTTTAGGGCTTTTTACAAGATTATCCTAATGAATATTTTAAACATGTCCATAAAAATTATAACCCCTCTTCTCCGCTGATATAGTTATGACGAAAACAAAAATTATGATGAAAACCTTTTTAGAAGTTAACCTAAAATGCAAGGGAATAATAATATAATTACGTGATGAAAAATAATATTGATATTTATAAATAATTTAATAAAAAGATTGTACAACTTTATCAAATATTTAGTTGTTTGTGCTGGATATGGTGTATTTTTATATACTGAACCGTTGTGATGTACGTAAAATTGTGGTAAAATTAATAAGTAAAGCTAAAAGCTGGACATTTTTTTGTTATATTTACATACCTGCATGCATTTAAGAATTTAAATAATTCTACATGCCTAAAATCACGGTGCATAGCTACATAGGACGCATCAAGTTAAAGTTTTATTATCAATGGTGATTGTTAGCTATATAAAATATATTTGATATAGTATATAATTCGGATCTAAAATTAAGTTCGCAAACAAAATTACTTTATCGTTTAATGTTGTGTACGGCTTTATTCTATCTGCGCTAATTAGTTACCACCCTAAAATACTTAGGACCATTTGAAATCTATGCAATCTTCGTATTTTCAAGCTCCGAAAATATGACTATTTTCATAACTCAAATAAATGAAGGTCTAGGATTGACGCCACATAAATTTACAACTTCTTCAATACGTAAACGAAGTAATTGTAACCAACCAATATCAGAAGCAGATTTACAATTATTTATCTTCCATGTTCAACAATAATGCTTTGAAGACGTTCTCTAATAACCTTCCACTACTCATTCTTTTCTCGAACACATTACATTACCCCTTAAATATATATATATATATATATATATATATATATATATATATATATATATATGTCGAAACTGAATGCTAAATTTAGACAGAACTCGCCCTCCATAAATATTCTTAAGGGTTTTCTGGAAAAGCCATTTACCGCTTCATAACTTTGCATTGCTTTATTTTTTAAACTAATAAGGCCAATGTCCGAAAAGTTTTTGCTTTTTACATTAGCATAATTTCTTTTTTTAATTTTCCATCAAAATAACATTTCTCTTTTCTTTCTAAATTATTCGATTCTTCTGTTATTTATAAATATTTCCATTTTTCCGCTTTCCTCGAGCAAAGTTAGTTGTCAAAACTAATTTAAATTTTACGTATACTCAATTTAAACGTAGTTATTCTTATATTTTGTTTCTAATTCATTTCTTTTAGTAACCAATAGATTTGTTTTTTTGAAAAACAGGGAAAAGATGCTTTATAATTCAGACTTGGAATTATGGCGAATTTTACGTATAATATTTTCGACCTGTCCCGATCTAAAAAAATACTATTGTACTTTTGTGACTTTTGCATCTTATCTAATTGCATATCCCTTACTGAAGAACCGAAACAAACGGGCTGAAAAATGATTTTTCTTTCCTGTTTATCCGCACAAAGCGATGGCGAAAGACAAAAAATTACAAATACCTTTCCACCGTTAGTGATTTTCAATTTAAGAAAAAGTAATAAGTTTTTGCATTTGCGCAACAACTAAATGGGACTAAATTACGCTATTCTTTAGTCTCTCTAATGGTAAATAATTCAATCACATTATGTGTGATTTGTTAATGACAATTAAAAATAAATTAATTATAATATATTATCCCTGTATGTATCATGGCTAAGCTACACAAACAATTACATCTTAATAAAACAAACAATGTAAACATCGCACAATCAACATACTCTGTCAACACTAGTTACAAAAAGAACAATGCTAAATCACATTGTTTTATATCGATCAGCGTCTTATACTAACGATGATCTCATAGCAAATTCTGGTGCAAAAATTTAAGATTCTAGTATTTGAGTTTGAACATTTGAATTATGCAACAATACATTTTATCGAGCATTGAATGGCTTCTGAATCTCCACTTGAAGCACTCGGCGAAAACTGTCCGGAAAGGCAGATTCCGAAAGTCTTTTATTTTCACATTTTATATTTATTCTCTTATATGTGAGGGTAAAAATATTGTCGGAGATTTATATAAAAGAAGAGGGAGAGAATAAAAGAAACCCCGAAAAGAGGGTTCATGGATTTTACATTATTGAACTTGTTCGTAACCAATAACGTATTTTACTCTCAACGAAGATGTTACAGATATTTATCGGTATTATTAAAATATTTTCCTTTTTTAAAACGGAAATACATATATGAGGCTGTAACTGTTTAAGAATAGATTTTGTATTGTGTAAGATCTGCATATTCCACGTAAAGATTTTAGTACAATAGAAACGTACTAAAAATCTTTACGTGGAATATACAGAAAAATAAAAGTAATATTTAATAATTTACAATTTCAATAAGCAAGGTTACACATTTTCTCATATGTTTCAACCACACCTCTAGAGGGAGGTTACTTAAAATTATAAAGAAATTAATTTAATAAAATGAATTAAGTTTTAACTAATCTTTTTACATAATATCACAGACAAAATAGATTTAAAAGACAGTGGTTAATGGATTATTTTTCCTCTAAAATTTCGACAAAGATATTTTTAAATTAGGGTAATTGAAGGTAATATGGCCATATTTGTTTAGGAAGCCCTTTTGAACTTAAATAAAGTGTTATTTTGACACTATCTTTTCTTTTTAAACTAAGTTTCGTCACGTTTGGAAACTAAGATGTTTTGTTAAAATAATATTTACGAATTATATATTATATAGCAAAATCTTGCCATTAGCCATCTAACCGGGTACTATTGATAAGATAAGGTCACTCAACTAAGGCAACCAGGCTACTAACAATGTATGTTAGTAGCCTGGTCACACTTACGGCCTTTTAATTAACTATGCTGAACGGTAGTACTATACACATATGAGTAAAGGAAAAAAGATCTAATATCGGTTTGAAATCTTTGTGTAGCTTAGAGTTGCTCTCTACCGAATACTAATTAGTAATGAAGTCCAGCAAATGGTCATGTCTTCATGCCATAATGACAAAATAACTTTTTTATTGTCGAGTAAAAATATGGGTAAAACATTATAATACGTACAGCTGTATTATTTTAATAGGAAATTGTCCATCTTATCCAATCTTTCAAAAGTTTTGCCTAGATATCAAGATCAATAAATTATATGCGATTTATTTTGGTCCTATTGACAATAAGCAATTACATTTAACAAGAAAACACGAAAAATATGATAATACTCAAAACAAAAAAAAATTACAGCCTCCTTGCTAGAAATGTCCAAAAAAAATCAGAATCCCTTTAAAGATTAAATAATACACGTCCCATTATTTTTTAATTATTCGTTTAGAACCCTGGTAGCTGTAGTTATAGACCAATACCCTAAATTACCCAATAACTATTGAAAGACACGCTGATCAATATGCTTTGTCACTACGTTAATTTGAAACTTTTGTAATCAACGGTTTTTGGGAGAAACACTAAAAACTGATATATTGACTCAAAGGTAAATTGACGAGGTTATATTAGAAGAGTTTTATTTTCTCCTTTAGAGGTACCGAATCTTAGAAAAATAATCATTGTGACAGTCGGAAAAATACCGGGCATGCAAAATTGTTTCTCATAATCGCCGTCATTTATCAATATTAATGTTCAAATAACTATAATATGCTATCTTCGCTTACTTATTGTTTGCTACGTGCATTTACATAAACGCGTCTTCTCAGTAATAGTTACCAAATAGAACTCAACCGCATTCCAGCTCAATTTAATAAAGTAAAGTCAAACAGATAGTACGGTATTGGCTAGGTGTAATCAATTCTGTAATCGCGATATGAACCAGAATAAATCTGAAATAATAAAATTATTTTTACATAAGTGATTGTTATTAGTTTTGCTAAGTTATATAAATTTTTACTGCATTATAAAACGAAGTTTTTTTTCATAATTACGATATTTAATTAGTAATTTTTATTCGAAATCTATAAACGTAACAGTGAAATTTTGGTTAATCTTTGCCCTCAATAAAAAGTCATTCATTTAACTTTAATACCTCATGCTTAATTTTGTATTAAACATATTTAAAATTTTTGTTGCAAAAGTTTTCAATTTTTGTTGCAAAAGTTTTCAAATCATCCAAAAATAAGTTAAATTTTTAGCAAAGAATTTGCTTTAGATTAAAATTCGCAGGCTGAAAATAAAGTGATAACTATATTAAGAATAAAGTATATTTTACATAAGTTCAATGAAGTGAATTTTATAGTTTTAATAAAATGCCAGAATTTTTAATAGATTTAAAAACGCAGCGTTGGAATATTAGACACGGACAAAATGCATGAGAGCTTGGAATTTAATATTTTGTAAAAAGGGCTTAAATGATGAAAAATAGAAAATAAAAGATAATTATGAAAATTTAAAATTATGTAAAAAAATAGAAAATAATTATGAAAAATGGAAAACAACACTTAGTTTAGTTTTGAAAGAAATGTTCTATGTAAACGATCTGTTTGCAACATTATATATATAGCATTAACGACTCATTTAACATTAACGACTTTACCTATGTAAATTAACTACTTGTAAAATTTAAAATCTACCTAAAGACCAAGCTTGTATAAAAGCCTCAGTTTCATGAGATTTTATTTTTTTGTTTAATAAACCCAGACAAAAAAATAATTAAATAAATAAATTTAAAAATGGAAAAAATTAATTTACTTCCGTAATATTTAAAATGGATTATTTCAGCAAAGTGTTTCAGCTTTAATTTAGCTCAAGTCCAGTTCAACTTTAGACATGTTCTGTGCAAAAGTTTAGTCATGTTCGGTGTCGACGATCAAATAAAGTAGGAAGTTCCATTTAATTAAATTTCGTTTGGTAACCTTCGGGGCACATAGCACAGTTAAATGCAATTAAAACTTTGAAGTTGCCAAAACTATGATATAAAAATGAGAAAGATTTCAAAATAAGAAAGGTTTTATTCATATATGTATAAGTCAACTTTCACCTTTATGATGATGTGTGACTCACAAATAGAATAAAGCACATAAATATACTACACTCACTTTTGACCTTCACGTTTATGACGATGTGTGACTCGAAAACAGAATAAAGCACATAGATATGCTACATATATTTTCACACTAAACTCAAGCATTTTTTATAAGATTGTAGTAAAATTGTAGTCTCATTTTATTTTAGGCGAATAAAGTACTAATCATTAGAGCATTACACAATTCACGCTCCGCCCTCGCTGATTGAAGGCAAGCAATTTATTTAAATTATAGATTCATTTCTTGACTTTAACGTACAAATACATAAAGCGGACTAATTGCTTGTCGTAGTAACATATTTTCGAGTGAATTAAAGCATTATATATATTTATTTATTTTTAAAAAACCCGACTTACAAGTTCCTTGATAGCGCTGGA
This sequence comes from Druceiella hillmani, assembly GCA_039881145.1. Lineage (NCBI taxonomy): Eukaryota > Metazoa > Arthropoda > Insecta > Lepidoptera > Hepialidae > Druceiella > Druceiella hillmani. The sequence continues at coordinate 2,227,840 of JAYKKI010000115.1, read as the reverse complement.
CTTGATAGTCTGTGCAAAGACTATAAGTATAAATATTTACAGTACACAAAACAACATATATAATAACTTATAAGATAGAAAAAAAACATATATTAGTTCAAATTGAATATTAAAAAATCCATTGTCAAATGTGAACTACGAAGCAACCCCATAATCACTTTTACTAAAGCGTTCAATGTAGCAGAAAAAAACATCAAGATTTGGTGCTTCTCGCTTTACCTCGTTGATCAACGTAAGTGCGCGAAAAACTGGTGAACTCTGCAGAATATTCCACACAGATCAGATTGCTGTCAAATGAATTACCTACATTTGGCTAAGGCCATAGTGGCCTTAGCAAACTGAAAAATAATTTCGAAGAATGAAGTGAGGATAGTTTCCGTACATATTTTATAAAAACTATTAAACTTTTGAAATACTTTTCCCGACGTAATTATACTTGTCGCTTCATGCGTAGACAAAATGATTGCATTGGTTTTAAAAATATTGCAGACAAAAGAATTGAACGACGGTATAATACACTCACTGTCATGGAATTGGTGGGAATGATGGTTATCCATAATTACAATGAGATCCCAAACGAATGATATCCTTTCGAGCGCCATTCCGTTTAATTCGTGATTCTCTGTCAAAGGTACACGATGACGGAAATACGTCATCATTGTTCACTTCAAATTGAAGCTTGTTGCTTAGTTCTAAAAGACTGCACCAGACAAAGCCTGGTATCTAGTACAATTACTAAATTAAATTTTAAAAAAATTGTTAAAGATAACAATAAGACACAACATAAGAACAATAAGACACAACTGGTAAGATAATAACGACAAAAAATAGTGAGTAACGACTAATTAATAAAAAATAACAGAAGAAAGGAAAAAATATTTATTTATATTTACATAAACGTACATGTAAATTATATACTGACAAAAATACGAAATAGAAACGGAATACAATAACAAAAACTAGGAAGGGCAGAATGCGATGTTACGAATTAGAGTTATGAAACCATTTTTTAATGACCTTCGAATCCCGTCAAAACTTATTCCATAACTGCCATAATAAACATTAAATGAACCTTCGAAGGAGGTTCCTACTAGGTTGTCAATAAAGCGAGGAGATTTTCAGAGCGATATTCAAGCTTATGTACACCTAAAGATTGATGCCCAAGATAATCTGAGCTACGAGAATATTTCAACACACCAAAATAAAACGTAAGTCCAAGACCAAGTTCAACCCAATTTATTTAAGTTTTATACGATAGTTAAATCGAGCAGTTTCTTTTTCGAGAAACAGCATACGGTATATTATTGTGCTAAGTACAAACCATGTGTAAATTTAGGAAAATACAGTTGAAGCGTTTTTGTGAAAATTTCATTTTTAATTAAATCCTTTGAAAAAAGCGACTAATCCAATGGACCCGAAACTTTCATTATTTTAAAATTTATAGTACCATGTGAACATAGGGACATGATAACCCATTTCAAGACGTAAGAGAATGAATAATAACATGCTCCCGTAACTAACTCCAGTGTACTCACTGGAGTTAAGGTATTCTGGTGACATTATCTTTTTGAGTTACAATAATGAATTATATAGTTACATTATAATGAAGTATATTTATGGCTAACTATAAAAAACTATTGAAAACGCTATTGTTTTACAAGATTTTTCCTAACATTACTATATTTTGTAGCAGCACAGCATAAATAAGAAAACCGTTCAATGTGCCATTACCAAATTAACGTAAATAATTATTATGTAAAAAGTGATTAGAAAAAAATTAAATCAGAACTCCTATTTTACGGCCTAAACTGGGACGAGCTGGTAAGTTGCAATGGTCAGGTATGTTGCTTCGTTAAAACTTTTGCGGGTAACTATGGTTTCCGCATATGAAGAAATTTGCACGAGAGAGGGAGCGAGAGTCGTATCCCTCATTTTGTTTTCCTAATCTGCACCGACAGGAATGTTCATATTTTTGAAAATATTGCCTTTTTCATAAATTGATATTTTTGAAAATATGCGATAATTAAACACGACAAAATTAATAGGTGATGATATTACGGAGGAAACATTTTCACACGGCTTTTGACAGAGGGGGAACTAAATTTATATTTTCAATTCATAATTTATCGCACTGGCAACATTTGATTAACCCAGGTATTGTTTCGAGTGTACAGACATTGTATGAAAACTTGGGCTAGAAATTTTGTTAGACGTAATTTTCATTACTATTTGCTTATGTCTATCATGTCAAGCCCAAAAATAATATTATTTCTGTCTCAATTTATGTTTGAAGCAATAATTGTAACTTTAAAAAATCCGACACCGATATCCGAAATTTAGTATCAAAATATAGAATAGAAAACTACCGCCAATAAATTCCGATATTTTCATTAATAAGATGTCGACATTTAATCAAGAGTCAGTGTCTACCAGTTTTTCTCGAGGTGATCGTAAAAGAAGATATGTTCACTCTCTGTCTCCCGCTTGAAGACGAAAAACAGTTAACATTGATGTATTTTGTCTACACTATAGTTATGTATTCAGGTCTGTTATAGTATTCCGGTCAGTTTCACAAATTATCCAATATGTTTCAATTTAAATCAGTTCAAAAGATTATGAATAACGCTGTGATATTGAGTCACCAACATTACCCGAGTGGTAATGCCGGAGACTATTTGGTAACGCAGAGGACCGTTCAATTTCATTATAAAAAACACAAATATTTTTAAGTTTGATCTTCAGGTAAAATAATTTATGGCTTATGTCCACTTAATTTTTACGAAAAAGATTTATATTTGAAGACACTCCCCTTTTATGCGCATCTTTCAATATTTTCATAGATTCAGTTATTTCTATAGAATATCCTAAATTATGATAATAATGTCTAGAGGTCTCAAGTTGGAATAATATTTAAAGACACTAAAAATTGTTATTGTATTTCGAAACAAATTATAGTATTCATTCTTAGTAAGAAATAGAGAAAATGTTGTGAAAAACAAATAAAACACCCTAATGTATTCCACCCTAAATTTATGAAAGTATAAAGAAAGAACTATATCAAGAAGAAATATTGACCACATCGATTAATACAACTAATTGAAAATTAAGAAAATAAGATAAACATCAGTGTCTTAGAGCCCTCGTCATTGCCATTGTTGAAACTCTCGCTACTTCTCCAGTTTGCTACTTTCCAGTGGCTTGTAAATTTTTATAACCAATATATATATATATATATATATATATATATATATATATATATATATATATATATATATATATATATATATAATTGTAAACTCTAGAAAGGAACATAAATCATATAAATGTTTTTTTTTATAACTAAAATACATCTTGTGTTATATACTATCTCAAAATATAAAATCAAGTAGTTAGATTTATTTTCAAATTTATTGTCCATTTTCTGTTCTTTCACAAACAATATTTAGTTTAGGATAGATTTTAATTTTAAAAAAACCATAGCGAAAGTTTTATTTTATAGTTCTGAATTGGAAGGGTTTATGAGTAAGGCGAGAGTCGCAATAAATCAATATAATGTTCATATTCTGTGAAAAATTTTAAAATGTCATTCCTTCTATTAAACAATTAGAAATATTAAACCGTCTATTAAAGAATTAAAATAAGATATTTATTTAATGATTATATATTTTTCTATCGTCTGAGAAATATTTACTAACTCGGTAACATAGGAGATAAATACATTTATTGTAAACGAATGAAGATGAAAATGGTTTTAGAGACAAAAAAGTACCCTCCAGGTAATCGAATATACAATTTTATTTATTGGTCTATTAAATGAATTGAATTAAATTGTTAAATAATTATTTTTATAATTTCAACGAAAAAAGCATAGTCATTGGCGGAAAAAAGTTCAATTACGTACACGTGTATATAGAAGAGGGAGGCGTTGTTACTTGGCACTAAATTTATTTTAATCTAAACTAGAAACCCGTAAAATGCTTATGTTAGGTGTTTAGATATATATCTACGTAGCAAGGATAGAGAGGCGAGAATACTTGACAAATCTGTGCATTACCCTTGACATGACATCATTTGCAATTATGTCTTAACAGTAGCAATATTTTACTTATTTATTCGGGCTCGGTAACGATATTTTACCACAAGTTCCAACCAATGAGTACTTAACTCAATATTTATTAATAAATAAATTCTGACAGCAGCAATGTTTTGCAAATTTATTAATATTCGGAAACAATATCTTACCACAAATATAACTAATTATATTATTTCATATTTTTCGCTCGTTTTTTTAAATGGTTGTTCGAGGCCGTTATAATTGTTAAAAAGTTTCATTTTTTATTTTAGTACTTATGATATCTTGTACTACCCGGAATGTTACGAACTCACAAAACATTTAAAAAAACTTTGTTTAAATCTAAACGGGCATTTGCGACCAACTGTGAATGTAAATATATTTATATGTATCTACATACATTTGTTTACACATAAATCTCTTCAAATATATCAATAACATTACCCTATTTTGGCTTCACTGTATTGGGGTAAAAACATAGTATTATATATGTTTGTTTGTATATATATATATATATATATATATATATATATATATTTATACTCAGCAATAGGCGATGCTTGATTATTTCTCGAATGGCGATATAGTTGCATTTATTAGCTCCTATATAATATAATTCGAAAGTGAGATTTTTTCTTGGGATTTGCGAACAAATTAATCTTTTCAAACTTAATGCTAATTGACTTACGAAATTATTAACTGAAAAACTAAAAATGTAATGTGCAAATTATTGAAGTTATACTAGTTAAAATATTTTCCTTTTACTTTTTGATTATTTAATATGTTATTTTTAACATAAATATATTTTTTTAATAATTTTGTCATTTTTCTTGCCTTTGTTTTCGTTTTTATTTTGTGATAATACTTTCTTAAATTTTATTTTATTTAATTACATATTCGCATGAATTTTTTTTACATTAAAATGAATTTCATGTTAATGCCCAGGAATATTTATTTACGCTTTTGCTTGAAAAAGTATCGATCAGTGTAAAATGTAACCGAAAGGAAACGTCGACTCAACAAAACCTAATTTAACATTTTATTTTAAAAAGATTTCCGGATATCACGAATCTCATTTATTTAAAATGAAAAAATCTCATCGGTTTTGCTTATGGAATGAATCTGTAGAGAACGCTGAATGTCGCTATAGCTTGATACCATAACGCTTAATTTATCTTTGCGCTTAGAAGCGACAGAATCGTATCAACGATACTTGTCAAGAACTTACTTGCAAAGAAGCAAAATCCTCTCATTTTTATTCGCCATGGATTAAATAAGCTGGTTGAATAGCGGAAATAACGTCTCAACGTAAGTCATGATCATCAGATTTTGAATCACTTGGGGCTCAAGAATAGAGATGTAATTGAATACACCAACCCTTAAGTAATAAGTTGGCAGAAGAAAGAACTCAAGATTATCAGGAATGTCTCTGTACCCTGTGACCGGGAAGCCAGGAAAATTGAAGGTAAAAAATGCAGCGTCTGGCCAGATTCCGATAAACTTCCTAGAAGCTGCGTACATTGTATAGAATTTTCTAAAAGAATAAACCAATTTGTAGACATATCTTGCACGGTAAATAAAAAGTTGTTGTATTCAAAACAAAATAGCTCTAGAAAACATACGTTGGGTTGGTTTACATCCAGCTGAGGTAATGGTACCGTATAAAGTTGTCGCATGTTTTCGAAGGTCTACTGACTTCTAAAGGAGGAGAGTTCTTGGTCAATCTTATTGAAACTAATATTTCTGCCATACAATTTTATCAGATGTGGCGTGAAGTAAAAGATGCATAACTCGTTAATCCAGAGAAGTTCCATTCCTAAAAATCGTTAAAATATAAATCGATTTGGTCAGAATTGATGCAAAAGGGCAAGTGGGTTTACTGGCACAAGATATTACAAAAATAGCTGCACAACTGCGGTAAACTGTAGCAAAAAATGTTTATAAGTAGTGGTATAGTTGTCAAAAAAAATAAAAAAATATGAAAATCCCACAACGCGACTTCGCTAAGAACTTCCAGAACATATGTATAAATTTACAACGTAAGTGAGTAAACATTCCAAAATATAAGAAGGTTTCATTAGCATAACAAAAGATAATTTATGTTCGATTTACTTCTGCGCAGAACGTAACTGGAAACGGAATTCGCTTAAACCTTACCCGCAAATAAATGTTATGGATTCCACAATTTGCAACAGAGAGTTCGGCTCGACCGCAGTTTGCGTTTACGGAATGCTTATTGTACCTTAGAAACCCTTTGGGAGCGAGGTTGAGTGTGACAAGAAAAGCAGGCAAGGCGTTAAACATAAATTGGTACAAGCTGAAAATGAGTTTAAGGGAAAAGGTTTTCCATAATACGCGAAGGAGTTCACACTTATATTATACACAAATACCCAAATATATATATATTATATATATATATATATATATATATATATATATATACGTTTTATTTTTTTTCTTTACAGCGGAAGTGTAGCAAGTGTCATAAATATTATATTGATTAAATATTTTGTACAAATGTTTTTGAACCGTAATTATGTATTCCCTCCGCGCCGTATATATTACGGGCCTAAGTCTCTGTGTGGATACATTTCAAAATATCTACTTTATTAGATCTAGGTACAATTTTGATTCAATTAATTATGTGAAAATACAAATTTAGTGTTAATTGAAATCCCAAAAAAATTTTATTTTTGTCACAGCATCAACTTTATAAATACAAAAAATCGATTTCTGCGACAATTAATTGGATTGGTTTTTCAATTCTTTAATTAGATGTGTGTGTTTAAGTGTGTGTGCGTATGCATATGCGTGTGTATGCTTGTAGGTGGGCGTGTGCGAGTACGCCTGCACGTGGGAGTGCGCCTGCACAAGGTAGTGCGCGTGCGCGAGTGCGTGTGTTTTTTTTGCTATATTTAATTTCCACTGATGATAATAGTGACTGTTATCGAGAGTTGATATTAAATCTAGTCTGACAAACATAATGTATGATTGACTTTACACCATTCGATTTTAAACTGCTACAAGTTGTCCACAAAAATCTAATATAATAGCATGTGCAAATTAGTTATAGAAGTATTAATAATATCAGAAGCTCCAGATATTAATAAAATATAATAAGCGTTACCAATAGATACAAAGACTTCAACTAAATATATACATTAAAATTAAACGAAAATTAATGCAGTTATCAATTCAAAAGTACAATGAGTTTAATGTTGTTTATTACTAAAATTATTATATATTCCACCTTTTTTACTGAAGTGGTCATTTATTTTTGACTTTCATTAAAACAGATCAGGTATAGTAAAGAGTTTTGAAAGCAAATTCAATTTGATATTTGATTTTGCAAGGGCAAAGGTATTGAAAAACCTGGCAGTGGATTAGGATATACAGTCAAAAACATGCATAATGTGTACAGGACAACTAGCTTAAGAAGAGCATGCTTGCCAAAAAAATTAATTTCACGGTTGGACAGTCATTTAATGGATTAACAAATATGGTAAATCAATACCATAGTTTCGAAAGTGGACGATTTTGTGGAGATATTTTGAAACTTCCCAACTTAAAAGGTGGCGGGAAAACATGTCGGGAAAAATCATGGCGGGAAAAACTATGAACAGGAAATCTATAGTAGAAAGATATGTTATGAAGGGGATGTAAGGAAGAGAGTAACAAAATAATGATTATATCAGCTAAATAATTTTCTAGCCAAATGTTGTATATAGTAAAACTGAGAATAATAAAATATTAAGTTAACACAATGAATATTTATAATAAAATATTAAGTAAACACAAAGAAATAGATTTTTTGAAAGTTAACACAAAGTGTACAAACGTTTTCTTCCAAAAGTAATCAAAATAGAGGACAGTATTGGTTACGTTTAAAACCGGATAAATAAACTCTTAACAATTAATCCTCTGTTACGCCTGATGAGTGAGTGCGTTCAAATGTTACATTTTGAAATCTGAATTGATAATCGAATTTCGACAATAACCTTATATATCAATTGTCAGCTTTCTGCAGCCCTCACAGTCCTTGCAATATCTATTAATATTTTGTTTAGCGTAAGAGAATTAAAACTTCCGAACAACTGTCAAGGTATATATAAAAAAAATGCGTTGATGATATTCAATTCTGATTATATTCGAAAATAAATATTGTGTTAAAATAATATGAATTTTACACTCTTCTACGAATATAACATACAAAAATGAAAGTGTTTTGAAAGATAATATAAAAATGTAATGCATGTCTTGTATAAAAGTATTGAACACAAGTAAAAATTTCTATGAACTGATTTATCAGCATTAAAGTAATAGTTAAAAAAAAAGTTCAAAAATAGCCACGTAAACATGCAGAAAAATCGTATTGAACAACGAGAGTGGAACAATTTTATACAAATTGCTTTCTAAACATCTGTTAGCGTAGTCTCGTTTCTCTTCTGTTGATGTGTTCTTTTATTTATATGATAGAGTCTCAGTGAAAAAACCCTCAATTAACCCTGGTATTAAAGTATTATCTCGTTTTATATACAGTGTTAGGAATGTTGCATTTTAAAATGATTCGTTAATATCTGATATTTCAAGTAAATTTCACAGAAATATATCTATAACAGGAATTTTATACTTGAATGGTGATTGAACTATATATTCTTCGATCATACTCTGACATTATAAACAAAATCGAACTTTTAAAATACTACAACTTTTGGATAAGCAAAATTATTCCACCACTAATTGCAAAAAGATGTCCTAAAACACAATTCTAACTTATAAAAATAGGTTCGTGATATTTGTGGCCTTTCCGTACTACGTCATTTCATTTTAAGTAAATATTATTTGAAAAATAATATATTTGGTTATATATTGAAGTTCATTTGGCAACGAAAATTCTGCCACTTAAGCAATTAATTTTTTAAATTTTCTGATATGGGATAGGTCGACACGCCATCTAAACTAGATACGAGAAAGTGTCGCATAATCAAATTAACTCTTATTAAGTTTCTACGATACTTCGATATCCATATTTTAAACGTCATAATTCTTGTAAGTTAGATGTTGAATAACACTGAAAGATATCTAATCCGATTAAAACTCTTTATAATGAAAGTTTATGTAGTTAGCAGACAACCAACTTATTAATTTTACGCCTAGGAAAATCGACTAGGCAAGGTATTTATGTTGTGAAAATTCATATCTATATTTCTAATAACTAGTTTTAAAGGGTATGTATGGGTCTTAAGTGTTTCAACTTTCATAATACTAAAGCTTGTATAGAACTTACTTCCTTGCTCTCGTGTTTAATGCATTAATTTCATTATAATTAGCTAATGTTTACTGGACAATCATAACAAGACACTGTTTATATACGGTGTTAGCTTTTGAATAAAACTTGACCTTTTCCGACCCATCGAACCTTTTCACTCAACCTGACCGTGAGAGTGAAAAGGTTCGATAAAAACAAAAATAAAAATTTTACCTTATTAAAATATGAAAATTATTCGACCGTTTAAAGTTCGTTCACATCTTGATCAAATATAGTAAAACACCTTCAAATTTTGATTAACGATCAAATGAAATTCATCCTAAATTTTAGTTTTGGATAAGTAAAGAATATTTCGGAAACCCATTGCACATATCTCGCAAAATAAACTTTTATTTTACTCAACGAAATGGCTTATTAGACCCTATTTATCGGCACTGTACAATACTTACAGACATTAGTCTATTTGCACAGCGCGGGTACTTACCGGTAACTCTTATTTACTCAGCTAATAACATCTGAAGATGAAATGCTCTTAGTGTTATGTAACGAAAGATTTGAAAGGGATGGAAGTCTAAGGAAGAAGTGTTTGCATTATATATTGACTATAGAGGTAGTATCTTCTTGTCACTGCTGTGATAGGCGAAAGTTATTTAATATTAATGTAAAAATTTTCCTTAATTTTAAAATGTTTTTCTTTGAAATTTCACGTCAAACAAAGAAATGAAATAATAGAAAAATGTTTGTGCTCGTTTCTTATATATACTCGACACTATTTACTTAATACATTTTAAAATATTATTTAAAAGGACCTATTTCTTTTTCATTGGCATATAGAATTAATTTTCTTTTAATTTAAGTTACTTTATTAGGTGATTGTAAGAAATTTATACCCGAGGAAGAAGATAAAGCTTTAACACAAAAACAAGCAAATTTAATAAGAAATTGGTTATTTTGTTGCATTGAAATAAGGTGAAACAAATATGGAATATCACGTAATTTAAAAAAATGAATATTGCTTTGCATTTTCTGATTAATTTAATTAAAGTGGGTATTTATTACTTAAAATAGCTGTGAACAATTATTCAATAAAATGGTAATTGGTTCATCAAAGCTGACAAATATTCTGCTCACCAATGAGACTATATTAGATGTCTTTTGTATTTGGAGTTCTATCTAATGTTTTGCACTAGCAATGTTTTGCAATATAAATCTTTTATCCGTACACAACTTTATACGAAGACCAAATTTGCGCTATCAACTTAGTGATCTGTTAGTTCTGTTCATCGTAATACATTAAGTAGACATAGATATAACCTAGCATTTCTTTAGAAATTTCCAAGCGATTTTTAAAACCATAACTTTTGAAATAAAATAGATTTTTTAAACGAGCTCTCAGTTTTGGTGTTACATGTAAAATATTTCGAAAACTTTTCGAAATATTGTGAAATATGTAAGATGTATATTATAATGTATTGCAAATATTGAGAACGAAAATTAATTATGGATTTCAAAGCATATCCAAGTATAATTTTTTTTCATAAAATACTCCACAATCAAAGAAAAAACCTTCTACGTAATGAATATTTTGTATCTAATTACTTCAGCAAAAATTTCGTAATAGTAACAAACAGAGTAATTATAATTAAAATTTATATACAGACAATCTAATTACCCTCACACGTGTACATTTTACACTTACTTCTATTTACAGAAAGTGCTTTCGTGTTCCTAAACAAATAATTTCAAATTACACTCAATTTTATATGTGTTTCTAAAGTAGCTTCGTACAATATTGACTGCGGGTATCCAATTAAAATTTAAGGAATTTTTGTTTTGAGATTCGTAGCGAAAAGTCCAAAAATACAATTGCTTATAATTTCAATTTTATGAAATTTCCGGCAGATACGGTAGATTTGCGTAAATATATAAAACTAAAAAAAAATCAATTTCTTTATGCTTCCAAACATCCAATATGGTATGCGCCAAAGTGGGAAATACAAATAAATTTATCAACGATTGAGGTATCATTGAAATGATTTTTAAAATGTTTTCTAAAATATTTACCATTTTTAAAGTTATGAATATCAAAAGGAAAAATATGAACCCATAATAAATTCACTCACTTGTCAATCTGTCAGTTTTTCTGTGCGCCTGTAACAGCTGTTATGCCTCATAAATTTGAAATTTAAATAAGCATGGATTTCGTTAAAGAGGGCAAATGAAAACTCAGAAATTTTTTTTTGTGTCAGTTACAATAACTTTTTATAAATTCGAAGTTTTTTAATTAAGAACTTTAAGTAGTTTTAAATTTATATAATTATTTAAATATTATGTTTTACCACATTTGAATCCATTACATACAAATATGGTTAAAAATAATATCGGTATTAACAAATTGATGAAAAGTCTTTATACCCTTATTAATGCAAGCATACGCAGAACCGTCGTAAAGGTATATCCGCAATAATATTTTTTCACGTTTTATAATCTCGTTTAAATTTGGACCTGTATTTTCACAGTACAATACTATTACTAAAATTACTAAAGAGCATATGTTTACAGGATAAACTCAAAAAATATAATAAATACAAAATTCCTAATTTTAACATTAAGTAATATACATATATACATATTAATAAATAAATGAATATATATATATATATATATATATATATATATATATATATATATATGTATGTATACACATACATATATATATGTATGTATGTATTTATATACACATTCAATAATATTACACTAGCTGTGCCTGCGACCTCGTTTGCGTATAATCGGGAAAGAAATTTTTTTCACTTTATTGCTCCTGGTTATGTACTGTTACCACACAAAATTTAATAAAAAACCGTTCAGTATATTTTCCTTGATATCCGCTCAAAATAATATAGAGACAGACATTATTATTAAAAACAATTTTACTGGCTTATATTATAATTTTACATGCTAAATGAATCACTATTTAAAATATTTACAAAGAATGAAATTCACTCTGTTACAATTTTAATACGAGCATAGATAAATAAACATTGAAGATTCTTCGGAAAGAGCAATCGGCCACAAATCCGGTGTCCCATTTGCTGTGCAACCTATTACAACTTCCAACATACAGTAAATATACTTGTTTATTATGTATACATTCATTATTATTATGTATACATTCATTATTATTATGCGTATTTATTATGTGTACGAGTTTCCAAACCCGTTTGTTCTTTATCTCGAAGAATAACTGCGGTCACCATAAGCCCGATGGATAATTTTATCTCAGATAACATTGAGCCTTCTACAGCGAACGTCGAAATATAATTGTATTAACGGAACAGAAAATTATATAGATCTGATTAAATAAATACGTTTGCTTACAATCGAGATTGTAGGAACACTATGATTATACAATAAGTGTTTAAATAATTAAGAGACCGTTTTTAATTAACTGCTCTTTTTGTAGTACAATTATTTGTTTCTCCGAATAAAAAATAGTTAGGTTAGTCAAGTTCTCAGATATTCTCCTATTATATATAAACTATTAGTGATCCAGTATATATGTCATCATTGACTTTAGATGTGATTTAGAAACGTCGTTTTTGAGTAAATTAAATAGATATTTTGATGAAATTTCATTCACTAGCTGTTCGCATGACTTAGTTTGCATAAATCTTTAGTAGACTGAATTATGTTAATTGTGAGATTAATACATGTAACATTGTTTGTTATAATAACTATGAAACTACAATTTTTCAAATAATAACACTTTTATTTTACCGCGAAATTGTGATATCTTCTATTCATTTGTTCATTGTAATCATTTAGAGTTTTTGTAAGCAATATTCTAGAAATAGACTGCAAATATGAGGATGACGAATTAGCAAGAATGTCGACCAATTGTAATGGCTTCTCCCAATCATCACAAAGTCTGTGAAGTGGTACGTGATACCGGCATTAGAGGGGACTGTAGGAAGGTGAAACAGCGTAGAGTTGCGGATCGATCTCCAAGGCACATAAAATTGCATTCAATTGAGTTATTTGCAAGCATGTATATTTTATTCTTACGTAAGAGTTTGACGTAATAATTAGTTATGAAATAAAATTTTTCTTTCAAATGAAATCCAAAAAAATTTAAAAAAATTAAAAAATTGAAATTAAAAAAAAAATGAATATTATTTTCCAGCTACAAAAAAAATGTGGTTGAATATATTATTATGCCAAATTTAAAATTTATACATCAAAATATTTTTGAGAAAAATTGCTTTTAACGGCAGACAGACAAATGAACATGTGGGTGCTCTTAATTTTGTTTTTTCTTGTGAAATACGAAATGTTAAATATTAATATTTCCTCTCATTTAAATATTTTAAGTAATTCACTGGAAATATTTTGTTTAGTATTAAGTATATAAACCAATTTTCGTCAAGTTTTGTTTTATAATTTTTTATTAACCTATATTTTACAGGCGTAAAACATCTCAAAAATGTGAAATTTATCCGATAAATATTATCTATTAAAATTGTTTTTTCCTCATTATTTTAACTTTAGCCCTTTCTAATATAGGAAGGGCCTCCCCCTTCCTGATTCTGATTTCTTAACTAATTTTATTTTCTCGAGACTCGAGAATTCTCGATTGAAAATACCCAGGAATTCTCGAGAATTCGAGAGAAATTCAAAATTTCAGTAAGCCTGTTGAAAATACAAAACAAAACGTGTATCATCAGTCAGTAACATTTATTATGTAATAAGTCTTCCTCAGTTAGCTATGGAAATAAAAAATAATTCTCATATTAAATAATAACAACAATTGACAGTCACAGAGACCAAATCACCTCTCTAATTTCCTATAATGATGATAATGAATACAAAATAACTTACAATTTTGGAAAATAATTTTATTTATTCATACATTTTTTTAATAGGCTAGAGCTGTACTAGAGCTATGGAGTGTTTTAAATAATATAATAAAGGAAAACAGAATTAACAAAAGAATAGCAATACCAATTGGATGAAATTCGAGGGGTAGATTCGATAAGTCTTATCCCACTCTTTTTGTTTATAAAATATGCTTTCAGAAATGTAAGAGTATTTATTGCAATATCTGAAAGCCGGTTTCTTCTTTTTGATACAATGCTTCTACTTAACTAAAACACGCGATCGTTTCCTGGGAAGTAGGTTTTATGTCGCATCGTGATCGTACTGCTTCGGTTTTTAAAAAACTACTAATAAATTTACAATTTTCTCTTGTTCTTGTGGTTCTGAAATTTCTTCAGTTTTCAAATTCTCGATCCTGTTTTTCTCGTCTTAACTAAGGCCAAATTTCTCGGAAATTCCCGCTTCAAAAATTCTGATTCAGAAACCCTAAAACACAGTCATGTCTTTTTATATTATATGCCTAAAACTTGTACAGATGAATTTTCAGGGAGAAATGTGACAAAGAACGTGTTTATTATGTACCATGGAGGTTCTTTGCATAAAACTGAATATATTTGAAATACCTTTTAAAAAAATTAAAGTTTCATCGATTAAGTCGTAAGTTTGAAAGGGATGATTTTGTGCATCAAACTAAGTAGATTAATTAACGCTGTAAAATTGCCCCTTATTGTTTTTTTTCAATTACCAAGAAGTTTTATTCCAATGTATAATATTTCAGTAATAAGTTTTTATCCAAGATACGAAACTTGAATTTCACAATTTCTGCTTATACAACCTGTACTAGTATAACCAAAAAAGATAAATTTCACATCACGAGTAATTCTCTTTAATATACTGTTCTAGTTATGATCCTTGAAGGGGAAAAAATGATGGTGTAATTAAAAAAAAAGACTAAGCACAAGCCTGGTTAACGCATCGAGGATTCGGTACCATTTTCAAGTGAAATTACTTATTTTATCTTCAATCGTAACAAATATGAGCTTCCTAGCCTAGTAAATATTCAATAATACCTGATGTAATTGAGTAGGCGGATATATAATTACCGTGAATATATCTAGAATAATTTTTATATTTCTCCTACATCCTTTCCGTACGTTCCTAAAAACCATATTATTTTCATAGCACTAGGTTCAGTCTCGGAAATGAGATGTGGGTGAGAATATTTTTTTCCTTTATATTTGTTAGTATATCTTTGTAGGTATATTTTACATGAAATTACTAATAATATACTAAAAAAATTATGAAAAAATATTCAACACCCTTGTCACGGTATATATGAAAATTTAAAAGAAAAATTATTTTGTTTTAATTATTTTCAAAATTAATTTAATTCGATAATTAATTTGGTTTACTCACTATATATGTATTTATACTTGTATCCTTTTTATTATCCATAATGGGATGATTTTTTAATAAACACAAAAAAGAGACCCTTTTAACTGTGCCTATCTAATATATAAAATGGGCCTCACAATACAGCTGAGTGGTTGAGGCATCAAAACGTCACAGATAAACGAAGAAAAAAACTTGCTATGTAAATTTACTACAGTGTCTTTATTTTTCACTAATGATAACATTGACTTATTTTCAAGTCCAAAAACAATACACTAGATAGGTTTTTCACGGCTGTCAAATTAAAGTAGATGATATTGGCGCGGATGAATAATATGAGATAGAAGTACAAGTGATTATTTCATATGATGATATTATAAACATTAATTTTGTCATTTTGTCCATATTCAATAAATATTTTATTTACTTTGATAACCATGTTATTTAAATAAAAATATTTATTTACAAATTAACTACTAAGTGACTATTATAATATGAAAGTTCTGAAAATTTACCAGGTAACGTTAAAAAGTAAACGATTTTCCATCGGTCAATTATACGGATTTACTCATTGTTTCCAGATTAAACGACTAAGTGAAAAAAAAATTATTTTCTTTTAGTTTAAATAATTCTGAATAACCCATATATATTGGATAGGGGATGTGGCACATACGAATATTATACTACCAAATTTTCTGAATTGAAAAATTTTTAAAAAATTTAAAAACTTTTTTTTACAATTTGCATTGTTTATATTACTACCGTAGCTGGGACCATTTAGGAATCAAAAATTTTTTTCATATATATATATATATCTATATATATATATATATATATATATATATACATATATATATATATATATATATATATATATATATATATATTTTATATATATATATTTTTTTTTTTTATTTATATGTACATATATTTAAATTTACATTTATATATATTTAAAAGAAGTAAAAATAAATGCCAGAAATACGGTTATACTGATATTTTCCTTCGGTTATTACAACCTGCTGACAGAGTTACGAAAAATTCACAATGAGAAATTTGAGTAAAGTTGTTTTCATAATTTCCTAGTAACATATACACATTAAATTTCATAACAATGTTTTTAATAAACACACGTAATATTTTCGAATGTGGTGTTTCCATTCAATACAATAATTCTACACAAGTTTCTATTCACTACAATGATCCGTCATCCATTACATCCATGAGACATTTTTAAATAACACCTAATATCGAATAATAAAAGTTCTCTGCTATAAATGGCAGCCAAGAAAGAGATGTTTTGCATCAAATAAATCATATTTTATCAAAAAAGGACAAAAGAACGGAATCCCAAATAAAAATAAATATAACTCTCTTCCAGTACGTAATCCCAATTACTTGTTAATGAATATTATATTCGAAAATGTCCACAAATGCAGCCCTTAATACCGCCATTGTAATTCACGAGAGTTTTTGTATCCATGGCCTCTTTTTAACTACGTTAAGCCACTTTTGCGACCCAAATAAACAGTTCATTTTGTATTAAATTAATTGTGCAGGCAAAGGGTCCGCTTTTAATCGTGTTTTTGGGTGGTAAAGGAGAATATTGTTTTGTAATCAGGAAGGGTACCTTTTTATTTGGCAAATGTTACAATAAAGTTTGCATTTAATATGTTTTTTATGAAACTGGCTGTTATAAATAATTTATGGAGATTTACTCCTGGTCTGGGTAAGGGTCTGAAAATAAAATATTTGCTTTGTTTTGATTCACATCTTATTTGGCTTCAAAAGAAAAAAAAACTGTACCATTTTATACTTGTAAATACGCGAAGAGACTTGCTTTTACCTGCGTAATTTTTTATCCCATTACATCCTTACATATAATAAAACAAAGTCGTTTCCCGCGTCTGTCCGTCCCTCTGTACGCTTAGATCTTTTAAACTACGCAACGGATTTTGATGCGGTTTTCACTATCATTCAGGTAATTGCTTCCAGATGATTTATAGGTATTATAAATAGACGTTATATTTACTGAAAATATAAAAAAGTCTACGTTTAAAAAAAATTGAATTTTGGGCGCTTTCATTGCTAACCTTGACTAAACTTTACGAGATACATCAAAATGTTGTACTCTGGAATTGTGTATCTTTAAAATATCTACAAAAAAGTCGGCGATGGCATATATCTATATCCTAAGGATAACCCACAGTGACCATTTTTGTGCGATGAATATTTTTTTTGTGGCTTATACTTTCGAATTAAATAATTTGATTAGATTGGGCATTTAATTTAATTTTCTCTTAATTGCAAACGTCGTAAATAAAGACAGCTTGTAGTATATTCTAATAACGGTTATATTATTAATAGCTCCAGAATACAATAGTTGATTCATTCTAAATTTTGATATTTTTCGTACAATATTGTGAAATATAAGTTTATTAAAAACCAGTGTTGAAAAAAATTCAAAAGTGAATAGAAAAATAAGCCAGTTGTAGGCTTCTAAATTTGAAGATACGGGTAGAGTTGGATATTTTCCTGTCTCATTTCCTTTCGTAGAATATAATGTGCAATATTAAAAATGACAAGATAGTTTTTATTAATTTGGAAGCTTGGCAACATGACTTACCTATTGGAAATTTAAGAATAATATAACAGAATTATGCAATGAAAATATTTCGTTTTTTTTTTCACAGCAGAATTGTGAATTACACACTACAAGAATAAAAGAAAACAAATTGTATAGGAACAGATAAAATTGTTCATGTACGAACAAGAAGTAATCGTTTCCATATTATATTGTGATTTGATAAATAATGACCTAATAAAAATTCTAGTAATAGTTACGTGCTTGTATTTTTAATATATTAAAAAAGTATGCGTGATTAAAAATTGTGATAACGAATCTTCAATTGTTAAAAAAAATTAAATTAATTATTCACATCGAAACTTACTATTTTCCAAAATAATGAAAAATATCTGCAGTTAAATATAATTAAAGTCACTCCTGGTTCTCGAAATATTTAGAAAAACAAAGTAGCAAAAGGTAGATTTTGATTTTCTCCATAACATTCTTCTCCTTGCTTCATACACTAAAGGGGCATCATGCACAAAAAATATTAACCTACGTGAATATTCGATGATTTATACGAAATAACTTGTACAAGTCAACTCGACAATGTTCTGCTAAAATAATGCATCCATCACATTTTACTATGTCGCCATTTATGAAGGAAAATGGGTGTTGTAATGAAAAAGTTCCGCTTAATCTTTTATGAAGTAACTCGTCTAAGACGTTTTAACTCTGCAGCTATATTTATGGATATTTGTAATTATGTAACCTACTGAGAAACTAATAAAAAATATCCTAACTCGATTATCAATAAACAATTCGAGTGTTAGTTGAAATAACACACAGAAGCCTTGGTGTGGACATGGCGAAATGGAAGCATTAAACAATATATTCTGCTTCCGTAAATATTTACTTAAACTTGTCATTTCCAGTTCAATATTTTTTTTAAACTGCTTTACTAACTACTATAGAAGTAGAATGCAGAAAAAAACGCAAGTTACCAGTTCCGTAAATAAAAGTTTTTGTGTCTGCACTGAAAATTAGCAAAAACTAATTTAAAACCATAATTATTATGTATGTCCTGAGAAAAACGCAAAAAGTCATGGGGCCTGCCGACAGAAGTGAAAACTTAAAACTATGAAATAACAGTGGTTCTATAAAGTTTTATCGAGCAACTAGAAATGTGTCTTACCACGCTAGTAAAATAACACTTAAGCCACGTTAAAATACTTATAGCCGGATGTGTTGCAGAGGTCAAATATTAAAGAAAAAAAATAATATAAAATGTTTAAACACAAATATTGACACAAATATTGGAAATATTTAAACATAAATGTTTTTGTTTTTTAAACATAAATATTTTTGTTTTTGTTATTCAGTTTTATATGTAGAAATGTTATTCAGTTTTATATGTAGAAACATTAACATATTTAACACTCACTGTTGTACTGCAGTACAACAGTGAGTGTTGAAGCACATTTAAACAATTAATAAAATATCAGATATCCTACCAAAAATCACTAAACGGACCTAAAGAAGAATTCACTTAAAAAAGGCTTTATTCTCAGTATAAGAACATGAAGTCCAATGAAGAGACTCAGAGTGATTACTTTGGTGTTTGAAATAAAACCGACTTACGCCCGCAGAGACACATTTTTAAATAAATTCAAAACTTCCAGAACCATAGACTGTTAATATACATTGTTTTTGCATTCATTAAAATAATTTATTTACTAGACAACCCGATACGTCTGAATATTTGTTAATATACATTTTTTGTAAATATATGTACATATGTGTGATTCTTGAAAAGAACATTTACCTAATATGTTCTATTCAAGACTCTTTTCGAAAGTAGTAGTCGGGCGCGTGATAAAGTAAACAAGTTTAAGAGTTTATTTTGAAGATTCTAGAAGGTTCTTTAAACTTTATCTGGATATATGTGAATCATTGATTTAAATAGTGTTGAAGCGATGAGGATTAGTTTGCAATAATGACCAACTATTCTCTGACACATTTACCAGTATTATAATTATTAATCTTTCACTTCTTGAACAATGAATTTACGTATTATCCTTAAATGCACGTATTTTCCTTAAATGCACGAGTTCAAATAAAATTTTCCGCAGTGGCGCTTTTATTTAGATGTAGCTAAATTTAAGGGTTCGTATAAAAATAGCTAGTGAAATATAAAAAATTAATAGTTTAGTTGCCAAATAGTTAGAAATCACATACAGCCGTGGCAACTAGGTGCACCATTATAAAGTCAATGACAGATTGAACATTGTAATGAATAGTCTAGTCGTGAAATTTTATTTCAGTACAAATCAACATGATATTAGTTACTTGTATTATTATTAAGTAATTGTAACTCCAGTGTAACCAGGGATAAATACAACAAATACGTTTTAGTGTTTCAATTCATATTTCATTAAACTTGTATAACTTTAATATATATGCTACGAGTATACTTTATTGTAGAGTTATTCTAAGACGGTCAAAAATAAATGATAGAAAGTAAATATTATGTTAAAAAAAAACAGAAAGGTAAAATATATAATGTTCATCTCATCATTGATGTCATTATCGTTATGATTTGGAGTTACCTTCCCAGTTTAACTGGTTCCATAGTAAATAATCTAAAAAAATCGCAGTTTTCAGTAAACTTCAAGCTCACTCAAAGAAGATTGAAGATACGAGGTTAAAGTTTTATAAATAGCAAGATATTTTACTAATTTTCAATATAACATACATAACATTTGTCTTTTTATAAGTAATATTCTATACTTTTAACACCAGGCCCATTTTCATACGTCTACCTTAGATCCATAATTTATTTTGTTTAGACCTATTTTCCATTGAGCGACTAGCAGCGAGCGGCTTACCGCGCGTAATTCCTATTTATACAAATAAGTCATATTTCATACCAATAGACGCGGCCGCGACTCGGAAGTAGTCGCGACTGCAAAAAAACACGCGGCCCTAGTAAATGCGCGGCTCAAAATCTGCATATAATTACACCTCAATGCCCACTGTGCGGCTAGCCGCGCGCAACTGAACGGCCTGCATCATTTTGCTATCATCAGTACTTAGAGTGGCGTGAATAAAAGAAGATGTTCTTCGTGCACAGGACAACATGATGCAAGATTTGATAAATGTAGAAGAGTTCATAAGAAAAATGCAGTGTCTAATTTGAGTTGTAACACCCGTTATTAGTAGCCTCAGCTTTGATAACAATCCATCAAAAGAATTTATCCGCATTCATGTGAACTTGAAAAAATTCGTGCCGTGTTCCCGTAAATTATTATAGAACGAATAAAATGCACCCTTTGTTTTCTTAACAAAAGGTGTATGCAAAATCTACGTATACGTTTCATTTTTGTTAACAAGACAAAGTTAAATAGAGACATGTCATTTCTTCGAGGTGCTTTTTAAAAACGAGCTGATGATGTTATTTGGGGCATACAGTCGCGGGCCACCAGCTACGGTTGCTCGCGACTAGTCGCTTAGCGGAAAATAGCTCTTAGAACTATCTTAGAGGCGAATAGAGGGAAAGACAGTTTTATCACATTAGTAGGTTTGTTTATTTTTACTAGTAGGTATTTCAAGAGAGAATTAATGTGTGCGCAGAAACAGATTTACTCAAAAATAATAATAAATCTTAAGCTGAAAAATGTTTGTTTCCCTGTTTCATCTCACACCGGACCTATATGATATGGCTCATCTTTTCACTATATTACTGAACTAAAATTGTAAAATTAAATGTCTTCCTTTGGTCTAATCAACATCATTTAGACTCAGTAAAAAAAAATTCTTTTAGATGATATTGTTTAGAATTTTATTCAATTTGTATTTTGTTTCACATTGAATTTTTTTTGTGTCTTTCTTACATATTAAATACTTATCTAGTTAATGTTTGTTACTAATGTAGTGTCTGTAAATTTTAGTATAGTTTTAGACACTAAGTAATAATGGTAGTAGGGCTATTATTTCTTTTTTACTAGGACGATAACCATTTGCAAAATCAAATTGAATATTAATCTTTTTAATAATTTATCCTCTATCCAATAATTTATCCATTATCCAAAAAGAAAATCTCAATTTTCTGAATAACTGTGAAATATTGTGTGTGGTAAAGAAGTATCGCTTAATAGTTTTATGTTATTAGGGTTAATTTCTGAAAAATTTCCGGGTTTTTTCTACAAAATTCGTCGTTGGGTGAATTCTGTCTTAATAATCATAGTCATTTTCTCTGAGTTTATAACCGCAAATTTGTATTTTGTTGCACATTGATTGATGACACTAAATTTTTTACCTAATTCGCAAGTACTTCTCATTTCATTCACTAGAGCATATTTTTTCACTACAGAACACGAGACCTCCTTAAGATTTGATGTGATTCACAATGCGATATCCAACACAAATACAAGAACGATTAAATGTAGTGACCTAATTTGTCGCTTGTCTTGATTTTTTTTTCTCTTATAGTAAGTAACTAGTAATCTGTTTCCACAATTTTTCCAATTCTCTATGTGTTTTTAGCTTTGCACATTTTAATTAAAATTTATTATTTCTTTACCATCAGCAAACTACATATATTTCAAATTCGTTGAGCTATTAATTTTCACTCCTCCCATAAAATTAAACAGAGTTTGATCATAAAAAGACCTTTAATATTTTATTAGAATAGTCATTATCTTAGCGAATCCTGGAGAGTTTAGGTATGATGGGAATTAGTGTGTCCTTCCTGATACCTCATTTATGTTTAGATGTATTTTATTGCGTGTCGAATGGAGTTATCTTGGTTTTTAATCCAATTATCAAAAGCATTCCGCTAGTCTCGTTGAAGGTTTTTAAATATTACTGTATCAAGTAAATATTTTAAAATTATATTTATACAGTTTGATTTTTTGGCACTCCTCGTATTGTAGTACCACACTTTTTAAATATTTCAATAAAAGGAGTCTGGTGGAGTAATTTTGGAAGCCAAATATATTAGTTTTGTGGAAATATGTAATTGATTTTTAAGGAAAGTCTGTTGCAAAGTTTCTTATTAAATTAAATGCATAATTAGATTTTTTGAGAAATACGTGTGAAAATATATAGCAGTCGTTATACATTTAGGAATATAAAACAGTCATTACACAGTGCGTTTTGGAACTACTTAGATACGAATTCACGAATTTCCAGATGTAATTATCTTCAACAGAAATACAGTGGCAGATTTCAATGTTTGGAAAATTGTAAAAAAAAACTACACCTCTAATACAAAGTAGGTTTATTTTAACTTTATAAAAACAAATACGGATTTCATTTTTTTAAAATCACGTTTTCCAAATGGCTGCCATCGAGTCTGACACACTCTTCGAGTCTAGCACGCGTGTTTTCAAAAACGCGTTTGCAGAGCGACTGGGGTTTCCTACTGACTTCGGCTCGAATACTTTCTTTAAGTTGTGTCACAGTGCTCGAATTTGTTTTGTAAACAACGGATTTTAAGTATCCCCATAAGAAAAAGTCGCATGGGCTTAAATCGGGTGACCTAGGTGGCCACGTTACGGTAACATTTCGGCACATGTTTTTTTCTGGAAATAACTGCCGCACTGCATTCATGGACACATTAGCAATGTGAGCTGTAGCCCCGTCCTGCTGGAACCATGTGTTTTGGTTGAAGGATGGACAATTCTGTAGTTTTACTGTGAAAAGTAATTTACCATCTGGGCATATCTCTCCGAATTCACAGTTACAGTTTGGCCACGTTGATTTTCAAAGAAATAAGGCCCTATGATTGCAGATGCAGACATGGCACACCAGTCTGTTACTTTAGGCTTATGTAAAGGCTCTTGATGCATTTGTCATGGGTGTGTCATCTTTGCTAATAGCCCACCTGATGATGTAATACAACGAAACCTAGGTCGTGGTAAAGAAATTAAAGAAAGTAGAAATAATACTACATCACGTAGTTTTATTTAATTGTCCTAAAAAAATATTGGGATAATTTTGCTGAATATTATGTCTGTTGACACTGCTTAAACGTTATATAAGAATACAAGTAACTCTGCTTCTATTTAACTTAAATAAGTTCACGAGGTAAATAAGAAATTTCTTATTTTTTAAATGTGTTTAAAAAAGGCATAATACGAATAACGCTTTGTCACAAAATGTTTTTGATAAAAAAAATGTAATTTATTTTTGTACAACAAAAGAAAGCCTAGTCTGAAATATATTATATTTATATATAATACTCCCGATTACTGAAATGATTTTGGTGACAAATATTACTACATCAGAAAATTTTCTCATTTTTGTTTATACAGAAACATGCTGAATGCATCTTGAAAGGTCTCATGGCAAATATTACGATAAAGCCCAGAATTAAAACACTGAAACATAAGCTTTCAAATTAAAATCACATTATTTCAAAACAATTAAAATAAGTCATAATCCCCAACTCGAATTTATAAATTTGCAATCTTGCTGTCGGGATCGGAAGTACTATATCATAGCAAAGATATCCGAATGAGATCAAGGCTATATATTCAACTACGAAAGCTTTGTTGAGAGGAAGGCTATCTACTAAGTTTGAGATTGGGATGAGAAGTAATACCGTCAATTTAGTTATGCAAACAAGATCGGGGACAAAGATCAAGTCGCGTACGGATTTTGATTTTATTACACATTTCCTTTTTAGTTCGTAACTTTACTCCTCCTCCAAGCAAATATGGAACATATCCTCCATATCTGTGCCAGCATATGGAGGATACCCGTGTGTTCGTACACATAAAAGGTGGATCTATAGAAGTGCATACTATATTTTATGCGTGAGAAAAATATTTTACATAGTTTTAAAATTAACTATTTAGAATGAATGATTTTAATATGAATATGATTTTCATACTGATGAGATATTTCCATAATCGCTTTTAAAATTATTTTCAAATCGATCGGTGTTAGAAAAGAAAGATTTTGAAAAATCGTCGAAATTAAAATAGCTTGCCGAACATCGATAACCGATTAATACTAAACTATAAGTATTGATTTTCATAAGTATGTTTTTTCAGCTAAGTGAGAAGAAAAATGAAGTAAATGACTAATTTATATGATTATAGGTAAAACAATAGAACGCTATAGAACAAATATTATGACTATATCTCTGTTTTTTATAACACGTTCAGAAATGACATTCGATATCAATATTAAAGAAGAAATTTATACAACTATGTATTTGTAATTTGTTTAATTCTTGTGTGGATTAATTTTATAAACCAATATTGCGAAAATTCAAAGTTTCATTCATGTCATCAACGTTAAAATCTTTACTTTATCCGATAATTTTCGGCATTTACTTGTATGTTAAAGCATTGAAACATGCAGTCGTTACGTTATCCCATCATTTACATTTTTTATGTTAAAACATAGGCATGCATCACTTCTTAATAGTACTTTTCAAATTAAAATGAACTTATTCAATAATGCATGTCCACAAAGTACTGTCTATTCGTAAGTGTCAATGCAGAAAAATACATTAAAAGATTATTCGTTCTTGCACCACATACTCATCAAATATTGTCATTTAGTTCACTTATATTGGTAACGTATCCTGTAGCACATTTACCAACCTTCGTTCCTTTGTGATTGCACGCCACTATTTAATAATTGCTTATCGGGATATATTGAGATATTTTCATAATCGAATAATCTCGTTAGTAATGAACATAATCGACCACCATTATCTAGAATCAATATTTATACATGAAAAAAATTCATAATTACATTAAAGCGTACGAGAGACGAAATTAATTGTCAGTATTAATTTTGACGTCTCTATAAGTCCCTACTCTTTGCTAAGACGTTACGTGTAAGCTTTCAGTTGAGATGCGCGAAGCTTTTCAGTTAAGTGCTGTAAGTGTGTCGTCGTATTTCACGCATAGACTTTGATGTCAATTCGGTGTTCACCTTCACCGCTAGCTAAAGTGACACAATAAAGCTGCCTGTAATTACTTTTAGAAATTTAAATAATGTATTTAACCAGTTTTATATTTTATCTTACTCTAAAATGTGGCGAAATGAGATTTATATAAACTTTAAGTAATCCTCAATACAACTACAAACGTGAAGGTGTATTTATTTTTACCTTAAAATTTCGAAAAAGTGGTCATTCTAGTAGACCAAGCATTTGGGTTAAACTATTATTTATAATTTATGATGAGGTTTGAATTGAAAAAAATTTTCAAAGTTTTATGCAATTCCTATTTTTTAAATTCTCATTAACTTATAAAGTTTTCAAATCTGTGCCTTATATTTATAATGGAAAAGAGTAGGCTTGCTTTTGTGAAAAGATATAGTACCATCGTAACATATTGTTAGTAGTGCTATTTATTAGGCATATTACTTACGATCAATTATTGTACATGATTATAATTAGAATTGTAATGTTATAAATTTTTGGCTTTCAACATTTATATGTAGTAATCGCAATCTAATTGGCACATGCATATTTTTATGACAAAATAATTTCTGTATTTAATCTAATGAAAAATCGAAACTAAAAGTTTATGAGAACATCGGAGTTCAACATACATTTTATCTAATTGTATATACTGAAGAATTATCTTGAAATTTTATTAAACTAGTTTTCAAACTCAGTGTAAGGACCATCGTCTCTTTTCCTGCTCACTATGAGAACAGGGTTCACTGTTTCTTAATACATTCTTCAGTATTTTATTTTATTGAACGCAACTATCAATAGTTAAAAAGTATTAACATTTTGAAAACTTTCTTATTTCTTAACCGAAATTGGATTACATGGGATGTCTCAACAATTACGTATGAGAGCGTGGCATATAATGAAAGATATTTTTCTTTGTTATCGCTGAGATAAAACCAATGAGTACTTTTTTGGATATGGTATTGATTTTACCATAAAACTGTAAAATGCAATGGATTGGCAAATCCAGAAATTGGTAGACATGTGACGATAGATTGAAAGGATGTTGAAAATATTCTTCTCACCGTTTGACTAAAATAATGTCAATCTATAATGCTGCAAGGACTCCACATTTTTACGAGCAGGGTTTATCAAGAAAAAATATTGTAATCCAGTATAATATGCAATCTCATTTTTACTATTTGACACATTATAGTTATGGATTGAAATATGTCTCAAAAGATCAGATAGTTAATTTGTATCTGATCTTAGATATGAACTCTCTTACTTGGGTAATTATAATGAAATTAATTTAACACAAATGAAAAGAGAAAACAATTTTCCAATCAGTTTCTCTTATCTTTTATAAATCTATCCTAATTTGCAATAATACTCATTAATTAGAAATTGAAATAAATTTTTAATTTTCGTTGATTTGCGAAATGAAATATGTGATTACAATATTATTATAATATAAAAAATGGTAAGTAAATATGGCTTTCCTTATGTAGATAGCGCCGGAATTATTAATTCTTTCTACAAAAATGTAAACAGAAATGTGTCTTATCCACTACACGTAAGCGTTTTCATGTCCCTCACAACTCTACAGAACAATATTAAAGCGTGCTATTAATAATGGATCAATCACTAACGATGGGTCATCTACGTTTCGAATGCTAAACTCTAAATCCTCTTATCCTAGTCCATTGCCTGTAGTTCGTATTCTAGTCCAATGGAGAACATCTGTTATTTATATTGATTTTAGAAAAATTAACGTTTTGTTTTTAGCGAAAACAAGGAAAGTTATAACTTTCGTTGCCATAAATTACGTCATTAAATACGAAAATATTATCCTTGAGACATGTTTGGATTGAAAATTTATTTCGCTAGCATGTAATAATTAAATTCGAGCCAAAATATTTCATCAATATTTATCTATGTAGTTTTCGGCAAACCTATTAATTTATTGACCAAAACTATTTAACATGTTGGAGTATATTTTTAAAAGACGATAAAATTATTGTTTGGACATTACTGTGGAAAAAAAATTATATTATAGAAACATTCATTACAAAATATTAAACTTTGTCAAATTTATTAGTTTTAAGTTATCGCTCGTCATTTGACATTTCTTTAATTGCAAATAGGCGTGAATGATATGCGAATAAAGTACGTTAAAAATTAAATAAGAACGAGCTTATTTATAGTAACATTTTTTTTCAGTTTACATATCATTCATTCGTAGTTTTTGTGCATTTAAAGTCATAGGTAAATATTTTATACCAAAAATAGGCTTCCTTTTTTGTCTCAACTCAACTGACGTTAAAATATATGTAGATGCGAAGTATGTATACTTATTATTGAACTCCGACCTTAACTTCAAATTTGTCAGTCTGAGGAGCTACTAACCCTTATGCTTTGGTATAGATCTTTAATCAAGGATATGTAATATTCAGGGACTACTCCGTGACTATCGTTCCCATTCCTTTGGTGAATCCGCGTTGGTTAGGGGTAATTTAGACAATTGTATTTAGTCGGTTTGCGGGGATAATTTCCTAAATTTTTAATGTATTGAACGTCAGTTTAATACCACGGAAGTTGCTGCAATTTGCCATATCCCCTTTCCAGACCTCTAATAGTATCTCGTCAGACCCAATTGCCTTCTTATTTTTAATTTTGGATAAGGTTCTCCTCACCTTAGATGTTGTGATTTCTTCAATAGGGTCTTCCGTTGGGGGAATTGAGTATAATTGTTTATGCGTAAATTCTAGTTTTTGGTAGTATTCTTGCCATCTTTTGTTCATATCTCCGTTCCAGGTCAGCTGTTTGCCAGACATATCTTTTATGTACTTGCTGCGTTTTACGTCTTTGTCTGTTTATTACCACTTTTTAAAGGAATTATTTTTAATCCTCAGTGTCACTTTTACTTCTCCATTTTGCTATGAAGAATATTTGTTGGTTTTTAGAATTCCCTTAAACATGCCTAAACTTATCTTCACACAGAAAGAATGGAGCTCATTCCACTAAGCATTAACGTTAGGCTTATCAGAACTTGAAAGTAAGTTTTCGAAACTTTCTTCGTCTCTTAGATAAAGGTGTCACCTTCTTAACATATTTGCTTATGTTATACCACTTTATGTGTGATTGTTCTTTGAGTCAATCTACGAGAACCAAAATGGGAGTTTTAAGCAATCTACTATTAGTTCATGTTGTTTCGTAAGAGCGGCCCCCAGGGCCGCTCTTGACCTTACAATCTTTAAAGCATTTAATTATTTCTATGTAGCAAAGAAAGTAATCTATTTGAGAGACTGACCTGCCACTTTTATATGTTGTTGACTTTCTTTTCTCAAAAAGTTTTTCTCAATAGCTAAACCGAATTGATTTCGACTATAGTTTTCCCTTCGACGTTTAAGGTACCAAATCCAAGGTCACCAAGGGCTGGTGTGTAATCTGACGCAGCACATCTTACTTACCCATTCAGGTCTCCACGATAATTCTCTTTTCTTCCATATATGTAGACTATATGACATCATCAAATCATCCCAGAAATATTCTTTCTCTTCCTGTGATCAGCTTGTGGAGCGTAGACTGATATGATGTTTAAGGAGCAATCATTGACCAGGACTATCTTTACACTCATAATTCTGTCGTTTATCATTTTTACATTAAATATTCGTTGCTTTAAATTTTGGTTGAGGACTACGCCGACTCCATTTCTATTGGATATTGTCCCATTGTGGAAAATTTGGTATTCTCTGCCAATGTCTCTAGACTTTGCACTTTTCCATTTAAATTCCCGCAGGCAGCAAATTTAATGTTCCCCATGTGTAAAGTCTCTGCAAATTCTTAGCTGTCTCCGGTCAGTGATCAGATATTCCACGAAGCTATACGCATATTATTAGCATTATGTCTAGTATAGTCACTTTTGGAGACGCCCTAGGGGACGCTCATTTTTATTCACATGTATTCGCCTATTGACCGTCACTTACGGGGTACGCCTTAGCCTCTTTATTTCTTTCTATGTAATGCTTTCATTGCACTTGGAAATTTTTAATTTGTTGGCTATAGTTTTTACGATCGGTTGCCACCTGGCGCTAAAGCCATAGTCCGTCTCATATACTTGGGCGCCGCCGTTGGCTTTCTCTTGTTTGACTCCTCCGCCGGAATAGCTTATGTGCGTCCTGGTCTAGCGCATAGTACTATCGTCGAACTTATTCCGAGCAGTTTGCTGAAAAGTTTCATGACAAAGTTACCTTCTCCGATCTCTTGGTCGGCGAGAGTTATTTTATTTCGCTCCTACCTTTCAAGTGCCGCTTGCGAGGCACATAGTGAACGTACCTCTATCCGCCAACTGGAGACGAGTTTTCTAGGGGCCAGGTTCCTCCGAGAACTAAATATAAATTAATGTAATGTAAAAAAGAATTAAAAGTGTTGAAAGAACAGGCCCAAGTAATAAATTTCCACATTTTCCTGAAAACTAAAATAAATTTTTATTTTAAGCTATACATAAATAAATTAATCTCACGTGTAAGCCAATTTTAAAAATTTTAAAAATTGCAATAATTTGCATTTTTACAAAAATTTTTCCGTTATATTGATGCATCTCTTAAAAGCATGCAGTAGTTTTCCGCATTATTCGGTGATAAATTTTATTAAATACTCAACTACTTTTATATAATCCAACTTAATAATTGCATTTGAAAAGAACTTTACAAGAGATAGTAATATCTGACATCACTTACACGAGTGAAACAGCAGACCATAGATATTTATAGCATATTATAAGTATTATCAACGTATGTTACCGAGCTACGTGATAATTAATTATCATACTGGCCTTAGTTTCAATACATGTATGTTATATTAATTATCGGGTTTATCCAGGGAAAAACTCTAACCGATACTACGGAAAGCACCAAACACTGGTGGAACGCATACTAACCCTCGAGAACTAACACCTTCCTAACGTTCGTCAATTGTTACTAAAAACTTTTCATGTATTCTAGGAAATAACTTCCAATTTGCCTATCCTTTGCAATTGACTTCCACAGATAGTGCCTTGGAATTTGTTTTGATTTTCTCAGTTCACAAAAAATATTAAAAAAACCTTAAGTAAGAATATACTACGTATTACAAATGATGCGAACATACTTAGACATATATTTACAGGTATATAGATTGCTATAAATGTTTTCAATAATATTAATAATCTTCATCACCATATAAAAATATCGTTAAGTATATATTTGACAGCCGTATAAATATCGAGCATTTCTCAAAAACCATGAAACTTTGTCGTTGCTGCCGTGTGTTGGGTTGATTACAAGGCATACGGCCTTATTCGCACGGCGTACCGCGGGCCCGCATTCAACTCCCGGCCGGCCGTCGAGGAGAGCTGGATTGACATTTTAGTTGACTGTAAATAATTGTTCTCATAGTAATAAGTGTACCTTATTTATTAATTGTACACATTAAAGTACGTAAATGTAGCAATATTTATTTACAGCTTATCGCTTTCTAATAAACTTTAGCAAGATTTTTTGGTAATTGTCATATAAGCAGTTTAGAAAAAGGAAAAACATACAAAAAACGAGGCAAGAAAATTTATTTAAAAGTATTTTGTTATGTAATCTGTAACAAAATTTGCAAATCTAATTTCCTGTGATCAACAACTAAAAGTAAAGAGATAAAATTTTCGAAAAGAGAGAGCAAAGATTCAATCTTTGCTAATAACTCATCTGAAGATGTTGTAACGCAACGAAACCTAGGTCGTGGTAAAGAACTTACAGAAAGTAGATATAATACTACATCACGTAGTTTCATTTAATTATGAATAATGAATTTCTACAAAATTGACGCCAAATATATTCAATATATTCTGTAAGAAAAAAAGAAAATATCATGAGAAATTGATACCAAATAGTCTTAAATTGATAAACTAGTTTATAAACAGTTCCCCTAAATAAGATGTCAATTACTAAAATCGGGAAAAAGGAGTGAAAAAAGAATATAATATATTTTTATTACTACATTTTTATTGGTGTTACAGCACAATATTTTACTGGTGTTTAAATTAACACATTTCTTTTAAAATAGATACAAGAAAAAAAAATTAGACGAAAATCCATAGAAATATAATTTTCTTGATGTAAAAGCAAGATATTAAATATAGTGTCTACGATGAAGGTTACCTCCAATAACCGAAGTGTCTTGCGTAGAACAAACTTCTTTCAATGTAAAACTCATTGAGATAATTCGAAGAGCCGGGTGTCAATTAAATTCTCTGCGATATAATTACAGGAAGCGATGGGGCGTGAAGCAGCACGCGCCGCCCAATCATTACTGAAAATTACTTCCCGATTCCGAACGAAGTACGCGTAATTGTATTAAGGAAAAGCCATATTCGGGAAAAAGGAATATGAATCAGAGCTTCGAGTGTCACGTAACATATATAACCCACCTACTCCTTTTAATTTATACTTGTTTTACCTTCAGTTTAGACGTAAAGTATTATCTTCAGAAAGTTTGAAAACTTTTAGTTTTCTCTTTAAGAGCAGGAGCATTATCCAATTAATCATTAACGCTACTAAATAATTTAATAAAATATAGCCTATTTCTTAAAAAAAATCATGTTCCATTTAACAGCAATATCATCAGTCATAAATGATATGAAAACATCAATCATAAATAATATATATAATGAAAACATCAGTCATAAATAATATTGCAGCTCTTTATTTAAATAAGATTAGGCACTAGTAAAGTAAACCAAAATAACGGAATGTAATAGAAAGTAGTCAACATTTGATTGCAATAAAAAATTATCATTTTCATCAATTGTTACACAACGAAATTTTCTCAATTTTATTTAATGTAAGTAGTGGTATTTGTTTTAGTCGAAAATAAACCAAACAAAATATGCTTTTAAAATTATTTAACGCCTTGTAGTAGTAGTAATTTAGTATAATAGTAATTTAAACTACTCAATGTGTAATTCAACTTGCATGTAACATAATCGCTTTCGTAAAAAGCTAATTTATAATCTTATTTCCATATTAAAAAGAAAGATGTGTATTTTTCTCATAATGTCATCTGTTTATTTATATTTTAAAATCCTTCTGACTACATGTGGTCATTTTCTTCCAATATAAGGTAAAATTTAAAAAAAAACGGAAAATTTAACTGGTAAATTAAATTTAAAAGACCGTGACATAAAAGTACACTAATATGAACGTATAGTTGTATGTATATATTATATACACATACACACATATTCCATATTTTATTGCCTATTTTGGATTCCTTCGAAATTATATTGGGTTTAGGTCTTTATTGAGAAATAAGTTTTTTTGGTTTTTTATTTTTTTCAACATTTATAAATTATTATTAATGAATTACCAATATAATAAATTTTTCTTTCCTGCGAAAAAATATTTGTATCGCTCGGTATCCATAGCAACATTTTCACCCTGTAGTGTTCCTTAGATGATGTCGCGGATCACAATGCTCAAATATGTTAATTTTTAAGTTGGTACATCAAATCTATATCGAGATGGAAATCTATCTAAAGTGGCTAGAAATGTTTAGAGTAAATATCATATGGTGGACGCACGGCCTTCAAAATTTTCTCTATATTTAATTGCATGAAGAAATTATCAGAGTGCAATGTGACGCATTTGACCATTGTTTAACACTGATGTAAGGATTAGGTTTAGTCATAATAGGGATAAGCATTAAAAATACAGTCAAGTTATTTCTGT
The DNA here is from genome assembly GCA_039881145.1 of Druceiella hillmani. NCBI lineage: Eukaryota > Metazoa > Arthropoda > Insecta > Lepidoptera > Hepialidae > Druceiella > Druceiella hillmani. The sequence goes on along the minus strand of JAYKKI010000115.1, from coordinate 2,193,979 downwards.
AAGCGAAGTAATGTATTGTATTTTTCAGATATAAAATATCTGTTTATCATGACATAAAGAACACAAAGGAACAAATGTTTGCTTTTTTTTTTAAATGTGGAGAATATATTGTGATTGTGTAACATAAGCTAGCACAAAGAAAAAATAAAGGCCTGCAATAAAGAAGACCTTTGGAAATATGATTACTGTTACAAAAAAATAGAACATTATTTTTAAAAAAGCTGATAATATTTAGGGTACGGAAAAAAATTCAATAATTTGTCATCTGCACAAAAAACTCTCTTCACGAACCTACATTATATTTTTATTACATCAAGAAGGGTTAATAATAAACAAAATAAAATGAAGTACAAAATAATATTTTGAAACGGTCTCAGAAACTCATCAATATAAATAACTTTTTTTAATGTGCAGCCATTACTTAAACTGAAAATTATTAACATATATTAGTATTCGTTCTGTGTTTCAAAATTAAAGTCTTTTCCCGCTTTTGAGTTTTACGTACTTTTTTCCACGACCCAGTCAAATCTATGAATTTCATAGATTAGAGTATTGCATTTATATATAAATGTAGTAAAACAACACTTTGTTTCATCTTTCTTTGAGCGTAACCCCGTAGAAATATTAATTACCAACTATTTTGAAATATACTAGATTGCTTATTTACCTTGTTGACGGATTAGGGATTAATTTTTAATTTTCTTTTCCAATAATGTACTTTTCACCCTAATCATCATTATCATTAGGTATTAACCTAAGGGTGACACTGTATGAACTTTTATCTGTCTTCTTCAAAAACAACATAACTTGGAAATTGTCTGAAATGCTGTTAAAAACTGATAGAGATCATTCAACATAACCTATTTTTTATTAAAAATAATTGACCAAGCGATACTAGTTAACACAATAACGGGTCATTTTCAATTAGTTAATTTATTTAAATGCCTACGACAAAATTATGAATTCATAATTTTGTTGCTCATGTCAATAAGGATCGTATAAAGATTTAATAATTGTTAAGTTTTTTTATTCTTAGTGCCTTATAGTCACTTTATATTGTCCCTCTACGTTTGTCCGCCCGCCTATCTTTTCATATGTTCCTTTATATATTTGACCGTTAGTGACAGCTTCATATTGCCTATATTTTTAGACTTATGGGCATGCTATTTTGTGAAAATATATGATAATGATGCTTAATGGTAACTTTTTAAATTCCTTCCTTATATATCTAGTGGAAACAAAAGTTTTATTTTTGCACGCTCCATCGAATGAATTAACCATGAAAACAAAACAAGCCTTCTTTAACGGAATTCTTCGTTACGCATATTTACATTAACACTTAACAGTGCACCGACAACTATACTAAAGAATCGCAAAATTTATTTGACAATGAACTGGAAAAAATTAAATTTTATATTTATATTACGCTATAAATACTGTTGTTACAATAGAAATTGGAAACGATGAGATGTTACGCCCATTACCTAAAATATTAAATATATTTCAATTATTTATCATTGTCTCCAGATCCTTAACTCTGAAGTGAAAATTTATTTTTAAACATTTATATTTTTGGATAAACTCCAAACAACTCACACCACGGTAACAATGTTTTGGTTGTGTAATTAGTTATCAAAAAAAATATTTTAGATAATATAGAGATAGAATCAATAATAAAAAACAAAAGCAGTAAGTACAAAATATATGTAATTAAAACAACGAGTAAACCATCCAAAAGTATCATTGCTACGTGATATTCGGAATGAACCAGTCCTTCCTAAGCAAATTGAACACGTGAGCTATTGGGTATCCTAATATAATGTTGGTACGTACATGCGACGTATGACGTAGTAAATATAATTGTGCTCGCATATAGCACTTGGAACGAAGATGCCACCAATTCCAACATCAATTAATGGTTATGTGAATAATTACCACTTTGAATATAGCCACGACTTATTAAAGCTCTCTACACGTTTAGCCACTGAAAAATTTTCTTGTGAATATTTTTCAATATTAATTATTATTTTCCAATATTTAATTCAATATTAATTATTATTTTTATTATTTATTTATATTTTTCAATATTGGTTCTTGCAACAATCTTATTTTTCACAATTAAATGAAACTACGTGATGTAGTATTATTTCTACTTTGAAAGATGACTCAGAAAATGATAAAAATTTGGGAAAATTTCAGTACACAAGTATTTATGTATTAAAATAATTATTTTGATTTAGTTATCAGATTCGGGTTTAATTTTATTTCCAAGCCTGTAATCGCAAAACTTGTGGTTTTTCTGAAATAAGTAATTTTCTTCACGACATTTTTCATTTCTGCAATAAAAGAAATATGCGGAAAAAAATATTTAATTGAAAAATGTTCTACCTTTAGCGTGACATCTAAAAAGGGTTAGATACTACATAACTCTACATTATATGGCTGTCATTGAGTTCATAACACAATGAACTTAATGACAGCCATACGTGGCATTAATTGTAGCAAAATTGCGATGTCCAGCGTTTCAAATGTTGCAAAAAACGTGGTAGGAACGTCTTGTGATAGCAATGGATTATGTTAAATAACTGTACGTATCCAACGTGCATCTCACGTTATCTCGCGTCATAGAGTACTGTCATGTTTTGTGAAATATCTCGTTATACTGCATTCCTCAAGCATGTTGAGCCTCTTTCACTCGATGCCGCTACAGCTAGACAATGTTACCAAAGACTAAATTATTGTTCACTGTAAATCAACGAATTTCCCAAGGCTCCATACACTTTGATTTCTATACTGCTGGACAGCGCTTTATATCTACGACATTTAATCTATGATTTCATTAGTGTCACTAAAATAAGAGGGGTGATAACTGATATATTTCAGGCGAAATATTATTTCTTTCCTGTCCAGTTTTGCTTAGCGCAGCCAATGAATAGGCTTTTAAGAGCATCGATATGTAGTGGACCGCTGTTTTCGAACGGTTAAATGGTAGTAAAACCTTTGGTGTGTAATAATTCAAAACTTTTATTGAATTTGTTTCTCTCAAATTCTTATTCTCCAAAGTAAAGCTAAATAAATTTGACGCCTTAAATACGTTAATACATTAGACGTCCTCGACATATGAACCTAGCTAAACAATCTGTAGTGATGTTCGACAAAACTTTAGTCAAAATGAGGAAATTCATGAATAACACTAATAAAAATGTGACAGTCACGATTTAACATCAGCCAAACTCGTACCATGTTACAAATATGGTTCCATGATTTTACATTAAAAGTAGCAGATTTATCCGAGTCACAGCGCAAAAAATTACCTTTAGGATGTGAGCTGTCATAACACAGCAGTTGCATTTTTCTTGGGACTGACAGCTGTAATGACAGCTATCAACCAACTTATAATTTTACTTAATTTATAATTTAAATTTAAAACCGTAACTTATAATGTACTCACAATATGGAATAGTTTCATAAAGGGCGTATTTACAATATGACATTTTTCATTAGTTTAAGTTATCGGCAGTGCTGGCATCGACTTCAAAAATGAGTTACTTATTTATTTTGTGTTATTGAGTATACCTATTTTGAGATGATTATTTTTTACATTTTAGTACCTACTTTTTGAAGACGGTTTTTTAAAAGATATTTAATCAAGAATATTTATTAAATCATGTAAAATTGACGAAGACAGGTAGAGATAGCCCTACGTTATTCTTACCATTGTATTAGAAGCTCATAATCGCCTATCTTTCAGTAAATTTTTAGACCTTTTTTATTGTTGACTTTTTTATTGATTAATTTACCTGTATTTTCATGAAATTTTCCGAAAAATAGCAAATTTTGGAGTAGTTAATTGCTATTACTACTCTTTAAGCTACGTTTTTATTATCATATTGTATTTTAAATTAATTTTGGCAAAAATACAGAATATTATTGTTGAAGTTGATACCTAAATAAAATTAATTTAATCGTCAACAACAACAATAATAAATTTTAATAGATCTTAATAATCGTGCAAATTAAAAATATTGTTAACAAGATTAATGCAAGAGTATTCATTTATTAAGTAAAAAGATGAGGTTTTATTTCCAAAAAAATATGTTTCAGGGTAAATCGCATCTTATATTCATCTCTCTGATATAAACTGGTAACATGCATGTGCATATTACCAGTTTATATGTATCTCATAACAAAATTAATCAAATGGTTTTGGTTTGGATTTTAAATATTTTTAAATAAGTAACAAAGAATAAAATATTATTCATTTAATTAACATTAAACTAGCCGAATATACCAGTATTTTATATCTTGTTATAAAAATATTATATTTTATAAAAATATTATATTTTACAATAATAAAAAATCCAGTTTCCATGAAAACATTAAACCGAAGTGGGAAATAATATTGATGGTATATTCGCCTTTAAAAAAGGTTGAAGAGATTTAACTGAAATTTATTTGATTTGTCATTTATATAGTGGTTAATAACAAATGCTTTATGAGCGGAAAGTACCATTATGAAACATTATTATTTTAACCTGAGTGGACTAATATTGGTAAAAATTTCAAAGGAGCACACAATAAATTCTGTAACATTTGGTTATCAACAAATACATTTTATTATTTTGCAATATTTTTATAACATTTATACCGTTTTATAGGTTTAAACCACTCAGCGTGCAAATAAAAAACGATGGTGTGAATTTTTATCTATGCTAATATACATAGCACAAAAATTTGTTAATTTCCTTGTTCACACTAATTTTCACACACGTACGATACGAAAAATTATTTTTGTATTACAATGCATTTAAGAGAAATAATGGGTTCTATATCATCACGCTGTAAAACATTGCGGCAGAGCAGTGTTAAAAGTGTGACGGAAGTCGAGAAATCTGATTAAATGGTGCAAAGGAAACAGAGACCGGTTTAATTATGGAACTTTGTTCAAATGTTTAATTCGACGGGGTTTTGTAAAAAAAACAACCGAAATGTGATTAACAGTTCATTATTCTATCTAACATTGCGCTATAGTGTCAAATAATAAAACGGGGTTTGTAAACTTTTAATTTTACCAACGATTTTATTGCAGTAGTACTTACGTAAATATTATTGTTTAATTTTTTTTTTAATCTCGTAACCAACTCATAGATTGAATAAACAGATTGCACATGTAGAAGTACAAAACAAATATATGATTTTGAAATGTAAACAATGACGAATCAGTTAAGAAAATAAACAAAAATTCGAATTATATCCACTTTAATATAGTATCGATAATGAACCACGAAGCCATACACATTTTGCTAAAGCAGTTAATGAAGTAGAGAAATTCTGGAAAATCGAGGCTTAGGAATATGATATGATATGCTCTCGATCCAGACAGATATCGTTTGGCGAGACGTTTAGTGACCGGAAGGGTTTAGTGAAGGCGGACGAGGGAGAGTATATTTATGATTATTTTATGCGGGTGAAAACGCGGAACAAAATTTGTATCTAATAAATTACTTTTACATGCGATATGTGGCTAGCGTATAATTATTAATATTTATTATTTCGTAAATGAAAGAGAAACACCAAACCCGAAGTGAATTTTTCTCAAGACTGTTGAAATCTACAGAATAAAAATGAAACATTTTAGGGACACAACATTTCTTTTAACCCCAAGTATGCCGTATTGATGTATTCGAATTTACGTTTTCTATCTGTGTTCTATCTTATTAAAATAACGTTTTGTATTCTCAATACACAAATTCGTGTTAACATTATAATGTTAAATTATGGGTTTTTCATTTCATGTTTACATTTATTTTCAATTTTTACTCCTTGATCGTTGATTTAATGCTGTAATTTCGAATACAAATTCCATTCTGTATCGAAATATTTCTTCTGTTTTTTTTAATGTTCAGGCTTTGAAACATGTTTTAAATATTTTTAATTCTGCAATCTCGGTAAAACTTAATTTACTGAAAAAAAAGGATATAATGGTTTACACGGGTAAACAGATTTCAGAATTGTGTTTCAGGAAGTGTGTTATTCCTGGTAAAACATCAGACTTAAGACACCTAGATACGGTTTCACTCTTGAATATTACATAATCATCCTTGGTAAAATATTAAACACAAAACACATCGCTTTACTGATGTTCAGAATGCAATACAAAGTTTTCAGATCGGTTCGTATTTACAAAATTTCAGGTATGCTCATACTAAAGGTCTTAGATAATAAACGATCTAATGGCACTAACAACATATATTTATTCGCATAAAACATGACCCGAAGGATAAAACTTAGTAACTTAAAAGGAAAAAAATTGATATAAGCAAGGGAAAGGAAAATCTTGTAAAATAATTATTGACTGGATTAGGACAATAATATCGAAGAATAGAAATAATCTATACTTATGGACCCTTTGCAGGAAAGCCAATATTATAAATTAAACAAAGAAAAGCAGACTTCAAAGAAGAAAGAAGAGATGACATGATCAATTTTGTTAGACCATCTCGCATGAGATGGACTAGTAAAATTGAGAAAGTCTCGAAGAGGCTAGATGTAAGAAGTCAGCAGAGAAGAGCACCAGATTAAAAGATCTGGAGCTAGTTAATCTGGGAAACCAGGGCTCTTTGTGATATGTAATGAATGGAATAGATGGAGGGAAATTAAAGATATAAAACATGCCCTAGCGAGTGCAAAGTGCATTAAAATTTTAACATTAATTCTGAATACTTGGAACTGATGATCTAATAGAGGTAGAAAAATTACTAAAAAAAGTTCCTCTTTAAAAAATGAGCCAGAAAAGTTAAGAGATAAACGCAGTCAAGATCTTGCAGAGCTTTGCCAGAGAAGTGTAAAGGAGTAAGTTAGAGTTTTGTGTCTAGATTTATTGCATATTATAACTTTCATAATATTGAAATTGCCTCCAATGGACGATATTAAGGTATTTGTCGCTTTACTAACTACAATTATAAAAAGAAAAAAAATTAACGATTATGCATTGCAGATTATATCAGCCAGTAAACCAATTCCAATATAAGAAGTTATTGCCTCTACTTTTATTGTAGTTTTAGATATAATAATGGATAAATTTAGAAGAAATGACATAAATCAATTATCTATATTTCGAATCGTTCTTAATGAACGTAGACCACTTTCATTATGAACGATTCGAACAGTATAGTTTTTCTATGTCTCAATCTTTTTTATCGAGTTCTATAACATCTAATAAGTGAAAGAGACGCGTTAAGGATAGTTAGTCACATTACTCGTTTAAAGTTTTTATCTTTTCTGAAATAATTTTTATTGCGTTGGCCGAATTTCTGAAAATTTAGCTGTTCCCAATAGGCCACTTCAGTACTATATATATTTAAAAAGAAATTGGGTTACGTAAAAGTAATTGCCACACAAAGGAATTACCCTATGGACACATAGCTGACAATCACCAAGATCGGAACATTTATTTTTTTCTCCGAAGAAACGCTTCATAATAGATAGATTTTTGATATCATACACAACCGTGTAATACAGAATATGAGTCAATTACTCCTACTTTCTTACCGTGAAATTTTGTTTAATGAAATAAAATTAATTAAATAAGCAAAGTATTCGAATCAAACAATATATCACCAATTTTCTAATTAATTCCAAATAAATATTCCTTTCTCATAAACAAATTGTTTAAAAATTGTTTTGATTTTCAAAATTAAATTGCTGACACAGGCAGAATAAATATCGTAAGTAACAAAAAGAACAGGTATATAAAGTAATATGTAATTATATATATATATATATATATATATATATATATATATATATATATATATAAATATATATAAATATATATATATATATATATATATATATAAATATATATATATATATATATATATATATAAATATATATATATATATATATATATATATATGTTTGGTTGATGTGTATGTACACGTGTATGGGTACGTGTGTGCATATAGGTACGCAAAAGTAATTTAAATTTTGTTTCCAGCAAATAATTTTCAAATTTAATAATTTGCTTTCATGGATACATAATATTTATTTATAAAATTTCCGGGCTCCAGTTTTCTGAAAATAGTAAGTAGGTTGTGATGATCCGTCAGTGGGTGAATGAGTACATATACTTCGAAATTTATGATTTTCCTGTCAAATGTTTTAAAAACTACTAAAGATAGCGACGACAAATTACTAAAAAGTAAAAATCAAATTATTTCATGTATTCAGCCTTCACTGAAACTAAGTTATGGCTCACAAAATAGTCACAAATCGCTTTGGATGCTTTATACTGCGACTGAGAACTTGGTGGTGCATTACTGTGATCCCAAACGCCTCCACCTTTGATGTTTTACTGAAATATTAATTAAAATAAATTAGTTTTTTTTAGCTCGTTTTTTATATATTTGTACTCTTTGATTTTATACCATGAATATGGCAAATAGTGGAAATAATAATTGACTGTTTTTCAATTCTATTAGTTTTTCTTTTTAAATTGGATATCATATTATATTTTGGTTAAATATATTCCCGATTTAAATCTACTAAAATTGATATCGAGTGAATTAAATTGGAATTCAAAAATGTGTCAAGGTAAATTTCTTGAATAAAATTATTCAAATAATAAATCCATCAAGTTTTGGGTCTTTCATAATTATAATTTCAATTTCAATTTTGACTTTACGGAAAAAAATATTGTATTGTAAGCAATGAATCTTGTTTTGAATTTTTTCATTTTTTTCTTCATTTAAAGATTACCTCTTATTTTTTAAAGCTACAAAACGATATTCGATGCTTTAATAAACAAATATGTTGTAATGAAATTGTTTAATGTAAAAATTATTTAAAATCAACGACACTATTTTCAGTAGTAAAAGGCTTAATTTAAAATAATTATTAATCGTTAGTTGTAAATTGACATGAAATATTTTACAAAAAATAAATGTATCGGCTACTAAAAGAAATACAATTCGACAACTGCATGAAAAAATAGTTTATAAAATAATTTCAGTTACCTCAGACGTGTGTTTTGAGAAAACAATACTGAATACTTACAATACTGATTTCTTAATTTCATAAAGAGTTTCTTAATTTTTATTGTTCAAGGAGTATACTTGCTCACCCAAAAACATTTTTTCGTCTAGTTTTATATTCGGAGGTGCTCTGGGTATGATGTAGCCGTCCTGATATTACGTATCACTTATATTATCATTGCGAAAACTTCAATATCTATTAACTAACATCCCTGAAATTAAGCAACGATTCGCTACCGAACGTATGTTCGTGTCGAAAAGTAACATATAAGCATTGTATTAACCACTACTTCGCACACGTGGAATATTGGTATGTTAGTCAGTCGCCCTAAACAGCATACATTTTTTTCATGAAACTTGGCACGGGCACAGTTCATATTTCAAATTACATATTTTTCTTTACTTTTAAACCATGTTTAAGCCCGATATAAAAATGTTATAAAACTGTTTTCTCAAAAAACTAAACCTACTTAGAATAACCATGGAATAAGAACCGCACCGAAAAGTAAAACAAATTATGGAAATACGAGTAGTTAGTAGGAACATTTGCGGTACAATATCATTTTCGAACATAAATAAATATACAAAATACTGCTAGAGGTTTGGGGTCGGCGCCAAGTCGACGCTTCTCTTTCTCTCTCGTGTACATGCGCGACTAAACTCCCAGATGAATGCAGCATTTTGAATGCATGACTATCATTACCATCTGGATACCTAAATATATGAGATATAATTTTCATTGAATTTTATTAAACTCCAATATAACCAAATAATATACCTGTGTTCCTTTTTAATATAGACTAGCTGCAGGTTAGAGCTTACTGCACTAAAAATAACCACACTCCGACATCCAAACCGATATTATGTTGTAACGCATTTGTTAATAAAGTAACAAGGTAGAAAAATTATTCGAACTATATCTGTAGCTAAAACATTTTTGTTTTAAAAGTACACTTTTAATATTACTTTAACGGGATATTAGAAAAATATTCTTAATACGTCATTATATAAATTATTACACAATGAACGATAAATATATTTGGTTAACCCAAATATCTTATTGATTTAATAACAATGAGTTTAATTAATTATCAGTTATCCAATAGATTATAATCTAGTGGACAATTGATTCTAAAATTAGTACCTAACATATGAAGCATATTTTGTACACTGTTAATAAAATAATGCGAACAAATGTTCAGTTATGATATCTTTTTTATTCTGTCATCATGTAACTTTATATTATACGTATTACCTCACCTTAACTTTCGTACTCTTTTAATTCCGCGAACATTGCGTGCGAAAACCGTTTTCAAGGATAATTCTAAACATTTCAAATTAAATGAACATCTACATAAATATCGAAATTTCTCTTATATCGAATTTCCCTCAAAGTTTTCTGGCGAACACCTCGAAATAATACGCAACCCCATCGAGCTTTTCATGTTTTGGCGTCTCAACTAAATCGACTCGTAACCAAACAAATTCGCATCGGCTTATTGGGCTTAAGACGGCACGGTTTGCCCCTTTCATTTTCATGGCACCAATTACTTCCTGACACATTCCTGTTTGGTTTCAATATACATATCTATGTGTATTTATATACCTTGCGTATTTATATCCTCAAATTGTATCAAAGTTATAAATTATTATCCTGGATTAATGCCTTAAATTAACTACATTTATACAAAATAAGTTATTTGCTCTTTTATACACAATGTATTAAAAATTCCTTTTTTTTGCGTTCGTTGCGTTGAAAAATAGTAATTATAATTTACTTTGAAGTCCATCTATTTTTTACAAAGTTAGACAAGATCAAATTAAAAATTAATTATGCTATAAATACTAAAAGTAAAAAAAGGAAAAAAGTGTAACACATAAGTACTTTTATCATACACATGAAAAAGTAATATACTTTTGATGAGTATGATAAAATGAAAAGTGACTTGAAGCTGTTTTTTCTATAATTCCGATTGTAGCGTTAACGGAGATTGAGAACGGTGATATTTTCCTTGTGAACATTTTAAACGCTAATCTCTAGAGATATTTTAAATAGAATTGCAAAAATTATTTATGAAATCCTTGTAACTTACCCACACGATATTTGAAATAAAAAATAGGTTACTTCAATTGCCCCAACAGATCCTATTTTTTATAAATATATCTGAGTGATACATTTGAGAATTAAATGTTAACATTATGACAAATGTCAAATATTCCTTGTGGACATTTCGAACACCTATCTATAGAGTTATCTTAAATGGAAATGCCAAAATTATTTTTGGAATCCTTATAACTTACCCACACGATATATGAAATAAAAAATAGGTTACTTTATTTGCCCCAACAGATCCTATTTTTTCATAAATATGCCTGAGTGTTACATTTGAGAATTAAATGTTAACATTATAACAAATGTCGAATATTCCTTTTGGACTTTTTGAACTCCTATCTCTAAAGGTATTTTAAACGGAATTACAAAAATTATTTTTGAAATCCTTGTAACTTACCTACACGATATATAAAATAAAAAATAGGTTACTTTATTTGTCTAAAAGCCACCCCCTCTCCCTCTCTCTTCCCATCCTATTTTTTTATAAATTTGAGAATTAGATGTTAGCATTTTAACATATGCCGAGCAATATGCGTTATCACTGTGTGAAAAGTTTCCACATCAAATGACTTTGGAGGTAAAGGAAAAGTTTTTGGCAATTGTTGCGTTGGAAAAATATAAGTAAAATTTATTTAAAAGTGGATTTATTTTTAAAACAAACCAGTCAGATGAAACATGTGAACTTTAGTGAAACGGAATTTTTTTATTTTCCAAGCATTTTCATAAAAGAATAAGGCTCTTGAGTAAGCAAATGAGAAATCTAATATTTACTAAGAAAAATCAATTATTTTCGGCGACAGTTTGTAAATGCTACAGAATTTGCTACGCTTATATGAATCTATAGGATTATCTAAACCAGCAACAGGAAATAAAAGGCATATTTTATTCCTTTGTATTCTCCATACACAAAAATATCACACTAAGCTATGCAACTCGCAAATCTGACAGTGCCCCCGATAAAAACCTCGTAAAACACGAAAAGAGATACAAATTTAGAAAAAAAACAATCAATAATGGCTTTTTTATATTCGATTGTAAAAATTATTATGTACGTTGTTATATCTTTAATATTATTTTTATTTATTTCCAAACATTTTTTTTATTTACACGGGTTTCCACAATATTTTTTTTATTTTCTAATATGATCACAAATTTTATTTTATTTTTGTTTATTTCTGATTGTCAGTTACGCTTAAAACGTTCCGCTTCTAACTATTGTAACTAATATTAAAAATGCGAAAATGAGTCGGTTTGTTTGTTTATTTATCTGTGTTGCTTTCATGCCTCAACTACTTGCCCGATCGTTGTAAAATTTTAAATACCTGTGTCGTGAAGATAAACAGAGATTTTTTGATTCTGGAATATATGAATTTTCTGGAATCACCTTTTAAATATAACGCATAATAAGTGATAAATTGTGGACATACGTACGTATATATAAAAAAAAAAAATATAGATATATATATATATTTACATACCACGTTGATAATATGGTTCTTAATTAGTCATTTTTTTCTTCTCCTCCGAGAGTGAAGCCAAATCCAGTCACAAAATATACCGGTCAATATATCTACAATATCTCATCATCTGTCATTGAGGCGAGCTAAACAATGAAAAATCAACGTACAGCACTGTTTTGATACATTTGTCTTGTTTTCTTTGTCAATATACACTTTACATGTTATCGTATCGTGGTACTAGTCACAATTTCTGAAGCCATCGTCATTAAATTCAGAACTGATTTACATTAAGCGGCTTTCCACGAACAAAGTAAGAACGACAGATGCAACCAAACAATTAATGATTCATGTTTGCCTTTTGTCGGTCAGATATCACGGCCTCTAATGAAGGTATAAAAATTTTTTATACCTTCATTAGAGGCCGTTGAAAATAGGCCTGAGGTTACCAAAATAGAATATGTTTTTTTAAAACAGCTGATAATTTTAAAATACAAAAAATAAAACGTATGACAATAAGAAAAGGGCAAAAAATGAAATAAAATTTGAGATCAAAATAGTAAAGCAACAAATTTGTTATATTTTTTTCATATTTAGAGAATATTTGAATAATTATTACAATCGAATATAAAAAATAGTCAATATTGATGGCTATTTTTAATTTGTATCCATAACCTAAACTAATTAAATTAAATCGTTAATCGATATTAACTTTCTTTTCATTGTCGTCAAAATAAGTTTCTTTCTCTCTCTTTTTTGATTTTATGATATTTTTGAGTGTGGAGAATGCAAAGGAAAAAATCTGTATTTTGTTTTCTGCTGCATTCATTCACTATCACCGAAGATAACTGATTTTTCCTAAAAAAATATTTGATTCCCAATTTTTTGATACATTTTGCTTACTCAAGAGTCTTATTCCTGTCACAAAAAATGCTTGTTGTATACAAGCATTTTTCAGATATTTTATTAATTATATTATTCTACGTCTAATTTCTCTGACGATCTTTTTAAATAAAAAAAATTAAGAGTTTATTTATTCCATTTTCACTACTTGAGAATATCATTTACATTTTTCTAATACTTGAACCCAATATTATAGGGACTTTTGCCGATCCTGAGATGTTTGAGCATGCGACTATATAAAGCCGAGTTTTCCAAAACGGACCTTATATGTTTTATTATATATTTTATTATTTAAGAAAAAAATGCATGTCTTATGCTTGGCACAACGTACACTTTTTTACTAAATTACAGTCCATTTTATTAATCTATTCGTATATAAAAATTATTTTATTTAAATTAAATTTTTAATGATCTTTATGATGACTTCGATTGTTTGATAAATAATAAAGAATATACAACAATATATAATTTATTCTAATACGAGATTATCTTTCGCCCTAAATAGACGATAGTCAAATTTGTAAAAAAATTAACATAACACAACATACAATAACGTATCTGAGAATTTCAGTCTTTTGTTAAGCAATTCAACTTCAATAACTACATTTCGGACTCTGCGTTAAAAAGTTCACTTACATTTTATGTGATAAAAAAGTCCCGTAAAGGAAGTTTAATCTACTAAAAAGTTTTTCGGTAAGAATCTAAACTTGGTAGTGCAGGCGTGAGCTGGGGTTTTTAACTTCGAGTCTTAATAAGGACGGCATAATGAACTGGCGTTTTTCCGAAGTTTCGAAGTGACTGCGATAAAAGTGCTTTCGTTAGTTCAATGGAAACTGATTTACGATGTTTTTTGAGTTTTACAAACTTTTTTCGATTTACTATTCAAAGGTGGCGATTTATATAACTTACTAATTAAATTAATATTATTTTATCTGTATGTATTAGGAGAATATTGTTTTCTGCTTTCTTTACTGTTCAGATGATATCTATATCGTACGTATAAAAATTATTTATATTTTTGATAGATATTTTCTGTTACAAACCATGTTAGCAATATTAGTAATTAATTAGTATATAAAGTTACACAACGACTTTTTTACTTTTGCATATATTGAACATTGCTTATCAAATATTTCCTTCGGGATAAAAAAGTGCAAAATTACCTGCTGTCTAACTTACAACTAATATTTTAATACCAAAATGCAAAATGTTTTCGCTTTATTATAAACCCGTTAAGTAAGAGTTGAGTTCGCACTATGAAGGTTCCATCCGTACTCAAGCACACCGTATTCTCCCGCACTTATTTATAAATGTTAATATTATTTTTTGCGTATATAAATATATTGCCTATCTTTCTGTCACAGGCGGAAAAAAATATTGTCAACAACTTGAAAGTTAGGAAACTTTGAATTATTTCTATAATTTTCTGGGAAAATTTTTTTAAATTTCTAGTAATCTCGTTTTTCCAATAATTAGATTTTTTATTATTTTGGAATATATTTTCATCAATATCTGTTGTGATCAGAATAATGAAGTAAAACAACAGCTGTAATGAATGATACAGATTAAAAACAACAAAAATCATGCTCATTTACAATATATCATTTATCTAACTGGCACATTTGGAGAAAATATGTCAGTCAGGTATTTACTCGGTTGGACATATTTAGAGGAAAGCAAAAATAAAAGCCTGTCATGTACGAGTGAAATCACACTACAACGCTTTCGTACACATTTTGGTAGTACAATACAACGTACAACGCTTTCGTACACATATTTAGAGGAAAGCAAAAATAAAAGCCTGTCATGTATGAGTGAACTCACACTACAACGCTTTCGTACACATTTTGGTAGTACAATACAATGTACAACGCTTTCGTACACATATTTAGATTAAAGCAAAAATAAAAGCCTGTCATGTATGAGTGAACTCACACTACAACGCTTTCGTACACATTTTGATAGTTATTAACATTTAAGAGTGGGTAGTATATTTATTATACTATTTACAAATATTAATTTTTCACAAAATAAATATATATATATATATATATATATGTATATAAACACGTATATATATATATATGTATTTACCTAGAATTTCTTTTACCGACATCATAAATGTACACTTTAAAATACAAGGTTATATTTACACTTCATATATTGTTTATACAAACTTATTACAGAATCCAAATAATGTCTCATAAGTTGGTCTACTAGTACTCGTAAACTGGCAGAGGCCACTTAACTGTATCAATCTTCCTTTCAATTTAATTTTATAAAATACTATTTTGAATATATTCTAGCTATTCAAAAATAACAGTAGAGGGGCTGGAATGGGTGAATCTAACAAAAATCACCACTTTAAAGCTTATTATTCCATAAACAGACCTCGTATCAAAAAGTGTTCCAGCTACTAAGTGTTCCCATGTTATATATAGAGAAGGTATCCCAAAACTCTTTTGGAAACGTTTTATTTCATAAATTTGCCAAGTTTTGCTATACAACCTTAAAAAAGTATTCAAGCATCTTTTGTTTCCGAGATTTTATATCAAGTGGTTTATGATCGCACATCTGTCTAAATTCAAGCCTTTATTGTAATGAAAAGATACATTCTTTAAAAAATCACGTATTTTGGTACTGACTAATTCATAAAAAGTACTAAGGACTTTTTTGGGTAAGCGTACCTTGAATCTGAACAGTTCATACGAAAGTTAGGTTGCATAACAGAAGTTAAGGAAGAAAATGTAAAAGCATAATTTTGTATATATACATACATATATATATATATATATATATATATATATATATATATATATATATATATATATATATATATCACACACACTCATCAAAAGTACTTTGAGCGGAAAGAAAGACAAAAAAGAAGGAGACATGCTACATTTTTTATTATATTGGTTTATCGAAATAGATATGAATTACATATCTGTACATATTATTGTTTTTAACGGTGCTTTCCAGTGTAAGTTTTTTGTTTGAAATCATACGATATTTTTCTGTACAATATCGAATAGGTAACATTTTGTATTAACAATATAAGTCATCTCTACCAGAAGTTTTCTGGTTATCTATATCTTAGTAAAATAATTTAGAGATGATATTGTTCAAAAGATTCGAAACACTTTTTTTAAAAAATATCTTATTATTTCGAAACATTTTATCGAATCCTACTTTTGTATTGACATTTTCTTCAGCATGTTTTGAAAACGAATAATATTATTTTAAAAAATCTAACGAAATTACTTAATCTCATTACGTATTTAGAACGTCATGATCGATATTACTTTCCAAGCGAACAGAAACATTTTGCAAAATCACATGTTTTCTCTTAAATAAGCAAAAATTATATGCATTATCTAGATTTATAATTATAAGTACATATTTATCCTATAATCAGATGTGTGCTCAATAACTCATCAAAGATTTATCCGTGTGCACTTGACACCTCTATAAATTTATTATCGCATAGTGGGCAATAAATATTGATTGTTAAAAAAAAAGCGTTTAAAAAAGCTGTTTTAAGCGTTTAAAAAGGCTGTTTTCTTTCAGTATCTGAAAATTAGTATTATGTGACAGACATTTATATTAATATGAAGGAAATCTGTTATAAGTTTATTTGCTTGTTTGAGTTGGGTATCCTCTGAAAATGATTTTTAAAATCGAGTGCTACTACTAATTACAACCAAATAGTTTTTAACATCTTTGTCAACAACATAGAATATATATGACATATATACAAAAGAAAGATCAGGCAATGGCATTGAAGAAGGAACAATTTGCTCGAAAACTATTTTAATGCTTATCACTGAATGCAATACCTAAACTGATATAGATCAAAATATTCATCGGAATATTGGGCCTAGTAGCAAACATTTATGAACGGACTTACTGATATTGAAAATAATGCTTTTGAAACATTATATCTGCAACAATTTTTTGTTGTTTTCATGAAACTGGAAATAATATTTTAAATCATTCGCGCCGCGCTTATCGAAGATACTGCAGACCTGTATAGCTTAATTAGAAACATAATCCGCTTAGATATTTATAGCGTAAGAACACTATTTTAAATGAAATGGCAGCGCCAAGTTTTGTACATCATAAATACTTCATTCTACTCAGTACAACGTTTAAAAACTACATCCATAGATAATTAAGATTAAATACCTTTTCAATTACTTGTGATAAGTAACTAATTACATAGTATTCCTATTAAACTATTTACAAACACTAATGTTAATTTCTGCCATATAAATATATTTCTAATATTTCTTTCAGAACATAAATACACAGTTAATTTTTCAAAAACCATGAAATTTGGAATCATTGCTCTAGTTTCTAGAAAATATTTTAACAACACCTTTTTTCATTGTTTCGACTAAAGTAATTTCTAAAATAGGAAGATGGCATATCTTCTGAAAAATTTATGTGATTTTGAAAAATATTTCTGAAATTATCTCATATCAAATTCTAAACCACATTAAATAAAAAAAACTTTCTTTAATTACTTCATTTTCTCCTTCTAAAAATTCTGGATAAAAATTTTTGAGTGTTAGAATATTTATTTTTTAGCTATTTTCTACGTCAAACGGCTTCTGAAAAAAATATTTGTAGCAGACGTACATACCAAGAGATAGGTGAATGAACTTATAAGTAGACCGCTTTTTTAATATACGTATCCATAAAAAATTTGTTTGAATTGAGAATTGCATTTTTGGATATAGATTTTTGAAACGTTTTCAAATTAATTCATGTCTTTGTTATTATCATGTGCGCAAGTCTCAATATTTCTCTTCACATCATCAAAACTATTTTAATAAAAACATTTTGTTTACGTGCATAGGAAAATAAATAATAAATAAAACGAGCGATAAAAATTCATTTACACTTTATTTGCAGTACTTTGATATTTATGGTCTTACTGCATACTACAGCAAGTGTACAGAATGCTCGAAACTGGTTTCTTCAGTTATCAATCACCTTTCACATTAGATTTCTACACTGATAAATCCGTAACCTTTCAAAGTTTAATCATATCCTCTTGAGTAAACTCCTGACGTATGTGTTCATCGCAAATACTGAAGTTAACACAGGTAAAAAGACGACGAGAAAATAATTCACTTTGAAAATTTTTATCTAAATAATGTAGCTGTCCCCAGATTGTTTATAAAATTGAAATGTGATTAATTCGTTTATTCTGTCAAGCGAAACATTTATCGGTTCAAACTGCATTTAAAAAATAATTTAAAATTTTGAGCTCTATGTTAATATGTTAATTGTTATTGTTACGACGAAAGTCGCAAAAGTTTCTTTCAGTCTATCCGAATTATTTTAACAGAAAGGAATATAGCTGATCACGTCTGCATGTACGCAAATAATTTTTCATGTATGTGCACGTAATTTTTCCTTCAGACACTTTTTCTGTTAAGATAAATACTGGATGGATCAAACGAGAAGTTTCAAATTGAAATATGTTCAATTCATAAACAGTTAATATTATGGTCTATAGTTAACTTTAAATTAGCAACCATAGATAATGTGTATCTTTGAAAATAAATGTTAAAATTATTTCAAAAACAGCTCAGTTTTAAATCTTTTTCAAGAACTATTATAAATTTATTCTGTGTAGTTTAACATTTTCTTTATCGGCATCATAGTTTTGCAATTCAAATTTCTAAGGTATTAAAATAGAAAAAAAAACGATAGTTATTTTACCATAGCCCTTTTGTAATTATTTGTACATACATACGCCTTATTTAATTATAAAGCGTGATATGTTACTTATGAAAATATTTTACAAAATTTCATTACACTTGAATTCTTAGCGTAAATTTAATGGTTTTAAATCAAAACTCGAAACTTAGTTTTACATAGCTCCTTATTTTTTTTTTTCATAATTACCAAGTTTTCATTTTCTGCAAGGTTATCTCGATTTCATTAAAATATTCTTAGTGTCTTACATAATTCCATCAATAATAATTTGACAGGAAGTATGGTTTTGACAAATCACAATACAAATTTTTCAGGAGGAAATTACGAAGGGATGAAAGTTAACATCAAGCCGTTTTGTTAGTACTTTGTAAATTTATCAAACTTAAATATTCCAATAAATGTTCAAAAATTCAAATCCGAATTGTAGCCATGTCGGTTTAATTAATGTTACTTGGAATTATCGCATTGGGATTATCTAATATGTCTTTTGTTCACTGTTTTTTTTTGTTTGTTTACTTCCATCACGATAATAGGAACTTGAAAGTTCACATAAATATTTGCTAATTTTAACATGTATCTTCAGGCTTGCCTAAAATCTAATTGCCGCTGTTTAATATTTAAATGAAAAATCAAGTCCAAAATATATTACGAGATAGGAATGTGTTTTGAAAATAAAACAAATTAAGTCTTCTCACTGGTAAATAAAATCCTTTCAAATAACTTTTTATAATATTTAATAATATTTTGAATAAAATTTGATTTTAACATAAACTAGAAACTTCTTGGATCATTTTACGTGTTGATAAATCCCAACGGAGGCTAAATATATCGATATTTACTGAATATTTTTTAGAAGAATTGGTAACGCATTCAATAAATTTCTTGATACAAGTTTTGGCTGATCCTAATTTAAATATCGGTTTCGTCGATTAGTTGTACTTCTACAAGTAGTTATATCCCATTGGCTCTGTCCCATAAAAGCCAACTTGAAAAATATCCACTATTTAGAAAAATACGTTGTAAAAACGTATGTTGTTATTTCAGAATCAAACACGTAGGTTTCACATTTTATATAGATATTGAAAGACGACAGATATTTTAATCGAAAGATGTGCAGATTATGTTTTATTTTCGGATGTAGAGTACAATTATAAACGCAAGAAATAAAACTTTCAACGAAATTTATTACACAAGTTTTTTGATTATATTATGGAACATTTTTATCAAGTAAGTTATTAAAAGTGTAATTTTAATTTTCATCTGTTATATGGCAGTGCATCACTGTGTTCTGAGCAAGTCGTCGATTTGGTAGCTTATTCACTCACTGAGAGACGGATTATAAAATATATGTGGATCGTTTCCGGAAAAGTTGGAATCTTAAAATCTTGTATATATCTATAGTTTAGAATACGAATGAAGGTAAGGTATATATAAACGATGAATTATTATCTATCTACCGCTTTGAAATTTGGTAAAATCTAAAAAATTAAATTAATTGGGGTGATGGGTATAATATTCCATTAATCTAGAACGAGTTATGAAACTCGTTCATGCGCACTTCTCTTATAAAACTCTAATAGAATTTTGCTGCTTTTATCTCATTACATTTTATTATTATTTTTAAAAAAAACTTGACCCTTTTTGTAGTAATGTTTTTGATAGAATCAAAATTTTCACACTTGCAAATCGGTGATATTTCTCAAAGGTTAAATTTTTCACAATAACTATTATAATTCTAAATTCTATTTAATTTCTAAATTCAATTTATCATTTCTATTTAATTTCTAAATTCAAAAGCCATTTAATTTGTTAAAAATTAAAGAATAATTATTATAATATTAATTAGTAAATCAACAATAATTATATTATTTTAAAATTGTTTTTGGAGAAAGTAAGTATTTAGACAGAATTGGAAATTAAATATATGTAAAATTCTCTAGTGTTCTCTCACAATGATGCTACAATTCAAGTATAAGAAGTTTTGAATATTCAATGTAAAGATATTAACTTTAGATTTACCCTAAAAGCCTGTTTCATTTCTATAACTCAACTCGTTGTATCTAGTAAATATTAGGTTTAACATTTCTAGCAGTAGTTGTATTTAGTAAATATTGAGTTTAACATTTTTTCTAGCAGTATATGAAAATAATAATTACGAGTAAAACTCATCTTAGTAAGACTTATAATTACAGACATTTCAATATTAAACAGCTTGATTGTAAAATTGAAATAATGATATTTACTTGTAGTAATTATTTTAATGGGAAAATATTTTCCCCTTAAAGCATTTTTTATGAGTAAGCTCCATTAATGGAAAAATATTTTAACAAGAAAAATAATTTTCCATTAAATAAATTATTTGGAGCAAATGCTACTATTAAAATTTTTAACATTTTTTACACATGAGATTAAAAAGTCAAAAGAAATAAACACACGGCAAAATATTTTCGGAGATTCACGTCTTGAAAAGAAGGGTCGTATATGAATATTTCGGTTTTGATTTTAAACGTACCTTCACTGATACTCCGCGCTATTCAGTCCTTCAGAAAAAATATTCCATCGCTGTGTTTGTTTGTTTCATCATAATTGGTTTAATTTGATTGAACCTTTAACATTCTGTCATTGAAACCTAAAAATTTAAAGAGGGATTTGGGATTGTTAAATGAAATTTATTAGGAATTATGGGCCTAAACTTAAAAAAGTGTCCGTTAAACATTTATACTCACATAAGTATTTAAGAGTCCATAGTAATTTTATTAAACTATTACATGTTCCGTACACTTTTAGGCTCTCATAAACAATTAATTTTTTGCTATGTGCATATATTGCCATATCTTTGAGCGGAGTAAAACTATGGTGTACATTATAAAAATTATGGCATCTAGGATTGTTACTTTAGCTTTTAATACAACCCTTAACTAGGTTTCTAAAAAATTTTCTCAAAACTTTAGGGCGAATGGTTTCAAAAATATGTTGAGGAACATATTTTGGCGTGTTTTTAGTATGTGTCTTAAGAAGGTAAAATACCTAAGATTATGAAAAATATTTTTAGACTCTTTTAGCCAACCCCTTCGAATGACATTGGATATTACATATGGAATTCTATTTCCTTTTTTTGAATTATATAATTTGCGACCTCTTCCGCTCCCCCCAATATTTCTTTATTAATATTTTTGGGTGTTAGCTATTCAGATCTATTAAGATTAATATGTTCAATTGGCGAATTTCAGTTTCCTATGTCAAGCGGTTTGTGAGAAAAACGGCTGTGATAGATTGACCAGGGAGTTATCTCATAATGATTCCATTCCTTCCTCTTGAGGTAAGAAACCATTAAAACGACAATTTATTGAAATATTACAATGGTCGAAATATACCTTTCTTTAACTGAACTAATGCCATCGTGAAAATATCTTTTCGTTTTATTTTGAAGACATTATGAAAAATTAACTCAAAAATATAACTTATGAAAACAAATACACAAAATGTAATAGCTGCTGAAAGCGACTATTAATATAATTATGTGATAAATGATATCACAGACGTAGATGAGGATATTACTAGGCAATTGTATTTATCATTATTAATTATGTTCCCTATCTCTCGTCCCCTTGCTTGTTCAGATCTAGTCGCGTCGCCTCGTTTGTTACGACAATATAGTAATTAATACAGAAATTAGTGTTAGATAAACGTCATTACATCACGTAATGATTGCTAACGTTAGTATCTTGTTTATTAATCTTGTTTATCGGCGATGTGGATGTAATAAATATTAATATATAATTATATCCATTGCTCGTTACAACTGTCTATATATTTCAATATGAAAAGTTATGTTTGAAGTCCATAAGGAACATCAGTTTGATAGCGACCCTTTTATTAAATAGAAACGGAAAAATTTCAATAAATATTGAACTGCTATCATCATAAATAAAATTTAATTATTTTTATTACATCTGTGTACATTAATATTTATGAATAGATTAATAGAAAAATTAAATATTATTAAATACAATTAAATGAAACTACGCGATATAGTATTATTTCTATTTTCTTTAAGTTCTTTACCACGACATAGGTTTCGTTGCATTACAACATCTTCATGTGGGCAAAGATCTTTGCTAATAGGTCACCTGAAGATGTTGTAATACAACGAAACCTAGGTAGTGGTAAAGAAATTATGGGAAAGTAGAAATAATACTACATCACTTAGTTTCATTGAATTGTGAATAATAAATTTCTACAAAATTAACGCCAAATATGGTCAATATTTTTAAATACTTAAATATTTATGTTCACATAAGTGTGAATAAAATCCTCGTATTGCGAATTATATTTATATGATGATTAATCTATTTCTCGACGAGTTTTAAATTATCGATTCTCCGTTGAGAAAATACTAAAATTTTTTTTTAAATATATCGCTTTCCTTTATCGCCAAAATTACTAAATTCATAATTTTATAAAATATATGGTAATTATAATTTAAACACGTTTTTGGAAATATCTTTAACAGAAAAAAGGACAAATTTAGATAGATATTATTTTGATATGTATCTAATATTGTTTTAAGTGAACTTATATCAATTGTCGTGTAATATAAATTGAAATGTGGGTAAAAATAAAATATTATATTGTTTTCACGCTATATAATCAGAAAGAAACGTTTTAACGTTATGTTTTAGAGTTTTGTACATGATGATAAATGTTTACATCGTCATGAATATGTTGCATTAAATGTCCAAAACTATCTGCCTGACTTATACGTTTTTTTTTTGTTATTTTATAGAATTGTTTTGTTAAATTAGAAATATAATATTACTCCAAAAGGGACGAAGACTCTCCCTTCAAAGTTATCTGTAAATAGTTACAAGGAAAAGGAAGCCAAATGCTTGAAGAATTTTGCTAGAGAAGTGTTGATGAGAGACTTAGAATTATATTTCTATATTTATTGAACGTTACAATTATACAAAGGTACCTTAATTTTACACTAAGAAATCTTCTATAAAAAAATAATATAACTACGTTCCAGAAAACAACATAGAGTAGTATTCTCAGAGTCAAACACATGAAAAAGGTTGGGCCTATAAAAATAAGAGAGAAGATAAAAAGAATAGAGGCACTAGAACACTGCATGGAACAGAATTGGAAATCGGCAGGTCATTACGATGCACGAAGTAAAATGAACAAAAATATTGACGCTATGAAAGGGATCAATAGGCGAAAGAAGACAAGGTACACCATATATAGACCGGACGTACGAGATATAAAAAGGAACAGGAATAAAAAAACTGGATGACGTTTGCAACACACCGTAAGCGCTGAAAAAAACAGGAAGGAGCCTTAACACCAATAGTGTCCTAACTACATTTAAAAATTTAAATTTGTTTGCTATCGTTGTAGTTTAAATTAAGTTTTAATTATAGAATAAACAAGAGTTTTTATATTTCATATATTCATTCAATTTTTAATTTCACAGGGATAAATTCTTCTAGCTCTATCGCTTTGCCAATTGATAAGATATAAAAAATAATTGAAAACTTCTTCGTCTATTCGTTTCTTAAAACGATAAATCGAAAAATTTTCCATTGCAAAAATTTATCCACTTAGGAATTACTTGTATGTATTAAAATAAAACCAAACTGCAGCAAGTTTAGGAAAGAGACAGCAGCATTCAGGTTGAATAGAAATTTGAATGAATCTACAGTCATGAGTAGTTAAATATAAGGTTTATTTTTTTACATAATATTTTTAGAACCACAAATATTGTTACGGTACATTTATAGAGTTGTATAAATCTACTACGTAAGTGGGTATCTTGATAGGAATTAAAATGTTAACTTTCCTTTATTTCTTACCAAAAACATTCACACTTCAAAGTTTACTAACATCTTAAATAATATATTTTGAAAATACCAATATTTTATCTACTCTTGAAGTGATCTATAAGTTCTGAGGATCTATCGTTAGCAAGCGAGGAATAAGTTAAGAAGCGGACGATTTTAATGACAAAGATTCTTAACTTCTATAGATGAAAACTTGAACGAAATAAAACTCTCACTTTTGCTGGAATAGTATTATTGGTTTATTAAAATAGTTGTGAAACGTTTGGGGTAAAAAGTGCAATGACCGGTAATGCAACTCGGCACATAGTTCTACCTATTGTGGACCCCCTTAAACATAATAAATCAATGTATATTTTACAAGAGGAAACATAAAAAATTATGGTCACTTGCTTTTTATACATATTATTTTAATGAAGAGAATGGGTCGATTTCATGAATGCGATTATGAAAGAAATTTTATCCTCCACTTCGTAGAATTTTTCTGACATGTTTCTGGGAGACTAGATTAATAAAAAGGTGAATAAAATCTAATTAAATATTTTTTTTTTAATTTTTAACAATTTTTTCATTATATAATATATATTTACATGTATTATTAATATGGATATTGACTTTTATAAACTCAATAAGAGTTACTTCGCTGTGAGGCACTGTTAAAGCAAGTTATATTTGCACATCTACTCCATTTTCCAGCTCCTAAATTAAAGACTATATTGTTTGCAGAAGAGATAGAAGTCAATATGAAAATCCAATGTAGAGGCTAGACAAATCTTCAGCATGCTGTACAAGGAGTTGCATCCAAATATTTTAGAAACACCGAGATTTCTGTGCATCATCTTGATTAACTTAATTATTAACAAATTCATCATCAAGAAAGAAGAAGTATTGTAGTAAATTTAAATACGTTTATGACAAACATATTTAATTTACTACAGTAGTAATGATAACATGACAGTAAGCCTTAGTGAGCGTTTTAATATATATATATATATATATATATATATATATATATATATA
This sequence comes from Druceiella hillmani, assembly GCA_039881145.1. NCBI lineage: Eukaryota > Metazoa > Arthropoda > Insecta > Lepidoptera > Hepialidae > Druceiella > Druceiella hillmani. The sequence goes on along the minus strand of JAYKKI010000115.1, from coordinate 2,167,877 downwards.
TATATATATATATATATATATATATATATATATAATGTAATAATATATATATAATGTTTTCTTCCATTGTATATATAAGTACAAACGAATCTTTTTGAACTTTTCCCACTAATACAAGCAAAACATTGTGTAAAAGGTAGTTTGGTTATAATTGAACTTTAACCGTTTTTAAATACAATTTTATTTAATAAAGGGTACTTTATATTTAACGACAAACATGCTTGCTCTATGCACCATTTGCAATTAAAAAATTATTGTAAAACTCAAATCACCTACGTGACCTAAATATTATTGCAAATATTTGGGTAAATATAAATGTATTTAATATGCTTCCGCTTTAACTCTGGGAAATTAAACCTTTCTGATTCTATTATTACGGAAATGTGAACTCTGTCAAAAGTAGAGATAAACATTTCAGACGAAAATTTATTCATCGTCTCCTCTTGGGTTTTCGGTCTGTAAATATTATTTTTCAATAAGGAAAAGTGAATAATAGAATTTCAATTATTTGAAACGCCTATCTTGTTAATTAAACATTACAATTTAATTAAATTGTGTTATATACCAGTCCATCCACATGAAAAAAATTTTGCCTAGCAATCACAATAGCCAGTCTTTATTTAATATTCAGTATTTTTATAGGGATATAAAAAAAACGAAATATGTTTTTTACCTGATACCTTCAAGCAATATTTATTGTGTACCAACGGAATGTCTGTTTTATTAAGATTTATGAAAAAAGCGTTATCCAATTTACGATTACTTAGAATTTCACTCATTATTTCAACATTATTTTTAGTGCAATAGTTATAAAATAACGAGTTAATAATAACCAAGTATCAATAAAAAAAAGTGATAACAAATTTAATATTTAAAGAGCTAGTGATAGCCAGACTTATTGGTATGGTAATAAATTTCGTGTTTAGTTGTGGAGTACTGTTCAATGTGGGGCGTAATCTAATTTTTCGTAACATATCATTTTTATTACACATTTGTCGGTATACATTTTTTTTATACTTTGGAAATGTTTGCTCCTTAACTTCATGATTGTCAATTAAGTGAAATTTAAAACTAACTCGGAATTCTGTGTCTTAACGCGAAAATGTTAGTCTTAACTGGCTTGATTTACAAAACGATACCCCGCATCTCTCTTGCAGGGTAGGTCGTCACTCGCCTGTGCATGAAATCGTAGAAATTCTACTACACAATAATAATATTTTATAAATGAACAAAACCGTAGACCAACTTAAATGACCATTAGGAGTAGTTTAAAATGAAAAATGCTTTGTTATGAATTTATTATTAAATCGAATAAATAATAACTAATTATTAACAAATTCTTACCGCAATATCTATAAAATTATGAAGCACATGAAGTTATGAAACACATGAAGTTCGTCTTCTGACTGAGAATCCAGGTGTATTTGCATTTATGCAAGATGGTATTATTGACGTTAAGTTTAGAGAAATAATTTGAAGTATAGTTTGAGAAAATTCCATGAAAAATATTTTAAAGTAAATGAAGTAATTCACCAATTGAAAAAAGAGAAAACAATACGGAAAATATCATTTCGACAATATTAGGTATTTGTAAATATTGTTGAAATGGGAGGATTAAAGTAGAAACGAAATACGAATCACGTTTCATTGGGATATCAACAATTTTATTTTTTTAAGCATTTTCAGTTACTAATGTTTATAAAACAAAGAACAAAACTTCTTACATTATTTGTTTAATATGATGAGTGAACATTAGAATCAATAGGTCAAAATATTGTAGTCAATACAATTAATAAATTATAAACGCAACTAATAAACCTTAAATCTGGTTAACTTTTGTGGTATAACAAAAATATTCTGTCGAACAATTGCAATAAAATGTATGAGACAACTCCATTTCATTTATTTTAACTTAGCGGTATTTCTTACGAGATTTAACACCCATGTTCGCAATGTCAAATCAAAGTCGTTTGAGTAGTTCATCTGAAATACGTCTAAAGTTTACAGACACGAAAATAATCCGTTGTAATATGATAATAAAATATATGTGAAAGTTGTGTTAAAGATTGAAATAATTTTTGGTGGCAACTTACAGATTTGTTAGTGTATATGAATTTGTGATGTATGAGGAAAAGTTAGGCTAGTTAAAAACAACCTGACGTAATTTTGTGTTGAAATTATATCAGACATTGGGGTGCTTAGGGATATAAATAGGGTATTTTGGAAGTCAAATAATATGTGTATCATCCTATTTTGTGATAGAAGCTTTGAGCATATATTGTAGTTATATTATACGTATGTGTTCTTAGACATATATCTTTAACAAATAATACTTTTACGTTTTACATAGGAAATACAGATTTAATAGATAAAGATAGTCTGTATGACATCGTGGCAGACTATTCCCTCTGCGAGCTTAATACGAGTATATCCTTAAGTTGTTTATAATGATGTGAGTAATATTCCAATATCACTACAATATACAGTATGAAGGTATATTTTAATATCAGTAAAATTTATTCTTTGTACATAGTAATTGAAAACGAAGTATTTGTATTTAGTGTTATATTTATTTTTCACGGTGCACCTAAAGTAAAATATGTTTAGAATAAACAGAAGTCTTCCTGTTAGTCTGGAAGTAAAGTTTGTTTAATGAGTAAATTAAGAAATTGAAATTTAAGGAAAACTATATAATAACATAAGTTAATTTGTTAAGAAATATCTAGATGGAGACAAAATTTAACTGCGGTTTTTAGAAATATTAGATAATGACAGTTTTATTAAATTTGAACAAAATGTGGAAACTATGGACAAAGTATGAGAAAAAATATACTTGAAGAAAAAATGGGTGGAAATTGGACACCTAATAGAATATATACCATAAATCATGAATTCATTAATTTTTTTCATTATTTCCTGTCAATTAATTTCGTTGTAAAGTCATAAGATAAGGCATCCCAGACGTTAAATCATTATTTTGTTTAATTAGAATTTATATCTCCATCAAAAACCCGAAAGACGAGCTAATTATCAAAGGTGGCATATTCTAAACTAAGTTTAATATTTACTCGCAATAGATAAGGGAAAAGTAAAATATAAAAAACATTTAATATTGTCCCAGTACACTTATAATTAGATGACCCTTAAATAGTAAAATAATTAATTCGTCGCGACATTTTAATAAAATGCTCGGACGCTTGTATTTCAAATTAAATATTTCAAACTACAGATGTAACTTTTGTTCATATTTAAAAATAAACAATAAAATATTATGGGTACCCAAATTTCTTGCTCAGGCGCGAAAATAGTTATGTAGTTCCCTGAGTTGTTTCAGTTTAAAAAATCATTTGTAATTTTATATATAATTTTACGTAATATATACCGTGTGCAATATTTCTCGTACCAACATATAAATACATATACCAACATATACAAACAATGATATAAAATTATTAAGAGTATTTTTCGCTTGTAGTCGGAAGTAAAGACTTAAGTAAAATATTTAGGGGTGGGTTCTGAAGGTTAGCGTTGTGTTCCGTAGGTCGAGAGTAAAATTTAATTTTGTGTTAGGTCTTTAAAATTATAAAAAAAAAAATTTAAAGAAAATGTAGATGGGTTAAAATGTATTACAGGTACTTTTCCCTTGCACTCGGAAGTGTAGACGGTAACAGAAAAAAGATATTAAAGGATGGGTTCCGAAAGTCTTAGGTGGATCTTAATTTTGTGTTAGGTCTTTAGAATCAATAAAAAAAATATTTTAGAAAATTTAGATGGGTTTAAAAGTATTAAGAGTATTTTTCTCTTGCAGTCGGAAATATAGACAGAATTAAAATATTTAGGGTTTGGTTCTGAAGGTTAATGTTATGTCCTGAAGGTCGGGGGTGAGTCTTAATTTTGTGTTAAGTCTTTACAATTAATAAAAAAAATATTTAGGAAAAATTTAGACGATTTTAAAAGTATTAGGAGTACTTCTCTCTTGCAGTCAAAAGTATAAACAGAAGTAAAATATTTAGGGGTGGGTTCTGAAGATTAGGGTTATGTTCCAAAAGTCAGCTGTAGGTTTGAATTTTGCGTTAGGCCTTTAAAATTCATAAAGAAATATTTAAAATGATCTAATAAAAAAAAATAGTATCACGTTATTGGCCACCACTTCCACTTCCGCATATTATTTTGTCTGAGATAAAAATATCATATTTTAATCTAACGATTTTATTACATATCCATACAAATATATATATCGATATATATATATATATATATATATATATATATATATATATATATATATATATGTGTGTGTGTGTGTTTGTGTGTGTATATATACACGTAAAAACGAATTTAATATCATAACAATTTTGAAAAGTTTTCTTAAATTAATTTAAAAGTAAAATAAAATATTCACTAGTTTTATCCATTCCGCAAAAAGCTTAATTGAAAATAGAATAAATAACGATTAAACCAAAAATAACCAAAAAGGAATTAATTTCCATAGACAAAGTAAAGGAGATTACAACTAAGGTTCTCTATCTATAACTCTACACACAACATTTCGACACTCAACAGTGCGCAGCATTTTTGTGAATGCAAGTTTAATAAACAAACGAGAAACAAAACAAATCGACCATGTTTCCAATTTGTTTCTCTCCTTTTTTTTTAACGTAAGTACATTGTGGCGGCGTGTGAATTGATTATATGGGGATTAAGCAACCATGAAGGTGATAAATAGTCCTTACTACCGGTGGAAAGCGAAGCTGTTTGGAGGAATGCACGTTTTCATATAACACGATTTATATTCCTACAATATTCGCACGTGTGATTTGAACGCACGACAATACTTGTAGACATTACTTGCATACAACCTACTGTTATTATGTCAGTGAAAAAATACGTAGTTCCATATTGTACTTTAGCATATTGAATTTTTTTTCGTTTTTCTATTATATGCATACCTTTACTGATATACTTTCATTTCAACTTAAGAGAACGTTAGGAAAATAGATTTGCGTAGTTAAACCATTTAAATATATTATGCTAATCAAAACGTTATTTAAAAACTGTTAGAGAAATGTGTCTGTATATTGAAGACATATTTGAAAATAATAGATGTAATTTAACAAACCGAATATATTATCGAATAGTGTAACTAGCGCAATTAGTTTTTCTGTAAGAAATATATATCACTGTCATTTTTAGAGGTCTATGGAAATCATATGGCATGGAATTGTTAAAAACAATAGAATCATTTCTATTGATTATGACCTCAATTAAACATAATTTTATCGTAACAAATCGTCAGTTACCAAAGAAATTTCAAGTGCAGTTAATTTTGACTGAAATAATAATATGTAGTGAATGATCTTACTAAATTTGAGTAACTCTCTTATATGTCTATTATTTGAGATGGACAATTACTGGTTCAAAACAAAGCTTGTACTCAACTTACAGAAAAACATGTTTGGTTTAAGTTTTTTAGCTCACTGTCGATTTGTTTTAGTTAGAAGTTTTCCACATGTTTCATTGCTATATTAGCTTATTGTACCCTGAATAATTTGACTGTACAAAGAATTTGCACGAGTTAAGAAATTTAATAACAAAACGGTAAAGGATTATCCTTTATTAAGTTTTTATAATTGGGAACTTGTTATAAATAAAACGAATGAAACATTTGATCTTCTTATAACATTGAGTTGTAGCTAAAGTAATATATTTATTAAGTAGCACAATAGAGCTGACAAGTATATCTTTCAAGTGTCTTTAAATGTATTTCCTAAGATAAATTATGGTAATTAAAAGTAAGAGTATTTCTAGGGAATTTTCATTATTAATTTTAAAACAGCAAAATAAGTGTACTTAGTTTACAAAAGAAAATCATAATATTACTTTGTATGTCTTTGTTTCTAATATTAGGTGATATTTGAGGTCGAAGCAAGTGTGTGAAGTAAAACACAGTAGGAGAAGGTAGGTTGGATAATTTCCGATGATGTTAAAAGATTTTATAGACAACCTACTAATAAAATGTATTGAATTCCGGCAATTTTATAGGAAAACTATTGATTTTAATATAAATGCTAAAAATTTAAGTTTACGTTAAGCCTATAAAAAGCAGTGGGAGATAAAGACTCAAAGTAAAAACAAAATTTAGAATGTAACCTTTTGTTAATAAAATTTTGTTTTTTTGGATTTTTGAGGAAAGCGTAAGTCCTTGCCATAAGTTTTCCTTTGTAATCTCTTTCGTTCTTGAACTTGCTATTTTTTCCTTTGCATAATCTAAAATCGGCTTACACATATCAACCAATATTGTATTACCAAACAGGCGCTGAAAAAATTTGGTTCCCTAACCTCAAGATTAATGACGACCTTCATCAAACAGACCTCCTCCTTCCGAGTTCGTGGTCGGTTAATGATGCGAAAGAGTCCACTCGACTGAAAGGGTAAACTCGTTAACATTAATTAAGCATAGTCGCTTTAGCATCGGCCATGTTGTAGTTATTTACGTGCTTTGGGGTCGGTCATGTGTGGTGATTATTTATGTGTATATTTCATTAGCCGGGAATGCATTAACTTTTATACATATAAAAGTACATTTATCAGGGTGCTATTAACAATTAAAAACGCTAGGCACAATCATTAATATTCATTACACAATAAGCTAAAGTCGTAAAATTGTCCAACATATATGCATATACAAATTTCGTAAATCCATATTATGTACAATTAAATGAAATTACGTTGATCAATAAACACATAAAAGGATGCAAGTATGAATTCACTAACCTTCACTATAAAATCAATAATACAGCATAGACATACATATAAAGCAACAGAACCTCACTGAGTCTAATTCAACGTTCACGGGAGGGTAGCAGCGTACGTTTTGGAACGTAAATATAAACTAAATGTTCACTGCTCGTACAGAATTAAAATTTTCCTCCGTTTCTAAGAAATTATAAATAAATGTAAACTACCACGCTATATTAATTTCAAGAAATTTTCTTCAAGCGGAAAAATTTACGTCAAACGGACATAACGATATGTAAATTTGTTGAACAAATATACAGATACTTAATTATAAGGTTTCTAGAATTTAAATATGAGTAAATCGTGTTTACAACCACTGAATAAACCCACATTTTCATAATTGGTTATTACAGAGAAATTAAATAAATTAATTTCGTAAAAATATACGATTGTGCCACATTTTCAAATGAATTGTCTGAGTAACGTTAAATAAAACTACCATGTATTGATCTATGAGAATAAAAATAATAAAAGAAGTATTTTGAGTAATTTTTGGTAAATAATACTTCGGATTCTGGAATCTTCATTCGAAGCCTTCAAATTACAACAGACAAAATTCTATTTCTTGGTAAAGATATGACGGTATTCACTGATTTCATGATATCCAATATTTGTTAGTTTTTTCAGAGAATAACATTTCAATATTTTCTAGATAAATTACTCCATTTTAGTTGTTGACTAATATAATAGTAATTACTCGATTGTGTACTTAACCATTGGAAGATTTTTGTAAGAGTATGGTAATATAATCTGTAAATCCGTTTGTGAATAATTAACATAGTGTTAAATCTACAGGAGCTTTTACTCACTTTGTGTCGTGCATATATGATTTGTACACAGTAAAATTTCCAGAGTTTACTTACATACAACTCTAATAAAATCGCACAAAGCAAACTCGCATATAATAGGTGATATTAAAATAAAATTAGTAATTCTTTTTTTTGTCCATACGAATACTTTTGAGCGTTAAATAGTTTCGGGTTACAATTCCTTATCACTATGCCTAATCAATATCAAATGGTTTATGAGAAAACCGGTGTTAACTGACAAATAAACCCGTTAGTAACCACATAACATTGATACTTTTTATTTATGATGTACAGGACAAAACCTTCATATACAAATTGGCGTATCTGTTATACGGATACGTAATTTAGATATACTAAGATTCTGTAACAATATCAGAAAATATATTACTCCACTAGATCTCAACATGTTCAGAGTGACCATTACAACATGAGCCACAAAAGTAAAAACGCATTGATATTATGCTTCTCTCTTGCTCCACCAGATCTTTTACTTTAATTTAAAAGACCTCCGTTTAATTGGGACTAGCCTGAATGCTTAAAATTGTATTGTGCTTTTAATAGGATTGAAGCTTCAATAATTATATGCAAAGATGTCCAAAGAAGACAATTTAAAAATAGTTTGATTGCAACAAAGTTGAATGACGCAAGTTTAATTAAAATACGTACTTAGTGCCAAGGGAATCTTAAATATTTGTTTCAAGAGAAAGGCACACAACAGTTATGTTATAACCGACGGAGATTTCAATATATGTGTATCACTAATATGGGTGAAATCAATATTCGACGACAAATACTATAACGCATTTTTAAAGCAATATTTATAAAATATTACAGAACAAATATCGGTAATACAAAATCTGATATATATTCTAGCAAAGTCCTTTAAATATCTTGGTGAATAATATACTTACACGACATGGAACATCTAAAAGGAAGTAAAATATTCAAATATCTTCTTTGTAATTCAATTTCATCGCAAAATCCTTTCAATATTGAAAGGATTTAACCATAAAATAAATCTAAATTTTCATCTTATGCGATAATTTACTGTAGTGTGCTGCTTTTAACTATTATTTTTTTCTGGTCTCAATTTTTCTTTTTTTCATTTCTAGCATAGAAAGATGGGCGGTCAATCGTTATAATATATAAAAAGAAATCAGATAATTTTTTTATTATATCATTTTATAGCATACTCTATTTGATTTTTTAATATTCGTTGGGTATTTTCTTCGCATCAATTATTTTTCTATTAGTACTCTCCACTGATTATAGTTGATATTTTTGAAGCATGTGAATACATTTGCCCGTATGCGTACTAATTATATTTCTTAACTCACTGAACACATGAATGTGTATTGTGTGAAGTAGAAACATACATTAACTTTCTAAAAATGTTTATTTGTTTGATTGTTCTAATATTGAATTAGGGTTTTCGTGGAATGGAGAGACGATTGTATCTTTAGTCGTAAATTTGGCCTAAAGAATACAAATTGGGTTAATATCATTTACTAAGCGGTTCGCTTTAATGGCTCTTCATTGGTTTCGAAGCAGGTATTAGTATTTTCTATTGGAGCATATTATTACTTGTGGATATATTTTTTAACAAATCTAAATTTCTAATAAACTTAATAAATTAATATTTTTTTGTAAGCATTTTTAAATGATATTCAGGAATAATAGAGTAATGGATTTAGTTTTATGAATAATTGTATGATATCGGAAACTTGTTAACATGGTATTGCTTTCAAATCATTTTGAAGCCGTGGTATTCTTGTTTTTAAAAAATGCAACTTTAATTCACCAACGACCAAAACGAAATTATTATTTCTCTGCAATATGGGACATAGCTTATATATATATATATATATATATATATATATATATATATATATATATATATTGTTTGTTCCAGAAATAATGTGAAAACCGCTCACCTGTACGTAAAAGTAGCAGCGTGTATGTAGGAATATAAATTAGTAGCGTATATTAGCGTGTTAGAAATGTCCTCACAGAAAGATCATGAATCATTTTAAAGAAAAGATAAAACGTAAGCCTTAAAAATTTAAGCAGTTCAAATCCAAATCAAGCAGCCAGGCTGTCTAAATAAAGTTTATAAGTTAAGGGTGTGCATACAAAAAATTTAAAAAAATTAATGTATGCTAAGTTATAACAATGCGATTACTTCATGAAGTGTAATTGTACAAAATGATATTTTATCCGGTAACAGTATAAAAATAAGTCACGAAATAAAATTGCAATAAATACGTAGAAAATTTTAAGAACTTAATTATTTTTAATTTGATTGATAAGGGACGAAGTTCTTTAAGAGTGCCTCTTTCTGAATCAATTCTTAATAATACGTATGATCCTAAATATTTTAATTTTTTATTAAGGTAAATAGTCACACATCATTTTCATTAACATATTTTTTATTCCTTTTTTCTGTTTAACAACAGTGCTTTTAGGATGAGCTAGTATTATTTAAATGTCGCATGGTTTTATAAAAGGGAAAAGTGTATATAATATATATTGCGAAAATTACATGCTGTGAAAATTTACTTACCTTCGAGTTATTTATGCACTTGATCCCACTTTTGATTCCTTTCTCATTGATGATTGACCACTTCTGGCAACTTATACTTAACACATTGTTTTCCATTTAGTTCTTGCTTTAGTTTGTAAATCTTGAAGTTACTTTTTGAAACTGCATCACACTTAATCAATTATTCTTTTTCAGTGTCATCATCAAAAAAATTAAATTTTGGGATGAAGACAAGTCTCCATTCAAAGTGACGAAATAAACTAGGGTAGGATAAGAGTCAGGAAGAGTTGTTAAACATCGGAATGATCTTAATTTATCTGTTTCCTGTATACTGGTGAATAGAAGCTAAAATAATAAGCAGGCGTGTAAGTAAATAAAGACAGAAGAGAAAATTCATCTTGCTCATGCTTAGTAATAAATTGAGCAAAATCAACTTTTTAATAGATCGGGGATGTTTTTAATAGATTAAGGGTTGTGTTTGATAATGCACTTTTTTTTAAATAATATCTCTATCCATCATTACAATCCTAGTTCCCTTTTGCTTTCACTTTTGTGCTTCTCATCGGGAAATTATTTTTTTAATAACGATATAGTCAACGAAGTCCCAAAAAATAATTTTTCTTGCAAATGAAAAAACTTCGGAGCTTCTCTAATCTCAAGGGGACATAGTTTTTTTTGCAAATACATCGCTCAATGCTGGTAAAAAGATTGTCATATCAGTATTTTCAGAAAATATTACAACAAAAGATTATGTGCACCGCTTGATCATTTTTTTTACCTGGGTCTTGTCAGTAATATTTTTTTTATATTTTCATAGATTATGACCACGCGCAAATATTTTCAATATTGGCAACTAAATGAAATTATGTGATGTATTATTATTTCTATATTATTTAACTTCCTTACCATGATCATTTGCGAGGAAAAAACGGTCTCTTGTGCCACATATTCAAAGTAATTCTATGAGTAAAACCAATATAATGACAAAGTATTGATCTATGAAAGCAAAAGTTCATATCAAGAATGGAAGAAGTATTTTAATGAACTCCTAATAAATAAAATGCCTTTGTTTCCAAAGCTTTGAATAGAAGTAACCAAATTATACACGCAATGTTTTATTACATGCACAAGAAAACATTCTCACTAGAGTAATGGTTATTCATTATTTTTGCGCAATATTTATAGTTTTTTGTCCCAAGTATATGTCCAAGTATATTTATAGTTTTTTGTCCCGAGATATACAATTTTACTAACTCCGATAAAAACTTTTCCTAGCCAATTGTCGACTACAAAATCATTCACCTATAATTATTTGTTAAATAATTTTTATATACTTACAACACTTTAATATCTTTTTGTCAATTGTGGTAGATACATTAATTACGTTTACTAAAGTGGAAAATGAAACTAAATCCTGAATGAACCATTAAACAGTGCTGCTTTAAATGAGGATACAGTTAATTTAAATTATATTGAACAAATAAATATGCCCTTGCCTGCGATTTTCAATATTCTACATAATCTTTATAAATACTTTTAGCCATAAGACAAAAGAAACATTACTTAATGCTTCTATTGCAAACTGGAACGCCTGTTAAAAACCGAAAAAAACATTTATTCGTGTTGTGTCCCGCACGGGTTCTCGTATATGCTGGTAACAATATCTACAGAGCTAGTTTATACACAATTCTAAATAAAACGAAACGAACAGTTTCGTGTTCTTTATAACTTGCCCTTTTAAATTATAACGTGTATAATATATGTAAAGAAAAACATTTTGAATACTTAATTTTTTATAATTAAAATTCTATACAAATATTTTATACTATTTAAATATTAATAATTAAATAATTAACACTGAGAAATATTACGTGGATTAATATTCTGTTATTATACCAAATTAACGTCAAATGTTTTCTGAGAAGGTTATTATAGATAAATGGACACGTGAGTGACTATATAAAGACGAAACCTTTTGTTTTATGTGATAAAGTACCATAAAACGGAGACCAAGGTTAAACTGAACCCCTCACTTATGTTTCAATATAAAAATAACCCCACACCTATACTCTGGTTATATGAATACCTAATTTGGTTTTAAAATTAAATAATTTGGTTTTTAAACAGATTTTATAGTAAAATTCATGAAATAATAAATACATTAACGGGCAGATAGATAAATAAGTAAAAATATACAGGTACTTACGCAACTAGAATATTTCAGTTGTGTTTTTGCATATATATTACTAAGCAAGTAAGTAGATATGTACAGAGGTACTAAGCAACTAGGGTATTGTACGTAGGAAAGTAGTATGTACAGCTAAATACAAGCACAAAGAATTGACTACGAGCAAAAATCTAAAGAGTTAATGTGATTTATTCGTCGCTATGAATTTATATACGCATGAGTATGCATATGCTGGCATGTACGCGTGTAGGTATATATGAAAATATTTGCGTTTATTAAGCGCTGTAATCATTTTTTCATGAATTCGTAACATTCTGTGTGATATGGCATAACAAAGGCACTAAAAATGAAAAAGTACCATTTTTCAAACACAAAAAAATTTAGCCTACTTCATATAAATAGTGATAAAGAAGCTCGCTGAAAAATATAATCAAATTATAATACTAGTGCTTAGTTGGCATATTGGTGGTACAATATAATTTCCGAAGATAAATAAGCTTTCGAAATACCGCTATAAGCAGAGAATTTTGAAGTTAGTGCCAAGTGAAATGTAACACTCATTCATATGTGGGTATGCATGTACGCGAGAGGGAAAGAGAAACGTCGACTTGGCATCAGTTAGGGAAATCTATTAATTTTTTTATTACGATCTTCATGAATTCATATATTATCATAATTAATTACAACACTTTAAGTGCTGCAATTAATTATAATAATATATAACTCAAAAAGAAAACATCCGGAATACCGCAACTCGATTCATTTAACTTATTGTTTCTCATAGATTGCACAAGATAGAGATATATTATATAATTTATTTTTCTCAGAATAATAAATATGAAAAAAATTAAAGTTTTAAACCGCAAGAATAAATTATTTGTGCATTAAAAGGGTAAAAATTAACAAACAATATTCTCATCCGTAATGTTAGTTTAATTAAATCGTTAACATAGGTGTCATAAAGTTTGTTCCTTACTTTCAATGTGGAAAATAACTAAGACATCTATCTATAGTTAGCACTCTATAGCAGAAATATCTGTATATAATAAGCTTTTTAAAAATTCCTTAAGGTATTCGTGTAAACGGTGTATTATTTCGAAACGTGTCTTTCAGTCCTTAACATAATAAAACTTATATCAATACCATGGGAATATTCAGTGGGTTTCAAATTCCACCTTAAAATTTGCAAAGTTTTAGTTTTGGACAAGGTACTCTCTACAAATACTTATTAACTTAATATTGCTCAAAGTAAAGTGTGACGATTTCTCAAGCCATGACTATGACTTTTTAAAGTTACGGAATTAACATTTTCTATTAACTTAAAAAGAAATAATATATTATTTTAGAGATGGATTATCGATTCGATATTCGGCAATTAAACATAAAACAATTATTTCACCACGTTTTGTAAAATCTTAATCACTTGTATCGTTTAATAGAAGTACATACACATTTTATTTACATATGTTGCACCTCTACAAACATTATAAGAGAAAATATCCATCTTTAGCCAAATTACTATTTAAACTCTAATCACTGTAGAATCAAATAATAGACTGAACACCAAGTTAATAATACCTATCAAAAGTAAACGGGTTAAATTTAATACCACCTTTAGAAAAACTTTATAAAAATATCACTCTGCAAAGGAAAAATTAAAGAGAAAAGACCGTCGATATTTCATAACACGGTGCGGGATGCTCGAGAATAAATGACCAAGTCGAAATTAAAACAGACAACGGAATAGTGACCGGCGGCAAATAGTCGGGCCATTCAAGTTTGGGAATATGGTCACTGAGCTCGATATCAGGTGTTTGATTTTGGTTTATTAACGACCGCCTGTTTGCTTGCCGCATCAGCTTACTTTTAGTTGTTGTTAAATAATGTTTCTGATATATACATATAAATATATTCATATAAATCTTTATAGTGTCAGTCGATAGAAAAATTCTAGATCTACAAATTGCATTATCAGAATTGCCCTCAATGGTGTATTTAAGGTGAACGAGGATATGGTGTGGAGCATGTTTTTGAGCGCATCCCACTTCACTCTTTCTCACTCATTTATTTTGTGAATTAATGCGTCATATGGTTACGTTGAGAATGTTCCAATACGATCTCACTTCCTTACATTGAAAATATTTGTTAATTTATAAATTTCGATACCAGTTTATCTCAGAGAACTTTGATTTCACTAATTTTCTCATACTAGTTATATAACAATGTGAATATATTTTCCAATTTCTTTTTAAATAGGAATTTATATCACTATTAAGGTTATTTGAAATAAAACTATTTAAAGAAAATGAAAATATACTGAAAATATATTTTTTTACCAATATCTAGTCCGATGACACTACGTTCGTGTCATATGGTTTTTATCAAAGAAAAACCGGAGACATTATAAAATAATAAAAAACCTTAATTTATTATATTTGCGGAAAAGAAGGGATAGAAAGAATATTCGTATTTCCATGTTTTAGTAAGACGTTTTACGATCTACCAAATACACTGGCAACAGACGTTAATCTTGACAACATATACTGACGTCAAAGGATGAACTGCATACGTGTCAAAATTGTACTCACGTTATTATGTTGTTTTATAATTTAGCCATTTAGTAATTTTGAATAATTATCCTTGGGAAAAAATATTAGTACAAGAGGTTCTTAAAGAACTTGTAATACATTTAACAAACGATATTTTTTCCGGAGAAACTAATAAAATAACTTCACAAACGTCGGCTATAAATGAAAAAATAAAACGGCCATAAAAACCATAAAAAAAAACAAAGCAAGAAATAAGATTTTTCTGCCAAATAAGAGTTACCTAGACATTAGACAACGCCCTACCTTAATCAGTAAAGAAGAAAAATGAAATGGAAGCCGTTATTGTGGCGAGCAAAATTGAAGGACGAAACGTGTCTGGATATATTGTGGTAACACTTAAGATTTTATTCTTTTGCTTTTATACAATTACGTATCTATTTTTTGTACAACTATGTATATTTTTGTCTCAGAAAGATTATAAATCAAGTTAATGGGATACAAAGAGCATTATATTAGTTCTTGTTGGTGCTAAGATAGTTTTAAGTTCAGCCTGTTTTTTCCAATATCAAGTATGTATTTGTTAATACTTGTTACTACAATTTTTCATAGAATATATAATTATATTTCATATCATATCAAATTTATCATAAAAGTTGTAATGAATTGGCAAAATTATTATTATATAGCCCTATTGCATATGGAAGCTAAAATCGGTAGTCACACTAATGGATTTGTGAGAAATACAAATTAATTTAAATTAGATTTGTTACTTAAAATAAAAGCATTGTAACTGAAATTCGCCATTTTATATAATGTAGGCGTGTTTCATAAATTACGATAGACAAAAATAATTTTTATCTTCCGAGCTCTAGAAAAATGTTCAGAAATTCCAGAATTAATTTTAATTGATTTTCTACATATATTCGAATAGTCCGTATATTGTAAAACTGGTCTCTATAACTGCTAGTAATATTAAGAAATGTTTGATAATATTTAATAATTATAATTTTGAAACAATTTCGATTCTGACAAAATTATCCAGGATTAATTATTGGTGATCTTGCCATCGATAATTCGATATCTCGCACATTATTATGGCCAGTAACTGAAACTCATAGTTCTCACTCACTCACTCAACTCACTTCTCAAATAATTATGATCTGGCCGAATCCAATATGACGACAGAAGTTTCCACGATTAATTATAAATGATCCTTCCCTAGATGATCTTACGATAATTGGTAAATGCCCATAATTTTTAAAACTAATCTATTGACTTTAATAAGAAGATTTTTTGTTAAACAATAGTAAATCCGCATTCGTAAAACGTTTTTGTCGTAAACATTTATTAAGATAAATAATTTATCTTGGTGTTAGTAATTTAGAAACTGTTATATATAAAAGAGTGCAATAGTTACAATATGTAAATATATTTCTCCAGTACTGAAAAAAAGGTCGTTTAAAATATCAATAGGGATAAAAAGAAATAGGCGATAGTGACCTGTACAAACATTACCTAATTAAAACTAACAAGTAAAAACAAGATTATATAAAAACAATTTAAAACGAAACAAAAAATAGCTTTAATAATTAAAGACTGTTTATGGAAACGAGTTTATGTTTATGTTAAAATGTTTAGTTAGGATACAGTTTGACAACTTGCAAATTGAAGAGAAAATCTTTCGTAAGAAGGTTCGTCATTTAACAAAAAATAACAGAAACAAAATAAGATCTTCATTATAATCAAAACCACACCAAGTTTTAAAGAAATATCTAGTTTGCCATAGCCTTCAGCGATCTAACTTCGTACTTGTGAAGGATTTTAACTGTTGCTCGATACTTAAGCCAAAACTAACTTTCATTGTTTCTCTTCAAACAAGAAAGATACTGCTTCATAATTAGAAACTATTTTTAACTTCGGTTTTGCTTTCATGGAATACTTAATTAAAAACAAAGTTTGGATATGCCCCTCGGGTATATCAAGATAAATTAATTATTTTAGTCCATATTTCACTTTAAGTGTGGTAGAAAAAATTTAAAAATTTGTAGTCTCTATATTATAGATTAATTAATTTGTTTAAGTACTGTGCTGAAGGTATCAGGGCAATAGCAATCTGTCAATAAGTAAATCGTTTGATATTAGATTGATATTTATCCCAGTACATAAATATGATAACACAAATATATTTTCAGAAAAGAGTGTAATTTAAATTATTTTAAATGGCTGATTTTACTATATCTAACCAAGATAAACTTTTGATACTTCGGTATCCATAAAGCGTAGATGACATTGATGAATAGTTGTTGACTATCAATTTGAAAAATGCAATACTCACATCAGGCTCACGTTTTTACTGTAATAATATTTCCCAGCCAACGAAAATCCACTGTATTTACAATGTTATGAGACAGGTAAAAAACAAAACCCATACATATAACTAAATATCTTCAGTTATATGTGATCCGTACATATAACTGAAGATATTTATGAAAAAATGTCTAAGGGGAACGTAAGTTTTTCTTTATGACTTGTATCTGTTTGAGTATTTGTTTGTGCAAACATGATACTCACCTAATTTAGACGAAGTTATCAGAAAAGTATAATAGTTGATTGAAATAACAATTAGTAGTTATTTTGTGGCAATAGGTTCTATCGGTCATAAGATGTGTGATTTAATTTTAAAAAGAAAAATCTGCTGGCTACTTGACACGCAGTAATTACACGAATATATACTGTGTTTATGTCCGTCAATAGATGGCCTTACGTGTATCTTAATATTAACTTGCGCAGTGAAGTTTTCCGTTAAGGCATACATTTACGAAATGGGCATAACCAAGGACTATGTGTAGAATGGTCCTGGCGAAATAAGTGTCTGAGTAAACAAAGTGAATGCGGGCACACGCATTAGGGCAGATGTCATTGTTGGTTGTCTTCGGCACATAGTTTTTTCTAATTGTTAAATATTCTTAGCTTTCTTTTATCCCCAATAAATGGAACAATTATAATCTGAAGGTTGGAAAGCTTTATACGTGTTAAACAGTCTTACATAACTTGCGACATACTTAAAGTTTGAAATGAATTAGAAGCGGTCATGTTTTTCGCTACTCTCGGACATAAAAATAATATAATTGTAAGTGAATTGTAAATTTGTGAAGCATTTGTACACACGAATCACAAGAGAGATTCTTCAGATTAAAATAACGGACATTTATTTATGCTATGAGTGATAATTACAATAATGTTATTCTGAAGATTAAAATTCTTTTGTCATTTCTGAAGATTAAAATTCTAGTAAGAACTCCATTGTACACAGAATTCTCGCATACGAAACTCATTTTTAATTAGTTCCAAGCTGTACGCTCAATCTGTTACAAAACCCATGATATATACTACATCTAGGATTATAAATAGTTGAGAAACTTTCGTAAAATACTTGTATGTAAAAAGAGAAAATATTTACCTAAACCTAAACTCACCGACTGGAAAAATAATTCATTTAAAAAAAATCAACGCAGTAACCCTTGGGTAGTTTGCGGAAAAATAAGACATTGGCAGATTACATAAACACGACTTTACGTTATTTTTAACTTTTCTCCAGTAGTTTCATCTCCTCATGGCATTTTAATTCAAATTTATTCAGTAGTAATACCTCATTCTCCTTCTTTTTTGAAAGAGGGAAAAAGAGGAGTGAGAGTGTATATAAGTTTGTTTTTTAGTAAATAACTAATTGATTTTTATATTAATTTTTATCATGATAAGTGAACAGTTTCAAAAAATCTTTGTTTTGGTGTATGAAACGATATGATGAGTTCCCTTTTCTCTTTCCTACCAATTTTCTCGGTACTGAAGAAAATTTCATGGGTGAAATTTATTTTCCGATTATAGAATGGAAACATGTTGCACTCTAATTTATTGGAAAAACTCTCGCTCTTTGTTCCTGATAAATACCTGTGCTCATCACGCTCATCACCTTTATGGTGTACCGACATCTAGAACCAAATTATATCGAAATACGCCATTTACACCATAATTACTAAATCATCTGTTAGCCGTAATTATGTATTGTTGAAACGTATAGGTATATTAACTGTAATGTATTCATAACCTTATTTGCAAATTAATTAATAAATTATAGATTTATTTTTTATTAATACAAATTTTTAACCTATGGGAGCATGGGTAACACATTGCACTTACAAAATAAAAGAAAATATTATTTTGAAGATATACCAATTTTGAAGAAATATACGATGTAATTATTTTTAATCTGTTGCCTAAAATTAGTATAATAGATTTCATATCGGAAGCAAATAGGGTCTTTATTCTAACACATTCTGCGTTCTTATTTTTATACTTTGTTTTAGCTTAATTCCATTTTCTCTACCGATATATGTCAGGGGAAAGAAACGGAGTAGGCTCACGTATTATAATAATTATAGGCTGAGGATCGGCATGACCTAGTCAAAATTATTTTTTTTTTCATAGAAGGACTTCCGTGATACTGAAAGAAATATTTTAATTGGGTGAAATACGAGATTACTTCACACCCATCAAATTAATTTTGTAAAAAAATTTAATTGTTTCACGTAAGGGAATACCAATATCCGCTTTTAAAGTTTTCGAAGTAAAAAGTAATCTGTGTATATCCATTCTCTTTCGTTTGGATCGCAAATTTATAGAAAACGATTACTGTACCAATAAATAAAATTGTTTAATACACGTATAGAATTTACGAAGAACATGCAAAGAAAAACGCTTATATTAAAATGAATTACAAACGTTTCGGTAATAAAAATAGATTATATTGCGAACGAAGGACATGTTAAGCATGCTTAATACACTTGTATTTATATATTTTCTGCCTTTCTGTGTAGTGATATGAAATTTTTTACCATTAAAATACTCTTCCAACTTTCCTGTTGGAGTATCCGATTTGAAATACGAACACAATAATTAACTTGCCCGAGTAAATAGTGACTATAATTGCATTTTATTTTATTTCCTTTCTTACATAATAATTACTTACGGTGACCGATTCTTTGTCTGTAACATATGTTCCTTTATTTCTTTCTGAGAACGTAAATACGAATTTTTATGTATCTATCTATAATTACTTTCAAATTTTCATACAATTTTCCATCCCCAATTCAATAATTGAATTTCAGAAAACCTATCGTAATAAGTACGAAGAAGATAAGAATAAAGTGTGTGGTTAGAAGATCCCGTAATGCTCCGTCAATCAATGAGTAAGTGCTAATTGGCTTTGATCTGTTTAGATAAGTGGTTTAATAAATCTGTCGAACATCACCTAGAAAAAATTATTTTACTTTGATTCTTAAGTGGTTTAACTTAGTATATTGGTATATATAATCTTAGCTGAGAAATTCCTTTTTAAATATAATGAAACTTGGATTGGAAAAATAATTATATCGTGGTGTATAATATGTATTTACTAAATTATTTTTAGAAGATAGGTTATACTAACATTAAATTCGACTTACTCTTGCGGAATCCAATAAAAATAATAAACATGTTTGTAATAATAAAATTGAAATAAGTTCCCTTGTATAATTAACCCTTAACAGGCCGGGTGCGGTCACCATGACCCCAGCAGGTGCAACACTGTCAATTTTATACTCTTCCAATAGTCGATTGTATTTGCCCCTCCTGGTACCTTCGCAACTCAGGCGATTAGTACGAGGCCCGGCTTAGTAATAGTCGCACGCGTCTTTTGTTTTGAGTTTTTATTGTTTAAAAGTTTGCAGCGGTCACAGTGACCGCACCCGGTCTATTGTGTGATTTTAGAAAGTGAATTCCTTTCTCGGTGTAGTCTTCATTTTTCTAACAAAATTGAACGTTTTGACCAACAAATACAAGAGTGGCTTACACAAGAGGATAATAATGACCCTGCCTCTGATGGCGATGGTGAATGCAGTGATATTGATCAGGATATCGAACCAAATCACGTGATTTATGAGTCACACCACTCAGAATCTGAAGAAGAAGTTACCTCATCTAACGATGAAGATGATCAACCTTTGTCAAGTCTTCAACCGAGTCGTAAGCGCAAGTCAAGTAAAAGTATTTCCGATAGCGAGGAAGTTCAACTAAGGGATAAAAACTATTTCGGCAAAAATAAGTTTCGCTGGTCTTCTGTTCCATCTGCCGCCCGAAGTAGAACAAGAAGTCATAACATAGTAGATGTACAACCAGGAATACGTCAAAGTCTTCGACACAGCCTTACAGCAGAATCGACAGTAGAAGATGTATGGAATTATTTTTTTCGTGAGGGTACTCTTGAAAAAATTATAACACATACCAACAGTCACTTAGAAAAGATGCGAGACAAGTATGACGACAATAGTTACGTTTATAATTTAGATATTATTGAACTAAAATCATTATTAGGCATATTGTATTATTCAGCGGTGTTCAAAGAAAATCACGCAGATTTTTCAAGTTGTTATAGCTCGGATGGAACTGGCCGATGTATTTATCAATGTATTATGGCGAAAAATAGACTGAAAATACTTCTACTAGCATTACGCTTTGATGAATCTTCAACTCGGCTAGAACGACGTGAAAATGATCCCGCAGCGCCAATTTCTGAAATTTTTAATGATTTTATTGGCAATTGTCAAGACGTATGCGAAATTGGAACTGAAGCTTGTGTTGATGAGATGCTGGTTGCATTTCGCGGCAGATGCAAATTTAAAATGTATATGCCAAAAAAACCGGCAAAATATGGCTTGAAAATTCAGTGTATCACGGATGCAAAAACGGGTTATTTACACAACGCCTACATTTATGTGGGTAAAGATTCGGATGGAAAAGATTTACCAGAACAGTACAAACACTTAAAAAATCCGACCCAATCTGTTTTGAGACTTGTAGAAAAAATAGAGGGCTCAAATCGTAATATTACAGCCGATAAATGGTTTACTTCAATACAGTTAGTACAAGAGTTGAAGAAAAAAGGTCTAACATTTGTTGGCACAATGAAGAAAAACCAAAAAGAAATACCCAAAGATTTTTTACCATCAAAAACTCGTAAAGTAGAAAGTTCCTTGTTTGGATTCACAAATGAATTTACATTAGTATCTTATGTCCCAAAAAAAAATAGGTCGGTTATACTCGTATCAAGCATGCATCACGATTTAGCAGTAGATAATGTCAAGAAAAAATCTACAGTAATAATGTATTATAATGAGACTAAATATGGGGTTGACTTATTAGATCAAAGATGTTCAAACTATAGCACTGCCCGACGTACTCGTAGATGGCCGATGACAATTTTTTATCGTTTGCTGGATATTGCGAGCTCTAATGCATTTATAGTTTATAACTCAGTGCGAGAGGATAAGATTAAAAGGCTTCAGTTTATGAAAGATCTCGCATTATGTCTTGTCAAACTGCATTTACATAGGCGAGCAAGTAATCAACATCTGACTCGACAGCTTCGCTCAGCTATAAGAAGAGTACTAAACATAGTAGAACCTATACCCGAGGTAGAAGAAAAGCTGGAAACTAGAAAAATATGCTATACTTGTGATCCCAAAAAAAACGAAAGACCTATCATGTATGTTTTTGTTGTAGAAAGCCGATATGTATCGAATGTAGCCAAAAGATGTGCCGCGATTGTCGCGAAACAAGACCATGATTGACGGTTGTCAATTTATCATTAACAATATCTTTTAAGTTAATTTTTTATTTTCTCTATATTATATGATCTCTTAAGACAACAAAACCAAATTTCTTTTCCATAAATTAGTTAAGATTTTTTTTTAAGGAATTTATACAGTAGTTTAGAGATTTTGTTTCGTTTTGGCGTTTGAGTAATGTTTCTTTTTTATTTAGCATTAATAGAAGTTATATTTTGTTAATTTTTCTTTCCTAATTAAAAGTAAACACTATCAGTAACACTGAGTATTTTTATTTATTTATTATTAGGATAATATCATAAAAATATTATACTTTAAGTACATGCGGTCACGGTGACCGCGTCCGGCCTGTTATGTTACAAAAAAACCACCCGGCCAGTTGAGGGTTAAAAGACATATTACATATGACATTAATAACGAATGTAAAACGCACAACGTTTGATGAAGCTTATGATGAACTATAGAACGACTATAACAGTTATGCTTTATTTAAACCTTTGGTAATATTATCACTAAATAATTGGAAATTCAAATGCTATAAGGCGACGGAACAAATAGAGTGAAGCTAAAAATTAGCTAGACCCATGTTTACGTCAACTGTCAACGTCTTACCTTTCCGCAAGCATCCCCGGGAGATACCGCACTGATTATTTTTCTATAAAATTGAATTACGTTTCAAGCCGGTGAGTTTAAATTTAAGTAAGTGTAATTTGCGTATTTTCTATTTTCATACACG
Organism: Druceiella hillmani; assembly: GCA_039881145.1. NCBI lineage: Eukaryota > Metazoa > Arthropoda > Insecta > Lepidoptera > Hepialidae > Druceiella > Druceiella hillmani. The sequence continues at coordinate 2,144,594 of JAYKKI010000115.1, read as the reverse complement.
AAAATTTTCCCAACACCTCTCAACTATTACACATCCTAGAGGTAAAGAATAAATGTTACAAATTTTTGCAATACTTTCTGCGTCCACCTTGGAACTTATTGAAAACTATAAGCTTTGTTTTCAAGATATTTTGGTAAAACGGAGCTTCTATCAGAATTTTAGAGTTCAGGAATAGGGAAAATACTACTAGTTAGGTTAGTACTGTTTTAATTTTGGACACTTTGACCTAAACATTTGACTTATAGCATAAGTAAATATTGATTATCTTCAGAATGTATCGATTTATTTGGTATTTCAAAGAATATTTCACTGGAGATATTACAATTCCTTGTATTTTTCTACTTTTATTTATTTTATTTATACTAAGTAAATATATAATATTATTTTTAATACCTTCTTGGAATATATCTATGATATTTTCTTTGTAATCTGATATGAAAATGAACATACAATGGTAGTTTCTAAATACCGAAGAAGCAATTGCGATTCAACAATGCAAGAAAATTTAAATTAAGTCCTGATAAATTGTCTTCCGGTGTTGTGTATAAAACAACGACAAATAAAAAATTGTGTTTAAACAAATACACGCAACTTGAAGAGATGAAAGTGAAGTAACTATATTCCTTTTTCTGTGTTATAACGAAAAATTAAAAACACTTGTCATTTTATTTTCAGGAAACGTAGACTCGTAATTGAAGTTATTTTTTGCTGTTCCTACTTTGATTTTTTGTCAAAGATAGGAGATTCAAAACTTCTATTATGAACTACGTAGTAATCTAGAAATCTAAGCTCCTTATAATCAATGATGTTTACTATTTCTAGTCGTGTTCAAGACTTTATTTTCATGAAGACGTTATTTTCATTCTATGATATTTTTTACGGATAATACATAATATACAGAAACATACACTTTTAGTTAGGAATTTTCACATATTTTGAATAAGAATTTTATTATAATTAAATAATACTTTCAAAAATTTTGAAAAGTAGATTAGTACAATATATAAAATTACGATTGTGTAACATAACAAATATTTATTATTAGTGAATATGTAAAATTACCAAAAAGTATGTTTAATTTTAATTTTATTTTTATTAGGCTTAACGTCAGGTAATTGCTAATGCCGCATCTGCTAGATATTGAAATTATTAAATGCAATAGTGAACTTAGTTTTTTTCGAATGAATTTATTTTGTAAAATTAATTTACAAAATTTAAAAAATTATTCGGTACAAAAAGCAAGAAATGTTAAGTGTGTAAAAACCTTACTCTTGGTATTTTGAATACAACGATTACATAGCATAATGACTTAATGAAATATATTTAAAATGAACTACATATTTATCGTTACGACCGTGCCTTCCGTTTAATGGATTCGATTTCTTCCACATGAATCGGTTGAGGTCGTTTAGTGACAAGTAAATCGACTGTTTACAAAACGCTTTTCAATAGGAATGCGAGTAAAGTGTATTGTAGCTACTTATATTGAATTAATGGTCCACCTCCACAATTTTAAAAGATATATAAAATAAAACGGTGATCGGAATGCTTGTATAATTATTGAAAGGAAATCACAGGAAATAGCCCACTGCGTGTAACATTAAAGCGTTTAGCAAACACGTTTAATATGATGAGATGTAAAAGTGGTACTTATTAATAGTGGAAGCGCTTTTTACACTGTAGCTTATTATCACGATGTGCAGGTAATATTTTAATGGGAGTTTTGAGTTTGCTATCAGCTCATTTGTAACGAGCAGCTTATAGTACGCTCCATTTTAGTACCCCATTTCAAATTAATTTCTTGCCATAATTTTCACAATCCAATCAATTGTGCCCATCCCCAGCCTATAATTATTATAATACGTGAGCCTATTCCGCTTCTTTCCCCTGAGATATATCGGTACAGACAAGGGAATTAAGCTGAAATACAGTTTAAAAATAAGAACACAGAATGTGTTAGAATAAAGACCTATTCGTTTTTGATGTGAAATCTATTATATTTATTTAAGCAACAGAGTAAAAATAACTTCGTAATTACACAATTTCTCCAAAATTGGTATATCTTCAAAATAATATTTCCTTTTATTTTGTAAGTGCAATATGTTACTCACGATCCTTAGGTTAAAAATTTGTATTAATAAATAATAAATCTATAATTTATTAATTCATTTGCAAATAAGCTCATGAATGCATTACAGTTAATATTTTATTAATTATATTTGGTGGTTTTTGTGATGAAACTATAATTTTATTATAAGTGTGTAATCTGATTTGTTATTCAAAGGGACTCGTTATTTACAAATTCTTCGGATAGTCTTTGTTAGTCAACCTAACTTCTTTTTAATATATTACTTTATCAGTTTTGACATATTGCAACGAATAATTTACTATTCGTTTGGATATCGATTACGACGACAACTTCATTGACTTTGTCAGCAGTTGCGGTACGGTAGGCGTTTACAAGACTTAAATGATGTATTGAAACCATGTTCATTACGCTATCGATAGTATGTACTAGAGTTGTAACTGGGAAATGCTTGATATTTAAATATTACCTCGTTCTTGACCACGTGAAATAAAGTTTAGATGTAAAGTCCTTGATTTTTTTTATTATTATATAAACTTAAGGCTCGAAGAGAAAAAGCATTGTGGTAGTGATAGTGCTTTGCGATTTGGCAATACGTCATAGCCTATTCCATCAAAACCTTTCTACTACCAAATACGCTATAATTAAGTTAAGTCGATAGAAAATAAAAGTAATGAAAATAAAAGTATTGTAAATGAAAATAAAAGTAATATAAATCAAGAGATTTGTAGAATTGTTAACGTTGAGTCTTTAATAGTGTTTCCACAAAAAATTTTAAAATTCTCAAACCACCATTACTCGTTCCATTTCATTCCACTGTTCGTTTATGTTTTCTAATTTGTTGATGTTCATAACAGGTTTGAGCATTGGAATAAACATTCCATTTTATAATGCCCTTAATTCTATAATTATAGTTACTTAATTTGCTTTAGTTACTACTAAAAATGAATTCATTAATGTATTTAAGTAATTAATTACGACATGTAATTAAAGTGATACTACACAATTTTCATAACTAAGGTAAGTATTGTAAAGTTTTTCCATTTATTTGTCATTTTTGACCCAGCAATTCTGCAATTTTTATATGTGTCCATTTTACTACATTTTAAAGAATATTGTTTTATTAAAAATTAGGAGTTATGGAAGAAATTTGTAAATTACATTTTTCCGAAGACTCAGTACTATCTGAGTCTATTTTACTTTTACCCTGACCTCAGGATTATTACTTAATTCTATCACAACAGTTTCTCCTTCGCAGTATCATTACTGCTCGAAAATAATACACTGTGGTCTATTTGAGCAAAAAACAAGATTGTTATAATAAATTGCTGCAAGCTGTTACGAAGGTTGGTGACGAGTTCGTGAATTACTGTGTATGAGACAAATAAATTGCACAAAATATCCTATTTTTAATGGCATAAAAGAAATGTGTCATTAATTTTTTTGTATTAAATTGCAATGGAAGTTATATTACCCAAAGACCTTTATATTACCCGATATATAACTTAACTTTTAATAATTTTGCTATTATCTTTCATTACTCTGGCCAGAATGCATTGAATCTTATTTCAGTCATTATTGAAAAGTGATTCTGTCGTTATTGAAATTCACAGTTACGAAATATTTTCATGACTGTTAGTAAATAAATTTACAAGCAAATGAATATAAATTATATTGAATCAATAATATTGATATTCCTTAATTATTCCAGGAATTAGATACTTCAATCAAAAAAGATTCTTTGCAATTATATGGAGGTTAAATTTCTGGATATGTCTGTGTCAAAATCAAGCACAGTTTTCGAATGATGGTCAAATCAGCTAGCAGCTTGACGTAAAATATATTTAACATACATTTTACGACCAGCTTATTTCTCAAAACACTTAGAAATTTAGTCCAATTAAAATGTGGGTGCGCTTGTTGCATAAGTTTCACTACCGTTTTTATATATTTCCTTGAATTTATTGAAAATTTAAGTAGCAAATTAATATTCCATTATGTATCAATTTATTGTACCATTTTCGTGTACCATTCTATTGAACCATTTTTTCTATTAATGTTTTTTCTTTAATAAGGCCTTGGAATATAATGCGAAACCTCTTAAAGGTATCTCACTAAACACCATATCACCATTACAGGACACGTTTATTACTACAACATACCCAAAATAAAATTAGTTAGGTAGAAGTTAATATTAAAAAAACTAACGTATGAAATTTATTAAAGGTTTATATTTATATATATATATATATATATATATATATATACATATATATATATATATATATACATATATATATATATATATATATACATATATATATATATATATATATATATATATATATATATATATATATATATATGTACCTAAGAGAAAAAGTAAATAAGTAGATTACCTTCTGACTGGGGAATTTGTTTAGGAAAAAAGAAAAGTTTGATAATTATATTAATAGGTGAGTGTTCATTGCCAATGCGGCAACTGAAGAAAATGCTTATGAAATGAAAATAATTATTATCAATACCAAAATTTTGTTCATAAATATTAAATCGTTTTAAAAGTAAAAGTTAATGGAATAGTAATTACTTCAATAAAAAACCCGGTCATCATTGTTAAATAACATACTTTTTGTCTACATGGAAAGACAAACCATTAAGAAGTGTGTATTTGAAACCAGAAAGAAGAGAAATGGAGCAAATTCATGAAAAATTTACTATAGTGAATCCTATAGAAAAGAAGAGAATGTAAGAGTCATTAAAATTAAGAAAATTACTTAGTTTTTTCCTTATTTGAGTGAAAAAAAACGCAGTGCCATTTTTAGTAGTTAGATTAACTAGATGAGAAATGAGGTAGTGGTATATATAAACAATTTAAGAAATATGTAGATAAATAAGTGAAAAAAGAATGACACACTAAATCTTACTTAAATATTCGAATGACACATCTACGATAACTCATATATTTAAATAATGTGAGATGTCAGCGAGCGAGAAAATATTTACAAATCTGAATATAAAAGGAAGTGAGCTAAGCAACACAGAATAAGCAACATATCTTTATCATATCATATCTTTGTATTTTCTAAATATTAAAACCGATTTATATTTACTTTTGCTCCAATTTGAAATATTCATAACGAAATTGCTTTTCTTAATAAGCAAGTTTTCTAATCACCATTCGGGAAAAGCTGAAAGCTATCATTTTTTTTTGAGCTTTAATAGAATTTCCTCAAATCATTAGGTGTTTGATATTCATCAATACGTAGTTAACTATCAATTGAAAATATGGAAAATATATAGATATAAAGCACACGTACACATGGACACTTATATTTCACATATTCAAACAATTGCTGAATTAAGTTTTAAGGTTCCGTATACAAAGGGCCGCATATAAACGTGGTCTGTTTACCCGGCCGTCTGTCTATCCGTTACAAAATTTTTAAATAAAATAAGACATGGAGGATGGACTAGTACTTTACAGGCGATATACAATTCATTTATCCAAAACGAGAAAAATATTGAAAAATATAACTTATTAACAAAATCACTTATTGACAAAAAAAATATTGATTGACGAAAACATATTTTGTAAAGTGAGATTAGATAAGATTTATTTCAGATTAGATGTTAAGAGTGAAATGAAGTATACACACTTATCAATTCTTAAAAGCATAATGTTATAATAAGTTTTCTTATACTTCATCGGTGAAAGACATTGTAATGTTGCAGATAAATAATGTAAGACTAACGTTAACCATTAGAGATATCATAACTGCTTTATATTTTATTCAGTAATTCAAATACTCGGATAGTAAAGTTCATATTCATTTAACTGTACTTCAAAATCCGACTATTTTCAGTTCATTAATTCAGGAAATACCCTAATTACTATATAAATGTATAAATTTTGCGTTGGCTAAAAATAATGAGCGTGTTTTTTGGCAATCATGTAGAATATATGTAAAGGTTCTAGAAGCTTCCATGATCAAATATCTATTAAGGGCGCGGCACGCTCTCATAGATTTAATAGTAACTAAGACACTGCACTGTGAACACCCATAAAATATGGACGGCATTAAAGCGCAAGGCACACTATCTACGAGTACCAATCTGGTCACTCTGCTGCCGAAGCTACGCATAACATATGCCAACGCGCAGCTCCTAAAACAATATCTGAAGCTATTGCAAAACGATGGTTCCAGAAGTTTCGTAGCGACAGTTATTCTCTGAGTGGTAAAATATGCTCTGCTCGACCGGTGGATAGCGACACTAAAATTGTTAGATAGCCGATTAACGACACGACGGCTAGCGACTGAGCTCGCATGCTCCCATGAAAATGAAGAGCATCATTTACTACATTTGGAAAAAAGTTTCAAATGCCGTACGTGGGTAACACATAAACTTAGCCCGGATGAGCCGTATCCGCAGCCCGGTCTTCATGTGTCAGGTAGACCCGCCTTAACGCTATGGATTTTGGTTGAACACAGATCCCCCACCCACCATATTTCCCAGATCTTGCATCCATTGATTATTGTTTGATCGAATTGCTGAGCAACGCTTTACACTTAAAAACTTTGTCGATGACGTCTACAACAATTCATAGGCCATTTTTTTCATTCCAATCCACCTGAATTTTACAAAGATACTCCAGGCCCTGCCAGTGAGTTGAAGAGATGTCGGTAGTACAACATAATGGTGGTTATTATATACTTATTATATTACTTTGAAATCGGAAATAAAATAAAAATAATATAATATTAATAACCGCTCATTATTTATTAACCAACCCAAAAATGTAGTATGGCTGTTTGGATATATGTACAGATTTAGCCAATTAATAAATAAGGGTCAAGTAAGGCAAGGGTCAGTAAGTAAATTATAGGCCAATTACAATTTATTGAATGGGTGTATCCCTACAAAATATAAAGTTACGTAGCGGATTATAAATTTCTAGTTCAATATTTTTGGTTGGAAAAAAGATTGACTACTATACTTTAAGCCGTTACATCTCATACGGCGGTTTTATTGAAATTGACTTATTGCATGCCGTGAATAAGTTGTGAGTAATGACCTAGTTTTCGCGAAAATTGTCTTTCATGTTACTCTATCTATATGCGACATACTATCAGATTAGCTATTGAAAATGAAGCATTATGATTATCAATGGCGAGTCCCGATGCAGATATTGAATCATTTATTTAATGTTTCCCCATTACGTCTTTTTACTAGTTCATTAAGATCACTTTTAAAAAAATTAATGAATATTTCCGGTTGTTTCCGGTATGTTCCAAGAAAAACTTAAAACAAAACTATAGTAAAACACCCTTCCAAATTTTTCATACGATAGTAATATCTATTATAATTGGAGATGCAGTTTTATTGAACGTATCAAAGAAGCCCGATGGAGGCTTGTATTTTGCTCACTGGAGTTAAGTAACTGGAATAAGCCACAAAAAATCAACTACGAATTCGCACCTCACACATAACGTGTCATTTAATGCGTTACCAAATTGCGGTACATTTTCTTTGTTTTCACCGTGAAATACTTTTTTCCACACTCAATATACGTCATCGGTTAGAAGAGAAAAAAAAAGAAATAATAATACATACGTAAAGACAATAGATTCTAAATGTAAATAGGAATGAAATATATGGGTTGCAATAAATAAACAGGACGTGACGTCTATTCGGGCGGGATATGAAATTCCAATTATTTATACCCTGCAAAAGCCGCTTTACCTATTTAATGTTGATGGGAAAGTTATATATTTACATATTAACATTATAGTAAATATTTATCTTATCTATACGCTGATTTGCTTTACGGTGTGCAATCTTCAATAACGTTGAGTGCCATAGTATATGATTCTCTACGGAAGGACAACCAGAGAACGTAATCTCTGGTTGCCATCGTACCAGACTCCATATTTGAACCTAAGTTTGTTTCTATAGCTAGTATAATCGTGTTTATTACATCAATAACTAACAAGTAATTTTAACGATGCTCTTGGTTAGATGCAGTTTAGTTAACAGATAGTAAGATTGTGTTTTTTACTGTTTCCTGTTCTTTTTTGTGCATAACCCTTCAGTCAAATTCAATTTTACTAGTGCTTTTGTCATTTTTATTGAAGTTTTTCATTTGTTTTAATAACTACATTTTCAGTTTTATTATCGTTAATAAATATCTGTGTTTTTTTGGCATGCTCCAAAATTAATAGTTTTGAAAAAAATATTAAAAAATAGTTTTTAATGCGAAAACAAAAATATGTTTACAACATTGTTTGAATAAAATAGGATTTATTATCAATTTTTTTTATTTATTTGTAAAAATGTATCTTATACGAAAAACCTTATTATTGTTTCATTTTAAAATAGTATCGACCATAATAAAAATGTAATTACGAAAATGTTTGAGTGGTTGAAAAAATTAAGTTGTTGGCCCGGGTTGCCATTGTATCAATTCTGGTATTATAAACTTCAAATAATGGCACACATGTGTTTAAGTCACGGGCGATTATATAATTAAAATAAGATATTAAGTGTAGCTTTACTTACGGAATATAGCTTCTAAATATAAGTCCATATAAACTAATAAGATCTTTGGTTCCAGCACTGAATAAGATTACGTACTATTCTTCTTGAAAGAATAAAAATATCATATATTTCCTATAAATAAAAATTATATTCTCTCCAAGTGTTATTTTCCTTTAATTGGATCCAGTTTTTCATTAGCTAGTTTCAATTTTGGCACCAGTTTGTTCAGTGTGGTGATTTTAGACAGGAGCATCAAGTTACTGTATCGACCACGAGGCAGCTAAGTAATTTAGGTTACTACTTATTTCTAATAATGTTAAATAATCTGCAGTTGAGAGTCAGTACTGCAACATGTCTATTTTTGCCACCAATTTTAATTTGCTTCTGGAAATAACAAATTGTTGCGCTTGTGAGGTGTTGACTATGTTTTATAATGAATTATGAAAGCTTAATTTGAATTTAAATAGATGTACAATGGTAACTTATTATTTTTATCAAGTCCGGATGACGTATATGTATCCATTAATGGACTCTTTTCTCATGCATATTTTTAATATTCTGAACCTCTGTGTAGCGATGGAAACTTCGCCCTCATTTTCGTGTTAAATTATTTATATTTTCAAAACTTCATTTAAGTAGCGAGATTTTGTTATACTGAAACCTCGAGAACTTCATAACTTCAAATGTATCAAGACTTTAAACAAATGTCTTGTTTGCAGCAAATTAGAGAAGATACTCGTACATAGGTCGCTGTGATGGAGAAAATACACAAAAGATTACAATAATTTTAACCGATACGACTTCTATCCTCATATACACTCTCTGCTTTTAATTTTGAGCTTAGCAAAATATATCTTTTTACAGTTAAGAGCGACACGCACACATACGCATACCAGCACATGCATACGCAAGCCCGCTCAAGCACACTCGCACGCTCACGCACGCACACGCCCGGACACACACAAACACACACACACGCACACGCACACGCACGAACACGCACGCACACGCACACCCGCGCATACACGCACAAACGCACCGGCACACGCACACAGGCACTCGTAAACACACACACACACACACACACGAGCGCGCACACGCACACGCACACACGTACACACAAACCCCTATTTTCTAAAGTTTTACCTATTCTCTAACGTTTCCCTATTAATTTAGAAAAGTTTGCCGTCATTGATAAACTTTATTTCCCATGCAATGCGATATGCTCATTATACATGCTGTAAACACTTCCATCCATTAATGAAAGAATAGTAAAATGTCTTCACTTTATGACAATTTTCTCAAATTAGAGGAAAAAAATAATTTTGACTGTAAACATTTTCTTCCCAAAATGAAAGAATACCCAAATGTCTTCACTTTATTACAATTTTCTTAAATTAGAGGAAAAAAATAATTTAAATGAAAAAGAGTTACTGAGAACTTAATTCACAATCCAATTATTAAATGACTTTCTTGGAAAGTGGAGATTTTTCTTGTAAATATTGTTAATTAAATTTTCTGATTGTTTAATAAGATCTAAATTGTTCCTTTAAAAATTTAATATTACAATACGTATGTACAACCAAGGTTGCAGGTTGCATTCTCTATCGGTTTTAGTTATTTTTTTATCGGTTACTCAACAATCAGGGTAGTAGCCTATTTATTTAAACAAGGGTTTGTTAAGTAGTGTGATCTCAATAAAATATTTTCTATTCTCTTCTCAACTTCACTATTCATTAGCTATTCTCACCATGGCTTTATACAAGACTTACGGTTCTACCTCTCTACTGTTTTAGAATGTTCAACTGTTTTCATCGATAATAAGGGTTAGGGAATCGAACCTGGATGGATAGCCCCGGTGTGCTGCATTTTCAAAGGCCGTATAATTTGTTATCAATCAAACACCATGATGGTGACACATGGATTTATAAACATGAGAAAAAAGATTTATTATTAAAATAAGATTTAAAAGTGCGATATGTGCGCTTTCGGCTTTACCAACGATCCAAATAAGCTTTCGACAATACTTATATTTTTTTACTTTTAAAATATTATATGGCCCATCGAATTAGTTCTGCAAGCAATGAGTGGTATAGGTATGTAAGCTGACTAAGCTCATACTTAAATGATTTCTGTTCTGATTTAATACTATTAAACAGAAACATATTACAATTTTCTATGATTGCATGCATAGCACTATTCAGTTGCTATAAAGTCGATTAATCTCGCATGTAACTTGTCATTCATTGTTAGATTCTCCCTAAACCATCACATGTGCCTTCGCCTTAGTATCATAATGTGTAATGAGTCACGTTAACGTACGACGTGCACGTCTAGCAGATTATTCACAATATCGAAATTACAATTTGGAAATGAACGGTAGGTTAAAATTAAGTATAAAAATGATTAAATTGATTCCATAACATATAAGTCTGTTTTTAAAAATGTTTGAAATTCATTAGATAATAAAAATTCTTTAAATTTTACATGTAAATCATATTCGGAACAACTGGCGACATTCACAATTAAATAAAACTACGTGATGTAGTATTATTTCTACTATCTTTAATTTCTTTACCAGGACCTAGATTTCGTTGTATTACAACATCTTCAGGTGGGATATAAGCAAAGATATAAGCAAAGATCTTTGCTTATATCCCACCTGAAGATGTTACCTGATACAACGAAACCTAGGTCGTGGTAAATAAATTAAAGAAAGTAGAAATAATACTACATCACGTAGTTTCATATAATTGTGAATAATGAATTTCTACAAAATTAACGCCAAATATATTCTACTGGTGACATATTTAATATTTGTAAAAATATATACAGATGAACGGGTAAACAGTTTTTATCTTATATCCGGAAAGGGTGTGCCTTGCTAATTTAATCGACGAAACTTTAAAATACATTCACTCACATAACTTATCATGTTAAAAGTCATTAGCGTGTAACATATGTTGTTATTTTTGATATTGCTGTCACCAAAATTTTGAGGATTTTATCTAATTTATCAGATACTTTTGATTGCGATTTCACCCACTTGATATGAGGAAATTGTAATAAACTCTAAATAAAGAGAAATGGATATTAATTAAAACCTGGACAGTTATATAGTTCCGAGTTACGTTTTTCTGTGAACGTGATTTTGCCAGATCTATCTTTTAATGATTATAGAGTTGCTAGTGCCCTACGCCTGGTGGGTTGTGCTCTCCGGAACTGAATTTTTTTCATATTTAATGAAACACCTTTAACTACTTTCAAAAATTAATTTAGTATCGGCATATTCAGTGAGTGGGATCGCGGAAAAATTTTAGCGTTTATTTTTGTTTATTTTTCGTATATATTCTTCAACTCGAGATAACATAATCGTATATAACCAATATTTAATAAAAGAGATATATTTCCTGTATGAAAAATGTCGTTGAAATTGGAGTGGCGTGAAAACAAACAAAAAACGGGCGACATTACATTTTGCACAGGCACACACACACACACACAAAACACATAGACAAAACCGTGCGCGTACATGTTCAAGTATAATATTTGGTATAGTATAATATTTATATCTTCGCAAGGAGACAGTTCTGTACAATGGCTCAAAAATGAATCAATACCCTTAAATAAGTCATTTCGGGAGCATGTTACAGCAAATTGTCTATTTTCTTAAACTCTGATATTTATGGGAGCTAAAAAATATTTGAGTTAGTAGATATAAACGGAACGAAAGATTCAATTCATCTTTATTTCTTAGACTTCTGGTTCCGATTTATGATATATAATTTCTGGTTCCGATTTAGTGTAAATAATATTAGTTTTATTTTTCAAACGTCACTATTATTATTGATGAGCAGATGCTCCTTTTTTCGATAAATTGCATTAGTTCTATAATGAGTATAACGCGTAATATAATTGATTCAATGTTTAAGATATTGGATCAAATTAACTTTATGTGTAAATTGTCAAACAATTTCTTACCACCTATTTCATCCCATGATAATAAAATATTATTCAAAAATAATTTAAGTAAATTATTATTCAAATCATATTCCTTGCAGTTAAGTTACCATCAGAATTAATTTCAGAAAATTTCTAGGTGACATCTGGAATGAGACTGCAGAAATTTTTTATTAAATTCTAAGCGCCCAAATGCACTTTCTAACACGCATATAGCAGGGTTCCGTATTTATCTTTTTAAATTCTTAATGCAAAATTAACTGAAATTATTATAGGTGTGGATTTTAATAAAATTTCTTATTTATTAAAAATATGATCAAAGTGTTTGTTTTGTATCATATAGTCGCATGGATAATACATCCTTGTAAATGTAAGTGAAAAAACGATAACTTCACAGTTAGTCACCCATCAAATGAAGCGCTATGTCCAAAACCTTTTAAATAATCCCCACATTCATGACAGAACGGCAAAATGCGGAAAAGTATTCGCCAAAATATGTAACCAGCCGTATTTAAAAATCCTCAAAGAATTCCTCACTTGAATTTCTCTGCAAATCTATAGTACACTATATAGGCTGTTGCATGGATGCTTTGTCCAAGGATATAGGATTTTTATAATAGCTATAATGTTTTTTCAAGTCAGAAAAAATTTGGGCCCTAATAATTAGTTACTACTTCAATAAATAACAAATTTGAAAAGACTTTAATATAACATTTACTGACAAATGTCTTATAATTAAATGTAAAATAAAAAGTAAACGATGTCAGAAAACTTATAAGCTATTTATGAGTTATACAAAAAAAATTATGCGTCTACCTATGAGTTTTGTTTTTCCAAAAATTTTCGTATTTTTTCATGACGTACTGGCCTTTTACACTTTTAGGATCTCTCGCAACGTGTCTCGGGAGTATTCCCAATCTAATTAATCTCAAGGAGAAAAATGGTTATAATAAGCACCTTGCAGTAAACTTTTTCGTCAGACGTGTCAAGGAAGTTTATTGAACACCAGAAAAAGATCCTATTTAGAAAAAATATACGCGTAAGTCATGAGGTTTTACTTATTTTTAATTTATTGCTAGATTAGCAATAATTTAAAAGTAGATTCTAGAGATAAATATTATTTTCTAACAAGGATATTATTACATGAAAATAATTACTAATTTTATTCTTAATTAATTATTTAACAAAACCTGTCAAGTACGAGTACTTCGGGAATTCCGTACACAATAAGGTACATACAAATATTTAGGAGTAGTATTTCTTTTAAACTATTTACAAATAATTTTTTTTCACAACGTAAATATATTGCCTACTATCCCTTCCACAGGCGTAAAAATGTGGTGCATATTTAAACAATATTATTTTTCACCCTATTAATAAATCAATGTGCTCGTATTTCCTAATACTCGTATATCTTTCACAGATATAATAAATTTACATTTTAAAATGCGAAGTAATTTTTGCGTTTGATTTAAGTGACTTGTATAGAGTTTCTATGAACTTTTTTCAGACTTAACTACATGTCATAAGTTGTTGGACTTTTACTCTTAAACTAGTAGAGTCTACTTAGCTATGGTAACTTTCCTTATAATTTTGTTATACTTTTGGCTATTCACAAATAGCGGTTTAGCTGGTAGGAGTGGAGACACATAACTGGAACAAGAACGACAATTTCAAACATTAATATTTCATAAACGGATTTCCACATCGAAAAAATGTTCATGACATCCCCCAATAATTTTGGAAGAACTATTTAAAAATATCCTTTAAAAGAAGGTAGGGGAAAAAATTTAAAAGGGGTGTATAAAAAGACATATTTTAAAATATTTTGTATAATGACTTTGTGGGCGATATAAATATGTGGAATCAAAATTCTGCGTTATAAGTCCAGTGAGTAAAAATAACAATGACGAACAGATGGATATGGTGTTATACCACCAGTGGTCTGAGAGTAAAACGACAATGTCGAACAGACGGAGACAGATGGAGATGGTGAAATTAGGATGGTCCCTAGTTTAGATACAGGAACCTAAAAATAGGATATTCAAATATTTTCTCACTTGCATCTTGTATGAAATCTATCTTAAAGGAGAAGCTATTTTTCTACCAATTTTATTTGCGTAAATAAACCATACTTTTTTCTCTTGCAATCAAGATCTCTTGCAATGCAGATTATAATATTGCCTTACGTATTATAGCGCTACGCACGTGATTTGATTAATTTTCTGTTTCACTTCTTAGCATATGTTAATTAGAAGTTCGTTTTGTGTATATGGATTTTGAAATATATATAATATATAAACACCACCATTATCAATGTAAACTATTATCGGGATACTATTTTGCGCATTATATATGATTAACTCAATATTGGTACAGTTTCAGAATTTATAATATCTAAAACAAATGTTAGTTATCATACAAATATAATATTGGATCAGAGAGTTAATGCTAATGGCAACACTAACATTATTTTTTGTAATATTAGCATTGAAAGGAGGTTTCTGGTTTCTTTAAAACAAAGTCTGCTATACCATTCAAATAGTTACACCAAAACAGGTTTGAATTATACTGTAATATATATTACGTTTCATATATTATTCCTCACTAAATATTGATGATTTCCGGAAAGATATCTTTGAAAAAACCTTTTCTTTTCCTTTTTTAAATTATTAAATAGCGTTCCTGATATTCTCTTCATCAGATGTTTTGCGAATAAACTCTTAATTCATTTTAGAATATGTAAAAAAAAACTTTGTCAATTTCAATACTTTGGTATTAATTTCATTCAACGGTCATTTAAATTAATATAAAACGTATGTATGTTCAATTATATAACGTGCATATATTAAATAAATCGAACAAACGTTTATCTACCATTTAATAACGAAATAAATTAGAGTTACCCAAATGAAATATTTTAAGCTGGAACCTAAGTCTTAGAAGTTGAAGAAAACCAAATTAACTACAGAATAAAGGAAACATTTAAAAAATATTCTACGTTTTTATGATCTCGCTAATACTAAGAATAATCGACCCAGTGAGCATTACGAACGGGCGGTGCGGTAAGATAAATAGCCGTGATAGCAGAACGTTGTTAAATAAGTAACAACGAGATCGAGGTTGACTGTTTAATGAGCTTTGGAGATAAATGTGATGGTAACTTTTGATCATAACCTAATTTGATTTATGTTCAAGCTAATACATTTCTCTGCTTTTATTTTCGCTGTTATGTGTCCTTTGTTGTTAAATTAAA
Organism: Druceiella hillmani; assembly: GCA_039881145.1. Classification (NCBI taxonomy): domain Eukaryota; kingdom Metazoa; phylum Arthropoda; class Insecta; order Lepidoptera; family Hepialidae; genus Druceiella; species Druceiella hillmani. Next base: position 2,128,755 of record JAYKKI010000115.1, on the reverse strand, counting down.
TGGATGTTTAGTATCATAATTATTAGTGCCACAAATTTAGATGGAATATTCCCCATTTAGAGAAATGTAGAGTTTACACTGGAGGTGTTGAAAATTTATTTAGTATATTACATGAAAACTTGTCCCCATGCATATTGAAAGTGAAGCTCCGGTATGTGATATTTTTCTCTAATGAGAGGAAAATATCAAAAGAGGGATATTTTTTATATGAACCTAATTAGCCTGATATATTTATGTAATCTACTGAGACTCATAAAAACGTTTACGGTTTTGGTTTGGGTTGGGTTGCATTTTGTTTATTAGGGCCGGGTTGGATATTGGCTGGGTTGCGTTTACTTTGGTCTGGGTTGGGTTGTGTAGAATTGTGTAGGTTTTGTGTTGATTTAGGTTTGCTTTGAGTTGGGTTGTATTGGGTTGGCTTAGTTTGTCTTATTCTTATGGCTCTTGCGTTGGGTTGGGCGATAGCAAAGCTTGATTTGAATTGTGTTGGGTTAGGTTGGATTGAGTTGCTGAAGGTAGAGTCGAGTTAGTTTGAGATCTTTGGGTGAAATCTAGTTTCTTGGTATTTATGACGACCTGTCTTACTAAAAAAAACTATATGTGTACTTATTTACGAGCGTTAAAAACTACACTTTTGGCTTAATACAAGAATATGTTTATTTAGTACGCAAATAATTAATGGAAATAAAATAATAATTGAATAATAATAATATTATTATTATTAATAATAATGATATAAATACTTTTATTGTTATTTATTTTATTTTGGTATTCTATTTCCTTTATTTTTTTTAATTAGATATATTAAATTTGATTATTCTAAAATTATAAACGGATTCTTAAATTTATTAAAACGACCTAAATAAAGTTTAATTTATATTGTATATAAATTAATTTTTTCAAAATTTCTTGTAATTTTTATATTAAAATTAACAAAGCATTTGATAAATTATAAAGAAATAATTTATAACCTATAAAGCAAATAAATACATATCGAACCTTAACCTCGCTTAAAAAAAACACACATAAAATATATTTGAAAACGCTTATAAGCACTATTTCGATCACAAATCTTTACAATAAATAAATGTGATTTTGTTCATTTGGACCATTGTTAAATTTTAATTATAATTATTAATATATTATAATATAGCAATAAAAACCACGTGTTGTGTTACAAATACCTCAATAACTGCCATGAATATGGTATCAGTTACTACACGCATGTAAATATATGTTCCGTGAGCAACTTCACTCCATCGATTATTGTCGCATCGTACGTGCAGTTGCGTGCATTATACAATTTCACTCTCGTCATATTGTCATAAGATACCTAAAAAAGTATAATTTCAAGAAATGAATAACATATTTATGGAACGGATACAATCCCTCCCGACCAAAATATCAGTTGCGTTTCGGATTTATCAGACGTAAATAACGATTATTTTAAAAAATAAGAAGAAAGACATCAAAGTTACAAGGAATAGACGTACTATTCTGAAAATTATTGGCTGCTCTGAAAGTTTATAAGATATTCGGTAATTTTAGTGTACTGATTTAGAATTTCACAATGCCTTATGTACAAGTTACAAAAATATATATACATTATTTTCGTTTGGAATTCTGCAAGATTAATTTTGTTATGCGTTTTGCACCAAAAACAATCTAATTTTCATAATTATATTACAGGTGGATAGAGGAATCCATATAAAAGTTTCGATCCATATACCGTATTAAAAGATTTACAAATAAATTGTAACCAAAAATATATGTTCAGATTCACTGTAATAATCGAAATAATTTAAAAAGTGCCTCAATTGATTCCATTATGCCGAGCATGTATGTATAATCCACTGAATGAGCATGTATATGAAACCACTGAAGGATTTTTCACGGTCGGACCTGGCTCATATATTAGTAGTATTTTTCCCGACCCAACTCCAGCACGGCTATAGCATGCCGTTACTTGTATCTGTGCGCTGATGACGATAGATGCTAGTCAGAAGAGGAAGTGGCTGCCCAAAATGGGTGAGGAAAAATTTATAAAATATATATGTAAGTGTCCCATAATTTATGACATGTCTAATTCTAAATATTTATTGTAATAAGTACCAAAATTCTATTTGGAAAATATTATGAAAGGAAAAGAATCAATTTGGCGAGTGGAAATGCGTATTTTTATATTTAAAGAGTTTTTATCAATGTGCGTCACATTAAGCTGTGATATACAAGTAGATATTAACGAAAATTAAAAATTAAATTAAACTTTGCTTTAAGTTAAGCCTTACAGTTAATTCAAAATAATTCTTAAAATTTTCTCTTACCGTAAATGCATCTTTATGTTCCATTAATTCTTAAATAAACTTTCTGGTTGATTGACGAATGGATTTAACAGACGTGGTTGAAAATTGTGTGGTTGTGAAGTGTTTCAAAATCTGGTGATATTTTTTTCAACGTTCTTTCAGTTAGTTGACGTATCAATTATTTCATAAATTTTTGACCAGTAATCGAGACGTAATGTTTACAAATTCGCACACAATTGAATGACTCGATCAAAAACCGTACTAATAGTTCTCAAGAGGCCACCAATAAAAATATAACTATTAACAATATTTTCAATTCTTTGTTGACTCACGTAAAGGATCGAGATCATATAAGGAGTCTCGAAGCCGACAAGGAACAGATCAAAACTAAAGCAATTTATTCTACACAAGCTATTTATATCAACGATGCCGCACAACTAGCAGCCATTTTGTACGTTTTTGACCCCGAAGTACCTACTAATTATAAACCAAATCTCCATCATCCACCTGGCAAAAACCTGTTATGAAATAAAACACACACAGGCCACAGGCGTCTGCATCCGACACTTTAATAGATTTATAATAAAACATAATGAAACGTATAAAATAAACCCATTGATGCGTTATTTCATGGTATACCCATATTAAAAATAATTTCTCCACCACTTTTCAAGAGAAAGGGTATTTACAGTTGTACAAGATATACTTTGGGACAAATTGTCAGCAGAGCCATCATGCAAAGGTGTATTCACCTTCATTAACTCCAACACCATCACAGCCTTCGACACCGACCACTCTCGACACCGCATTTTCCCCCATCAACTGTAACCCTATCAGTATTTTATCCAACCTACCAACCGATGTTTAATACTTACTTATACAAATAAAACAATCCCTTTTGATTTTGAACAATTGTTAATAAACATTTTTCTAATGAAATTGTATTTCTTTATTACTACGATACAATGCCAATCGTTCAGTGAACGAGATAACTTTCAGAAATATGGTATAATGGTTTTACTTCTTTAAATAAGATGCTAAAGCGTACTTTATATTCCCTAAAATATAAGTAAAATTGGCTCCTATTATCTATTATCTTTGAAAATTGGTGCAATTTCTCCCTCCGATTCTAGTTTTATTTAAGCTGAACATAAATCTTACCTCTTTTTTGGAACTTGAGTCTCTGTCTACAATACTTCGTAATCAATGGCAATTGCAACAGCTGCCATCTTAAGTTGTAAAAATAGAATTATAATAAATTTTAAATAAAAAAAATTGCGTAAAATCGTCTTTTGTGGGCCACCAAGTTGCTTCTTGGACACGACGATGTAAAAATAAATCATGTAACCTTTTCCGTTGCAGCCCACCCCGTCCCTTTCATATACTCTTCTATACTTTTTTAGTTTAAATAGTCAAAGCTCCATTTCAATCTGCAAAAAATTGTAAAGAAAAAATTCGGTTGTTTTTCACTCACCTTTTTAATTTTTTATTTGAAAAGTGTAATGGAAAACTTATTATTTTATCCATATACAAATATATTATGGTATAATATATTATGGTAGACTACACAGTCTACCATAATATACGTAAAATTATTGGTCAGTATAATTTCAAAGAAGGTCTAAGATACAACACCGTAACACACTTACATTTACTGTACTGCGTTAGGTTCGACGCACTATGGAAACATTTTTACAGACTTTGTTATTTTGTGCAACAATACGGTTTTAAAAATTCTCATGGAATCACATTTTAAAGATACAGACATTAAAAAAGTTACACTAGGAAACGATCAATGGTTTAGAACCTAACTTTAAAGACTATCCCCTTAAGAATTTGAATTAGTTAGAAATTCTAGTAAAAATTTCAGTCAAGACGGCAGGCACATAATATGTATTTCCTATAAAACAGCAAATCGAACACGCCCATATAACTGAAGAGACTCATCAATTAAAATTAAATTTGAGTACTGAATGAAAATGTTAATACATGTTTGAAATTCTGAAATGCAGGCAGAAAAAGCAAGATGTTATGTCTTTTTTTGCCATAATTAAGTTTTTTGGAAACAATTCTTAAAGAGACAATTTCAAATTTTGATACTATTAGCAATAACTTAAAAAATGAATGAAAGTTTATCACTAGCCATAAATAAAATATCTTCACACTCCGGATCGCCAGGTGTACTTAATGAGCAATATCTTTTTCCGCAAAACTGATTTATGCAAACCGTTTAGCTATAAAATACGATTGCCAATAGGTTATAATTTGTAAAAGTTATGATATATTTTTTCTTATACTCAAAAGGGATGAATTACTTTACAAGTCGGGATAGCCTTTTTGATTCAAATCCAAATTTCAATACCTCATATTTTAATTTTTTTCAATATTGCATACTTACGAAACTCAATTATTGAAAATTAGAAAATATAAGTTAATTAATAAATCATAATTGGGGAAATATCTAAATAATAATTAGCTTCTTTTTCGAGTAAATAATTTTAACGTAATACCCATTATATTTGTAAATTTTCTGACGGCAAAGTGAAAACTTTGCTAACGATCAAGCCATAATTTAAACCTTGTTTTTAAAACAAGTTTTAAATTAAGACAAACATTAAAATACCTCTCGTGACAAGTCATTATCAAATTTCGTTAGAGTTTTTGAATGTACGCTTTATACGACTACCTAAGATATTCTGCTTGTATCTTATGGCTTCAATGAACTATTCTAAAGGAATATTCTTGAATTTCTGATATCACGGATATTTCTTGAATCTCTTACATTATCAATCCAACACTAAGTTAATTATACACATCAGTATTGCAGAATTATTCACAAATGTAAAAAACCGCAAAAGCAACTTTATAATTTTCCTTCCGCAGCAAAATGAGTATATCAAAATTTTATAATGCGGTGAATATGGCGATTTTCAATAATTCGTTCAATTCATACCGACTGTGGGAAGTAATGAACACTATTTTCAAAAAATATATCTAATTACCTAAATATTAGTATTGCCTAATTTCTGTGGTATAAAAAATAAGCAGCAATGAGAATAGCCATTATATGGATTTAAATATATTCATTACATGTATAATATGGGCCTGACATATATTCAACATAGGTAAAATGGCCTATCAAGGGGCGGATTTTTATATTAAAATAAAATGTTTACTGCCTAAATATTACCATAATTATATAAAAAAAGTATTTTAAATTTTTTTAACATAATTTGCACAAAATTTTTTTAGAGATTTTATTTTTATCTTAGTCTATGCTTGCCATACTAATTTACAAAAAGATTATACATAAAAAATAGTTACACAAAATGTGTGCAATATTTTTTCATTTTGGAATCCCCCAAATTCAGTCAAAAACCAGCCTAAATCATATCCAAGTTTAAATCGTATTCCGTATCAAGAGATTTACAAAGACATTTTAACAGAGAAATCATGCTCGGATTAACTTTAATAATTAGTCTAAAAAGCGTGTCAATCGATCCCATTGTGCCGAGCGTGTTCGTGTGACGCACACTACTAAGAGTCACACAGCACCGCCGGCGCCGGTGCGCGCGGGTGTGTGTAGTGGAAAACGAAATATTTCATTGCATGCATCCGACCCTTAAGATATAACGCTTGAAAAGCGATGTGCTGCAAAATTGGCATAAAATATTCTATTACGCTGACTGACGCAATTTGGTAAAGATGAAATGAATTAAATTTAAAACAAACCCCGAAAAGAGAAACACACTGAAAATACTAAATAATGAAAACGCGAGTATTATAACTTTAAAAGCTTTATTATTATATTGTGATTAGACCAATATCACCCAAATGCGATCACGGTATCCGTTCTGTTCATTGCCGAGGAATTCTGTGGTGTTCCTTCAATTTCTGACGACAAATTCTAATATAATTTTCATAGTACTACACTCAGAATGTACCAATCCAAACAAAAAACAATTTAATTAATTGTAAATTTATTGTTTTCGTTACCGAAACGTATAGTTTTATTATATCGTTTCCCTAACTAAATACATATAAATAAATTCTGAACACAACTTAAAAAAATCAATTGGAAACACAATTTAAAAAAAATATTGTATTTAGATATTCAAGTTACATCATAATACTTGTATGGAGGAAGTTCTCGGTTACTAATTGGAAGAAAATTTCTTTTACGAATTTTTGATGTGTTACACGTTTCCTAGAAAATGTTTACAAATGGTTATATCTCATTTGACATGTCTTATAGACCTTTCCATGTTGATTTTTTTGGAGATTACTCCATCTTCCATCCAAATTGATTTTCATATATAGCGCCCGGCGTGAAGTTTTATGAGGACTAAAATCAGAAGTTTATTGTGTACGAAGTTCAGAGAATTAAAAAAGTATAACCCTTAAAATCTGATCGTACCAAGTTCAGAGTGTTAAAAAAAGTGTAACCGTAAGATGGCCTCTCCGCGCAACATTTCTGCGTATATTTAGAGTGAGATATCAGTACGTCTATTTGACATTTACTTATGGCGTAATCGCAATGAAGGAGTGTAACACATGTACTATACTATGGTTCGCTTATATCAAAATGTATTCATTAAATGTCATGTGTGAATATTTGATGTATTCCATCCTACAAAATTAAAGTCTTAACTTTAACTTTTTAGTCTGAGGTTACTAAATGTTTTTAATTTTGTCGTATGAATTTGATCGTGTTCATTTGTGTTTTATTTGAAAATAATTATATTGTTAGCATTATTTATTAAAGAGTTTTCCATTTACTATTAATGACTGATATTTGTATTTATATACACTGTTACCTATTTTATGCGTAACGAGACAATCGTACTTAAAGTGTAAACTCCTGCCGCACGTCGGAGCTGCAGAATTTTTTTATGAATAATAATAGTATATAATAATATATTTGACATAAAGTCATGCACACAAAGTTTAATAAACATTATGATAAAGTTAAAAAACACAGAATTATTATAAACTAATTTAGCAACAATTGACATGTCTCAAAATCTTATCATCACCAACCACATCACTACATGTACAATTTTAAGCAATATACCATTTCAAGATCACTTGACTACAGCTATTGCAAAGTGAAGTTATGTCATATGACGATGAATTTTTAAGGCAATATGCTATTTAAGTATGCCGGAGCTATTAGATGGTAAAACATATGATTAAAATATGATTAAGAGGAAATATTGTTTTACAGATTTCATAATTCTCCTGTCAGAAATAAAAATAGCGGCTGGCATATGATGATTTTTCCAGTATAACGCTATTTTTCAAATTAAAGTACTTTTCTTTCGCAATCTATATTTCCGCGCCATCATCAAGCGCCTAATATAATTATTTAATTACCGAAACATATTTTTTTCACAAAATGAAAAAAATAATCTTGTTACCAATTTAGAAATGAATCCTAAAAGCATCTTACATGGGAAATTATATTTTTTCATGTTGTTATATAAGATAAGTTCCGCCCATGTTTGGTTCATTTTTTCTCAGCAAGCACTTTCATTCCCGTGATATACAATTTTACCAGTCCACGCATAAAGAGGTCCAATTTTTTCAAATCACCAGCCCTTTTCCTGTTAGTATTTATAATTATTTTTTAAACTGGGTCATTGTAAAAGCAAAGGACTTTGATTACACCAATTTTTTTTACTTGCACAAAAATGTATAGGATCCTTTATAGCTGAAAACTCTCCATATACATTAAACTAATTTTGCTTCGGTCTTTTGCAGCTATTGCGATTAATGAAGATTACAATAGACAAAGATAAAATATCAGTTTTATACTAATATTTTTCCTTTGAAAACATTTCTGTTTTCCTGCGACAATAACTTTCTAAAAATAAATTAAGAAAATTTCATGTCCACAACAAATATTACAAGAAAACTTCTTTTTCTTTTATTTTTCCAAAGGAAAATGTTAAAATAATCGGGTAATAAAGATAAGAAAACTTTTTGAGAGAAAAACAAACTTTTTTTACCGATAAAATTATGAATATAAAATAACATTTCACGAATACTCAATTCGTGAAATGACCGTAAACATTTTCTTGTAAAAAAGTATAGAACCAAAGTTTGGTTAGATTTACGATATAATAAAACGAAACTTTGTTTAAGGTCTTTTTTGAGGACAAAAATTATAATATAATTTAAAGTATAATATTATTTCATTATTCAAAATTTTATTCGGCTATTAAACCATACGGGCAAATGAGTTTAAATATTTACAGCTTTATATGGGAACTGAAATAGTTTTAGATAATATGATGTAGTGACGAGTTATTCTGATTTGTTAATATGCAGACTTCCGTGGTGGACATGCTCATCCATTTTGAGTGTATCGTTTTGCTTCTGCATTCAATTTGCTAACTTTTATAAGATGGACTATATTTTGTTTTACCTGAGTTGGATCTGAAACCACTCCCTCTTATTAAGTTTTACCTCTAAGCTGTAGCCACTACACAAAAGAAAAACGCAATACTGATAATATCGCTAATGGGCGGCAGCTTTTATCTTACAAATGGCTTAACGTAGAAATGGCATAGCAATCAAGCATATTAACTCACTTAATCCTCAATAAAATTATACACTAAAATTTTTATAGAATGATACAATCATAGAACGTTTTTTAACTTAATTAAACATTATAATTTTCACCGAACACATTTTCATATACGTTATTTTGAAAATATTATTTTCCTAATAGTGTATTTAGAGATATATTGAAGAATATGCAAAAACTCACCTTATTTTCAAAACCACTAAAGTTAAATTGATGAAAAGTTCGGGATTGTCGGAAGCAACTGTTGTGTGAAAAGCGTAACGATAATTCTGAATATCTTAGTTTTAGTTTTTGAGATATTCACGCTAAAATAATATCCTACCCCACCCCCCTCCCCACGTAATTAAATTAAGGTTTATTAAATAATTATTGCACCAAAAAGTCTATATTAGTGATGAATTTTGTGAAGCAATCATTTTTATTTCAAAACCAGATACCGAACCATCTATGTGCGAGCTAAACTTGCATTTCGCCAGTTTTTTAAATGGCCCTTTTTTAATTACCCATTCTGAAAATTTTGTTAATTAGAATATTATTTATGATTAACTACATACTATAAAATTATATGTAATTAATCATTGCCATACCCCGTTCAAAACTTTAATAAGATATTTTCTTAAAGCGTGTTTATTTACCTTGCTTTTAATTGTATGATTCTATTTAAATATATAAAACTTATTTCAACAACTCATAGTTTGGTTTAACATATTCAATAAACTTTCGCTAAAGCTTTTAATGAAAAAATTGGAATAAAATACAAATCGTATCTACGTAGGTGTAAAAAATTATCGTCTAAAGTACCGTATGTCCATTTAATATTTCTGTGCCTTTAGTTATTTTTTTAAACCATTATGAGTTAAGCGGTCCTTTGTGATAAAATCAGTCAGTATTTTATGTAATTTATTCATTTAAATACAAAAATATGACGAGCTCGTTCCTAATTAATCCTTGACAATTCAAACCTACGCACATTTCATGTTATGAAATATAAAGCTTACTGGATTTCTGGTACCCACATAATGACTATGTTTTTATACAATACATCTACATCTAGCAGACGTAAATGTGCAGTTTAAACAATAAATATAGAAAAAGGTTTTCCATTACTTTTTCAAATATTTAAAATAATAAATTCGTTTTAATCTCGGTATTATAATTACTATTTTTAATAAGTCAAAGCACATCAATAGAAAGAGAAATGAATTGCTTAATTCGACACATGGAGTCCAAAATTTCAATGAGCTTTGTCAACAAAGGCGTTTGATTAAGGGTTATGTCCTTGTTACGTAACAGTCTATTCAGAGACTGTGGGACGTGAACGACATTAAAATAACGTGATTGCCATATTACTTCGTGATTGACGTAACACTATGAATATGTCCTAATTTAAATGTATAAAACCACCTTTTCAATTAAATAATAAGGAACATTATTTGTAAGTATTTAGTTAGCTTTATGATATATAGATGATATTAATATTATTTTTACGATAAATTTATTGTATTCTCCAAAAAATTACCCAAAATTCAAAACTTGCTGAATTATGAATGTTTATAAAATATATGCGAAAGAGGTTTTATTTCCGCTATTTTTAATTTTTAGGATTCCCTGAGAAAATAGTAAAAACAAAACCCTTATCGTTTCCTGATGCTCACCCTTATATAACAACATCACACCTTGTTCTATTTATGACCGACTGGTGAAAGTTTAAATGAAAAAAATGAGTTTAATTACATCAATGGATAAAAAAAATGTTTTTTTTTTTTAATTGTTTGAAGTATTCATTGAGCTCGTGATTATTTTTTTTCTCACGGACACCATCGAGTAGGATGTTACTGAAGATCTTTTTAAAGCAATTTATAATGTTTTTTACTATTGGGTGTTATAGCAGCGCATTCGTTAGAGATGAATTTCTAACATCATGCGCTGTGTAAAGTCACAGCCTCTGAATTTCTAAGCAAAAATTCCTGTAAAAATTTGAATAAAAGCATTACGTAAGTAAAAAATCCAAAATTATGTGGATCAACTTGTCATTGTTTAGATATCGGTGAAAAAAATATTAGTTATAAAAACTTACTTAACAGAAAATATAAATATTGAAATTTTTGTGTTTCTAAATATACATATACTCCTTGTAATTTGAATTCTTTTCGTGGTTAATAGGACTTCGGAAAATTATATTATTTTTATTACTTTTCAGCTAATAAATATATATATTCAGGCTTACCAAGTAAATTTATTCCTTTAGCCAATATTCCATGCCGAAAGCGTATAAATAGATTTGAATAAAATTGGAGCAAGAAATATATGATAAATGAAGGATTATGAAAATTTGAGAGTGAAAATCCACAAATAGGTGTGATCCTCATCCGTATAAGCTAACGGATAAAAAAAACCTTTAACGGTTCGTATTATAACATTTTCCTCCTTTTAAAGAAAATAATTATAAAATGTCTCGCCAAAAAAAGAAGTGAGACTCACCCACATAAGTTTAATGAATTAAAACCGAGCAGGTAAGCTTTTTTCGGAAACAATAATTATGAATACAATGTTGCAATATTAACGGCAATTAATTCGTTAGCACTCGAAAATCATTTTATTAATGAAATTTAAAAATCTAAAAGTTATTAATTAAAAATTATTATAATAAAGAATTTTAGCAAAGCGCATAAGTATATAGGTGATGTGACAAACATTTATGAAAGTTGCCTTCTAAAATTTAGTACTTGTTGGACCTAAACTTAAAATTATTTAAAATCGGTCAAGTGCATGTTCAATTACGCTTATTGTTTATTCATAAAATATCATTATTTCACAATTAAAAAAATATATGTATTTCAAAAAATATCAAACTATTTTTTATAAATTCTTACGTTGAACTCATTAGTACCCGTAAAGGACTATGGTAGCTGAGAATGAATTGTAATCCCTGATAGACGTAGTTCTTAAGGCAATTTATCTTTCGTATTTTTTTTTGTAGAACATATTTTAAGAATCCGTAATAATTCATCTTAAGTATACTAACAAACCCACTCATCCAGTAATTTTCGTCTGCGTTATTTCCTACACGGAAAAACAAATTTAAAATTTTTTTTTAAATTTCAAAAGTACTTAATAAAGTTGGATTAATCAAAATCATTTTATTTCAAAGTTACTTACTGAAACCAATTTTTAGGATTATTTTTAGACTATCACATGGCCTTGTTGATAAATGGGAGTAATAACGAATAAATTTGAAACCTAATGTAAGTAATATTAAGTTTCAAATTTGATGAAAACGGGGTTTCAAAAATTAAGTGATAAGTAGACATTAAATTTTGTAAAAAAAATATCTAACGGTTTTCCACAAGAAAGAAAGAGCCCAAGCTTATTTTTTAATATTAACCCTTCCTAAAAAGGAAAGGTGCTCAAAAATAGAAAATTTTTTTGCTATTTGTTTAGTGAAATCATTTTTTGAAATTTAAATTTCATGAAGATAGCTCTAAAACAGATGGGATGCAAAAATAAATGACGCACAAAGAATTTTTAGGATCTGATTACAAATGAGGATTTGATTACTCTCAAGCTTGGCAGCCGCCCGCCAAGCTTGAGAGAAGAGAAATTTCTTTCTGTCTTATTATTTTGAAAAGGTCAAGAATTTTTAACTGATCACGTCAACTACCATTTTATCAATTCCTCTAGCGTGCGTGTCACTTACGAAATGACGTTACCGCTCACGCCGACTAGGGCCACTCAAATGTCAGGTTGAAATCAGGTTGAAATGAAATAAAAATATAGATAGCTATAACGAATCGAATGGCAAAATTGCATATGATTATATGTTATGCATTTTGTTTAGAAACCTAAAAATAAGATACATTACGGTTACGATAAAATTTAATTATTCTTTATAGTCTTGACACTCGTAATCACATAAATATGGAACAAATATTTCAGATATTTTTTAACTTTAACACACTTCTCTTCTATCTCCAAAAAAGATATTCTATATCACAAAATCAAAATTTTCGGAGTTTCACGTTGTTTTACTGACAAGTTGCGAGGGCCGACGTTACGTAAGGAGTTAATAGAAAATATGTATTATATTCTGAAGTGTAACGTGATAATTGAGAGAAACTTATACCAATTTTACTACCATAATTATATAAGTAAACCTACACTTTACTTCGACCAAGAGCATGCAAAAACTGAAAAAACAATCTAATTTTAATATCCCATCAGGTGACTGGAAGCAAACTGAAGAACAGCCATGGTTCACTCTTTCCACTTACCGTATTTAAATGTGAATCACATTTAATTACGGCCTGAATTTTCGATACTAAAACTTATGTTATAATCCACAATTAAATGAAACTACGTGATGTAGTATTATTCCTACTATCTTTAATTTCTTTACCACGACCTAGGTTTCGTTGTATTACAACATCTTCAGGTGGGATATTAGCAAAGATCTTTGCTAATATCCCACCTGAAGATGTTGTAATACAACGAAACCTAGGTCGTGGTAAAGAAATTAAAGATAGTAGGAATAATACTACATCACGTAGTTTCATTTAATTGTGAATAATGAATTTCTACAAAATTAACGCCAAATATATTCAATTATGTTATAATGTCAAATAAAATTTCGCTTGAAATAAAGAACTGGCGGGAATCTGACTGGCGCAGCAATAAACCCTCCTTTCAAATGGAATTAATTTATTTACCATAAGACATCACAAATTTGTGTTTCATTGGGCTGTATATATTTAATAACACCTAACAAAATTGAGTAAGGGAGACATATATTATCGTAAATATCTCAAAAACGCTGGCATCTAGAATAATCATTTTGGTTTTCCGACCACCCATGTGTAGTTTTCAAAAATTATATTTATCATAATATTATACTCAGAAGTATTGAAAATAATTGCTGGGATGTGGAATATTTTTTTCGTATTTTTCAGTATAATTAATTCTTTTAAGTGATACAATACATTATACATGGAACTTAAATTTGCCACAAAAACATTTTTGAATATTGGATATTTTGAGACAAAGGTTAATTTTCTTTATTAATATTCCAAATTTCAAGTTTCTCCAAGAACAATAGAGTATGACAGATGAATGACAAGTGTTTGTCTTCAAATAAGTGAAATCTTTTAAGGATTTCGTGTTTCATTTTGCGGTACGGCACCCTAATAATTTTGCTTAAAAGCATTAACAAGCAATAAATTTGTCTTTTGAATTTACGAAGTTATTTTATTTTTCAAACGTAATTAAAAAAAAAAATCTTCATTTATATAAGCACAGTCATCCATTATTAGATACTTTTCACTAGCATGAGAAGCATATTCTATTAAATTTAATCTTAATAGAGATTTCTGGGATTTTGACTTAAAGATTGCATATGTCCAACTTTAAGATGTTCTTGGTTTTCAAATATTTTATCGCGTAAATAATTAGACTGCGAACGAAGCAGATGATAGCCGAAAAGAGAGAGGTGTTGAGATGAAAAACATCGTCCACCCAAGTAACACTGGTTTGTCACGCGTGACGTTTGTTATATGAGGCTGCGAATTGTCATGTGAAAAAAAAACATTTTAGTTTTATGTTCTAGATGTTTAGAAATGACTTATTTAATTACAGCTGGTAAATTGGGCATTAATTTGTCTATTATCTGTAAAAAAGTATTGAGAAATTAATTCCATTCATACCCTATATTTGTAAAACCTTTTGGGCAATGTAATATTTTGGCCTGTTGCTTTACTTGATAGCTACTTTTGCCCATGTAAAAAATTAAACTGTATCACCCATTTATTATGTCCTGTAATAAGGTTTTACCCAACCATTGGTATCTTACTATTCTAACTCTACATCTGTCCTCTTTTGAAGTCGACATGATGTTAGTTCGTGTGGTAACCAAACAGATAATTTTAATTATTTTCCTAAAGCATAAGTTCGTTTTTCTAATGCAGTATAAGAATAAGAGTTAAATTTTATCAGATAACGTGAAATTAACCTGGATTTGTTTCAACAACGCCTCTAATTAAATATATATATATATATATATATATATATATATATATATATATATATATATATATATATATATATATATATATATATATATTATAATTAATACGCATACCCACATAAAATTTCAGCTTTATTGCACAGTCTGTGCGTAAAACGGATGTGACATAAAGAGCGACAACGAGCATTGTGAAAATATAAAGGTTCCTATTTCTTCTACTAAACATTATAAAAAAATATTATTAAATTTTTTTCCATTCACTGTTATTAAATACTGAAATTATATAATCTTATCGCAATAGACGCGTCGTCAATAATGTAACTAACACATGTGTTTTTTCTTTTTTATTGTTCCTAAAGGTCGGGACATGATTGCTCGTCTGATTGTTCGTATTATAATTATTTTTTCCAATGTTTTACTATGGTTCTATTACTTGACAATATTTGAGATGTCAATTGTGTTGTCGTATGAGGCCTGAATATCAAGAAATATTCTTAGTTATAAAACATGAATCTTAAGTAATTAGGAAAAGTCTAGAGGATTATTTCCCCGTAGCCGTTATGAGCTAATGCCATACAAAATTTAATCACGACCAAAAGGATAACTACTAGTTCAGATACTAAAACTATGTCAGATACTAAAACTAAAACTATGTCTTGCTTTATGCATTTAATAGACGAAATTAATGGTGATCAATGGGCTACAGTTATAGAGAATAAGCTGGATGTGGAAACACAATCCACCTAAGTAAAAGTATTTTTTCACGTATCAATTTCATGTCAATTCGTGTTTTTTATGTGAAATAAACATGTTAAAAAAGTATAAGCAGATGTGATAGACAAACAAAATATTTTCATTAAATTCTTGAAGCATGAAGTTGTTTTTCTTTCCTACTGCAAGAATATGAAAGTAGCTTTTACCGATATATGATAATGTGTCAATTTCCTTTTTCATTTTTTCATGAAAACCTATATATATATATATATATATATATATATATATATATGTATATATATATATATATATATATATATATATATATATCTTTATACGTCTATGAGTCCGTAAACAATTTCGGTAATTTTTTGAATAAATGAATTGAACATTGATACAGATTATCACATTGGTTTTACATAACAATAAAATGCATTATCTTGAAAGCATATACTTTACGTTAAAAGTTTTCCACTTCAAAATTAGCTGAAATTAAAAGGTAGGTTGATATAATTGATTTTAACGTTAAAAACGTTAAAATCAAACATTTTAAATAAATTATATAATCATGTGTACATAACTGGAAAAATTTTAGTCTGTTATATATTTACAATATATAACAGACTAAAAATCTTTAAAAATAAGTAATTAGTGGTAAAGTATCCGTGATTCGAACTCAGTACGGTTCGAATCACAGATCATTCCGTGATTCGAACGGATGTGATTTAAACTAAAATAAAACAAAAAAAAATATTTTGGTCTAAATCTGCTATTAATTATAGCTGAGAAGTATAAAAAGGATGATCCTCTTAATGATATTCCCGAAATTAGTACATATGTTGTAAAATATATAATATATTGGTGAACTTGAGGTGGTGTAAAAATAATCTTTTTTAATTTTTTTGTTTTAATCTACCCAGGAAAGAATGTAAAGCTGAAAAAAAAAATTAAAGCAGGAGACGGTTTTGCCCCCATGTTTGATAGGCATTCTTTATCTACTAATTAATACGTCTTTCGTTTATAAATTTCTTATGAGAAAAACAAGGGTATTAAATTTTATTTGTTATTTACATGATGGTAAACCACTTGTATCCAGGGAATTCCATATATGCGAAGTACACACATGAGAAGTACAATTTTGATTTTAAAATTTGGTTACATATAATTGAAATCTCCGTACAAAGCATCATCGGACCAAATGTTGCCTACCCACGACACGTGGGTAGGCAACATTACACGTGTCAATCACCCACTGACCTATTGATTAACAACTATCATAAAATTTTCTTGTTTATCCCAAACATAACGCGTTTCTATAAATGAAGTATATTATTAGTCACAACTTTCATCTAACTGTAAAACCCTATTATAGTAATTATCTTCCAGTGATATATCCATATATTTACAACCATTGACATGACTTACGTATTACATAGCATCCACACGTATTTCGTAAATACATGTCTGAACTACAAGTATCATATATCAAGTAACTAGGATAGATTAGTATCAAGTGATACTAATACGATGTTGTTTGTTCTGCCTGTAAACAAGTTCATAAATTAGATTATATTTGTACTTAGAGAGAAGTAAAATATAAAAAGCAAACAATTTCCATTTAAATGAAAAACTAATTTAATGTAATTTTCTGCGCCAGTTTCTCGACAAATTCTATAAAATATTATTGTTTTCGACCAATCACATTAAATATTTACGACATAGTTATGTTAACTAATATTTATTTTATTCATCTAGTTACATATTTTAATATTATTACACCTTTAATAGAGAATATAATGTTCACATTTTAATATTACTTTCGTATACATTGAATGAATAGGCAGCTTGAAAGTGAAATTTATAATAAAATCTCACTACATTTCTTAGGTTTTAATAGGCGCCCCTGTCTAATTACCTAAAATAGTCAAAGAATTTTGATACTCAAATGACATCATGGGTGATCTCGTTCACGAAAGAGCTTATAAGAAGGGAAATCTGGATTTATATAGCGATATTACGTTAGACATATAACTGAAGCTGCCTCTTTAGATTTATCTTTTAATTTACAATAGTTTTGTTTTAAAACCTAATTAATTAATGAACATGATTACTTTGTATTTATAATAATAGTTTTATCTCTGTATATAAAACATTCAAATGTAAGTTAAATGCAACATACAACGAAAATCGACAGGATGAAGGTGCTCACTAAATATATAAATGCGTGCAGTGACTGATACTATATTCACGATAGTAACTGAGGTATTTGTAAATACACATCATGTATTTTATATTGATACGAATCTAAATTATATCTGTGATTTTAAATATTTTTAGTAAATTAAATTTATTAATAGTCTATATAATAAAAACATATTCCTTTATTTTGGGTATTCCTGATAGAAATAGTGCTTATAGCTTTATAAAATATATTTTAAGTGTAATTAATGTTAAGTGAGATTTGGTATGTATTTTTTTCCATTATAAATGAAGAATTATTATTTTTTTATTGATTAATGCCCTAAAATTTATATATTAAAATAATTTTGCAGCATATTTATTTATTTATATATATATATTGTTTTTGTAAATTTACCAATTCATTATATATACGTATTGGTATTAAATTAAATGCTGCGTATTAATTTAAAGTTTTAAAATAATGAAGAGTAATTTTAAAACGCAATTTAATGAAATAAATAATGATAATAATAATAATAATATAATTATTACATGATTAATTTTTTTTAAACATTTATTTATTTGTAATTTCAATAAAATAATTCATCTCATAGACATGTTTAATTAAATTGAATGCTTAAAGTTATTCTTGTATTATGCTGAAGAATTATAACTACGAACGTGCGTAAATAAGTACACGCACATTGTTTGGTTGCCAAAATCATTACGTGATAGTGTAAAATAACATACCTTCGTTATTTCTTCTTTTTCATCAACATGTGTCATATTAATAATTCAACGAATCGCGCATATTTATTGAAACCCACCTCTATGACCTTCCTTAATTCACAATATTATTATTTTTTTCAACCCCATGTATACTAAGCGTTAACGCTAAAAGAAGTTATACTGCTTTTAGGAAATACGAGCAATAAGTAATTGAAAAAGCTCATAGTAAAATATGTGACAATTTATTATCTCAAGGCATTAGAGAATACAAGCATTAGAAGTAAGCGGGATAATATCATTACATAAATATCTTTGTGTGTAGCTGGATAATTTTTTCTTCGTTCTCGTTAATATTTACGTCACAACAGGATGAGATAAAAAAATTAAGCGATGCTGGTAGGATATAATTTTTTCATCAAGTAGTCGATGTACTAAATATAAATACATATTTTATGATGAAATCTTTTATAATGATAGGGAACGAATGAAGTGCAAAGTTTTGAAAATGATCCACAAAAAATTATTAAATATATTTTTAAAATGTGAAGAAACTAATAGAAAGGTAACTTTTTTAAGTGCAATACGAAAGTCGTATGGACGTATCTCATATTGATTACAACGAAATCTGCAGCCGTTGTTTGCACTGTGAAATATTTTTATTCCATACATACATACATACATACTCTCACACACATACGCACACACACGAATATATATATATATATATATATATAATTTTTTTTTATATATACATATACACACACACACACATATATATATATATATATATATATATGGTCTACATACAATCTCTACCATCATTAAATAGCGCCATTTCAATCCGAAGTAGTGCGTTATGGATAAATTGGAATACACTTATTTTTTTTAAATCATACTACTTTTTCTGCCATTTAAAAGCTATCATAAGTTATTAGCAAGGAAGTGCATCAACCTATATCTGTTATTTTAATAAACCTAAGAAACGTGGCAATATTGCATAAATATCCTTCTTAGCAATCGACGGTGAATTCGACTTATTTAACTATACCTTTCATTTGCATATTTTTGTAAAAGAAGGTTAAAAAAAAGGATAAAAGAATTAAATTTCAACATAATATAAGGTTTAGGTTGTTTACAGTTTGTAGATAAAAGTTACTACTATTTGAAAATTTTTAATTCGCGTAAATATCTAATATTATAAAAAATACTATCAGCGATTTTTAAAATGAACTTATCAGAATAACAATTATTACAATATATTTTTATTTGTTATTTAGATAAATTACTATTTGCTTCTCAATTTTATATGCATTTTCAAAACAAATCTTCATGGTTTATTCATTATTTAATAGTGCAACCCTCACAAATATCTACGTCCAATCAGAGCTCTTGAATTTTTTGAAGTGATACTCATTGTTTTTAAAATCGCAGTTTACCTGTGTTAGTGTATAATACACTTCAGTGGTTTTTGCTAAAAATATACACATATGAATTAATACGTATTATAACCGTTTCCGAGTGAGTGGAATTGTGTGTATGTAATTTTTTTGTGCGAGCAAATATTTAAACATGATTTCAGTGTATGCCGAATATAATAATAATACTGGCAAAGTTCTTAGGTTTTATTAAGGGTACCCGAGTCAATCTGAGGTAAGTACGTAAATACTTTCTAAAACGAAATAATTTAAATTTTAATTATTATGTACGCGCGCACAAATTAATTTTGTCCTGAAAATTAATAAATTATAATAGCAAGCAAATGTATTAAATTAAGCGCACATTTTTAACTTTTATTAATGAGAATTAATTGACATTTGACAACTGACAATATGTTATATATTGTCAAACTGGTCATTGATGCTATTTGCGCAGGGTGCTAATTTACACATAAATTATGATTTCTTACACAATTTAAACATTAAATATTTTATAAACTTGCCGAATGATTTAAAAATATAACATATTACCGGGTTACATATAAATAGTAGCAACGTATTTGAAATGGCAGTATTTAGTGACGGTACATAATGTATGTCGTCACCATTATGTCCTTTGAACGGAAAAGAACTAATGTCCTATTTAATTGCAGCAGACTGCTCTCCCAGGTTGCCGTACGTTTTATACAAACACATTAAAGTGCTATTTCATATTTGAGCTCCACAAGTTTTAATTTATCCAAAAATACGAAGAGCTTCGTTGGTTTTGCCGAATATTTTAAAATAAACTTGCCAAAAGCCACTTTCGGTAAGAATTGGTTCCACGTAAACATACGACTTTTCTTGTTCGAATTTAATATAAACTTGCTATACTTTTATCAGACGCTATAGTTTGTTGCTAGAAAGTATTTGCGAGGTTTGACATAAATAATATATTCGTTTTAGGCAATTTTCTCGTGATAAGTAAATATATTGTTTTCATCAACGTCATGCCGGTATAGGGTTAAGCGGTTGAATAAAACATGTTAAAAAGCTTTACCTGATTTACCTGAAGACTTTTTTAAGAAAACGTGGTTACTTAATAAGCTATGTCATAGTTTTCGACCAACTTAAGATTATGATATTTAACTTAAATACAATACCTTAAATTATGGTATATTAAAATAAAAGTATTAACCGTAAAAAAATCTTTAGAAATCTACAAATTTATTATTAAAGATTTTTAAGATTAAACATATTCTTTATGATAGTGGCTTAGTGAGTTATAATTAAGGAGAAATCGGGGAGAGAGACAAGTAGAGAATGAAAAATAGAGAAAAATAGCTTTTTGGGCATTATTAAATCACTAATTTAATTGTAGTGATCTATGTTTTTATTTGTACATGGTATATTACACACAGTGTTGAAATAAATCTATAAATTTCTTCTTTTCACCAGAACTAGTTTAACAAAAATATTGACTGAAAATTTGTTACAAAAATTAGTACGAAATTAGCATGGAACTCGTTTGGATTTTGTTTGAAATATTTAAATTTTTCTTAATATGTGTTTGCATCAAAAAATATCGTCCACATTATTTGTCCTTTTTATTTTAAACTTAAATAATAAAATATGTAGTACTAGAATAAATTCATATTATCCATAAATTTAAGTAGCTACATATAATTTTAAAATAAATTCGTATTACATGTAAATTTACTCGGACGTCTACATTGGATAGGTTAACATTATCGTCTCCAGAGATTATTGTTTCCAAAACAGGCAAGAGATTTTCGGTTTTCTAAATGAAAGAAGGTGTTTATCAACTATTTTCATCATTTTTATCTGAATGAATGCTATGTTTAGCAGCAAGTTTTTTCTTCCGTTTAACATGATTTGGTATTCAGTAGTTTTCCCACTACTTATTAAAAACACAGCAGAATACTCTTTATTCAAAACATAGCACATACTTCGTAAGTCTTTAAGCCCTTTTACCTGCTTTCTCATAGTTGCCTTTTCTCATAGTTGGGTGACGACCCACCAAAAAGTGGAACAGTAAAAGCTGTAATCTATTTGACGCACAAATCTCCGCTACCGCAACTATGGTTGCTAGAACGGTGATATTGGACAAGTTCCATTTTGAAGGCACGGCGCCAGATGCATTTTATGCAGCTTCAAATGCTTTGAAACAATACAGCTGAATGATCCATACAACTGAAAAATACGTTTATTTATAAATGTAGTGAGAAACGACACAAAAAATCAATCCCTATATTTAAGTAATAATTGAAATCCAAAGCTAATACTTTGCTTCCGTAATAGTATAGACCAATTTGCAGAAAATTTTAAATTTGCTTCATGTAACTTTATTAAATTTCGCTATGTAAGTGTGCCATCATCGTTAATTTTGACATCCACTGCTAAATCATTACTTATCGACAACCTCTAACGTACCTATCACTTTTTATTTTGAATTAGAAATGTTTTAAATAATGTATACATGAATTTAGGTTTTAAAGACTATTTTCGATGTTTTTGGGTAATTAATCTGGCTTTTAAAATTGGCGTATATTATTTTGTCCATTCTTTACTTCTAAATACATTTCTAAGATAACCATAAAAAAATTTAAAATAACCATCCATTCATACTTTAAACCAACCCCCATATTAGGGTATTTGAATCTATGAATGTATGGACTGTTTCAATTATGAAATGTAAGGGAACAGATTCTCAAAAAACAACTTTTCATTAAATAATATGGATGGCTTTTAAAAATAAATATTTCGTAAAACGTACATATTTCTAATGTCATATAATAGTTTGTTCTAGCAATTTCTTCTAATAATGTCTAAAATATTTCCTTGGATTTTATTTTCGCGATTACTGAGATTTTGATAGTATTTAGTTTGTGAGATAAGATTTTTGTTTTATATAAAATAACACCATTATATCAATAACTAGACAAACGGTCACTTTGATTATGAATTAAATAATGTGAAAATGAAATATAGCAGCACAGTACAGCAGCGTCAAGACTGCAAACATATGAGCAAACCCCCGAACCAACCTTAAACCTACGTGAAATGAGGTAAAATACCGAACTTATTGTAATGGTTTTCTAATAATTTGAAAAATATAATTAGATAATTTCATTCTATTAAAGTGACAGTTTTCAGCGTCGTCTGAGTTATTAGGTCACGTAAAAATTTGTAACGCTTAAGAAAATACATTTTGAACGCATTCGCCCAGCATCGAAACTAGCCAAATACTAACAAAATGGCGATCCACGATATCAGAATTTTTTGAAAGATAATCTGTCGATAAATTAGACAGAGCCACTGATTTTCACGACTTTAGTGTGTATATAGTTTTGTACATGGTATAATGTAAAAAATTCCAAATAATTATGTCATAATTATAGTTTATTCAATAGCTTCGACTGAAATTTTTTAAAGAATGTTATTTATAATAAGTGAAAATATATTTTTAATAAGAGTAACAAGAAAAAAGAAACATGTTTCTGTAAAAAGTATGAACTGTCTAAGAAGTTTCACTTCAATCGTGGTCTTAGTTTTTGGATGAGACTAACACACCTCTAAGTAATTATTTACTCTTCGATGCGGCACTTGAAAATACGACGGACTTATTGCTTCGAGAATAACACTTTCCGGTCAACCTCAATCAAAGAATGACATTAATTAATTTCTAGGAGAAAAAAAATTCTTAAAATTATATAGACTAGAAACTAATAAAGAAAAGGCAAAAATTTTACATGTCTTTAAGAAAAAGAAAACGGATTTGGCACACAAGAAAATAGTTATAATTTTTTCGAACGGCTATATTCTGATTATTTCGTTTGTAATATGAAATTTTCGTTCGGTATATTTAATTCTATTATGTTCATATTCTGTAGTACTTACGAATTTTTCCCGTCTCTTTTTAAATTGACATCGATTTAAAAAAAGATAAAGAATGATGATTGCAAACGCACGCATCAGCCTCACGTAACATATGCTGATTGCACCATCGACTGCTTGAATTATTCATTGGGCTACCCAGTGTTTTAGTCTGCATGGCTGAATCTTTGCTTATTGAAACGTAGTTTATGCACAAAAAATATATGTATGACCAAATGGTTGAGCTATTATATAAGTAATAAATTTTTGAATACGGTCATATATTATAAGTGAGTCAGTTACGATACTATAGAAAAAAATTGCTATATAAAATTCTGCAAAAATTTACATTTAAGTTTGAAATACAAATTAAATCGTTAATATCACTTGTGCAATATGTAGACATAAATGTATCGAGAAATATTCTTAAGATCATGCGCTTCATAACGAATTAACTTGACGTGCATTTTTAAATTCCCTTAATTTCGCCATATTCCTTACTTTTAGTTCATTTGATAAGCAATTGTTTAATATGACTGACGATGTTCATTAATGTATTTAGTTATCTGAATGTTAAAAATATCTAGGGATATTTTTGGCATTCAAATATTTATTATAAAATGTCTGGAAGTATACATGTTGAAAAATATTCTTAATATCATGCGTGATATTAAGAATATCATATCATGCATGCGTTAATTCTTTACGCATGCATGATATGATATTCTTAATATCATGCATTTATTTAAGAATTTATTTAATGTTTATTTTTATGCTTCCTAAAACTTTTTTCCTTGTTCAACCTCTTTAGTTTAAATATCGTAAGCAACTGTGTGATACAACTTACAATGTACCTTAATGTATTTGACTAATCTGAATGCCAAATTTCTTCAAGATGTAAATATATTTTGTCAATCTGTTCAATGTATGGAGTAAATGTATTGAGAAATATTTTGAAAATCACGGGCTTCATAACAAATTTATTTCATGTTAATTTTTTATATTTCCCATTGTTCTTTATCCATTATTTTTACTTGTATGGCCATAAGTAATTGTTCAATACAATTTACGATGTGCATCATTGAATTTAATTATATGAACGGCGAAAATATTCCCAAATGTAAATGTTTATGTGATATATAATATATGTATTGAGAATATTATTAAGTTCTTGCGCTTCATAACAAATTTATGTGACGTTTCTTTTTATGTTTCCCTAACTTCATTATTCCTTATTTTTAATTTTATCGTCATAAACAATTGTTTACTACGACTTACGATGCGCATGAACCTATTAAATTAAATATTTACTTTACAACTTATAAAATCAAATGCATTACGTAACATTATTAAAATAACGCGCATTATATAGATATTATATGACTTTATTTTTATATTTTTACCCACGACGGAACGGAGGGGTGAAAATATAGGGTAAAAGGTTGTTTGTTTGTTTGTGTATGCAATCCAATGTTCCATTTATCTCCAAAACGGTTTGGCCGATTTAGATACAGTTTTCTGTGAATGTTTTTGATTCATAGGCAATGATTCTTCGATAGGCAATGATTTGCTACGGTGATTACTTACAAGGGGGCGTCGCAATAAACGTTTTGTTGCAAATGAATGTTCCCATTTCTCTCCCAAAGAGTTTGACCGATTTAGATATGGTTTTCTACCAAATATTTGGGACTAATGGGCCACGTTTCCTAGACAGATTTTATGGTGATTACTCATCAGAGAGCTCCGTAAAAATTTTGTTGCAAATGAATGTTCCTATTTATTTCCAAAATGGTTTGATCGATTTAGATACAGTTTTCTGCAAAATATTTGAGACTAATCGGTGATAGTTCTCGGAAAGAAATTATTGAGTTAGCTCACTAGGAGGGGGTGCAATATTTTTATGCAAACGAATGATTCCATTTTTCTACAAAATGGTTCGACCAATTGAGGCATGGTTTTCTGCAAAATATTTGGGACTAATCGGTGATTTTATTCAGATAGATGTCATGTTATTAAATGACCAGGGAGCGCTGCAACATTTTGTTGAAAACAAATGCTCCCATTTTTCTTTAAAACCATTTGACCGATTTAGATAAAATTTCTGATTTAACTGCGAAGGTTATTAGTCAGGTTTTATGTTGTTAACTCGTCAGGAGGTGGAGTAATTAATTTTTTTGTGGTTAAGATTAACTACTTTGTGGTCTTTCTTTGGCTTCGTCTATATTTCTCAAGCGCTCTAATTCTTTCAATGCTATGCTATTGTGTGGATTGCTGAAGTGTTTTCTTTAATTTAGATTATTTATTACTAAAGACTATTAGTTACTACTATATTTTGAAAAAGCCACAACGTATGTAGTCATTGTAGTTGAAAAACGATTAAATAATTTTTTTGAAAACCCCCCGACTAAAAGAAAGTAAGAATCTATTAATGTAATTACAAATCAAACAAAATCTGTCGGTGCTACCATTGCCCTTATCGTTCGTAATATCAATTACATTGCAGCAGCATAGAATAGCTATTTGCATATCTGAGAGGATTTCGGTTAGACAAGAACTATTAAAACTGTAAAACGTTTGGGCATGGGCGGGGCATGGCAACCTCGACAGATTTTCTTTGGTTCGTAATTATATTAATAGTTCCTTTCCTTCATTGGAAGGGGGGGGGGGGTTTAAGAAAAATTATTTAATCCTTTTTCAATTAAAACGACTACATATGTCGTTAGTTTTTCAAAAATTTTGAATTTTGCTTTTTATCTTTACTTCGTTAGCCCTAACTCATTATTTTTGATTTCCATAAGTAATTGTTTAATACGACTTAGGATTGCCATGAATGTATTCAACTAACTGGAGGCCAAAGATATTCTTAGTAACTTTCAGTAAATAACTCCTACAATTATAAACTATTGGACATATAATTATTAAACATTATTGCATAGTTAGGATGAATGTAATTACAACAGTTACAAAAAATATTACCGAACTACTGTTTTAAAAAATGGTTAAAACATATCTTGGGAATGACTCACGCTACAAGATTGTGGAAATTATTTCTTTTCCTTTTTCCGAAGAGCTATAAAACATTGTGAATTTTTAATATTATCTGTAAAATTGTTAAATTATTTAATGGAAAATTGTAAATTCTGTAAAAAATTCATCTTCAATGCCGTTTTTGATTTTATTTATCTTAACTTATATGTATTATGTAAGAACGTGCCATGAGTGAGTCTGCTTCGTGCATCGTGGATTCCGTACCTTTTTTTTTAAAAAATTCACTTCATTTATCATATATTATCCTTATTATGGATTCTTAAAGCAATAAATACTTAATAACACCCAATGTAATTAAGTAGGGAGAAGGGGTATACACATTATCGTGAATATCTCAAAAACTATTACATCTAAAATGATTGTTTCAGTTCACGTTAAAACTTTGCTTAAGCTTCAGAACTTAGGACAATTTGTTGGAAAACACTTTATGTCATAATTTTGGTCCAGTAATTTTGGAAACAGAAGAGGCAACATATTTCTTGCATATATTACTTTATACATTTGTGGGTATTGGCCGGGTGCAACCATAGAGTTGAGATAACGAAATCGACCGCAGCGCTCGCCGTAGCAGAAATTGAAATATTATTTACGTATATTTTCATGTTTACTTCTAAAATCAGTGCAGTTTAGTGAAAATCGAATTTTACTGATGTGCTTATTAAGAAATATACATAAAAAACGAGGTATTTAAAAAAATAGGTCATGGTGATCATCATTTTATTATGAAAAATTGAATCGACAAAAAATTACAATAATAACTCTTTTTCTTATATAACACGTTTATTTTCACTATTTTATTTTAATTATATAATCAGATATTACATATTTACAAAACATATAAATATGAATGGTGACAGTAAGAGAAAAAGTTAAAAAAGAGATTAATAACAATTTACAAAATTTTAAAAAGATGACGTTTATCTCGCTTAATATTAACAATTATAATCAATTCTTCCAATCTTAAAACCTTTATTATTAAATCTCTAGTTTATGATTTCTTTGATTATAAATTAATAATGAGAAACAAATGGAATTTAGCAACAATGAGAATTTCACTCTTTATCAGCCCAAAAAAACAAGAAATTGGGTATTTGACTAAATTTTTTTTATTTCATTTATCATAATTTCAAGGTACAAGCTGATGAAGAGTGAAAAAATTATTTGATAATCTCAAAAATTGACCGAGCTATAAAAGTTTAAATTTAACCTTTAGAGAAGGACGGCAATACTGTGTTGTGAGGTCATTTTTAATATTACACATTATATTCTACGAAAGGAAAAAAGACAGGGATATGCCCAACTCTATACGTATCTTCAAATTTAGAAGCCTACCACTGGCTTATTTTTCAATCAATTTTTGAATTTTTTTCAAGACTGGTTTTTAATTAACTTATATTTCATAATATTGTATGAAAAATATCGAAATTTAGAATGAGTCAACTACCGTAATAAAAGTAAGTGAAGAGGATCCACAAAAACATAATTAAAGTAGTATGTACATCATAAACTAAATATTTAAAGTTCTTTACTATTTACTTTTTAATAATTTTTAAATTGCTAATATTAATATTTCTGTTTATATTGAGTGTATAGAATTTAATTTAAAGTGAAAACATGGAAAAATATTTCAGAAATTAACAAAATAAGGATATTTATTGTAAGTAATTTTTTAAAAATAAATTGCAATAGTGAGTCGTGTTTTTAAATAAATTTTTTTTATGTATATATCCTTTATAATCATATATACATAATAATACATAATCCTATATAATCATACATATATATATATATATATATATATATATATATATATATATATATATATATACTTTAACTTAAAAAATCATTAAAATTATTCACGATTAAATGAAACTACGTGATGTAGTATTATTTCTACTTTCTTTCATTTCTTTACCACGACCTAGGTTTCGTTGTATTACATCTTCAGGTGGGATATTAGCAAAGATTCCCACCTGAAGATGTTGTAATACAACGAAACCTAGGTCGTGGTAAAGAAATTAAATATAGTAGAAATAATACTACTTCACGTAGTTTCATTTAATTGTGAATAATGAATTTCTACAAAATTAACGCCAAATATATTCAGTAATTAAAATTATTATTTTTGCTGTACTGAACTAATATCTATTTTTTATACATTTTCTAAATATGATTTGTATTAAATTGTAAAACTACTTCAAGAAATAGCAAGTTATAATTTTACAGATTTCCAATATTGAATCGGAAATTATTGAAAAAAAAATTAATATCAAATATAAAATGTATTCCGTCTATGTTTGTGGTTGAAATGTTATAATATGGATGATACATTCATTATTTTACGCATTTTGTTGAGTTTAAAACAAATGGATTATTCTCTGCACGGATAACTAAAATTTTGTTGTTATTCAATAATAAAAGTATTTAATTTATATTATTCACGTAGGTATTTACCAGACCCGTTAATTTGAAGCGTACTAATAAAATTGAAGCGCTTATAAAGCTGCTGACGTTAGGTGGCACTGATGTCACTCGCACCTAAAGTAGATATATATATATATATATATATATATATGTATATATATATATATATATATATTTATGAGTGCGTTTGTGTGTATGTCGTCATACGTTACATAACAAATGCCAATATTGATATAGTAAAAGTACAAGAATTATTTACAATAAATAAACTCAATTGATATAGTATTATTTCTACTTTCTTTAAGTTCTTTACCACGACCTACGTTTCGTTGTATTTCAACATCTTCAGGTGGGTTGCTAATAGCAAAGATTCTTATATCTGCTTCATGATTCTTCATGCATCTTTGCTAATAGCCCACCTGAAGATGTTGTAATACAATGAAACCTAGGTCGTGGTAAAGAAATTAAAGATAGTAGAAATAATACTACATCACGTAGTTTCATTTAATTGAGACTAATGAATTTCTACAAAATTAACGCCAAAAATACAAGAATTATAGTGGACACATTCCATTACATCCCTATTCGTGACACAAATTAGATTACATAGGTGCTTATTCGCTTCTAGCTACGTGAGTGAAAACTGAGTACGTAGATAAGTTTATATCGTAACAGTTTATATCGTTGCAGTATTCACTGAACATATTTTTATGTGTCTTATTTATATTTTGGTATGTAATATATGTACAGAGTATTACAAAGTACATATCGCTTTTCCTATAATAAAATTAGTATTCTACCCTCATACGCGAACGGTTAGCAGCTGATAAAATAGGCTGTGTTAACAAGTCATCGAACATGCTTGAAGCTCTGTGAAAATTATAGAAGACGGCTCCATATATATTTTCCGTGCCTCTTTTTAGGCGTCCTTCTAAACAACTGTTTGACGTCAGGGATGTTATCTTTGTATCAACAGTAATTTATTGAAATAACACCAATTAAATTTATAAAATTATAAATGACAATGCTTTCAAAATTGATTTCTTTTCGTCTTATTACAAGACTTAATAATTACATGCGGTTTCTGTGCATTTTTAATATGCGGGAAAGGACTGTATTTCAAATAATCGACAATTACTCTAAAAAGTTATTATGCAAATTATTATTTTTTCAATTTTTTTATTTTTAACTTCTCACTCATAAGTCGTTTTGGAAAATTGAAATACTTGGAATGAAATTGGAAGTGATATATGTCTAGTATAAACTAGTTACATTACAAATTTATTTTTTCTTTAATCATTTATTTGATGATTTTTTTGTAGATATGGCAGTTTGTAAAAAATTTCAAGCAACGGAAAATCCTGTGTTTATGTCATCATCGTAGTTGAGTAATGTCGTGCGGTAATGACTGGGTTACTAAGGAGAACATCAGTTCAAATCTTAATAAGATTTTGTAAAATATGAACTTATTTTACGTGTTAAAAATGTGACATAAATTATTTCTGAGTATATAAAATTACCTGCATTATTATATTGCATTAAACATTGTTTTTATTACAAACTGTTGCTCTCTTAGCTTTGTAATATCTACATATGTATTAAGTATTTTAAAGAGAAATACAATTTGTGGATTATGATTAGATACGTTTTATTAAAATCAATTAAATGCGACGATCAACGTCATATGGCGAGGCAAACAAACGACCTTAAAAATCAGTTTCTTATTCACATCTATCCTATACCTATATTATTATTAACCTTTTACTGATAACAAAAAAAATATCTTTAGAATTATATATATATATATATATATATATATATATATATATATATATATATTGTATGTATATAATATATACACATTCATTTATACGTATATACAATTTGATCAATCAATAAATATGACAAGTTTATTGGTAAATGTAAAAGTATTTCATAATATTGTAATCACCAAACGGTCAGTGAATCGCCAGTAAAACAGTAGGTTTCCACTTACTATTAACAGGTAAACGTTTGCCAAAAACTTACGTAATTCCATTCTGGTTAACAAAAACTTAAAAAAGTAATATATCTTAAAAAATTATAAAAATAGTATATCTATATTATTTAATTCTTCACCACGACCTAGGTTTCGTTTTATCACAACATCTTCGGATCAGCAATTTGTAAAGATTAATCGTAGTTTAATTTAATGGTTAATAAAAATTAAGTTATAATGAATTTAACCAAAAGGAACACCAAACTTGTTTAATTTTATTAATTGCGAAAACTTAAAAATAACAGTACATTTGTCTTGAGCATAAAAATACTGTGGTGCTGCCGGTCTTCTTTAATGATGATTAGAAATCCTTAGTGCCTCTTACTGCCACCATACAAACAAAATATCGGAACCTGAGTAACAGGAAAACAATTGTAGTTAGGTAGGGGAAGATTGGCTATATCGTACCAGTTAACTTCTAACCAATATTGCGAGATAACTGTTAAGAGCATCCTAATTTATATTTGTTTGATTGAGGTTTCTCATACAAAGAATGCAAAAAAAAGCAATGTTTCGTGTTCTACATATTTATGTAGTAAGAGATCAACAAAAAGGTACAGTATCATATATCTATCTCCTCTTTCATATCAATTAATCACAGCCCTCTGATTAGAGATTAATGAAGTTAAAACTACGAATGAAGTTTCTTAAATATAAGCTCTTGGTACGATTTAAAAGCAGGATCATTTAATTTGTACATATGGTTTCTTAATGTGTTTTAGAATTCTCCAAGACAAAATAACAAATTAGAAACTTATACGAAAATATTTAAACGTACATACTTTTTTTATAATCATTTTAATAGCAAACAGTTTAACTAAATTATTTTTCTTACCTAGTAAATCAGTCTTCTGATTTTAGATCACATAAAAGATAAAATTTGTACTTAACATATTTAAGGCATCTAGGACAAATATCAGGGATTCTGATGCAAGTGATATGGAGCCATTTGTGACATCTAACACATTCAAACCAATCTATTTTAGGAGCTTTTTTATCAAAGTAATACCCATTGCATATTGAACAATAATTTTCATCGTATTCTTCCTCAAGTTCCACATCAGTATGATCGTCTAAAATGATTTTCTCTTCAGTTTCAGACGAATCAGTCTCAGATTTTTTAGCTAATTTTCTTTTCTTTTTATTCTGAGTTTTATTTTGAGTATTTTGAGTTGATGCTTTTTTCTTTAGGTTTTTATTAGATACATATTTCTTAAGCTTTTTAATGTCCCTTTTATTTTTATTTGTTGTGTCAGTTTTTTTATCTTTGCGTTTTATTTTCTTCTTAACAGGATCTTCTTCAAATTTTATCTTCGGCTTTCTTGTTTCTCGTTTTTTTATGGATTCTTCTAGATCATTTTTGTATGGACTTGCTGTTAATTCTACTGTTTTCTGGATCTCTCGTTTTCTCGTATTTATTTGTTTATCTTCGGTAAATGGTGAAATGTCTTTAATCGGAACTTTTAATATTGGGCTTAATGTGTTTGTTTTTGTTGACGTAGATGCACCAAGGTTAACAATATTAATGGAACTTCTTGATTTTAATTGAACTGTCAATGCGTCGTTTTATTCATGGTCAATCCTCTTTTCTGGTAGATGTACTTCGTTACATTGAGCAGCAGCTAAAACATTGTCATTAAGATGATTTAAAGCTGTAGTTACCAAACTATCAGGTTGTTTATATTTTGAACTTTGGACGGAACTTGTGATAATCCAAATGGGGGGGCTGTTTTCAACGAGGGATGGTGAATCGCATTCGGTAACATCAGACGTGTCAGATTTGGTTTCTTCCACATTGTTCGTGTTCTGTGTCTGATTGAGATTTAGAGTGTCTTTATTGGCTGGAGCTGGAGAACTGGCGTCTCCTACGTCACTCCGTTGAAAAGTCTCTGCCGCAAGAAAATTATGATCTTGAAAGATATGGCGATTAACAGGCCAAATACCAGTAGCTTGAATCCACTGACAGCATTGCCCACTGTTGCTGCTCTTTTATAGGCTCGGTTGAAAAGCTGTATAACCTCATATTGTGTCACAGGCTTCCCGCAATTTGACCGCATCCATGTTTCCACTTCTTGAATGTAATATATTCCCAAAGGTCTAAATATAGCGACGTCTAGTGACTGCAGCCTGTGTGTAGTATGGCCTGGCAGTTGCAGCAATATAACTCCATTTTCTCGAGTGATTTTTATAGCTTCCAAATTTTTAGAATGTATGGCCATCTAACAAAAGCAGAACCTTTTTATCTATTGTGGGTTTCACGATATCAATGAAATGTTTCAACCAATCGACAAACAATTCTGAGTTTATATATCCCGTGTTTGATATCGTAATGACACTGCCAGGAGGTGCATCATTTTTCAGCTGAGGGTACATCCGTTTTCTTTTGAAAATGATCATTGGTGGAATGAACTGCCCAGAAGCACTAGCTGCGCAAACAGCTGTTGTATTGACGCCCCGTTATCAGCTGGATACGGATCCAATTTGTTTTTTTTGCACTGTAGAGAATCCGGTTTCATCTACATTGAACACATCGTTGGCGGTTAAGTTTGTGTCATTCAGAATCTTTTCAAATATGTCGTAAAAGTTCATGACATTCTCCTTGTTGAATCCCTTTATTCTGTTAATAAACATCAGATGGCGTCAAACCGAACATACATTCCTCCATATTAAAAATATGTTGAACTAACTCATTCTCTTCACTCTCCGAAAAGACGGTAGGTCTTCCTTTATTTATCTCATGACTATGTATTGCTTGATGTCTTTTCGAAGTAGGTTTTGGTATCCCATATACTCTTGAACACTCATTTAGCCCCAAGACATTGTTCTTTAATGACGTTAAAGCTTTCTTCAAGTCTTTTTCTTTCCAATCATAATACTTTCTTGTCGTTTTCTTTTCACTCATCTGCCATAAATAATATAAAATAGAAAAAATACCAAGAAATAATTAGGTACCTACATGGCAATAAATAATCTGACATTCGCGATTAAAAAATACTGGATAATTTTAAAACATAAATAAAGTTCCTAAAATCGTACCGGTACGATTTAGAAACCATGGCTCGGTACGATTTATAGGACCACGCATGTTTTGAAAAAACAATTTGTTATTTCATAATCTCAAATGATTGTGCTGGTTAATTCCTACAGATAAAAGGGACAACAACCAAGAATCAGTGTAATTAAATAGCAAATTCTAAAAGCTTACCGTTTGCGTGTTACACCTTAGGTTCACCAGCCAAAAATTAGTAACAAAATCCACGAAAACCTATTTTACTTTATTGTAAACACATTCTCAAACACAGCGATGTCCCAAACTGTCATGGCTTCCTAAGTGTTGCCAACTATAATTTAGTGTTGCCGGAATAAAAAAAAACGTACTTTGGTAGGAAATATGTAAGTGGTACGATTTATCAACCGGTACAATATAGCCAACCTTCCCTTAAAGTACAAATTTTTACGTTCTAGACACAGGTTTTTTATAAAACATATGACTCCTCCGGTATAAACGTAATACATATGACTCCTCATACACAAATTAAATACTTTCTTAAATGATAAATCCAAAAATTGACACCGCCTATTTTTTTATTCTAAAAAAAATTAAACATAAGTAAGTTAAAAAGAGTAGAGTGCACGGAGAAAGAACAAGAAAGTCCTGCAAAGAATATACATGTTCGGACGGGGCGCATGTCATTTGTCAAAGGTAAATTAAAATCATATTTGTTTTATAAAAAACTAATAGTAATATTATTTTTCATAGAAAAACTTCTCTTTCCATAAACCTATATTAAAAGTTCATTAGTTGTAAATTTATAAATAATTCAAGCATCAAAATTCCAGGCCAGTACACTATTTGATAATAAAGTACACACCGCGATATGTGCAATACAACGTCATATGTAAACAAAACATTTTAAAAACCAGTTACATTTATTTCGTTAACATATCTAACATTTTAATAACTTCTACCTAACGTAAATAATAAATAGGCATGTAAATAAAACATATTTCTTTATAATTAAATAGAGAAACGTTATTCCGATGCAAAAATTGTTAGCGTCATATATATATATATATATATATATATATATATATATATATATATATAAATATATATATATATATATATATATATATATATGTATATGTATGTATATATATATATATATATATATATATATATATATATATATATATATATATTTATTGCCCAAAATTACGCGACAAAACGCCAATATTGGCACGAAAGTATGAGAACAAATTTCCGTATACCAGTACCACGACTCATGACACAAGCGCGATTATATACGTACATATTCATTCCTAGCAACGGAAATGAAAATTGCCTTAGCTATATCGTAGTCTTTCGTAGTACTCGCATGAATATATTATGTATTCTTACATATACATGTATAATATATATGTTCAGACATCGGTATGTAAAGGTATGTTCCGTGGGTCACAAAATTTAGGTCGCTTTTTATTAATACAATTAGTATTCAACCCTCACTCGCGAACGGTTTTCAATAGATAAAAGGGGTTGTATTTACAAGTCATAGAATATGTGCATCGCATGTCATTTGTCAAAGGTAAATTTAACGGGGCGCATGTCATTTTTCAAAGGTAATTTGTCAAACACATATTAAATACTTTTTTAAATGATGAACTCAAAACTCGATACCGCCTGTTTTTTATTCTAAAAAAAATTAAACATAAATAAGTTAAAAAGAGTAGAGTGCACGGAGAAAGGACAAGAAAGTCCTGCAAAGAATGCACATTTTCGGACGGGGCGCATGTCATTTGTCAAAGGTAAATTTAAATCATGTTTGTTTTATAAAAAAACTAATAGCAATATTATTTGTCATAGGAAAAACTTGTTTCCATAAACTTATATTGAAAGTTCATTAGTTGTAAATTTATAAGTAATTCAAGCATCAAAATTCCAGGCCTGTACACTATTTGATAATAAAGTACACACCGCGATATGTGCAATACAACGTCATACGCAAACAATAACCTAAAACATTCCTTAATAATTAAATAGAGAAACGATATGCCGATGCAAAAATTGTTAGCGTCATATATATATATATATATATATATATATGTATATATATATATATATATATATATATATATATATATATACATATATATATATATATATATTATATAAATTTACGCGACAAAACGCCAATATTGGCACGAAAGTATGAGAACAAATTTCCGTATACCAGTACCACGACTCATGACACAAGCGCGATTATATACGTACATATTCATTCCTAGCAACGGAAATGAAAATTGCCTTAGCTATATCGTAGTCTTTCGTAGTACTCACATGAATATATTATGTATTCTTACATATATATGTATAATATATATGTTAAGACATCGGTATGTAAAGGTATGTGTGCAATTAGGATTCAACCCTCACTCGCTAACGGTTTTCAATAGATAAAAGGGGTTGTATTTACAAGTCATCGAATATGGCCCAATGCATGTCAAAATGACACAAGAAACCCTTTTGAGACATCCTTATAAATGGGTGGCTGTAATTAGAAATTATACATTTACATTAATATTAACATATAAAATAAAATCAGTATAAGTTAATAAATTAGAAATTGCAATTTTTCTTTTTATGTCTTTATCGTTTTATTGATCTGTCACTTCCGTGCATTTTTAACACGCTAAATTAAAATATAATAACGACTTTAAAAAGATATATTATTATGCACTTTACATCCTCTTTACTCTTCACTCAATAAATCGTTTCGGGAAAAAGCAAACACTCGAAAAAAAATTCAAAAGTCATCACTAGTATGTGCTAGTTGTATTATATGCTTGCTCTTTCATCTAACCCGGTATTTGATGCTCTTATATTTGCTCTTTTTATTGATGATTTTTTTGATGCAATGTTGGTGTGTGAAAGTGAACTGGTCTGTTGAAAGGTCTTCTGATACAGATTGAGTGATTGGCTGTGAAACAATACAATTTTGAATAAAATGTCTTTTAATAGTGTATTGTGATAAAAAAGTTGAGTAATATCGTATGCAATCAGTTTTTGAATGTGAAACATGTTCTCTGCTTTGCTTTTTTGTATCAAGGAGACATCCTTTTTATTTGTTTTTGTCCAAAATATATAAATATGTTCCTTCAAAAATTCCAGGCGCCTCTTTAATTTTAGGGGCTCTAAAGGTGAAACAGAAATCTTTTAAGATCACTTAGGTGTTTGTTCGTCTGTATCTCAAAAATTGCTTTACGTAGATATTTTAAGTTATATTTCGTAATAAAATATGTTGACCTGCCTACATATCAATGAAACACATATTTACATCGAAATTTTATTGGGAGCAGATTAAGCACTATAATCTTTTTTTATTTATATTTATAGTGTGGGATAGCTTTTGAGGGTCTCAAGGATCTCAAATATTGGACAATATATGTACTAGAGATACTGAAAGATATGCAAAAAAATTTGAAAAAAGATTATGTATATACGTATATATATATCTGTTTCTATAAATACAAAACCGAAATATTGAAGAATATGAAAAATTAGGTTTGTTTTTTGGACTAAAAGTCGGTTAAGATATAATAAAATGATCTCGAAATTCGATTAATTTTATTATATCTTAACCGACTTTGATTCGAGATCTTGGCAATAGGTGTATTTCTACCGAAATCACCTAAAAACTGAATTAATATAGGGATATTTATATGAAGTAGAGAGGACAGGTAAATAAATATATCAACAGTACTATAATTAAACACCAGCTCCTTAGCAATGTAACGACTACTTGCTTCGGGACATTTTAATAAAATACTTGCAATGAAACGAAGGACCATCGATAAGAGATAAATTTTCAACCCACATAACGTACAGGTGACCCTCTCTCACAGACTTATCATTATACTGCGTCCAATTATAAGTTTAATTAAAAAGGCCACTTTATCCGCTTGTCAGCTTTTATATGAATCTGTTTTTAAATCTACGTATCGATCCATATTCGGTTTTATTCTTTTTCATATACGAATGCAGTTAGGATTGTATTTTTTTTATATTTATTATGAAGCAAAATAATAAATGTAATTAACTTAATTTTATTTAATTAGGAAATATAATTAAACAGTGTAATGCAAAGATCGGTGAAGCTTTTGAATTTTTTTGGTTCTCTGCAGTGAACCCATTAAGTGTTGATCGCATCTAACTTGATTTCAGTGATCGGTCGTAAGATTATTTTGTCTAATTTATTTATAAAAAAGAATTACAAAACAGACATTTTTTTCTTTAGTTAAAAAGAAGTATGTAAAACAAACTGCATATGAACAAACGCATGATGAAACAAATTAACACACAGAAATGCAAACAACTTTAATGAAAATGATACAGACAAAAATATATGATCTGTTAAGATTTATTTTATAACTTAACGCTTTGAATAGTAATTAATTTATTATTAGTTAACACTTTTATAGTAATTAATTTATTATTTTAATAGTAATTAATAGTAATTAATTTATTATTAGTTAACAGTTTGAATAGTAATTAATTATTGTAATTGAATAGTAATTAATTTGAATAGTAATATATTGAATAGTAATATATAATATATTAATTTGAATAGTAATATATTAATTATTGTAATTGAATAGTAATTAATTTGAATAGTAATATATTGAATAGTAATTAATTTCAATACTAATATATTAATTATTGTAATTGAATAGTAATTAATTTGAATAGTAATAGTAATTAATTTGAATAGTAGCTTTGAATAGTAATTAATTTATTATTAGTTAACACTTTTAATTTATTATTAGTCAACTTTAATGAAAATGATACACACAAAAATATATGATCTGTTAAGATTTATTTTATAACTTAACGCTTTGAATAGTAATTAATTTATTATTAGTTAACACTTTTTTGGGTAATACGTACTCTAAACAATATAGACTATTATATTTATTATTACTTTCAGATCTCCTGAATGTCGTCACCATCCTATCATTACATTGAAAATATGAGAAATTTGAAAAAGCATTTCTTTTAATTCCACGTACGAAAATACTCGTGCTTAATGCATAAGTAATTTTGTTTTAATCACCACACTTAACAAGCAAATTGGTGTACGCAGTAATAGGTTGCTGGTGTTCGGAAGCGCGCTGCTGCTCATCCTCCGGTTTTTGCCTAATACGACATTCACAGTAAAATATGGGGTGGTCCCATTCTAAGCCGGGAATCACAAGGTGCATAATATTACCACTCTAGTCACTTAGCAAACTATGAAAGCGTTACCTCTCGTTGTTTTTCTACAAAATATGAATCATAACGAGGAGATGGGTATGGGAATTACGTTGAGATCCATACGAGTTTACAAACATAACTCATAGGATAAGAAAGCTAAAGTAACAATGGAATTAGAGATGCGCAGAACTGACGACTTTTAGGGAAGAAAGGTTTTAAAATGACGATCACTTACTGGAAGGCGCAGAGTGTGACATCTCGTTTCCATGTGTGACGTAATAGGGAGCCTTCACACTCTGATAATCTGGCAAAGATTGCATGAAGCCATTGGATGTAAATGGCGCGTGACTACTTAAAAGCAGTCTATGAGGGTGACATTTATTTAGCAGCAAATATTTTCTGGTTGATTTTGCAAATATACCAGCAAAAAAAATTTTTGGAAAAGATTTTAAATACTAGTAATTTGAAAGAATTTAAATATTAGTAGTACCTATGGATATCATATAGTTTACACCAATTTATTATTAGTCACGTAAAAAAATACCGAAAACAAAAACAAAATCTAACTAAAATTATATATTTTGAAACTCATAAATTGTAATTTTTAATACGCATTTGATTGAACTCATATTTCAATCGGGTTCCATGTGATATTCAATACAATTTGGTAATAGTCCCCCAAAACTATCTTAAATGATCTTTCAAGTACAAATAGAACCCGCACTATGAGTGTTTCATACACATTGAAAAGTAAGTAGTATTTTTATTCAATTATTTGTAATATGAATTTTCTCACAAAATTAACATTTCGCTTATTATATCTTTCATAGGCGTAAAGACATGGCGATATTTAAATCATATTATTTCTCACCATGTAAATACATTGCTTAATATATTTTTCATAGAGAGAAAAAAATTAAATTTGAAATGCAAAATTAATTTTGCAATTGATTTGATAGAGTCTTCATGAACTTTTTAAAGACTCAATTACATTCTATAAGTTGGTGGTCTACTACTTGAAAATAGTAGAGCCTACTTAAGTGTCCTAATTTTCCTTTAAATTTCGTTATATTCCCAGTTATTTTGAATAATTCTTGGATACACAAAGACAGTGATTTAGCTTGAGCGAGGCAGGGACATGCAAATCTGACACAAATGGCCACTTAAACCTTATTACTCTATAAACGGAACGCTGTATCGAAAAGGTGTTAATAACATACCACCAATATTTTTGAAGGACCTCTTCAAACTATGAGCTGTGACCTATACTATGAATTGTGTGAAAAGAATTTACCCTCACTATTCATTTTGACAAAATACCCGGAAAAAATGGTCAATTTTCATCTCATAGCAGTAATGATGTGCATGTAACACAACTGTGACAAACACATCGAAAAATTCCTAATTTGGCTACGGAAACCTAAAAACAAAATTCAACACTTTGTAAGCAAAATTGGGCCTCTACCTTGCACAAAAAAGCTAAATTTTCAATAGCTATGCCAAATAGTTTTAGAAAAAAAAATGCAAACACCTAGGAAATTCCACGAGTATCAATTTGAATAATTTTTGTACGGAACGCTCTAAACCATAACGAGAGTTGTAGTGTTTGGAATAAACGTGTGGCCAGATATAATTTAATAACCTGGCAAGCGAGTTATCTTATAAATATTACCTCTTGAAATAAGAACCTTCAGACAAGCAATTATATACTTTCTAAGTTGCTTCAATACTCCATCATTTTATATAAAGACCTTTAAAAAACTGTATTTCATTTCCACCTCTTGATGACAGATAATAAAAATATTCTTGTCAAGTTATTAAGCTTGCTGCTGGAAATTCATCATATATATTAATACGCTAAGGTTAAGATGTTACTCTCCCTTTTTAGAAAAAACCTCACAACTAATCCACATAAATTATATATCATTTTATAGATAATTGCTTGCTCTACCGGCATCCACAACTAAAAAAATTATTATTGCTATTGTTTTTGCAAATTAATTCATTATTAAAATTATATACACAAAACAGCAATGCTGCCATCTAACGGCTCAACGTCAATATGATTGACAGTCGGTAAAATTTTTGTTTAATTTCAAATCCACTCACGTGGATAAAGTGGCGCTTTAGCTCAATGCTTTTGATACTTGCGCCTCTATATGTCAATTTTAGTAAAATATTTGTTTGATCTGTCATCTGAGCTTCATAATGGAATAAAAACGTAATAAATAGTGTGCAAAATTAGAAATGAATTGAATACCTGCAATCAATTTTGATTTATTAAATTGAGTTGAATAATTTATAATGCGAAGACTTCGCACGGGTCTCGCTAGTAAGTTATTAATAAACGCTACGCGATAATTGCAGAAACTATTACACTCCCACGCACAAAGTGGAAATTACAAGGAATAATACTCATTGTTTCCCGTGTTAGTTTTTATATTTCTGAATACAATGTAAATTTCTGAATATGTTTAAGACTTTTGTTGACGTTAAGGTAGTTATTTATATAATTAATAAATAAACAAAGAAAAAATGCTTTTGGTGTAAAGCTAATTACTATGTTTTTAGATAATAATAACAAAAACTTGTTATGTGCACACGCACATGCACAGGTACACGAATACACACACATGCCCACGTACAAAAGCACACAGCCACACGCAAACACTCACGAACGCACACACGAACACAAGCACGCGCACACGCGCACGTGCTCACAGGAGCATGCGCGGACGCACATTATATATATATATATATATATATATATATATATATATATATATATATATATATATATATATATATAATTTAAACACAACACATATTCTCTCCCACTTGCTTACCAGCAAGAAAACGTTACAGGAGAACCATATAAGAAATTAGTTACGCCACTACGATTTGCTTTTTGTGATGCATGGATAATCTTTGAAAGAGAGGGCGACGCGGTTAAAGGAAAACTTTAGAAAATCTTTATTTATCGAATTCATTTATCGAAATGACTAAATTTTTTGCTGAAACACCACTCGTTTCCTTTTCGAATTAATTATATATTTAGAAAACAATGCAGATTCTTTTTGGAAAAACTTGTCCATTTCAGTGATTGTGATTTCATTGAATTTCTAGCTCTGAGGATAAAATCACATTACATATGAATGGACTCACGAGAGGGAATCATTATATGTTTCGTGACTTTATGCAAGAGTAATGTGATTCTATTCTTATATATGTAACATGATCTATTGAAAATTTTACTCTTTTTCAGCAACTATTTCCATGTAATGCAAATATATATATATATATATATATATAAATATATATATATATATATATAACACAACAAGTGAAATATTATCTTCCCTGACCGTTGGTAGGTTAGTAAAAAAAGATATTGACTTAAGAAATTGATTGTTAGCAGGTCTGGAAAATTTGTTGTCAAAAAAGGGTGATTTATTTTTAATAACTGATAAACTTCTAGACTTAAGCTTTTAAATTTCAATGCAAGTTCGGCGCTATTTGAATTGTAAATTTTGAAAGCTTGTCACAGTTTTATATAAAATGAGTGTTTTAATATCGCCTGGCAAACCAAGCCAAATTTCAATAGCAAATGCTTTATGAATTTTTGGTCGATACAGAGTCACATTATTTATTTCAGTCTCATAAGTCCATCGGTACGTCCATTATTCCTCGTATCGAAACAATAAATAAATAACAAAGCTCTCCTATTGTGTAAGCTACCCTATTGTATAATATAACATATTTAAATTAAACACTGATGACTTAACATATCGGTTCAATATAAATGTACACGAGTGGCGTTATGTTAAGGTTATATTTACCCCATAGTTCTGTTCAATATAAATTTCTTACGTGTACACCAGGAAAACACTGAATTTAAAATATTATTAAGATGCAAATATCAAAATAGTTTAAAATACTTTGTTTGAATAGTGCACGGTGTCAGTTTTGCAACAACTTTTATGTGAATTAATTAATTCGATTAATATAACTAAACATTACACACTCTGACATGTACCACAGTAATAACGTTGAAAAATTAAATCGTTTGCGTACCAATGTCCCTTGAATATTTGAAAATATGTCATTCCGCATAAACCTTCCACATGAGACACTTTTTTAAGGAAATGACATTTAATAACTCAAAGAGTGGAGAGAACTCGAGTCGCGATTACTTCAGTGCTAATATTGCTCTTCGGTATCTCCGTTCAAGACGATGAGTCGTCACAATATTAAAAGTCGTAAAATATTTTTCATTTCATTGCGCATAAGATCATTTTCGACTTTCTTTTATTACAATCGATTCCACCTGATGGATATTTTTGTATTGTTCGTTTTTAACAGTGAAAATTATAATGTCATCAACCTGTTATTACGTTATTTTTGCCCGGTAATAGCGGTATATTATTATTCCCGAATGGCAAAAAAATAAGTATAAATATATTTTTTCTATGTACTGGCATAGACGTACTTGAAAATTTATTTTTTCAAACAGATTTCAATTGTCTTTTTTATTAAAACCTAAAATTCCAGGTTATACATAGTAACAATTTTTGTATACTCGTGTGATAAAAACCGTTGTTATAGAAAGAATAATATTTGGAAAATAAATTGATTCTGTAAAATTCTCAAAGTGGATTCTTTGTAAAATCACTGCACTCAGCAATACAATAGTAGATGAAAAAAAATACTTTTTGGTTATATGTAAAAAAATTATTGTACCAAAATTTTTATGTCCAAAGAAACATCAGCTCGGTGGGGCAAATCTTTATGAATCTAATT
This sequence comes from Druceiella hillmani, assembly GCA_039881145.1. Classification (NCBI taxonomy): domain Eukaryota; kingdom Metazoa; phylum Arthropoda; class Insecta; order Lepidoptera; family Hepialidae; genus Druceiella; species Druceiella hillmani. Next base: position 2,084,344 of record JAYKKI010000115.1, on the reverse strand, counting down.
AATTCAAAATTTGCTCAAAATTTCCAAATATCTTGGAAAATTCTTGTCTTTTGTGCTATAAAAATATTTCCTATTTAAACAAACTCCTTTTGATATATATATATATATATATATATATATATATATAAATATATATATATATATATATACATATATATATATATATATGTATATATATATATATATATATATATATATATATACATAAACCGCAATTTTTTTTTGACCATATATATTCCTCACATATATTCATATATATTCCTCACATATATACATTCCAGGTATATTTCAATAAAATTTAAGTTTTATTGAAATATACCTGGCACTATATTTACTATGGCACTATGGCACTATATTTTATATACCACCTAACAAAAATTCAATTCTTCAAATCCAAGAATAGATACGTTCGTTCATTTTACGATGGAGGGAATTCATAAGACAGTTTTTATACTCCACGAAAAGTTCAGTTTTATTACTGGGAGATGTCGAGATCCAGTTATTAATTTTTAAGCGTATAATATAATAAATTTCTATAGGAAACTTTGAGATTTATAAACATCACTATCATTTTCTTGTAAAAATAAGGTCCTAGTAACATTCTCTTTTTTATAATTTTCACTTACGAATTTTGGAGGTGGATATGAAAAGAATTTTGTAAACATTTCCAGTATGATTCAAAAATGGTTTTACATAACCTTAAAATAAGAAAAATCATTACAAATTGCTATTCTAGTTGATAAACACGAATAATTATTTACTGACTTTAAAATCATTACCTTTCTGAGGAATATTAAATACATAGCATGCATGTGGTTCAACATAGTGCCACTTTTATTATTATTAATATTAGACAAGAACCTTTTAAATTAGTTGTGTACTCTGTCAGAGCCAGAGTATGTCATGTCTGTGATATGTACATGTTTATTGTTAGTCCTCGGTCAAAAAAAAATTGCGATTTATGTTTCAAACATAATTTATCAATAATATAATTGAGGACACAACCGAAATATTACGTGAAATAATGTGTTCAAAATCAATAGTAATTTATTTTAAAACGTTGTCTCTTTATCGGTGGAGATCTTTGAAGTTAATTGTAATCGCAATAAATCCAATGTTTCTTTATATTAACAAAATTTAATATTTAAAATCTAGAGATTTTTACGATTTATTTTATCGTTTATAAAAAAATTATGTATAAATTACAGTTAATAATTCGATGACGCAGCCATATCTTTTTTCTCCGTTTTATATTGCTACCGACAAGTCTTTCTACAACTACCCACATTTTATTTGAAGAAGGGAGCAATTTTATTTTTTAAGAAAAAATAAAGTTGGATAATCAATGCGAAGATTGTTTTTTTCTTTCCTCTGATTAAAAAATGAAGTGTGTTATTTTGTTTAATTCTTTTGTTTTGCTTGTCGAGCAAGTTACTAAGATTAGCGAGCAAGACCAATTTCGTGACAATATTTTATTTTACCTTTATGTGACTATTTAATTGTTTATTGTGACCTTTTAAATTTTTTATCGTCTCTATAATAAGAAATTTTCTTGGTTCTTATATCTCATATTAATAGAATGTTTTAATAGAAGAAATAAATAACAGTAAAAAAGAAATAAAGAAGACCGAAATAAACAGAAAATAAAAAAAATTTAATTGAAACCTTTATACAACAAATTTGTCATTGTACTGCAAAATTGTTTGGATAGTTAATAAAAAATCAATATTGAAATTAATTGGAACCACTGAAAATCTACAAATAACCACTTTTATGCTGGCCATGAATTAGACTACCAGCTCAAAATAAAACTTTCGTTTCACAATACTAGCATAATTAAAAAAATTTACCTAAGTATATCTTATAAGAACGAAAAATTATATCGACGAATAGCAAACTAGGTTTGACACACGATGACAATTTAAGAAGCTTTCGTTTTGATCCTGCTTACCTGCTTAATTTTTTGACATCCCTCTTTAATTTTTAGTCTTCAGGGCTGGAATAAATTTTGTACCATTATATTATATTTATTCCCCAAATATTTTTAATTGCATTTAAAATTTTGTTAATGTATGTTTGTAACAGCTTCTCTGCTCTCACTCTGGATAATATAATATATAGCTCATGAGAAAATAACTCCAATCCCAAATCGATTCCAACCAATCTAAAAAATTTTCCCAATTACCGGTTTTTTGTGAGAGCAATTGGTTCTTATACTAGAAATTGCAATTGTTTGACACGAATAGTACTTTGGTCGTAATAATTTAGATATACAGTATATAAGCTTTGGCTCTGCCCGCCGACCTGTCAATATTCTTGTCAATCTTACCGATAGCACGACGGCGGCCGGCAGCGTGTGGCAAGTGGACCGAGTGTGTGGTTGAAGATAGTGTAAGAGAAAATAGCCGCGACCTTCATTATTAATTATGAATATTATTTGAGGTTACACCACAGACTGCAATTCCTTGAGAGACTTGACTGATTTCAAGTTTAGTGTTTTCATTTAACATGACTTTAAAAATGACGGTTCAAACTTCATGTGACTATGTTGCAGAGACTTTTACCAGTGACATAAAATCACATGTTAAAACGTTGGGTATAATTTATCGATCAGAAAAGATCTTTTGAAATGTGGTATGTATAGTTTTAGATAATTACCTAATTTATAATTTTTTTAATAAAATTTTTTCATTGAGAAGAAATACCTGTGGAAAAATATAGCTGACCAAATAAATAATGTAATGATTAAGAGAAAAAATTATTGCAAGTATATTACAAAAGAAAGCATTTATATAAAGTAATAGCATTTACTAACAGTACTAATTATTTAATAATAGCAGTAAAAGTATACAGGTAGAAGCAAGTGAGGATATAGATACAGATTAAGAAGAACGAGTATTTCAAAATCCCATACACAATATAAAATTGCGCAATTTCTCCTTAAATCTTCAGAGTAACTAAAAAAAAGAACTGAGATCAAAGTAACTGTCAAGTTCCAAGTCGTTTGTATAATTAGAATAAAGTTTAAATTAAAAAGCACGTTTAAGCATATTTTAGTGCACACAACTTTTCCACTTGAATTCGGCGAGTTCCTAAATTCAAGTTAAACATATTACTAGAAAGAAATCTTTGCACGTCGAATGGGTTTTCAATCGGATGTCATAAGTGACTTGAATTATTTTGTGTAAACATCTCAAATCACCTTTGAAGGGGCATGCAGTGCCGGTGAGAATCTCCTACAGTGATTCATTACCATTGCTTACGCATTGAGAATTAACATTTGAAAAAGATACTCCTTTTATGCCTATAAAAGATAAATTTAACCCGGGTATAAAACTCTGATAACTTTAGTTAAAGTTTCATTAAGTACGTCACTTATGATTAATAGTATCGTTGCAAAACTCAAAAATTTCAATTAAAACAAACGATCTGAACATTGTGTTTTGTACTTTCTCCATTAAACGTTCCCTGACTTACAATCTTAATAAAATATGCGACGTAATTCTCCCACTCGAGAATTTTTTTTTATACTGATCTAAAAAATAAACTTCCCAATTTGAAAAATATAGTCTGACCCTTTACATGCATGCTTGATTTCTACTATTAATAAAAATAAATCTTTTCGGAAAATTTTGGACCGATAACCGTCTAAAAATGACCGAAGCCTGCCGCAAAACTTGAATTTGGTCAAATTAGTCCCAAAGCGGAAGCTGATACGCTAATGTATAATCCACTTCCAATTTAAACGGACAGATGTAAATGCGATAAAATATGTAGCACTCAGTGTTAAATCCAATTGCATGGATGATTCCCTCGACGCTGGAAGATAACTTGACATGTAGGTGGCACTTCACGCTGTGGATGGTAATAATTTAAGCTGCAGTATTTAACGACAATTTGAGTAAATAGTTAAATACCATTCCACGTTTTCATAGCAATGACGAATTATTTCTTACAAACATGATACGCACTGGCTTAAACATAATTTAGATGTATTCTGAGTCCCTTGTTTAAAATCGAATTTTTTTGGACTATTCACTTAAAAAGTGTTTTTGTATAATATTAACATAAAACATAATACAGAATATTCAATCCATGAAAAGTCTCACTGCTCACTAGAAGATCTAACGTAAAGTGATTATAAATTCAAATACTGGTAAGAAATATTGTTTCCTTTGTAACGAATATCAGAAAAACAAAATATCTTTTTGAAGTTTATTATAAATATTACAAAAGGTTAAATAAAATTTCTTTTACATCTAAATACTTTTTCCTCCCAATCAATTCAACAATAATAATTTTTGTCGTTTAGCAATATCAGCAAAGGAATTTTCCGAAATTCAAACAAAATTATTTGCTGTTTATGTTCACAATTATTATGTTCACAATTAAATGAAAGTACGTGATGTAGTATTATTTCTACTTCCTTTAAGTTCTGTACCGCGACCTAGGTTTCGTTGTATTACAACATCTTCAGGTGGATTATTAGCAGATATCTTTGTAAAGTAAAGAAATTAAAATAAAGTAGAAATAATACCACATCACGTAGTTTCATTTAATGGTGCATAATGAATTTCTACAAAATTAACGCCAAATATATTCAAAATTATTATGTTGTGAGGAAATTTTTTTTAAATAAATATTTTTAATTTTTTCACAATTACTTAAGTGTATCCGATTTAGATGTCAGTTTCTTTAATCTTTTATTTTCATTTCAATTCCCCACAGTAACAGTTATGTTCATTCTCTTTTTATGAAATTTTTATTTTATGTAGGCTGTAACAATAATTGGATAAATTTTGAACTAATTACGGATGTAATTCAATACTTTTCTTTACATTTTGTTATAATAACTAAACTTTGCCGAAACATTTCTAAATTTCAACAACGAAAACCGATGCATGAAACCAATCTCTCCATTTTTTTACATCATTTCCATTTTGATACTATCATGGAAGGTGTTTAATGTGAAACTAAATGAAACTAAAGATTTTGGTTTAGTCCAGACCAAAACTGTTTCCTTGAGTGATATGTCAAATTTAAGAATAATTGTGTCTGAAAATATTTTACCGATTTCAAGAAATGTTTATATTTTCCCACGTTGAGTAGCTAATGCAAATAACACAAACACCCAGCTGCAGCGAAATAAACAAAAAAAATTGTTTAGTTTTGTTTATGATTATTTATAATTTTTTTATTTATCTACTTCAATGTATCTAATTGATACATAGGACAGACTTATTCCTAGAGAGCAATCTCTTAGAGCCAACCATAGTACAAGTCCAGTCCCGCTCGACGAGCGGCCGGGAATCGAACCCGGGTCCCCGTGCTGCGTTGCGCAGTCAAAAGCTGTGTGCCTTGTGAACAACCCAACACACCATGGCGACGATAATGATTATGATATTTTGTTTAAATTAACTTTCATCCTGCATATCAACTTTTAAATTTGTAATATTTTTTTTTTTTTTTGGATAGTTAATATGTTGCAAATAATATAAGTTCATTATTTTAAATATTATCCAGGTTAAATAATATGCCACAACAAGATTACTTACCAACCAGCTGTACCCGCGACTTCGTTCGCGTGATATTCTGAATAGAAAAGTTATTAGGGATAATGAACATTATAATTTCTCTGTTTGTTTTCCTTTATTTTTACAATATCTACGAGCCTAAAGTGTATTAAAACGCTAATAGACAGCGTTATTCAATGAGTAAAGTTTTATTTTTAAATCGGTAATATCCATAGACAATGTTCTGGATATTGTGGGTATAAACGATTACCTTACAAATTTCATTAAAACCTATCCAGTAGATTTATTGAAGAACAAATTAACAGAGAGAGAGATAGACAGACAGACAGAAAAATTATAAAAATAGGTTTTATTACTTCCGTTATTCTATATGCTAAATCTATAGCTCTTTTTGAAATACTTTTCATGTACAGAATTACTTTTGTTATAATTTTATTATATGCCTGGATAAGAAGCTATTTATTTTAAAAAATTGTAATGTGTAACAGCGCATCAAAATCAATATATTATTTACTTTATATATTTAATCATTTAAAATTATCTTAAAATTAAACTTGCTTCATGCGTGTTCAAACTGGATAAATTTTTTGGCACATATATTCATGAAAAAAATTGGACCAGGAATGTGAGAAAATTTATAAGAAAAACAGGTTATTTCAATGTTTACCAATAGATTGTGAGACGCAATGTTTCACGCTTGCTGTAATCACATCATTCCGAAGCGACGATATTTGAAATACGCGGAACGATTAATCACATTTCGAACGATGGATGTGCGAATGGTTTTTAAGGATATCAATCATAAACAGACATATGAAAAATTTATAGTGTTTGCCATTTTCCACCTTTTCAATAAATGAAACTCTACGTAAAAAATTAAATCTTGTGTGTCAAACATACGAAAATTTTTTTTAAATGAAATGTTTCGTTTGGTATGTCAACAAACTTGATGTGTATTTTTAAATTGTTTATTATTAGAAGTTGCGTAATATTTTTCGTATAATATATCAATAAACGTATTCATATAATACTGGGTGTCCAGTGGTAGATTTCAAAGTTTGAACAAACATAGTTTCTGAACGCAACATATAAGAGGGGTGCGGGGGGCGTCGTTAGAAGCGCAAGCGGTGCAGATGTTTTAGTAGCCATGAAACAGAGGAGTGGAGAGCACTGCGCTTTTGCCATCGAGGCGTACATTTCGAGTGGATTTTCGCTGTCTGTAGCACGCCGTCGATTTAATAATAGTTACAGTATTCGTCGATTACGTGATGGACCATCGATAACCTCATTTAGTCATAGGTAGCAAGGTTCAGAGCTACAGGATCAACATTAAATAGGTCCAGGCTAGGACCTACACCATTGGTAGCCACGAATGAAAATGTCGAGCTTGTTATGGTTTCTGTCGTTGAAAATCCCCGTTTATCGCTGCGTACATGTTCATTGATATTGGGAATTTCGAAATCAACTTTACAGGTAATAATGCGAAAAAAGCTCAAGTTCATCCACATACAATTCAAATTGTTCAAGATTTACACGATTCTGACTTTGAATTAAGAAAAACTTACGCTGAGGTGATGTTGTTGAGATTTCTTACTGCTACCCAGATGGGTAACATATTATTTAGGGACAAAGCTCACTTTCACATTGGAGCATATGTGAATAAGCAGAACTTTCATTACTGGGATGTCCACAACCCAAGACAAATGTATCAAGAGACTTTACATAAGCCTAAAGTAACAGTCTGGTGTGCCATGTCTGAATCTGCAATCATAGCACCTTATTTCTTTGAAAATCAACGTGGCCAAACTGTAACTGTGAATTCGGAGATATATGCCCAGATGTTAAATAACTTTTTCAGAGTAGAACTACAGAATAATCCATCCTTCAACCAAAATACGTGGTTCCAGCAGGACGGGGCCACAGCTCATACTGCTAATGTGTCCATGAATGCAGTGCGGCAGTTATTTCCAGAAACAAAAATATCCCGAAACGGTACCGTACCGTGGTCACCCGATTTAAGCCCATGTGACTTTTTCTTATGGGGATACTTAAAATCCGTTGTTTACAAAACAAATCCGAGCACTGTGACACAACTTAAAGAAAATATTCGAGCCGAAGTCAGTAGGATACCCCAGTCGCTCTGCAAACGCGTTTTTGAAAACATGTGTGCTAGACTCGAAGAGTGTGTCAGACTCGATGGCCGTCATTTGGAAAACGTGGTTTTAAAAAAATTAAATCCGCATTTGTTGTTATAAAGTTAAAATAAACCTACTTTGTATTAGAGGTGTAGTTTTTTTACAATTTTTCAAACATAGAAATCTGCCACTGGACACCTGTATATTATAAAACCTAGCGTGCTTTTTTTGCATGACATATTAATAAACGTAACGTATCATTTCTCGTATAACGTATCAATAAAATTAGCATATAATTATTCGTATACTGTGTTATAAAACGTAGCGTGCTATTTTCCTTTGATGTATTGATAAACATAGCGTAAAATATATTAAATATTGTATAATATATTAAATGTTGCATATTATTTATTCTATAGTATATTAACAAACGAATCATATTATTTTTCCTATACTGTGTTAATAAACATATCGTTTTATTTTTTGTATATTATATTTGTAAACACAGTGTGTTATTTTTCGAATCATTGTACGATATTTGGGTAAGGGGACGCAATATATTTACTCGACAGACAGAAACGACGCATTCTTTCTATTAATTACATTTTTGTATTCATTATTATCTAAACTAGCGTATAGTGTACATTTTCTCCAATTTTAAACATATATTTTCCACATACACTTAAAACGATATATCGGGAGATTCGATTTTAATATTTATTTTTTTCCACATAATTCTTGAAAAAATATGTCAAGCAGAACTCGCACTGTAAGAATTCCGTACACATTAAGATACTTACAAATATTCAAAGGTGCATAATATTTTTTAAAATATTTACATTTACTAAATTTTTTTGGAAGTAAATGTATTTTCTGTAATATTCTAATCAGATTTCACCAACTGTGTTTGTTTCATGATTTTTGGCTTAGTACTTTCAGAAATAAGAGGATGGGAAGTATGCTTTATTTTCGGTAATTTTTAAGAATATCTTCTTAAGTACGCAATTATTATTATTAACATGGTCAAAAAAATGTTTCAGAATTTTTCATAATATGCTTTTTCAAATGGTACTTCGCATTATATATAAAATTAAAAAAAAATTAACAACTTCATTTACCCACCCCTGCCCTTATTTTAATTCTAATTTAAAAATTTGATGAAAGTAAGCGAGTGAAAAATATGTGGTTTAATAAGATATATTACTGTAATTTTGTTGTCGCGTAGATTCTGAGAAAATCGGTTATGAATAGAGAAAACCATAAAAAAATTGCCTACTCTACCTTTTATTTTACGCCTATAGTTTTTCTTATATATAATCTTTATAGTTTTTCTATAACCTTTTCTAAAGATTTCTAAAAATCTATGTTATTTTCTTAATTTTATGTCCAGTAGTTTTGAAATAAAGGATGGCGGATATATTTTTTTCATGTTATTCCATGCAACACTAGGTATAATACCTAAAATTATGGAAAAAAAATGATGACACTTATAACTAGCCATTTGAGAAAATACAATATGTATATTATTAAAATTATTTTTGAGTTTTTAATTTGATCCTTGCCCCATAATTTCCAAGTAAATATTTTTGAATATTACCTGTTTAAATATGTGTGAATTAATATGTGACAGACGAACGGAAACTACTCTACTCTTACAAGGGTTACTTTTTCCTTTCGGAATACGAAATATCAAAAATAAATGGGTATATTTATTGTCCTGTTCACAGATTTTCGAATTATAATCTTACATTTTCTCGTAATCAATTTAATATTGCTCTATTTAACGATGAAACATAAAAACGTATTCGGAGAGATAAAATTGATAAACATATGAATAATTGTTATTAAATGAAATAATTACAGTCTTGTAAAGATTTTCATCAAACACTCAATCCGAGTTGGGCATAATAAAAAAAAACTTTTGTTGATGAATTTATAGAGAATATTAAAAGGTTGAAAATATATTTAGAGCTATGTCATGACATGTTCTTAATGCCATTGAAGGTACTGCTATGTTATTTATGTCATATTTTAAATTAATAGTTGGATTTAAAAGTTTGTCATCAGATTAACGACCTTTATTTGCAGCGTGCTTAAAGGGCGCGAAGTCTATTTTCACACACTAGTGGTCGAGCTTTGTCATGAACTATTTTTCTTTTTTTCTTTTTCCACTAGCGAGGCAGAGAGCTAAACAGGACTTCTTAGATTTTCATACTCCGACATGTCAATTTTAAAATCTCTTCGACAGGGGTTGGCTTGGAGGAGGATGAGTGAGAAATGACCTTCTAAGTTGGTCGGTCTAAGTGCGGCATACATTATTCGAGACTTCGTACACGTTTAGACGATACAACATAGTTAAATATCTATATAACTCATGATTAGATCTAACATATAGATTACTTTTAGTTCGAGGAATGATATTATAAATGTAGTTTGAAACTACGTATTTTTTCTTCAATAAGTTAATTTTAGTACAAAAATTTATCGATAGGTAGCGTTTGTATAAATAAAAAACCTACCATATTTTATTGATATTAGTTGCGTTGATGTTATCGGATTACAAATAAACCGTACAATTTTAATAAAAAATCCACGCTAAGACGCCACAAGCAGCAAACCGTAAGAAATATTTTTAATTTTAACTCATTAATGACATTTAAAAATATAGTTTTAAACTCCGTATTTTCATTCAATTAGGAAATTTTAGTACAACAATATATCAATAGATAGTGTAAAATGTATAAATTATGAATTTAACATTTTTTATAAAGGGATATTGCAATGGTGTCATCAGATTACAAATAAACAGCACCATCTTGATGGAAAATCCACGCGAACGACGCCACAAGCTACAAGCCGTAATAAATATTTTTACTTTTAACTCGAGTAATGATATTATAAATATAGTTTGAAACTCATTTATTTATTTATTTCAACGTATTTTTGTTCAATAAGTCAATTTTCGTCAAACACTATGTCGATAGATGGCGTAACGTGTATAAATAAAAAACCTGACATTTGTTAGAGATAGATATTGCGATGATGTGAACGGTTTATAAATAAACGGCATCATCTTAATAGAAAATTCACGTGAACGACACCACAAGCAACAAGCCGTAATAAATATTTTTTCTTTTAACTCGAGGAATGATATTATGAATATAGTTTTAAACTCATTTATTTATTCATTTCAACGTATTTTTGTTTAATAAGTGAATTTTAGTCAAACACGTGAAGTGCGCCACAAGCAACAAACTGTATTAAATATTTTTACTGTAAACTGGTAATTCATATTTTCTTTCAAAAGCGGTATCAGTAGCGTCAATAGCTTCAAGCTATTTTGAAGCGTTGTCTAGAATTCGAAGCAAATTTCTCTTGTCACGTTAGCGGATGGCTACCATATAGGTCAACAAAAATTACGACAAAATAAAAATTTAATTCTGGAATACGACAAAGAATTCTCTTGCTATATCAGTTCCTAATTATAATTTTTCCTACATTGTTATATTTATATACCCGTAATTTTATATAATCACTCATGTAGAGCCCAATTACCAATAGGTACATTTGATAATTCGGCTCTATATAAGTGATAATAATATTGAATAATAAATACCCAATAGTAAGAACAATCAGAAATACATTTTTAATAAATCAATTTAGTATAAGTCGGGTAATAAGTTGTGTAGTTGACAGCAAAATTTCAGGTTCAGAGGATAAAATAATCGAAAAATATATTTAAAAAAAAATTAAAAATGAAAAAACGCTTTATAAAAAGGTAAATGAAAATAAATACAAGTAGGGAAATAGAAAATTTAGGATTATTTTGAAATATATAAACAATTGAGATGACTTGTATTCTTGAAATGGCAAATAATTTCTAGGGTTCGAGTTCATTCATAAATTGTAGCATGGATCGTTTAAGTTGTAGCATGGACCGATACTTATAAAATGGGGTTTCATGTCTGGAAATACAGTGTTTACACGTTTTCTGATCATAAATCCAGGTTATAAGATCAAACAAAAATGTTACACTTCTAAGATTAACTGACACAACTGATTTATTTACGATGTTATAGGAAAAATGTAAGAAGTTGGTGTCGATTTGTATTTATGACTCAATTTTTAATCGAACTCAGAAATATGGCTTTTTCTCTTTTTTTCCCTGACACTTT